>OY757255.1:2359681-2972546 GCA_963584085.1 Pyrausta aurata | reverse complement strand
CGCGCCGGTCCTGCCCAAGACCGAGGGGCACCCGCCGGTCGGACCTGTGTATACATAGAACATACTTTAGTTCAAGCCTTGTGTATTGCCGAGATCTTGGACTTCGTTGAGGACATACACATGACATGTGTGTGTGACAAAAAAAAGTCACTTTACAAGACTTTTCGGAATAAAAGACTACCTCCGAGTCCGTTCGCGTAGCGGCGCGATAAGCAAGCGCAGGTGTCGGGCGGTGCGGCGGCGCGGCGTAGAGCTTGGCGGGGTCGGTGGGGCGGAAGGTGGATGCCGGCGCGCCTGGCGGCGGCGGCGGCGGGTGTGCCGGCGGGGGCACGCGGCCTGGACCTGGGAGAAATTAACAATAATTATGTAAATGTAAATAATATGTTAGTGCCACAAGTTGGAACCATGAAATCTGACTAATGTATATTCTAAACTTTAGTAGAGAAACAGATATTTATGGTTAGGAAGAACTAAACAACACAATTATGCCTCAAAGGCATTGTCAAAGCTGACAGCTGATAAGCTAAAACGATTTAAAAAATGTGGTTTATGGAGACTATGAATTTTGAATTCAGCAAAATAAAGCATCATAGGCATCCTGCCTGACCTGGGTTGGATAATTCACGATTACTATATCAAGTGCTGTATCAAACCAAAGCTACATATTATTCAAAACACAGCAACATACCGTGTACATCCTCACTGGAACGCGTGCGCGGCGGGTGGTGCGACCTCGTTGCAGCCAAATCAGGGGTCGAGTGGAACTCCCTTCGGAGAGTGCCTGTTCCTGGCACTGGCACGTCCGGCGCTGCAGCCGCGCTGGCTGATTTGCCCCACGCCTGGAATTGTTTTGACGTAACTTTAAGGCTTGAAGTAACGATGATAAATGAGTCAATATACTTGTAAGTGGATAAAACGCATCTATACATTTTTCAGTCTTCATTACAAGATACACTCAATACAAACCCAATGCAGATTGCAAAAGAAACTGAAATGCAATAATTAAACCCGTAACCGTGAACCCATAGTATGTATGCATACGTACTTTAAAAAAGTGGTATGGTGTACAAAAGCTTTTATACGCCAAAATCTTGCTGATAATGCCTACCTTTCTGACACATCATTAATGAGCTTGAAATCTATTCTGTAAATACTAACCCCCTAATTCATAATAACTCAAACAGTCTAATAAACCTGTTTTAACTATTACACTGTTTTGTCTCGTTCTTTCTTGGTGCTGTCATCATTTGACAGAAAGTGACAAAAAAGTGTAATAGCTAAAATAGGTATATTTGACTGTTTGAATTATTATGAATAAGGGGATAAAAGTAAAGTAGTAAAAGCAGCCAGTACTAAAAACAGATGACACACTCTGACCACAAAATGTGTAGGTCGATAAACGAAACTACAAGTTATAATAACCAACCTTGCCCCGCGACCGCTTCATCTCAGCAACCGAAGCGTAGACGCGTCCCGAAGCGTTCTGTCGCGCGGGCGAGTACGGGGGAGAGTTCGACCCGCCCGTGAAGGCCGATCGCGTCATCATCGCGTTCGTTCCGCTACTGTCATACAAAACAGGGGGATTTTAGTAAAATAAACTTCAAGAAATGTATGTTACCTATAATATAGCGTTGCGACAGACATATTATGTCACAAATCATCATTATTAATCAAACAATATTGTGATGTATAATCGTACATCCACATATGAGCCAACATGTAAAATGGAATAGAATAATTTTATTTGCATTTGAGTAGGGTACACTGAAGTTCTTACAAATTAAAGATCCCATGGATCCACAATAGAGCATAGGAAGGACTTTTGGCAGTTACGCTTTGAAACGTGAGGTTAACTGATAGTTTTTACTTTACAGCGTAGATAGACTCATTTTGACCATCGACAGAAATGATTTGGTCTACAATATATGATATAACTATTCATAAGCACATTCATGCTTTCTAACAAAAGTACTTAACAACTACTTGCAAATAAAATTGGCTATATAGTTGACTGAATACTCACAGGTCAGGCGCAGCGTCAGCTTGTCTTTGGAACAGCTCTTCCAATTCGGCGGCTGTGATTCGTCCTGACGCTGGCCGTTGCCTTATCGACGCTGTACGAGGTGCCACTGGTGTGCCGGACATGGGGGTTCCACCTACAATAAGAAAAAATCGGTTAATCTAAACTGATGTTCAGTTTTGCAATAACTGCGCCGATGCAGTCTCAGTTTCTTCATTCTGTTTCTACACCGGGACTATTCCGTCTTTCTAATTAATTAAGAGGTTGTACATCTCATCTCTGTTCAGTGCAAGGATTTACTCTGGAAGTCTGTTGTTGTTATAAAGTAGCCTTCTAGCCTCCTTTATTCTTCTTTTTTCTATTTTAATTTTGTTATTGAATTGTTAGGGATTCCTTCTACCAGCCTGCTATTTTTAAGAGACGTCATCAAAATCATACTCACTATTACTACTACCACCATGTAGCTGTACTGATTCCGCCGATGAGGATTTGCCAGCGACGCTTAAAGGTTCACAGCTTTCCTCCTTTTCTCCGCCATTTTCTGAAATTTGTGCGTGAAAAATTTCTAGCTGAGTTTGTACTACTACTTATAATGTGGAAAAATATCAGGTGATAGATATCAATTAATTTTGAGAATCATGGTGATGATAATTTAGTGCTTACCCAATGTATCTGATCATGTTTGAATGAATAGGTATAGCTATTTCAATTTGTAAAAACGAATTGTTGGCAGGCTATCTTTCTATGAAATCGAAGATGCTATGAAAAGATACTAGTTATAAAAAAAACTTGCCAGAAATTAAATGAGTGTCGCTCATGCCAATGTATACAGTTCTAAATGAGTGGATAAAAGCTGCGAATGCACATGATAAATGGAAGTTTGTCTCTTTATTCAGCTACCTCTACTGCCTCATTAATAAATATACGCAACATAGCTTACCTAGCCCAGCGACCATTGACTTGGCCCTCGCCCTGCCAACGCTGAGAGTAGTTCTAGGGTCTCGTCTAGGTGGCGCCGGCGCAGGACTCCTCCCTGAAACACCAGTTTGATTCCTAGAAATCGGGCCATTGGTGTGTGCTTTAAGCAAGCCCGATCCGAAACGTGATAGTGGAAGTGATTCTTCAAATCATGTGCATCATGTATGCCCAGATCATGTAGGTGATTTTTTCGCCAGATATTACCACAAATAGCTGAGATTAACTTTAGAAGCTAGATTTATGTTTAAGCGTGTGTATAAAGTAGGGCTATACAACTCTCTAACTTTACCATTCTTAAGGAGCGTTCTCTACTTTTTGTAGTAATATTGTTAACAAATAGAAACATGCGTGATTATGAAAAGTGATGAAGAACGACTAACCACTTTTGCCCAGAAAATGCCACAAGTTGTTAAAATAGTGCACGTTGTAATGTTTTTAAAACCCAGTGTTATTTATTTAATAAATGTGTCTTTCGAATTATTTGTTTCTTTTGCAGTGCTTTAGTTATTCCACACATAAATGTGTTCCAACAATAAACTTATATCTAAGTCAGTGTCAAAACTATATCTAGCGAAGCTTTATTACAATGTGTTATACTGCATGTATTCTAAATCTAGAAGCTGGTTAATTCACGACTCACGAGACATCACACTTGTCTCAACCAAATCGCCACACCACAAAAAAGCAAAACTGTACAATAGCGATAGAGTAGCCTGACTACAGAAGCTGTAGTTTTGCTAAAGCCTGTAGAAGGGCAGGGCCCAAGATTTGAGAATGTAGTGCTACTACTGAGAGCACTCACTCTAAAGTGACTAGCGAAGCTGAAGAGATGTGAAGCTGGTTAAGCTGTTTGGCGTTATCACAAGTTCAGTCCGAAAAATATCCGACCGGCACTAAGAGTTGCATGATTCCTCGTTATCTCGATTTTTTCTATTTAAATATGTAGCTGTTTTATCTGCAGTATCAATTAACAAGGTCTGAGACACAAATTTTCCGGATATTTTGTTCTTTCACATCTAACATGGAAATACTAAAGCAAAAAAATCCATCGATGCAAAAACACTGAGAATGTGTCCCATGGACTAGACCTCAAGAATTTATGGTTGCCGAGCTTTATGTTAACTAAGCTAAATTCAACAACTCCCTTTCCAATTTGTCGCATTGCCAGTATGTAATTTCACTTGGCAGTCTTACTGAATCAGAGCCAAAGTCAGATACTTTCCGGACATTCCCAACTTTTATAAGTGTTATTCAGGACTGACCGCCGGCAGCTTTTCTAGGCAAAGTAGCCGCGTAGGGGCGGCCCGAGCTGGACAACTGAGCCTGCGACGCGTTCGCCGCTGCGCAAGCGCCGCCCTCCGACCCTGTGGTGGAATGTCACCATTTACCATTGGCGTTACTATACTTGGATGACCTAATTTTATCTTCCAATATAAAATTTTATGATACGCGGACGACATTGTTATGTCTTCCAAGCCTAAAAATGTCTTCCGAGCTAATTAGTTTGCCACATGAAGCAACTGCTGTGTTCTGTGTTGTGCTTGGTTTAACGGTGGCATATTGGCCAATCACAAAATAATTTATAGTTATTAGAGTTAGATCAATTGGAATTTGATCAGCATACAAGAATATTAATGGTCGCGATTTCTACAATTTAGGATGACAACCTTCCAAACATCATTGATCAGACACAACACTGCGCATTAGGTAAGATGGAAGCGATTGAGTTACCGGCTTGTTACCGGCCTACCTATCTTTGGGGATATTATAATATTTTTTCATTTATAAAATATCCTTCTAAAGATTATATTCAGTACATATAGGTACAGATAAAGGTAAAAGAAGAAACACTTCCTAGCTTCCTATCAATGTCTAGTAACGCCAATGGATTTCGCTGAAAAATTAGTTTCCCATCACTCAAAAGAGGGTTAGGTTTCTGCACTGAAGGATACCTTAATCTTTTTACATTTGTACAATATTATAAGAGGGCAATTTTGAGTTGGTTGCTATCCAACAAGGGCTAGCCTCTGGTCGCCAATGTCTTGTGTTGAAATGGGTAATCTGAAAACTTTGTCGATGTGAGTGAAATGATGGTAGGTACAGTTACTCTGTGAAGTGACGTTCATTATATTTACAATGTTAGAAAATATTCACATCGATATATTGTTTTGTTACAGGTATGTTTAGTTATTTATTTGTAGCTTTTTCAGTTTAGTGCGTGGGTATATAGACTTGTGTTATTGAAATGTTACTTCCACTTTCCTTTAAAAAACTTACTTATGCAGTTGCCAAAGACATCTACAATTTCTTTTCACAAGTAACCGTTAAAGCTACAACTTATTGCCGTGCCTTTGCTCATTAGGTCTGTACCTATATATAATCTAGTTTTACTATCTGGGGATGGCAATCCCATGGTGAAAAACGGTGATTTGTGGACGCTTCATAATAAACGTGACTCAGGTCAAAGATCCGAAGTTTTACAGTGGGTCAATAACCTCTGACAATTCAGAGGTCAGTAATGTGATGTGTCATAAGACTGACCTGGCGCGAGCGAGACGACAGTCATGGAGACGAGCGCGCCCGAGCTCCGGATCAGCTCGACAACATGTTCGTGAGATGCCGCTGATACATCCTCGCCGTTTATCTGAGAAGGTGAGAGTTAAATTTTACAAATTGGGTTCCTACCCAAAGAAGCAGAAATTTTTAATGAGTACAGTAACATCAATAAAATTAGAGAATTTTTGATTTTGTTGTTTATGGCTCCTTGACGAGTTTGAAATAAGAAACCAAAATTGCGCACGGGTGGGATTCAAACCGGAAACCTCTGGCAAAACTGTAAGTGTAATTTTTTTGTCCTTTGGCGATTGATTTGCAGTAGCTCATAGCAGTCAGTAGCTTTCATGAATTCTATGTTGTTGTTGCTCGGCTTTTAGAACGTGTGAACGACAAAAATTTTCCTTAGTTTTTGGCTCTTTATCAAAGATTTTACTACTTACAGCCACCAAAAAGTCTCCTTTCCTCAGCCCAGCTCTATCGGCCACACCTCCCGCGTCCACATCATCTAAATACTGGAGCCCTGGGCAGCGCTCCGAAGGCCGCAGCTCCATAAGTGGGGATGAAGCCTTCGCCCCTCGCAGGATGAACCCAAAGCCTCGTTTCGCGCGGTGGAGCACCACTGTCCGTGTCTCCATGTTGCCATATCTGAGATACAAGAACATTCATCAAATTACTTACGCACAATTCTAAATGCTTTTATAAGATAGGTAATTACTAGGCACTAAGGTAGGCTGACACTCCAGAATTATTATGTCGGGATTTTGTGATTTCATAATCATAAATATGACCTAAAAACTGCAAAATATACTAGGGGTACTTCTATTTTTCTACGAAAAAAATACACCTCCGCCGAAATAATCCGAAAACTATCTTCGACACACATTTCGCCACACTGTCCACCTCAAGCCAACTGCTTGGTCCTTTGACGAAGAACATCGGTCAGTGACTGATCGAATTTGAATACTATTCTTAACTATATTCTATTTGTAAATAGGCCGGTTTCAGTCTACCAAACTTGTTTACAAATGCTCAAAATGCTTACAATTGTTACTATTGTATTGCCTCCGTATTGTTGGGATGGTTTATGCGCTAGGTCAGAGGTAAGGGCACTTACGTCTTTTTTATCCTAGGCGCGGTGGCGCTGTACGTTTTGCTGAGGGCCATTTCCCGTCTCCCAGTGACGCGGGAATGGTGAATTGGACCTGACGATAGTACCTGGAATAGAAAAATGGGCAAGGTAAGTTTTAGGTAGTATTATATTATCTGTGGTTTTAGATTCTTAGCATAACTAGGTATAAAGGTTCCACTCCACAATCCTCGCAGTGCAGCAGTGTTAGCTCTACAATGGCCTTAGATCAATAAAATCCTTGTCGTTTGCTAGAGGTAATAATATCTGTCAGCTAGTCATTATAACTTTCAGAGGGTGTAGTGCCGCTGGTAACTTTTAACAGGTGAAAAATTACTTAAGACCATCAAATGTTCGCAAATCGCGTTCGCGATTTTGTTGCAAATGCTAACTAAAATAAATTCTTTGCTATAGGATTTATTCTGCCACAGAAAATTCTTTGCTATAGATTTTTTCTGCCACAGCTACTGATGTAAAGCCAGGCTCTAATATGGCTTTGAAAGTGCCAACCAATGAAAGCAAAGGAGTCAAAAGGAAAAGAAAGTAAACAGTCTTGGACCCGCGACGAAACTAACCATTCAAAAGTTGAATATTAAATTTACTAGGACAGTGAGACAATAAGGAACCATGCAAACGAGCATAGCTAACGAATTTGTTAGTCACCTGCACGGATACAGTCACGTAGTTGTACACTTACCTGATGCAAATGCGTGTTCTGACGCAGGCGGACCTCCTGCACGCACTGCTGCGGGAACAGCCCCACGGCTCCCGACCCTCGCACCGTGCCTTCCAAGTAGCCATCATCCGTCGCGCTGGACACTGAAAATACGGGACCACTGCCTTCAGGAAACCATATTCTAAATTCGTACATTACGTAAGACTGATTTTGCAAGTTTCTATTGCCTCTATTGGAACTGCTCTTCTACTTATGGCTGTAATCACAATTTTTGTGAAGTTTTTTATATATATTAACTCCCGTTAACCCGCACGTAGGTGCCTCAGCTTATAAGCAACTGATTCTACGGAATTATTTTTATTTTAGCTACAGCCGGCAACACCAACTTTGTTCAACGACTTCGTCTGCTTCAAACTTGATAAACAACGCTCGGTTTTCTTAAATTTACAACAAAAAATTAGAAGAGCTTATACGATATTGTATAGACCTTTCATGACAGAGACTGTTCCTGTATTTTTACATTATTTTGGGACCATGTTTCTAAAGCACTACAGTAAAAAAATAAAAAATAATATAAGTGATGATCGTGAGTCTTGAATTATTTTGTTAATATGTATGTATCGATGTAGGTAAATATGTTCACACCTGTGGTGGATATGTACTCGTGGGTATTGAATCAGATGTTACATGACTCATGTCGTATTCTTATTGGTTTACGGTGGAGTATGGTACGAATGTTGGTTTAACTGACGCAGGTATTACGTTGTTAATGAATTAATATGCAAATAAGCTGATTTGAAGACACAATGTTAACGAATTACCGCTGTGAATAGGCTGCTCATATTTCATTAAAGAATGTAAATAATATACAATTCATGTTCAGAAAACTAACAGTGTTTTTGGATTGCGGTCTTGTTCGACACATAAAAGTTAATGGCACAATCACATAGCTAAATTTGTTGCAAATGACCTGTACTATCCCTTACAAGGGTGTTCACTTATATCAAGTCACCCTGTATATTCGATGTTGAAATCACTGTCTGATCAAGATGTGTACTTTCAACCACGTGAGCGAAGAATTCCCTAGTTCTTCAGTACATAATTAATAATCAATTGACGACGCGTTTGGTGTATTGGTTAGCGCTCCTGACTATTACGCCGGGCGTCGCGGGTTCGAATCCCGCAGGGGGCAAATGTTTGTGTGATGAGCACGAACATTTGTACCTTTGTCATGGATGTTATATGTATTTAAGTATTTATAGGAGACGCCCCCGTCATAATCGTTGTCTGGTACTTCGTAACACAAGGAAGAAAATTCTTTACCACGAAACCAGACAATGGTGTGTTGTCTGGCGCAGTAAAAAAAAACTAAATTTTACATTAGTTTCCACAACTCACCTTCAATAATATCTCCTTGGCTCAGCCTGATATGTCCGGGCTGCGTCGGCTCGTAAGGCTGCAGACACACGACCGTAGTGCTCGTCGGTTGCAGCGAGCACGTGGTCGTGTCGGAGTTGCTCGTGCCCACGCCACTCGAGTCTGAGATGATGTCGCTAGTGTCACCCGCGCTTTTATCTGTCGGTATGGCTGGATTGTCAGTCCGCTCGAAAGGTTTGGGGCCTACGCTATAATTTACTTTCTTGCCTAAGCTTGATTGGTCAAGTCAAGGCATCAGTACAAAAAAACTGTTTATATGTAGCGTCTGAGACAGATCGTGGTTAGATTGCAAGACCGTGTCTAGAGCTGAAGACGCTGAAAAATTACTAAAGTCACAATATTGTGTAATAATAACTAGACAAGATGGTGAGTGCTCAGCTCAGGTAGTGTGAACAGGGCTTTACTTTCTTGTCGCCGTACATTTTGTGCATACAACATTATTATGATCGTGCAACTCATACAGATTTTGACAAACTGTCTATCTTAATTTTTTGATGTTGATAATATGATTACAACAACTTTTCTGTTGTTTCTATAACAGTTGATACTGTATTTCTGAATGCCGATTAATTTGATGATCTACGTGTTAATTTTTTAAATCATGATCAATTGCATTAGAACAAATCACAAGTAGTATTTAGATAGAGTAGGTATTGGGTTGTGCATTTAGGGCTAGGTAAATATTTACAAATGCGCGAAATTCAACTTCCTAGGAAGGCCTTACATAGAGTGGGTTTCAAACGAGCTGACAACGGGAATGCCATACGGATGTATTTTGTAAAAAAAATATTCGAAGAGTGTTTTCTACATAAAAGAAGTTTTTTCATCAACGATTAAAATAAAGGAACTTTGAAAAACACGTAGAACTAGCTTAATTTAGATGAGATTTTCTTCTAATTTTAAGAAAACTTACTCCTAATCCTAAACTAACATCTAAGGATTGTTCGCAGAAGTTCCAGTTCCTTTTCTACCTTTGATTTAACGGCTGAGACTTTTTTGAGACACGTATCAGGGATGTAAATTAACTTTATCATCAAATCTCTCAAGTGGAAGCCCTATATGTGCGGAAAAAAGTCTCAGCTAGTTTTTCAAGGTGCGTTTATGGAACAATTGCGAATAATGCCCGTCTATAGGGTAACTCGGAGTGAAGAGAAGCGAAGCTGTGGCTACACAGACATGCGGTGATGTGCTTGGTGATGGTTGCTTACCACGACACCGGATGGCGTTTGTCTTCGTCTATGGTTCGAGTGTTGCCAGTGTTGGGATGAAACATTGTGTACAAATAGTGGCGATGACTTGACAATTTCTCTTATGGTATCGACAACCTTCGGTATTCCTCTGTCATTCTATTCTATTTAGGGTTATGGTCAAATTGACTGTGCTTAATGCTGTCGAATTTACATCTTTATCCCAGAAATTCATCATCAAATTATTTAAAAAAAAGTTTGAATATATGGTGGCCTGATGGCATAACCATGACTTTAAGCACTATGAATTCCATCTATCTGTAACCAAATAATTTCATCTACAACACTGGCTACACCCGCTCCGCTAAGACGACTGCACCAAAAGTTACCTGTAACTATACTCGCGTCATCCTCATGGCTGGGGTGGCTGGCGTCGCTGATGCTTGAAGACGCTGACGAGAAGGGTCGCTCAAGGCTGCACGGGGACGACGCTGGGCCTTGTCGGCGCAGCAGCGCGTCCAGCTCAGCAGGGATCCGGGTGGACGATGCCAGCGAGGAGCGGTCACCAGCAGTCCACCATCCACCCCATGCGGCGGACCGTCGCTTCGGGTTGTACCGCGGTGGGCCACGGAACGGCACTGCAAAGCGACCGTTAGCAAACCGAACGAAATAAAGAGTGCGTTCAAATTATATTGAGGGTTGCCAATCGTCAAAATTGTATGCGAATTGAAGGCATTCTGCGGAAACTCAGCGACTTAAAAAGAACGAATTATTGCGACTCAGAATTTGAAAGTGTGGTCTAAGGAAAACCATTAAAAAATTTACGACTTATGCCTGGAAAATAAAAATAATGTCAATTTTGTCCTTAAAAGAATGTGATTATCCTATCACATTGGCAACCCTGATACGATTCAACTCAACGAACCAAACGAATGTGCACCAACTAAATACCAATAAAATTTTGTGACAATTCAATAAATATCAGTAGTTATCGTTTTTGTGTATAAAATAGCATTAGTTGTTACAACCATCACCATTATGATAAGCAATGGAATAGTCTAGATATGGTCTGGATACATAGATAGAGGATGAATTCATGCTTTAGTAACAAGATAATAAAAAACTTTATATCAATAAGTTAAATAACATCAATACATTAAACTAAAGCGTTCGCATGTTATTAAAAAATCACATAGTAAATTCTAATAAATATGTAGATTTTTAGACACAAACATTTGTATCATATAAATAAATCAGTTTAAGTCTAAAATCCACATTAAAATATTTACATAAATTAAGTAAATTCGTATAAAGCATTTGCGCAAGCCATGCACATAATTTGCAAAAACTCACCAACTTCCTCAGATTTGTAATTCTTTATCACTTCGGCCAGTTCTAAGTTTCCTGCTATAACAGCCACCTGAAGCATTTAAAAAAAAGTCATGACTATATTGACAAGCATACCTCGCCTATAGCTAGGCCTTTCGACCGAACTATGACTGTAGTGAAAGAACAGAGATTGTCCTTGTGTATTGCGCACACTCATGAGCCGTATATTATGGCTGACGGATCCGGCAGGGTGGACCAAACGATTTTTGCATACGTGAGTTATTCCGTACTAAAATAGAAATCGTGGTCTCTATTTAGTTTGAAAACATAAATAGTTGCTCGCTCTACAATTGGTTAGAATTTTAGGATTCTGTTATTCAAAGATTAATGCATTCTTCCATCACGTGAAAAGCTGTTGTCTGCGAGACTTATATGCGATTTCGTACTCAATTCTATATTATGCATCTACGTTGTTACTTTGATATAAAATAATTATGGTTATGTTGACGGCATTTCCACAGTACCTACTTAGTAAGAAGTCTAGTTAGCAAACGTTTTCTTTTTACCTAAAGTACCTAAAGTCCTAAAGTCTTAAGCGGAAGACCTAATATACCTGGTAAGGAGTCTGATTTGCGAAGTTCAGCGCCTCCTTATCGCACCCTCTGAACAGCAGCTGTCGTGCGCAGGAGTCTTGCGCGTTGACGGCGCACACGTGTAGCGGCGTGTTACCAGATGCGTTCCGGCCGTTCATGTCCGCTCCGTAGAAGAGTAAGTGGTCTAAGTGCTGGACGAGACCGTTTCGGCATGCCTGGAGAAAACATAATGTTAAGTATCAGTTACAAAAGCACATTCCTAGGGCCGTTTGACTGCGTAAATCACTGGACAGCCAATATTAGTCCAAGAGCGCTCGTTTTGTTTCCTCTATACTAAAGATCTTATAAGAGTAAAGGTTTATAATGGTTATAAATGGATGATTTATGATTATGCAATAATTAAAAGTTGATATTCCTTTTTCTTAGTTACATCGTTGTATCCTTTCATACAATACCCATAAAACCTGTTGGATAGTCTCTTATTAACAAATAGATTTGACAAGTAAGATTTTAGATCATGGACGCGGGAGGGTACTAACCTGGTGAACTTCTTGCCACCCTTGGAGATCGGTGGCGCCAATGGTCGCGTGGTCATGCAGCAGGGTCTCGCATAGCAGTGGGTCGGTCTTATTCGTCACGGTCAGGTACAGGGGAGTCAGCGCCTTGCCATCCTTGTAGTTCGGAGACGCGCCCAGTTCCAACAAAGTTTTGACAGCTTCCAAAGAGTTCTTCTCTACAGCTCTATGCATTGCCGTGCTGCCATCTTTCGTCCGGTAGTCTAGAAGAGCCCCTCCATTCACTAAAGCTATCAAAACCTTCCCTGGCGATTTCAAACCAGCAGCTATCGTCAGCGGTGTTTCTGTAATAAAACAATATCATCCCATTAACACACCTCTATAAACAGACCTTTGTAGTTTAATAAATTGCTACTAATAAACGTTTAGCAGTAAAAAGTTTATTGCCCAGCTGGGGTGAAATGTAAGTTTACGACAGTTTTTGCAGCAGTAAATTAGCATTTCTAATACCCGGTTGCCTTCCCTTTTATTGGCTTAAAATCCAATAAGCAACACATAAAATGTAATAAAGAAGTTGAAATCTGAGAAAAGGTACATCTATTATTAGCATCTTTAGACTGTTTTGTATTCTGAAAAAAGATGAGAACGCAGAAAATAAATTGAATTGGCTATTTGTACGTATGTATTCGTAATAAGATTTAATTTAAACTTCAGCTGGAGCATAATAGAGTCTCCTAAATTTGGTCTCTTTCACAAAACGTCCATTAATCTAAGTAATCAGTCCCGACGGAATCATTACTCAAATCCGCCATTGCGAGATATCGCTCGGAAGGAAATATATCACGAATTAGGCACGTCACACTCAAGGTGAGCGATATATACATCGCGGATTTTCCACGGCCCGTTGATATGGTTAACAATGGTGCTAAGTATTTTAGTAGCTGAACAATAGTCGATAAGACATCGATATGTAAATGGGCTGAGAATGCAAATGCTGAGATGTACGTAAGAGTTCTGTAAATAACTGGTCAATGTCGCTTACACCCGAGCAGGGTTTTCATTCGATTAGAAAATGAGTGTTCATGACTTTTCCTAAGAGTAGAACGTACTGCATAAATCTTTGATGTATCCTAGTATTTACTTGGGGCGAAAATTGCTTTGCTGTTAAACATCAGGAATTCAGGATGCATTTATAAGGAAGTGGGAATAACGCCTAGATTGATCAGATGGACGTATTTGTGTTCTGTGTTTTTTGTGTGTTTCTCTAAGCACAATTAATCTGTTTACAATCAAAATTGTATTAATGACTGTATCCACTGCTGTTTTAATGAAAGAAGGCTGAAATTCTAGAGTTTACTCAAATGTCTGTCATCTGATAGCCCTAAGTGTAGGGGATATTTGAAGTGTCGAGACAGTGATACAATAGCTCTGAACGCTAACGACGCTTATTGTGATTGTAATTGAGCGGATCTCTTGGCAACTCCGCTCGGATACGTGTTTTAATTACTCTGAAAGGAGATTGTATCGATTTAATAGAACCGAGCTAGTTTCGAAACAATCCCATTCCATTGTCTGTTGGTTGGTTTATTCATGTATCAAAATCAATTTAAGAAGCGTTCGATTCAAGTTTTACAAAGCATATTTCAAAGAAACTTAAGAAAATCGATTAAGAAAACTTTGGAAATTTTTCACCGATACAATGAAACGGAGGTAATTTTAGTATACATATTTTGTACTTAATGTAGAAGAATTCCACAACGACCGGTTGAATTACCGGTCGTTGTGGAAAGCCATGGGGGAGGCCTATGTGCAGCAGTGGCGTCCTTCGGCTGATAATGATGATGATGATGATGTAGAAGAATTTGGAATCATTTAAGACAGCGTCGTAACTGAACATTATGTATTAGAGCCAATACAAGAAGAACGCGAGCATAGGGAGCTCGAAAAAAATGGTATACCTAATCATACAAGAAGACAGAGAGAGAGACAGACACAAATATAGATCTAAGAGAGCAGATCTAAGCAGAGATTTTGTTCTCTGCTATTGAAACCGGATGAGTTGTCGTAGACGTCTTTTTTCCATTTACACCAACTCCGCGAACTTGCATCCCTGGGGATCCACCTAGATCACTTTGAGCTTTGACCTAGTCACAAAAGCTAGTAAAAGGGTCCCTTACCACCGGTCTCCTGGCAGTGGAAGTTGGGGTCGAGCCCCTTGGCGCAGGCCTTGGTGATCTTGTCTATCTGCGCGTGCGTCACGTGCTCGAGGAAGCGCCGCAGGTTGGCGCGCGAGTGCAGCGCTTTCAGTGTCTTCTCGTCGAGTTTCAGCATCTTGTATACGCGCCGCTTGTATTTCAGCTGGAAGGGAGAAGTTTGGTGGTTAGATTTGTTTTTAGTATCCTACTATACTGAATGCCAGAAATAGGTATCATCGAGGTCAGGCGGCAGAGACCTCGATCGTACATAACAGTTTGGGTTCGCTCGCGGCATGCACACATTTTGAATTTCGGACTATCGTATTCGAGGTTTGTACCAAGATACATTTTTGTACAATAATTACTTGAGTTGACTGTTTCAAATAATTACCTCAAGGTAGCCAACCGGTCCATTGAAGGGGTAGTCGCCGAGCCGCCGTTCTTCGTCCAAGAACTTGCCGGCCTTGCCGTTGACCGGTGGACAGAAGAGGCCATAGTTGAAGCTCTCCTTCAGCTCCTGGGAACAAAAATAAATATGATCCATCAGTATGTAGATCATAAAATAAGTCTATTAATTTTGACGGACAGCGCGCGAAGACCGCATGCAACCGGTCGCTGTAGAAAACTATGAAGGAGGCTAATCCTGTGGCTGATTTTGATAATGGATTGAGCGAACACGTGCGTCTGAAGAAAACCGCGTAGGTTTTAAATCTGAGAGCTATTCTTACAACGTTACAACCCCCATTGACCTTGACAGTAGGCATGCAAAACATCCGTCGCTAAAAAAAACAATTGCGAAGCGATCTGGGTACGTAAACATAAATGTTTATAGTACTTAATTGATGTTTTAACAGCTTATTTACTACTTTAGCCTGTATTGTATTACCTACAGCTTTATTAGTGTTTAAACGTAAACGTGACTGAACAAAAGCAATCCCTCAAGACTAATTATACTAATAACTGAAAAAGATGTAGTTATACGTATTTGTTTTGTAACTCTTAAAGAACACATGAAACAAAATGTGAAGATAGGAAGAATGTAATCAATCAAATTGCGACTATAGGCCCTGTATTGCCTATTAAATATCATACCACTATATAACATTCTCTCAATTTTCAAATGCGCTTTGCGAAATTCAAATTACCCACCGCGCTGTGAAGTTGATTGATTATGATATCCCCGGTATATCCGAGACATTTCGTACGAACTTTTATAGGCGCAGTACATTTCCCACTATAAATAATATCGTAATTGGTCCTGAAGGGTTATCTATCACTTAATTACTGTGTTAGCAAGTTAACATATTACTTAAGTGCGCACTTAGGCCCATAAATCTTGGAGGCAATAAGCAATTAAAAGTACACTTGAACGCGAGAGCAAATATAAAAACCGGTCAAGTGTGTGTATTGAGACGAACACGCGATGGATATAGGGTTCCATAGTTTTAAGGAATATTTTTTAAAATAAGAAGGTTCTTACCAACTAACGGAATGTAATAAAAATTTAACATCAACAAAACGTTAGTTTTGATGCGTTGACAGCCAAAAAAATCTTTAATAAAATTGGATTGATTGGGTTGGCATAGTACAGTTTTATTGCAGGTTTCCAGCCAATTTAGCTTTATCTTTCTCTACTTAGCTAGCTTTGTAAATAGATTAGATAGAGAGCACTATCCCTAATACTGTGCAGTTATGTATTTGGACTGCGGAACTCTAAAAAGCGACTCTGAAATAGGGTGCAGTTCAGTAAACTGCCGGTTAACGCCGTGCTAATGCTCTGACTCCATTCCAACTATCTGCCTAGATATTTACGGTGCAATAACTTACTCTAATAAAAGGTGCTATGTGCTGACGACCTCTAAGATTTTTAACACAGAACGTAAGTAATGCAATTAACTTTGAAAATTATAGGGTGCTTCAGTTTCTGCACTTAACATCCAAGTGTTGTGTGAGACGTACATTGACATTTCAACTTTACCAAAGTTAGAGAGGTTTCTATATTCCGTGATAAAGATAAATCATGTCTAGAGTCTGAGTAACATACATTTTCAGGTAGATTTTAGATAAGGTTTCGTTCTTACAAAACGGGATCAAGCTAAAGTGGGACAACATAATTTCATTTTGGTGACTGTTAATAATTTTGCCGTCGGATGATCTAGACTATTTTACGTAACTATAGTGTATTTTACGTAACTAGTCTAGATTTAGCATTAAGTAGTTTTTTTCCTAAATAAGTTGATAACGTCAGTATAAGGTATCTTAATCTTATGATTTAATGCAAAGGACAAATATTATAGGACAAAGTTGTAGAAATTCTATACTGGCAATATTGTAAGCATCGCGAAGGCGTTTTGTTTAAGTTTATTTTTATTGTCTATCGGAACGTAGGACACCAGACAATGACATGTCAACGTACTATAATGGAATGGACGCCGCGGACCCGGGTTTACAAATAGAAGGATGAAACTGCGCCTACGCAACCGTCTGTACGATATCGTATGTCGTGGTCTTTGATCAAATAAATTGAATCTGATAATAGTAAATCGAATGCGTGGATTAGCAAAGGCTATAAGGCTCCGGTTTTTAAAATAATATTACATTATTTGAGCACCTAAAACTCTTTACAATCAGAGAGCATTAGTGTTAGATTAAGAGGATATGTAGGCTAGGCTAAGCACGATTATGAGAAGAAATCTGAATTCTTACTATTAATTTAGTTACGTATCTGGTATATGTATTTAGAGAGGAATCTTGAAATTCTAACGATTCAGATCTTTGACCATGATCGATTTACAGTGTCGGTTCGATTGATGGAGAGCGCGCGCCGGGACAGAGGTCAGCGGGCAATGACGGCTGCGCAATGATGCTGCCATTTATTGCTTCCTCGAGCTGGTCAGCTTAATTACACTCTTTGCCAGAGAAACGCTTGGACGAACTCTTCTAATTGGGGATTGGAGAGAGGTGGAGGAGGAAAAGGCTTTGACTGCCACAAAACTAGACACAAAAAAATATTTGGGGGTCACCGGTGACCACCATGGCGCTGAATGTGTTAAGTAGGCACTTTTAGTCAATCTGACTTTTAATCTTAAGAATGTTATTTTAAATGGGTCGAATAAAGTAATTTTCTTTCATTCTTTTTTTCCTTTGATTTTTTTACGGGAAAGAAACAGAAAAATCGTTTATTCAGTACCAAATATTTTTACAAAATTTTGCTCCTAGTTCCTGAATACTGCGGGTGTCATTAGAAGGTTTGAGAACGGTCGAATCAATATTATTTTATAAGTATGTACGAGTATTTATTTTAAAGAAATATCAAACGACATTGGTGACACTTAACCTAGTTGTTATTTTAAAGAGGATACCCTTTAATAAAATAGTTAATCGATAACCAGATGTTTATCGAAAATTACAGGGCGGGACGTTATGGTTACATCCAAGAAACAAAGCACCAAAGCAAAGCACCCAACGGTTCTTGTTTCAGAAACCAGTCCCATCATTTTCCAAGTGCTTTCGACGGTATTACAATAGCCGTTGATCATGCTTGTAAGCTTGTAGCCACCGTATCCGCCGCGGCGAAGAATATCGCTAAGAGCTTGGCCGTTTAAGTTGGTTTTAACATCGGCGAACGGCGGTTTATATATAAGGTAAAATGGTGAAGCTAGTCTTCCATCACGGTAATAGTTTTTTTTATCTCTCTCTAGTTAATCGTAGGAGGTTAATTGATATGTGGTCATCGGGTAATGATGCCACATAAAATGTAGTTACTGACAATGATGCCACAACCAAATGCCAAATGAAAGATGATATGAAGACATGAATAGGTTCACCTATCTATCTATCAATAATGCTAAAGTTCATTTGACGTATGACGATACGAAGCACTTGGACCCAGTTACGTGATCAATAGTTAACACTACTATAAATGGTTAAATGTCGTTACCAGCGGTTAAACTTTCACGATTGTGCGCGTTTCGAAAAAAAACCTTAAGGCTGCTGTCACCTACCTACTAACAAAGTTCAAGTACAGTTTTCTCTCCAAAAATGACTTAACTGACTACTTTTTTTGACTGATTTGTGTAGAAATGAGCTATCTACATAAGATATCGACTCTGAATTTTTGATTCAATATTTAAAATGCCTGTAATTTGCAATCATAGAAGCCAAATTGACGGTTTTCCTGGTACACTTTTCTAGATCAGTTGTTGACATCAGCTATCGAAATAACATAAACATGAAGGGAAATACGTTCCACTACATGATTTCGACTCTGTTTTTTTTATTTATTGCTCTGGTTATTCCAAATGAAGACAAAATTGAAACCATGTTTTGACATAAAATACGCACCTAAAGACAGGCGATTATCTCTGAGATACATTGCACTTATTGTGTGTTATTTGATAAAACAATGTTATAGAGGTTCCTATCTTTGACTAACCATCAAAATTCCTGATTTTATCTTGTGCAATATTGTTTACGCTGCATATCGCGTTCATCTTCATTTTCCGGCGTATTAAATGAAGACTCGAAGACTTTGGTAAATAATTAATTTATTGCGTAGAAAAATACAAGAAAGTCAATAGGAAGACAAAAGTTCTCGAAGAAAGTCAGTATGACATCCCAATCCCATCTCGATGGTCCATTGGTGAAGGAGGATGTAATACGGCTGCGACATGCCCCCGGCCTTGAAAGCACCAGCTTCAAAGGGTTCCTCTTCAAACAGAGGGCAGATCTTGCTGAAAGCACGACGCACCACTCCGGATGCCGTTTGTATGTCAGCAACTCGAGCGTCGCCATCCTTGCCTGGCATCGTTGCAATTATGCGCCCCATACTCCACTTCAAAGGAGGAGAATTGTCTTCTTTCAGAATAACTAGGGTGTTAGGTTGCAGGTCAGGCTTATGTTCCTTCCACTTCAATCAGGTCTGCAGTTCCGAGATGTATTCTTTTGTCCATCGCGTCCAAAAATGTTGACGGATCTGCTCTATTCTCTGATAGCGATTAAGGCGAGTAATCGGAGTCTCCGAAAGATCAGTGAATGCAGGCGCAGTTAATGGACGACCAACCAGAAAATGTGATGGACAAAGAGGAGAAAAGTCATTTGGATCGGTGGAGAGAGGATTTAAAGGACGGGAATTAAGGATCGCCTCTATTTGTGCCAGAACAGTAGTAAGTTCCTCAAAGGTCAAATGCGCGTTACCCACTGTTCGTAGCAAATGGTGCTTGCATGATTTGACGCCAGCCTCCCACAAACCACCAAAATGAGCCACATATACGGGTATTCGCCTAAACCTGATATCGTAACTGGTAGTGAAATCTGATATTTCAGAACTAGCACGTGACAAAAACCTCCTAAATTCGTTTAAAAGACCTATGAAGCTTTTGCCTTTATCAGTATAAATTTCTGAGGGCTTTCCCCGTCTAGATATAAATCGTTTTAGTGCTAGTAAATACGAATCAGTTGAAAGATCGCTAACCAATTCCAAATGTACCGCTCTAGTGACAAAACATACAAAAATGCAAATATAGGATTTGATTAACTTAGAACCCCTACCTTTTCGATTCAATACAAGCACTGGACCAGCGTAGTCCACGCCACAACGCATAAAGGGAAATGTTGGAGTTATTCTTTCCATTGGTAAATATCCCATAATGGGAGTCAAAGTTCGGCCTCTCAATCTAGTACAAACAACACAAGCATGCACAACTTGTCGCGCTAGATTTCTACCAGCAAGTGGCCAGTATGATTATCGTAAGTTGTAGGCAGTGCTTGTGCACCTACGTGTGCTAATTGTTTGTGCTCGTGCCGAAATAACAACAAGGTAAATCAATGTTTGCTAGAAAAAAGTAAAGGATGTTTTTTCGCATACGTAAAGTAGGATTTCGTATACGACCGCCTACTCGGATAACTTTGTATTCATCCATAAAAACATCTACACAGATTGCTAGTCTTTTTAATGATATTATTATTGCGCAACAATTCGTGTTCATTTGTAAATATTCCATTTGTGACAGTTTAATTAATATTAAATCCGCTGATTGAGAGCCTGTACGACGATTATCTTTACTTTGCGCGTTATGAATGAATCGTAATACGTAGGCTCCTGCGCGCCTTAGCGGTTAAATTAAGAAAAAAGTTCAAATGGAAACAAACGCTCATGTGACTGCGACTGGGATGCTAAAGTGAGTACATTTATAATATTAGTTTTTGTTTCATACTTACTTAGGTCATATTATGCAATTTCAGGACTGAACACGGACGTAGATTTGGTGCTTTCAGAGTCGCTAGCATCGAACACTAATCTTAGTTTAGTAGTGCTGCTGTGCTCCTGAAATGCGCCGTGATGCGGCAAAATATAGTACGGTTTGCCATACCTACTCGCATAATTCAGTCAAGTGATCTTACTGTAAATATTTAGGAGAAATCTCAAAAGGCATGTTGATACAGAACCTACCGCTTTTAGCATGCATTGTGGTTTGAATAAAATATCTTTACACGCGCGTTCATCTTTGCTAAAGTTGTTTTGAGGTTTAGGTATTTCTTCGAGTTTCCAGAATTTACAGAGCTGCGAATCAATAGACTGAGTGAAATTACAAGTACTATAGTTTTGCGTATCACAATAAATGGGTCCTGAAATAATCCACCCCAGTTTAGTTTCATGTAAATGTGGGCCATTACATAATCGTATTATATTAGACTTAAATAAATCCCAGAACTTATCTGCGCCAATTAGAATGTCTATTCCATGAGATTCATAAAAGAAAGGGTCAGCTAATGTTATCCCATCAGGAATACTGATTTGCGCGCATTGTGAAGATAACGAAGGCACCGCTGAAGTTATGTTTGGTAAAACAAAACATTGAAGCGAAGTAATGTAAGCGTCATTGCGTGATTTGATCTCAATGTTACATAGTTGCGTAATGTGTGTAACTGAGTTTCCGACGCCATGTATATCTTGAGTGGACTGTATGAGTGGTAGTTTTAACGAATCGCATAGTTTTTTTGTTATAAAACTGCGCTGGCTACCATTATCGAGTAGCGCACGCGCTACGTGATAGTTTTTATGCGTATCTGCTATTTCAATTAACGCGGTTGACAGCAAAACAGGCTGTTGCACACTACTAAGATCGCATCGTAAGTTATCTACGTGTACCTTGTTTGCTTGAATTGAGTCTGGCGTGTGAAGAATAGCTGAGTGTGATGATGAGGCTGCGACGGACGCCGAGGGGGTAGCTAGCTGCGGCTCCCCATTTCCGTGCAGTGACATCGGAGTGGACGATTGCGCGTTAATATCGTCACAATGAATTAGCGTATTATGCTTACGGCTACATAACCTGCAAGGTCCGAACTTACAAGTTTCAACCGTGTGTCCCTGGCGTAAACAGTTTAAGCATAGGTCATTTGCCTTTGCGAACTCAAACCTTAGTTTAACGTCAGTGTCTATAAATTGTTGACAAGAATAAAGCGGATGTGGTTCGTTACACATTAGACACAACTTTTTCGAGTCACTAGATTTATATTTAGTACGTTTTTGAGACTGATCTGTTGATACGTTGCAGTGCACTTTAGAATTATTTATAGTGCTTTGTTTTTGATAAATTTGCTTATTGTGTGACACAGACAACGTTTCCAACATATCAGCTCTATCTTTAAGGAATTTAATGAGATGTTCGATCTTCAAACAAAGCTTGGAGTCATCAGTGCCGGTCAATAGAGTTCCTTTATATTCTTCCCACTCGCGTTCCGTGGTCGCGTCCAGTTTTGACACCATGATGAAAATAATAAGAGTATCCCACGAGTCGGTAGGCTCCCCGAGGACCTTTAGCGCGCGTATGTTTTTTAACACAGTGTCAATTAACTTTCTAATCAGAATTGGTGACTCCTTGCCCAATGCTTGAAGATTGAACAATGACTTGACGTGATTGTGCACTAAAAGCCTGCTATTATTGTATCGATTGAGAAGCAGTTCCCAGGCAATTTGATAGTTGTCACTTGAAAACTCCAATGAATCTATAACAAGCTCAGCACTTCCCTTTAGCGAAGATTTTAGGTAGTGAAGCTTTTGGATGTTACTTATCTCTGTAGAATTGTGTACAAGTGACAGAAATGTATCCCTGAACTCCAGCCAATGCTCGTACGAACCGTCAAAGCTGGGCATGGTAATGGTAGGTAACTTTACTGATTTTAAACCACTATTGCAAGCATTACCTTTACCTATATTTGCACTATTGGATGACTCACTTTTGGCGATCATACATTCGACTTTGGCTAGCACAGTGTAATAGGAATCTTCGAATAATTCCCTTTGATTCAGCTGCTCATCTAGATCGTTATCTGATACTGCTTCCTCCAGTTTCGTTTGAATACAATTAAACTCATTAAACATGCTAGTAGCACCTTGCAAACGTAGTTTTAAGTCCATTAGATTCTGACTAGGCAAAATATCTACCTCATCAAAAGATATTACATGTTTCGTAAAACGAGTAAGTCGAGCTTTTATAATGCCTCGTTTTTTAATCAGATCTCTAATAAGTACTACGTCGTCGTCAATGTTCGACTTATCGCGAGAAATTGAAGCTACGTTACTATTCTCCGGTGCGCTCATTTTGGTAATAAGTGGAATGGTACTCACGTTAAAGCGTAGAAATATGTGATACCTTAGACTGCACCTTATATACCGATGAAGCGAACAATGGATAATTCACATTCACACGCACCAAGGAACTGAAATAGTAAAAGCACAAATATCAACGGACAAAGTTTTGAAGATGGGCTAGGAAAGTATGGATGGTTGGCCGTTCCGATTGCGATACTTCGGGTATACCAGATTCCTTCCAGACCTTGCTTCCAAGCCTTTGCGTCTATCTCCAATTCGTATATCTCGTCTGTTGGTATTTTCTTACGTATTTCGTATTTAGGTCTCTGGTCTTGGTATCCGGCTCGAAGGACCATGTTTACGCTGCATATCGCGTTCATCTTCATTTTCCGGCGTATTAAATGAAGACTCGAAGACTTTGGTAAATAATTAATTTATTGCGTAGAAAAATACAAGAAAGTCAATAGGAAGACAAAAGTTCTCGAAGAAAGTCAGTATGACATCCCAATCCCATCTCGATGGTCCATTGGTGAAGGAGGATGTAATACGGCTGCGACAAATATATACAAAATATCTTACTAAAGTAACCTATAAATTTGAGATTCGGAGCTGTCACGAACATTCATCTTCGATCGAAATTTGACAGACAGCGCCGAGCGCTCGGAGGGGAAGGGTGTGTCGCTCGTTGTCTTCGCTGCTAGTCTTTTATTTCGTGTATGATACGCATTCCAAATTTGAAAATATCACGCTTTGCACAATTTTTATACGGCGACCAATTCGCTTTGAGGCTTTATGCAACAGGCATAAAGCCATATAGTGCATTTGGATCGTCGATGGTCTCTAATTATAACAAAAAAGTATTCGTTCTTTTGTATCGATTTGAGTTGTATTTAAATGATTAATCAATGTTATGTAAATTTGCATAGAAAGCAATCCTTATTAATATTATAAACAAGAAAAATTTGTATGTATGGCGACTATATAAAGAGGTTCATGAGTTATAACGAAGATCTTTTATCATATACAATTTGTATTTTCGAAACTTGATGAAACAAAATGTGCAGATACTAGCACCAAAAGTATCGACAAAAATAATAATAATAAAAAATTGTCTACAAAAAAAATTGTGGTATATGATGAGCAAACTGTTTCTATCACCAAACAGTTAAATGTCAATTTTAGACAAATACTGAATTAATAAAGCAAAGAATAGGCAATAGTACCAATTCTATTGCATATGTATGGGGTTGCAAATAATAACCTTATTTATATAAAATAAAGTAGTATCAGTAACACTACTTTATAGTTCAACAACGTTAGACCGATTTTCATGATATTTACTTTTTTGAATTGGTATTTACCTCTTACCCCTTAAGTTATTATAAAACAGGGCTGGGGCGCGCCGAGGCTGGATATGAAGCAAAGTTTTCTGTGGTCGAAGTTTTCTTTTTCATTAAAAAGTCTAAAACTCTTGAAATGACTCCTATTTAGGCAAACCATTTCTTTTTGAAGTCATTGCCATCGCATGGGCTCTCTTAGGCTCCATCTTAAGCGAAATCTATCTGGGCATCGATGCCAAAAAGATATGGTTTGCCTAAAATGGAGTCCTTTCAAGTGTTTATTTAAGACTTTTTAATGTATTTTGCTTTTGAAGTCAGTTTTATTGAAATAGTATTGCGGTGAAGTTACCATTAACCCAACTTAATTAAAGACAAGGGCTTTTGTTTTAAGTATTTGACTTTGAGTAGTAAACATGGTGTGTTTATAAATTTTCTTACATCATTCGTGCTTTGGATTTTGAATAAGAATAAACGGACGACAAAAAGTCAAAGGACAGTTTTTCTTTATATGGACCGTATAGAGGCGTTATATAGTTCCACAACCTTTGATACGCACTTGTACGTACGTACCATTGGCAATTGGCGTCAATTCCATACTGCGTGGCACTTGTTCATAGCATTAATTCCATACGCTAGTAGCAGTGTTTCAATGGTTTAAACCTAAATAAATAGGGCAATATTTTGCTTATTTAACACTACTTTTCTTTCTGCCACAATCCACAACCACAACCTAACTATAAACTTGTATAGTAAATCGCTTGTTTTAATAGAAGCGATTCATGTGATGTGTATGTAGTTAATATGAACCTGTATTCAAATTGTACGCAAATGCCATGAAGTTCCATGGTTCTATTCAAGTCCATATTCATAAATAATATTTCATTATTGAAAAATGTATATGGACAAAATGATATAATACCGATGTAAACAAAATAATTAAATAAAAATTATCTTGTTTATCATCTGTTATACATGAAATACTTGAAATCTTGAAGGAAATTTTCTTAACTACATTTTCTGAATGTCAGCTATAATAACTTGTGACATATTTCATATATCAAAATACAAATCATATCAAAGAACAGCGTTACACTAAAAAGCATTTGTGTAAATAAATCCTCATAGCATCCAGCTGGTATGACACGTGGTAGATCAAGCGCAGAACCAATGGCATCATCCACCGATTACCCTTAGTCCCCGATTCTCGTGGAGTTTACATTCGTAAAAAAATACCTACTCTGAGAAGTCACGATTTGGGTGAAGACATAAAGAGGCAGATAACCGGTACCAACCTGTACCGACTGACTAGTGATGTGCCAAGTCATCTATTTTTAATCTCGAAATATTTAAGAAATTCGTTACAACAATCCAAATAAGGACCGACTGGCACTAGAAAATTGTTTTAAAACAAGATTCAAATCAAGACTTGAGTCGGAAAAGTCTCTATAAAGCATTTCAATTCCATGAAATAGCCAACACGGCACAACACTGGTTAGTCGTTGCAGGTCAGTGCGTGTTACCCGCCTCTATATGTCTTCACCATTTGGATGCATTTCGTTTTTTCTATGCTGTAAGTTTTTTACGTTATTATAACTGTACGTTTGTGTTTAAATCTGTGAATTTAGTTATATAATTATCAAAAGGAAAATGTTCGCGAACGGAATTGACGCGAGCCCTGAGTCCGAACTGTATTCACTGTATTCGTAATAGGTATTTTAAATACAAAAAAACTGGTATAACATTAATTTATCACATCGACTTTTATAAGACCATCATATTCTGTGTTCATCATACGCATAGCCTACTACCTAGAGATAAAGTATCAAAATTGTTTAATTACAGTTAACATTTTTTTGTGTCCCGGACATATAAAATCGCACACACACATTGATAAATTCGGTAAAATCTGAGAATCTCCAGACTGTCATATGGCTCTTAACCAATGGTCATTAAAATAGCCATTCTGACATTTGGTTACCGTATTTTTTTTTAGTTAGAGTTAACTATCAATCACGCAACTGTGCCTAAGGTTCTGTTGCTCAACCTTACCATAACAAATGAACCTCAAAATGCTCTTATCTAAAAATATCACTGATGATGGCGCACTCTACCGAATTCGCTGAATCAAAAGTAATCGAAAATAGCTTCGCTTATCTATACTAATATTATAAAGCTGAAGAGTTTGTTTGTTTGTTTGTTTGTTTGAACGCGCTAATCTCCGAAACTACTGGTTCGAATTGAATAATTCTTTTTGTGTTGGATAGTCCAGTTATCGAGGAAGGCTATAGGCTATATAACATCACGCTACGACCAATAGGAGCAAAGATTTAGTGGTAAATGTGTAAAAAACGGGAGAAAGAAGTCACTATTCCACGCGGACGAAGTCGCAGGCAAAAGCTAGTACCATATAAAACGTATCCAATGTGTTCGCAGTCTGCGTCCAACATTACTTACGGTGGTCCTATGATGGAGGGTGTTAGGAAATTGTGCCGTTAAGACGCCATTGTAGGTGCTCCGGGCCAATTGAATTTAGAAGTGCGGACGCAAACGTGTTAACTAACGGTCTGTGTGTTAAATGGCGGAAGGGAATGGTGTAACTTTAAATAATGTGGGTAAACAGCTCAAGTGAGTATTGCTCCATTGGTGTCGGCCAGTATAGCGTTTAGAATAATTGGAAATTGGGTTGAGAGTCTGAAAATTCAGCGTGTTACTGAAAATTTTCAAATAAATTTTAATTTATTTAAAGACTTTATTGCACAAATATTGTTGTTTAAAGGACTTAATTCTAAAAGCATTATCTGCCGTTCAAGCCTTTAGGTCATGCAGACGGGTTAAGATTAAAATGTTAGAATAAAACCAAAATCTAATTTTTTGGCTGGTCAATGCAATATTGAGAAGAGTATATCATGTATATTTATTTTACTTTGTCAACTAGAACTAGTAAAGCTCTGATTCTCTGCTGGAAGACATAGCCACAGTAGCAATATAAATTTTTCTGCACGCCACGGAACCAATATCTCCAGAATTAGAGTTCAGTAGGCCACGCGGCGGGAATCCGGTGTAATATCGCCGGGAATATGGGAAATATTACAGGAGCTTATTCAGAACCCAGATTAAATGCCGCGTCTCCGGGGAACCTTCATATCGGAAGTTTTAAATCTTATCTCGCCCAAGGATTGGAGACGAAACGAATTTTTTCCTTGTGAATGTTTTACCGGTGTCGCAGATATCGATATGAGTGTTCAGTTATTGGGTCATGTTCGCAAGTGTCAGAAGGATGATTATCTACGTTTATTTTATTTAACAGATACGCAGTTTATCAATTTATATTGGTTGCGTGATCGATATTTAACTCAACGAATGGTTTAATGTTTATTTACTAGCGGTTGAATATTTATGAATGTGCGTGTTTTAAAGAAAAAAAAATTCCCAACCAAAATGACAAAATGGCTATTTTAAGACCATTGGCTTAGATATTTTTTCTTTAAAACGCGCACAATCGTAAATATTCAACCGCTGGTAACGACATTCAACCATTAGTTGAGTTAACATTCTATCACGAGACTGGGCCTTAGTTGCTAACTGGGTCGAGATTTTTTAAAAGAGTGGCTAATAATCATCGGAAAAGTATTTTCATGTTGCCACAAAATTGTTCAACGAGTACGTTGAAATGAAAACGTCAAAGAAATCTACCATGAGCCGGAATAATCCGTCTTACATTCTTTTCCATTGAAAAACCTAGACTTGAGCAATAGCATATCTTGATCCCGTCCTAATAGTGTTCCGTGATATATGAAACGCCAGAAAATATTGTATGAAACGTCTTGTGATAAATTGAGTTGCCATTTCAGAGTTGAGACGCTATCCATTTGTATGGATCAAGCTGTTCGTTTCTATAAACGATTAAACTGTTTGTGAGCTCGATGATTGAGCCTTTAATTAAACCTTCATATCTAATGGCTTTCTAGATTAATTAATTGTGACTACAACTATTACTTAGTTGGCGTATTCGATTAAATAGTACGATAATTTAACAACATGGCAGTATGCCTCAGTCGTAGTATTAGCACAACAGCTGTTTAGCGAGTAAAGTTTTGATATGCCAGTAGTTTTTGTATAAGCACTGTTGATTGAAAATATACATTATTGTACTTCGGTAGTAAAACGTGGTATAAGTTAATGCTAATGCGCCTGGCAGTCATCTTTTTGACATAAACTCGTTGTTTCTTTTGATATATTTTACTTAACTCAAACGTATTGTCAATAAAACCTACATCGATAAATTTAAAACCTAACTTCATTCGATTTTTGTAAAGTTTTTTTGTTGCTAAAGGGTTTTGAGTTTATTAACTTTTAAGGTTCTTACTTAGATTTGTGTTATGTCTACAGGCCAGATACTAATTTAAATATTTCGAGTTCTGAAATTCCTCAGTTACAGTACGGCGTCAGGAAATTGGTATGCAGTACCCCTATGCAACTTAATATTTGTCCAGTCTTGCCATCCTACCGAACAATCAAAGTAAAGTAAGGGTATGTCTTGAGTATGACGCACATAATGTGACCTGATCTCTATGATATATCTTACGAAATTGGCTGATCTCCTTTGATATTGGCCGCCATTGTCAAAATCCGTCATTATTATTATACAATTAAGTTACGTCATTACCAGTATGTGGGCCCACGTGTACCGTTCGTCACATGCGACAATTGTACCACGGTGTTTGCATACAATACACTGTGGGTTACAGGGCTGAGGCCTCGTGGGCTCAACAACAAGTAACGGCTTAAGATTTTATGTGGGCTAAATTATATCACAATGATGGGTGTCGAAAGTAAACGACATGAAGATTGACCACATAAAAAGACGCAGTTGAAAGATTCTACAAACAGTAAAGAAGTATTTAAATGTATTGTGTTGAGAAGGCGCTGCAAATAAGCATTGAGTGAGAATACTGTGAATCAAAAAGACACAAAACTTATGGATGGTTGAAATTTTAACTTTTTTATAACAAGTTTTTATGTCTATATTTCGTAATAGCGACTCACCGCGGCTGCACCAACGTAAATATTGGACTCATTAGATATAGTTAAGAATTACAGCCTTATTGCTATTAAAATTTATAAACTTTATTATTGTTAAGTTTAATCAAAATCTCTTCAGTTGTTGTTGCCCGAAAGAGTAACAAACACCCATTAATTCTCATAAACTTTAACATTTATAATTTAGGATTCAAAGTTCGGTTTGCAATCAAATAGAAAATGAAATCGTGTCTGCTTTTTTAAATAAAAGTAGATGTCAGCTCAACTTATCTTTAGGTCGTTAAAGCAGTAACCCTACAGCAGAACATGGTAGGTCGAACGGTTAGTAGGTCACCGGATTGATGTTGTGTCGCGAATCGCGATCCATCGCAGCTTCTCGTGGGAGCAACCGCCATGGCGTTTGTACTCTGTGCCGGTGTAACGTGGTAATTGCTACCACAATGAGCAGTTAGCGCTTATTAGCTTTTGATTTACTTGCTTTTTATGGTGGAATCTTGTGATGAACTAATGAATATATATGGGACATTTTTAAAGTGACTTTTCTTGAGATTAAGTTAAGATAGATATGTTAAAATTTTAAGGTGATTTTAGATTTAATCGTTTACCAGACTTGCAATTTTACAACAACTTAAATTAGAACTGAAATATGATCAAACTAGCTTTTGCCCGCGACTTCGTTCGCGTGGACTTCAGGTTCGTCCCGTCTAGTAGCGCAAAAAATTTGTTTTTTTACGACCTCACATTAGAAACCTCAAAAATTGTAGCCTATATGTTATTCTGATGTATAAGCTATATTGTGGTAAAGTTTCAGTCAAATCCATTCAGTAGTTTTTACGTGAAAGAGTAACAAACATCCATACATCCATACATCCATACATCCATACTTACAAACTTTCGCCTTTATAATAGTAGTAGGATTTATTGATGTGCATTGAAATTTAAATAAAAAAATCTTAAGTGAACTTTCATATATTTTTTTAATTTTGGTAGTAAAGCTGGCCAGTAACATAATTTGGCGAACGATCTCTACTGGCTAGCAACCAACCTTTTTCTTTTCATTTCAAATATCGCGGCCAGGTTCATTTTGGGATCTTGTCTTTTTGTCCACCTTTTCTGATGCTTTTCTGCGAAGCACGTGCTGGTTCTGAACTGTAATTAATAAAGGATCGGGTGCAAAGATCGGGTGTTATAGTTTTATTAGTAAATGAACGAGACGACTTGCGGAGGGAAGCTATCAATTTATAGCGGTCCGCGTGGCCACCGGTAATTGATGACGCGGGACACTCGCTCGTGCTGCCTTTGCTTTGCTATGGACTGGTCAAATAAAATAAAACTGATGTACAAGCCCCGCAATTTACTAAAGCGCTGGAACCTTGTCAAATTAACAACCCCAAAATGTCTTTCGAAATTAATTAAAACATCCCAAATATCTAATGAGTAAAAAATTTAATGTATTGATTTATTATTGCCAATAAGATTTAACTTAAGTAACCAACAAAACAAGATGTCGAGAGAAATAAAAACGAGGAAAAGACAAAAAATAGCCGCTGCTAGGAGCATTAAGGATTTGCTGGGCTTATACCATCTTTATTTACATCTTTTATTATAAGTAATTTTTAAACTAGAATATTGAAGGTATTATCCTACAATGTAATTGTTTGTTGTCCTTAATAAAGAGAAAAAAGCGCAAAAATTGACAATGTCAAATTTATAAAGATTTAGATTTACGAGTATGCGTGAATTATAGATGCATTTGAGCATAATATATTTATATTTAGAGTTTATTATAAATAATTTAAAGACACTATTTTATTGTCAGACTTTGTTAATGATGTTATAATAGGTACCACGAAAAAAACATTATTCATGTAGCAAAATCGTATAAATCTTAAGAATAATAATTTACAGGTCTACTTAAAATCTGCAGATTTTTTTAAGGACCGACTCTCTTATGTTTAGTCTAGCTAGTGGGTGCACATACTAAACGCAGCACGACACAAGTGGACCAGTGATCGGTCGAGTCGACTGATAGATGTGTTTTGTCACATCGACGTAGCCAAAGAATATATATACTAACGTAAAAAGAAGCGACACTGACACTTGTGTGCAGTAAACTAACTCGCGGCTATGTGTGCGTGTCGCGGGAGCGCGCGGGGGCAAGCGCGGGTCGCGCGAGGTGGGGAACGCATGCCACGGTATGCGAGCGTCGAAGGGTCACACCGCCGATTGCCGCCGAGCCGTCGTCTCTGCTCGAAGCAATTTACGTAGTTCGCCTGCGCCGCATCGCGTCGTATGCGATTATTATGATACGATTTGTCCCAAACATTGGGAAACAGTTTGTTGGCCAAGATGCAGCATATAACTTTTGATATGTCTTGTGAATGCTTACCATTAGATTTTTTGAAAAAACCGTTCGTACGATTTCGAATCTTCGCTATAATTAAAGAAAATAATAAAATGTGTAAAGTAAGTCGCAAAAACAGAAAATATATTAATGTAAGTAATTTATAACATATGTGAAAACTATACCAAATATATTTTGAACCTGAAATACATAAACATCTTTAATTAAGTAATTATTATTTCCTTGTGCCGCGGTAGCTAAACCGCCAACCCTACGCGTAGAAGCAGCATTTCAAGGTCACCGACGCCCGAGTTACACCGATAGATCAGTGTCGCGCCTGTGACGTAGCCGCGCGTTGCTCAAACGACTTGTGGGTCAATCCTTTAGCTGTGAGCTGACCGGCTGACATAAAGTCTCTTATTAATAGTTTATTATTTATTACAGTTATGGTGTTGTGATCAAAAGCTTATGCTATCATGTAAGGAAAAAAATGTAAGTGCTAAAATCTAGACTAGAGGAAACAGGGGCGATGCACCGTCTGCATTGCAAATAATGATGTGTTACAGTTAGAAGATCATGAATCTCAAAGAGTAACGAAGTAGATAAAATAATTTGAGCACCTCTAATCTAGTGTTCAAAAAGCAGGCAGTTTTTTATGATTCCCATAATTTTATAATGATTAAATTTCAATAATGTGTTAAGAACAATTTTTAGGTTATGGTGAATTGTGCGAACTTTGACTTTGTTTGTATTTAAGTACCATCATTATGTATCATATTTCAATCAAATAAATGAATCTGATTCTGAATCATTAATAGAGAGATATTGCACAAAATAAAAAGTACAAAGTTAGAGACTATTTACTGGAAGTAGGTCATAAAAAACTTACTATAATGGTACTTAGCCATTTTAATGAACAAATCGTTTTCTATTTTTAAAAGCGGAAGTAGATAATCTTCGTCTGTGGAACGATCGGAATGAATCAGTGCGGTTTGGTGGGCACACCCACGTTCATTGGGCAGGGAAAGTATCCGATGAGTCGGATATTATCGCCGATGGTATTGCTTTCTTTGTTACCTGTGTTCATTACGCTACAGTAGAGGTCTGTGCTTAATACAATGCCATAGAGCCAAACTAAGTGATAAAAAAGAAGCCGTGAGAAATGTTGAATTGACTCTTTAGCTGTTTAGTACTCTCTGTACATGTACATATTTGTCATAAAATCCATACTCTAATGATAAATCTGTCAGTTTAAAATAAAATGTCTTGCATAGTCAAACCAAAGGTTTAGCTAGGGTTGGTGTAAGTGAATTTGAAGCGATTACTTTTTACCCATCTTTTTTTTCGGCCATAATTTTATTGAACTTTCAAGTATGTGTGCTGACTACCTACCTATTCGCCATGGAATCGATTGGCCAGGGGACTGTGCCCTAATTACTTAACGTGTTTATTGATTGTCATCGTCTATATGTTGACTGGTAAAGGCGCCGTCAAAACCCCCATTAACACTATCTTTAGTTCCTCATCCTCCTGCCCTATTTTGGTAGAGTCTCTTTTGGAGTGTCTTGATTGGCAGTTAATTTATCGAACTGCTTATTTCATTGAGAGCGGAGTATCCGCCATGGAACCGGTTGGCCAGGGGACTGTGGCCTAATTGAGTAACGTGTTTGCGATTGTCATCGTTTAACTTCTGACAGGCAGAGGCGCAATGCTGTCTCGCCGATTGAGGCTTACCACACGAAATGAAGTGGTGATACGTAATAAATCGGTTAAATTCATCTGGATACGATTTTTAATCTTGGGTATTGAAATTGAAGAGATACCCACTATGAAATCGTTGAAGTGCTATTAATAATGCTCGTTGTTAAAAACACCTAATATTGCATTTAATTAAACAGGATTGTGTAACTAAAGATTTATGATATATATTTGACCATTAAAAGTGATTACAGCCATAAACAATACATAATACGGAAACATCTTAAATATTAATATTATTTTTATATCTTAAATATTAAGTTATCTGTCTATTCAGATTATGTAGTCTGCAACGTACTCATTTGTTTCGTATCCGTAATTGAGTTCACCTAATGAAGCTGGACAACCAAACGTAACTGTATCCCCCAATAAAAGCCACTCTAGATATGGGCAGTCGTAATTTGAAACGTCAGTTCAGTAGCGAGTAGCTCTGTCCTATAACCCGGTATCTGATATCGAAACATATCTCCTAACTGCCTTAAATAATATCGGACTCGTAATTCCATACAATGGATTTATAAGGCAGGTATAACAAGGGCCGAATGATAACTGTTCTGACTTATACTGGGTTCTTGGCATAGCTGGGCACCGTTAATCAAATAGTTAACTTCGTTAATCGTTAATCCGTTACAAAAAAAGTTAGCTTCGTTAAACGTTAAAGCGTTACATTTCGGAAGAATTAACGCAAGTTAACGTTAATCGTTAATCCGTTAATATGTGTAAAATTTCATTTTTTTATCGTTGCGTTAGTGAACTAATAAAACCTGTTGGTTTAGGTTCTGGGAGTAAGCTCAGGGCTCATGCCTAGGGCGTAACCCGTCAGTTCTTGCCTCACTTAATGGCACGGGAGAACGCCGACAGGTTTTAGTGGGTAGGCAGGCTCTGAAGTCTGGAGTCCCACATAACCCCCAACTGCCCCCGCAGTATGCAAAACTGCATTTCTTGACAAAAAAAAAAGTTCTGGGAGTAAACAGGATAGGGACAAAACGAAATACTTGTGAAATTTAATCTTCGGGCATTTCGTGCATATTTTCCTTCATGCAATTGACATGTTGAAGTTCACATCTGGGTGCCAATTCCGCTAATTGCTAATAACTTGTACAACGATAGTGCTTTGATACACCTCGCTATTCTGACAGCGGCTGCTGTAGTGACTCTATCGTGCTACAGTAGTGAGTGATTTTCTGCTAAGTAATTTGACAGCTTTTTGACATTGATTGATAATTCTTCATCATCATTATCATCATCATCAGCCGAAGGACGTCCACTGCTGAACATAGGTCTCCCCCATGGCTTTCCACAACGACCGGTTGTGAGCGGTCTACATCCAGTGCGATCCTGCGATCTTTACAAGGTCGTCTGTCCATCTTGTCGGTGGACGTCCTACGCTGCGCCTTTGGTCGAAGGGTCTCCAATCTAGGACTTTTCTGCCCCAACGGCCATCAGTTCTACGCGCTATGTGCCCTGCCCACTGCCACTTGAGCTTACTGATTCGCAGTTCTCAGGGCTATGTCCGTTACCTTAGTTCTTCTACGTATATCCTCGTTTCTGATTCGATCTCGTAGAGAAACACGGAGCATAGCGCTCTTCATCGCTCGTTGTGTGATTTTGAGCTTCTTTATGAGGCCCATAGTTAGAGGCTGGTTGAAGACTTTTGTCTTCAGACACTGAGGTAATTGAGACGAGAAGACGCTCTTGCGCAGTTTCTCGAACGCTGCCCAGCCGAGTTGAATTCGTTGATTGACCTCTTTCTCAAAGTTACCTACCTAATTGGATTACTTGTCCCAGGTAGACGTACTCGTCAACAACTTTGAGAACACGGGAGTTCGACATAATTTTCTTCTTTTCCATATTCATTTTAAGACCCACTTGTTGGGATACTCAATCAAGGTCTTCGAGCATAGTGCCCAGATCATCCATGCCACAGCGACTATAATATAGTGACTAAAATATGTTCTCATCGGCAAACCGGAGGTGTGTGGTGTATTCGCCATTGACATTGATGCCGAATCCTTCCCATTCCAGGAGCTTGAAGGCGTCTTCCAGTGCCGCTGTAAACAGTTTCGGAGATATAACGTCTCCCTGTCTTACACCTCTTCGCAGTGGAATCACCCTCGTATTCTGTTCCTGTACTCGGACTGACATGGTGGCGTTGTCATAACAGACACTTTAACACCTCTATATACCTATAGTCTATGTGGCACCGCTGAAGAGACAGAAGCACCGCCCAAGTTTCGATCGAATCAAAGGCCTTCTCACAGTTCACGAACGCTAAGCATAGAGGCATATTATACTCCTCTGACTTCTGTATAATTTGCATAAGCGTATGGATGTGGTCTATGGTACTATACCCTTTTCGGAATCCGGCTTGTTCGGGAGGCTGGAAGTCATCAAACCTACGTGCGAGACGATTCGTGATGACCCTTGAGAGCAGCTTGTAGACATGGCTCAGGAGTAAGATGGGTCTAAAGTTCTTCAATAAGGTTTTGTCTCCTTTTTTGAAGAACAACACCACCACACTCCTGTTCCATGCCTCAGGTGTGATGCCCTCTAGCAGTACGGAATTAAACAGCTTCTGAAGGTCTTTGAGTACCGGTGACAAATACCCCTTTAATAATTATTTTTTATAATTTCAAAATACTGTATCAAAATTTATATAAATTACAAACTAAAAGCGATCCTCGTTTTGATGTTAAAATGTTTTCACCCGTGGAAAACAGCCGTTCAATTGCAGTACTTGAGGGTATAGCGGTATTGTACTTAATGAATACATTTATGAATATCTGTTCCGCGAGAAATGCAGTATCGTTGAACGAGTCTTTTGATTTCATGTCCAGCCACATTTGAACGAGACTTTGCGCTTTACTCGTTAGAGAGTTGGAGCTTTTTGGTTTTTCAATAGACTGTGTGACAGAATTATCAAAAAACTTACTTGTCTGCACCTGTTTTTGCGCCGCGCCGCGGTGCCGTGCGGTAAACAGTAGGCATTGGATTAACGATTAACGGACTTAGCTGCATATTAACGGAAGTTAACGTGTCCGTTAACATTTTTGAAAGTTAACTTAAAAGTTAATCCGTTAATCAAAATGTTAACTTCGTTAATTAACGATTAACGGATTAACGAGTTAATGCCCAGCTATGGTTCTTGGTTATGCTACTATTTATTTATCTACAACGAACGCTTTTTAACTAGGTTCTATTCACATACTCTTACTAATCTGTGGTTCTATTGTTGTTCCAAAATAGCCAGGGACGTAGATTGGAAGATAGTTTGGTTACTTTCGTTAAACATCTACTAGTTACAGATAATACGTATTTATCGTAGCATAATATTTTTTTTTACAAATTCACCCCTACTGAAACTACATAAAGTGTCACTATTTTTAACCCTTCATGCTGGTCGTCAGAATCAAAATCAGAAGATTAATATACGTCTCGTCACTCGTCTCAAAATTTTGTTTTTGTTGATTTTAAATTGATTTTCAAACGAAAATCACTTGTAATATTGACGCGAGTGATTAAAAAATAGACCTCCATGGGCTCTAATTTTGAATCATTCGCATCAAGATGGCGTGGGGTATTCATTGATTAAAGTCCAATTATGGAATGAAAATCAGTTGTAATCCACACAGCAGGGATTTGAAAAAATAAAGCTTAATTTTATTAGTACTCAAGTCTATATTTCGCAATATTTTCGTTGATTTTTTATTTGATTTCAAACGATAATCACGCACCATATCCAAACGAGCGATTCATAAATAGAGCTCCTGGGCTCCTCCCAATCGTCTTGGATCGCGATACCGGCGCGCGCGCACGTGATAAGTCCGACAGCTGGATTTACTGCAACACGAACGGCACCGCTATTGGAATTGTCGGTCGAAAGGTCTGTTCCAACTCGTTATATCTTATTTGGAATTCTTATTTGTTGTTTAGATTGGATTCGGTGTCTTTTATTGATTTTGTTGAGAGATACGGTTGAATTTGTGTTTGTAGATTTACACAGTAGGAAAATGAGTTGGGCTTATTGATTATTTAAAGAGATTGCTCTTAAAAGATTAAAAAGGTAAACATTGATAATGTATAAGATAGAGAATGTAGACTTTGCAGATATTAAGTTGCCTTCTTATTAGTTGTATGCTAATTCTTATGACAGAGAGCAAACATTTTACAGCGATTTGATTACATTATTTTTGTAATGATGTCATGTCTATTAAAATGTATACCTTTTACTCTTAAAATACCTACTGAGATTGACAAAGATCGAATATTTTTTTGTAAGACGGAGCTTTCACGCCGGCACAGAAACGCATTAGCTGACTGGCGGGCACATCCTTATTTGCCGATGTCACCGGCCCATGCCGATGGCCAATATTCCCTGGACGCGTCGGAGGTTGGCCCAAGGAATAAGCTTAAGAAATATATAAGTTCCATGGTAACGAAATACTAGATGTTCTGAAAAGACGCATTTTTTTAGGGTCCGAGTAGGGCCCAGACACAACCAACCGCATAAAAGAGTGTTTGAACTTGAATGTAGCTGGCAAGATATGAAAGCCAGTACTAAAGGATGGTAAATAGTAAGCTTTAGTCAGTTTTGAGTCTTTGTTTTATTTATAAATTTGTGTCAAGCCTTTTCAGAGTTGCAATTTTTTATAGTTCTAAGATTTCCTTCGACTTACGGTACGTATCAGGGTAACAGTACCATAGAGTTTTATTTTTCAAACTAAGTTCATCAGGCTCCATTATGGCCCCTCATTACTCTTACTTAGCAAAATTAAATTCAAAACCGCTTCAGCTCCTTCCTTGATTCTGAAACGGCTCCAGTAATTAGCGCCCCCTGTCGTCAGCCGCCGGAAACTTGTAACTGTTCGCAGTTTCCAGGACGGAGCCGGGAGGCTGCTTCCTCCAGGCTTCAGGTACGACTTAATTATCTATACACATGTACTGGGGTACCTCTCATAGGTTACGCACAAATAGACGGTAATTGAAAAGGTTAGCCCAATTAGTCTTGTATAATAAATTGTAGTAACGTCATGCTATACTGAGACGCTGTAATCTTCGATAGATTAAAAATACAATATTAAATCTAAGATGAAGTCATTAAAAGATAAACTGAATGAAGAAAATCACAAAAATTTGCAGAGATCGCTTTTAGCGATAAGGCCGCCTTAGTTGTACATTTACTTTGAGGATAAAACTGTAATTTACTTTGTGTTGTACAATAAAGAGTTATACTATTATTATTATGTTGTGTCTTTTCCATTCTCGGGACCTTGGAGTCCCGGACCTTTGGAAGGCGTACATGGGGCCGAAGCCAACACGCAGAGGCCCGTTTGACAACATTAATCTAAGTGTAGTGTGACACGAGCCGACGATTATCCCTGAATGCACTATGCAAGTGCACCCATAGACAACCCCCGAGTCGTGTAGATCTATTGCAAGATATGGGTTAAAAATACTGGGTTATGGATGTGGGCGATAGGTGGACTGGGTAACTGGCTCTATGGAAAGACTATGGCCCCTGCCTGACGCATGTTTCTCATACGGGTACAATGGCAGGGGGTGACTTGCACACTCAGTCGATGGGCCCCCCAAAAAGGTTGCTAGCACAAAGTGACGTAGGCAACAAGGGGGCAACACCAGTTGAGGTGCTAGGGGAGTGGAGAGGTGTACCACGGCTCTCAGGACAATTCCGGTAATCGTTCAAGATCCCTACAAGCATCTTACTGGCACACTTCCTTCCCCCGAGCATCTCTGCTCTAGCGAGTCTCCACTCAAGCCAGCCAATGAAGGCAAGCAAGAGGTGGGAGATCCTGTCCCTCGTCAGTGCTCACTCTGCCCGGCCAGTGAAGGCAAGGCAGAGATGAAGAACAGGGGTTCTCCCAGGAGCAATCAGGTACGTGGGGTCGCTACTGCCCAACAGCTCGCCACAAGCTGCCCTGCGTGTTTATTATTATTATTATTATTATATCAACCGTCGTAGACTGGGAATTGACCCGTTATCGTTATAATTGGTTACTTTCTGCGCATTATTCCAAAATAATCTACCCATATGTAATTGGTAGAAAGGGTAGGGTAATTCCAAAAATGATCATAGAATAAAGAATTCAGCAGAAGGGTCAAGTAATGTATCGCGCTGAATGTTTGACGCACACGCCAGCGGCTGCGCTACAATATTCATGCGAACGAGTTATATTTAGGCCGGCTGAACACGCTGCGGATAAGCAAAAAGAGTTATCATTGGATTGTGTTGAGGATGTTCAAGTTTACTTTACTTACATATTGACAATGTAAAAGTATGAAATTTATATGAAAAAGCCACTTATGTTACACTACACATGTCGCGTACGTCGTACCATACCAACACTCCATAACGAATTTTTTTGGTGTATAGTTTTTACATCGGAGTGGGACAGGTAAATTCTAAGCTAATTTATTTATTTCTGTACGTATACTCACTATGAGCACATATACACGTCCCAACAAGACCCTCACAGCTTTGGGACAATTGTGGGCTAGTGCTGAGAAACTGCGCTAGAAATGTAGTCACTATTGGGGCCGCGTGGTGGAGTTTGGCTCATAGTACCTCATACTTGAGGTAAGGCCTTTCCACAGCAGTGGGATGATTACAGGCTAACTTTACTTTTTACAAGCTCGTCCATCGATAACGATGGTTCATATTAACATCTATTTTATATCATCCTTTAAAATAATTGGAAACACTATCTACTCCAGAATTTGTAACTATAAATGGTACTTATAGCGTGCGGCCGGCCTAGCACGTCGTGCGTTAATTCCCACTCACGGAAATGCTAATAGTATCGCATAGTGTTTATCTTCTGCCCGATGGTCCGTCGGTTTCCTTGTTCGCTTTTTGTTTTCCCTTCGACGTTTTTGTTACGTAATTGCTTTGTCTTCCAGCTGTTCGTGGATGTTGCTTAATTGATGTAATTGCGATCACCTCGGTAATGTTCTGTTGTCCGACTGATAATTAACTCGGGTGCTATTATCGAAGAACACTTTAGCGTATAAACAGTATGGTTTTTACATGCGACTGTACGTAGGAGTATCATATAAAAAATGAAGGGGTTAATAAAATTACTCACTACAAATATAGTTAACATTATCTCTTCTTGCGTTAACTGAACGAGTAAAATTACTAGCAGTAACTTTTTAGATTTAACGTTTAAGTTGGGGTGGGTTCAAAATAAAACCTGAGATTTTGTGATTTCGACACATAATACACACACTTACAATGTCAACTTTTTTATTATTTATTTTATTTATTTAAGAACTTTATTGCACAAGTAACAGTGTACAAAAGGTGGACTTAATGCTAAAAGCATTCTCTCCCAGTCATACCTTTTTTCTGGGCTATGTTGAAATTAAAATTGTAGATGTGTTATAATAAAAATATTAAAGTAAATGCATTAAATTCCATCTAAAATGTACCATTTTCTTACGCAAATAAACCATTTATTTATTCATTATTTTCTATCAGCTCTTGTTAATCACAACAGACACCCAGTCAGTAAAACACTGAACTGGCCAGACAAATATTTACTCTCCCCACCCTAAATCACAAACCCAGAGCGACCTAACACAAATAAATATAATTGAAAATCGAACAGATCAATCATCTCGAGATCAATTACGTTAGTTCGCGTGTTGCCGCGGTCACTGCGCTGCGTTTGCGCAACATGGCGAATCCTGTGATTGATGAGGGCCAAACAATCGGTCGTTTCTTAAAAATGGATCTCGTTACACTACACTTCAGCGAAGAAGTCCAAGAACAAATGAAACAGCCAGGACATTATCACACATACTAGTATATTAAAGAGAGAAGACGTGTAGCGTATAAATGTTCTTTGTGGCCTACGTAGAGGCTTTAATAAGTATATGTATACTTATAAGAGATGTATCATGAATCATGTAATTCATCATACATACTCGTATCTCTGCTTAACCGACTTCAAAAAGGAGGTAGTTTTATGTTCGACTGTATGTATGCTTTGAAGATTACGTAAGTGCCCAGTGATTGAGTTAAAGAGTAAAGTAAAGGAACTCCTTGAAACTTGGATTTACTCAAAACGCATAAAATACATAGGTACGGTTTTAAATCATATAAAAATAAATTAAGAATACCTACTTCCTTCCTACCAACACATTTCTTTGTTGCGATTCATCTAGTTGAATTGAGTTGGCTGTTATCTTTGGGGCATAACATACGATTGTCTTTATCGAGAGCTCAGTTGCAACACTCAGTGTTAGTCTTATCTCGGCTATCACTCACCTTGTTTGCCGAACGAAATGCAGTTTCGATTCCAGGAATGTAGGTGTGTTCTTTACTGCTGTCAATATTTTAATACAGATTAGGTTACGGCTAGATTTAGAAAGTGGTGTAAGTTGACCAAGATTGTCGAATCGAATTATTCTTAGGGCAAAAAGTATTGATTACAAGTAAATTGGATGTGATCTATGTCATGCAAAGTGCTATGTATAAAATAGGTTATAATAATAGGTATTATATTTTGTGGGTCAGTAAGTATTTTGCAGTGTTAGTTTTCAGCAATTCTGTTATCTCATCGCGGTATAATTAAGCTGTTCCTACACTGATAGATGATGCCATTAAAGTTTTTTTAGCTGTGCCTTTTTGATAAAGTGTGTTTTTGATAAAAAGGCGCAGAAATAGACTTTTTCATACTTTTGTTTACATAAAAATTGAAGAAACCTTAAAGTACAATCGAGAATGGGATTGAGAACTACCACATTTAAGTCTTATCCTAGCCCAAGTTACAATTGAAACAAATCTTAGAGTGATTTAAGTTTAAAAATCTTATCTTGAAACAGCCTGACAACGCAGTGCCGAAATGCCGAAATGCCGACAGCTTTAATGACATGGCTGTAAAAAGGCTAAAGGCCGCCCCATGTGCTCATAAGTTACCCGGCTCACCAGCCAAGCTGTACACGTCAATTGTAACTAGACCTCTCACTCAAGAGACCTCATGTAGAATGACCGTCCAGCTTACAATGGAAAGCTTGACTTGTACTAGAAAGTCAGTAAGCCCACTTGACCTCTTCAACAAACTGATGAAATACCTTTCCGATGGAAGGCTTGTCTTGTCAATAAAACAATTGACGACCGCCTGGCAATAATAACATAGGAAGTTAACTAATATTAATAACTATTTTGTTGCATAACCTCGAAGGCTATTGTTATGGCTGTCATTGTTAAAATTGTATAGACATCGAAATCGTAAACAAACCTATTGCAGCGTAATTGGACACTATTGAATTGTGATTTTTGTTATGATTGCTATATTTATATTTATCGGACTCGAAGTAAAAACGATTATATTGAGGTGTAGAAAATTACATTTTACACTCGAGCAAGATAGTATACGCAGTAGATAAGGAGTTGCAATTTAAAGTAAATATTGCAAATCAAATTGCAGGACAAATCAATTAACTGTGCTTCTATGTGCAGTAGATTAGCGCATGCAAGTAAATATTCGCACAGTAATTGAAATGATCTCACTTTGCCTACAATTTACTTTATGATGACACAATTTTCCTCAAGAACGTTAATTTTCCGAAGACATTTTCCTCTTCACACACACAGCGTCGTGGCATTCCTAAAATGCTACGACACATGCTGAGTGGCCCGGCCCACCCTTTCAGTATCTTGTTTATGTGTATTTAAATATAAGTATCTTTCTATTTGTAATTATGTTACCGAATAAACATGTTTTCTTTCTTTCTCTTGGGGCCATACAATAATAGTCCCCCTAGCCGATTTCGACATATTATAGTGCACAAGTGTGTGCGCAAACACAGGTGCACTCTCTATTCCTTCCACTCTCATAGTCAAATGGGACAGCAATCTGACACGACCGGATAGAGATCAGGCGCAGGACGTTAATTTAATTTAATTTAATTTAATTTATTTATTTAAATCAGGCAGCGGATTACAAAGTGCAATACAGACCCATAAAATATATACCTTACAGGCTAACATACATACAAAATAATAAATCTACACAATTGTTTTAAAATATTTTTAAATTACACGCAATTTCACGGGCGTGTTGCTCGTGGTGTCGCGTAGACTTCCGCGGAACCGCCGAAACACGACACCTTTCGGCCAGAAACCTTCGTTCATGAAGGTCGATATCTTTTCAGTTGGAATTCTAATCACAAATGAATTAAAATTCACATTGCGACTAGACTCCAACTTGACGACCCGCAGAGTGATGTTGGTTTTCTTCTGCACGTTAAACCGTTGGGACCATATAACTTATCCGTGGAGCAAATAAGCCAACGCGAACATATTTGAGATTGTGATTGCACATGCGCACGCGTCCATCCACACTGCGTAGCGAAGTAGTTATGTAGCAGTAAATTGATTACTTCCATGGAATTTCGAATTACTTTTTAATACGTTTCCGCTGTTGTTGATTGCATTCTATACATTACATTTTAAAAAACCCGTCACAAATCATAAAGACTGAACAGATTTTCATGAAACATAGCTAAGAACACTAAGGATAAAATTATCTATGGCACAAAAAAAAACTAAACGAAAATCGGTTTATCCGTTTGGGAGCTACGACACCACTTAAAGATACACAAACAGACACTTATAACACCCCTCTAACGGCCGTTTCCTATATGCAAACTATAGTCAAGGCTATCCTCGACCAGAGATAGGATTTCGTCAACCAGAGATAGAATTTCGTACTGCCAGAAGTTTTATAGGGACAAAAAATCTAAAGGTAGATAACCTTTTCTATTTCTAGTAGGGCAAACCACAGATAGAATGGATATAGGGAATGGCCGTAAGAATACATATGTATGTCATCACATTTTGCATACTGTGGAACGTAGGACAGTTTACAACTTATGTAGTCTCTACACCAGTAAAGCTCTACTTTTGACTACAGTTAGTGGAAGTTTTAACAACCTTCCCAGTCATTTTGGCCTTTGGATTTTAGTTGAGTCAATCAATAGAACTAACTTGGATTAAAAAAACCGGTTAAGTGCGTGTCGGACCCGCGCACTGAGGGTTCCGTGCCACCCTTAACTGAATTCAGGGTCCACTTACTTTCACTTAACGAAAACATCACAATATATTGCGACACCAAAAATAACTTTGTTTTTCATAGTGTTTGTATGAAAGACAAAGTTATATTTGCGGTTGATAAAAATGTGCAATATCTCAAAAACTACTGGTCCGATCTCCTTCAAACCAAAGTTTTTGTTGCGATCTACATCATATATTTTTTTCAAAATTTTCACTTTCTTAGTTCAAAAGTTAGATGGGGGGGGGACGCCCATTTTACCACTTTGGACGCGTCTATATCTCAAACCTTACACTTTTAGAAAAAATGGTTTTAGAAACCTCACCATGATTTTCAAAGACCTATCCATAGACACCCCACACGTATAGGTTTGAGTAAAAAAAATATTTTAGGTTTTAGTTTCATGTATGGGAGCCCCCCTTAAATATAATTTTTTCTTACTTTTTGTATCTGAATCGGAAAGCGGTGAACAAAATACACCTACCTACCAAGTTTCAGCTATGTGATGCTTATAGTTTCAGAATAAAGTGGCTGTGACATACGGACGGACAGACAGACAGACAGACAGACAGACAGACTTGACGAAACTATAAGGGTTCCGTTTTTTGCCATTCGGCTACGGAACCCTAAAAAGAACGAAAGAAGAAGAAGAAAGTTTTATTCATATCTATACCATTATAACTGTATGTTTCCCAAATAATAATAAAATAAAAATAAATAATAAATAATAACTCTACAGAAAAAAAACAATTCCGTTCTTTCGTATTTATAGCAATTTGACGTTTCTAAGAGTTAAAATAAGATGGTGCAATCACACCAAAGTTAGCACATACGCGGTCAATCCAAGTCGCAGTATCTTGTGGAATTCAATCGCGCAATTTACGTTCCGTTGCGCGCATTAAAGTGCACAATGAGCGATGATCGACGCGGAATCTGACACTGGGCTCGTGTGTCGACTGTCGATGCGTTCCCGGTATCTTAATATGACACCGAAATTACCCGTGTTGTGATAACGACACGCGATACTCGGTAAAGTGTCTTGTACTTGGATTGTTGTATGTACAACGAGTTAGGGAACGAGATTCAAGCCAGTTTCAGTTTGTTTTTTTAATTACTTGACCGGCTGAATAGAAATTACCCCGTTACTGATAGAAAGGATTGGAAATATGAATTTTAATATGTATTAAGAAAACAAACAGACACATATTTTGTAACTGCTACTCACGCAGCCGTGATGTCTTCGATTTGAAAAGAAACTAGAACCTCCTCCCTTTTAAAATCAGGCAAAAATAAAGGTTTTGAAAAGTATCTAACACAAACGAATCTAGAACCTCCTCCCTTTTAAAATCAGGCAAAAATATAGGTACAGGCGTTATTTCGAATCTTTAGTGAAAACGTGCTCTCACTTACGTAGAGTCTATACTTTATAATTTTCTTCAGAATCTCATCTGCCTGTTAAAAGAACAGTCACGAGGTAATATCCAACACTTACGCTTTGAAGAACGTCGAGACATCGATTGGCGTAACGTATGCAAATTAATGGGAAGGGAAAAATTCCCGGTACGGTAATGATGCATTGCAATAGGCAGTAATCGGGCCCCGGGGACAGAGCTCTCATGGTACCACTGGTATAGATCTAGACTAGATGGGACATGGACATCCGTGGTGCCACGTGGTAGATTAGATGCGAGATGCGGTGGACTTCCGCGCTTTGATATAGAAGAAGCGGAAGAGTTATGTCATTGAATGGTAATGACGGTCATTAGGTATCTCATAAGGGTACGAACTACTCTTGTTTAAAATTAAAAGTTTATTTAATCAAACTAAGGAAAATTACCTAGTGACGATTCTTGAAAATATTTTACTTCCACACAGATGCATCGTAAATATTTTATTGTTATTGACGTCATGAATTCAATAGGAAATTGTAGATTTTGCTTATTTCCAAGACGACAAGATTCCATACAGTGTATTAATTTTATAGCTTTCATTGGGTTTGCTCCGTAACGTCATGTATGGAAAACATTTATACAAAATAGGTATGTGGAAGGCGTAATATAAGTTCCGATTGCGTAACTATTGTGCGAAGGTCGCAATAAACGTTTTCATGTAATAAAATATCTTTATTGCTTTTTCCTACTTGTTGTGTGCAAGAAATATATTAACCTCATATATTTTTGGCTTATACGAGTAGTTTTCCTTTGCGCACTTATACACTTTTTATGGCCATTTGCTACTTGCAAGGCGGTTTTGTTATATGGACTGAAAAACAGAAAGTTATAAACAACTACTTTATTGGTAGTACGGAGTTAATGTGGGTAAAATATTTGTAGGCTATGATTAAACATATACGTTTATATTTTCTGGAACGCATATTTATTTACTTTGGGCCTAAAGTTAAGTCACTTGCAATTATTCATTGATTAATTTTAGTGTCTTAGAAATGTATTACCACATTGATTTTATTGTGTAATTACCACATTTTACGTTTGATTGTAGCAAAAGCTAATTAACACGGAATTACTTGAGATCAAATAACTAAATATGTACTTTTAAATATTAGCTGTAATGTTGTCATTGAATAAGCTTTAAGGAATTTCTGAAATTCTTAGGCATAAAGTACATTTCAAGCTGCATTAAAGAGACAAGTCCCTTCCAGACGACCTGTTCCTTTGTATCTGTGTGGTCACGTGCGCGTCAAAGCACGGCAATTCCACGAGATGGACAACGGCTCTCGCCCGCGGACACTGCTACAAGTCAAGGTACACTCACCATTGTATCCTGACCTCTCTGTTAGGGCTAACAGACGACCATCGATAAATTATATCGCGTTAACAAAATAAACTTATTTCTACATCACACTTTTTTTTTAAATTTTTGACCGTCTAAAGCCCACTGGCATGTAGGAATTAAATTCCTTACTTCGAAACCAATACAATTGGTGTGTTGTCTGGCGCATATTTATTTTATTTATATGAAAAGATTAGCTCAGTCAAGGATAACATCATCATTCTGTCTCTGTCAACATCAAAGGACCAGTCAGATACATGACTGACATGATTTCATGCAGAACTATGCGAATCTTGAAATGCGCAAGTGTTCCGTTGCATCCGATATCTGGAGAAAATAAAAAACGTGCTTTTTCTTACTATTTAACCATGACTCTCGCTTTTTATGGAGCAATTTGACGTTCGCTGATGGAACGAAATGGATGCAAACGATGCATACTGCTTCAAAAATTAAATGGGCCTAAATTAATTAAGGACATTCTTTTTTAACACAAACAATTACCGCGATTAAACTTTGAAAGAAATACAAAAATATATTGATTAATTAAGGACATTAAACACATAGTATAAAAGATAAAAAATTTTGATGCCCGTTTTAAAGTAGCGTTCTTCATGTTAGGCCTGCTGCCCGTTCTTTTGCCAAGAGGTCCACTTCAAATGGTTATGTGAGGCAATGCGAAGTACGAGATCAAGTGTCCATTCTCCGTAATATACTGGACATTGGAACTGGATGTGCGTCTAAGGTAGATGGATAGCGCTTTCTCAAAGTAAATACTTTTTAGTTGAAATTAAAGTGAGCTCGATACTTTGTCTGTCACTTCCAGTGGTTTTAGTGGCCTAAATGATGTCATGGGTACAAATAAATCTATTTTGGTAATAAAAAGCTGAGGTTAGATACGTGAGGGCCTACTTCGAAAAACGAAATTCGTCAAAACGATTTTTAGGGTTCCGTAGCCGAATGGCAAAAATCGGAACCCTTATAGTTTCGTCAAGTCCGTCTGTCTGTCTGTCTGTCTGTCTGTCTGTCTGTCTGTCCGTCCGTATGTCACAGCCACTTTATTCTGAAACTATTGGCATCACACCGCTGAAACTTGGTAGGTAGGTGTATCCTCGTTACCGCTTTCCGATTCAGGTACAAAAAGTTTAAAAAAAATGATATTATATTATGGGGGGGGATATTATGGGGGGGCTCCCATACATAAAACTAAAACCAAAAAATTTTTTTTTACTCAAACCTATACGTGTGGGGTATGGATAGGTCTTTCAAAATGACATTGAGGTTTTTGAAACCATTTTTTCTAAAAGTCTAACGTTTGAGATATAGACGCTTCCAAAGTGGTAAAATGGGCGTCCTTCCCCATCTAACTTTTGAACTAAGGAAGTGAAAGTTTTGAAAAAAATATGTAATGTAGATCTGAACATAAACTTTCAACGAAAATTGCTTTGAGCGAAATCGAACTAGCAGTTTTTGAGATATAGTACATTTTTATCAACCGCAAATATAACTTTGTCTTTCATACAAACACTATGAAAAACAAAGTTATATTTGCGGTCAACAAAATATTGTGGTATTTTGGCAAAGTGGAAGTAAGAATCCCTAATTCAGTTAAAGTTGGCACGGAACCCTCAGTGCGCGAGTCCGACTGGCACTTGGCCGGTTTTTTTTGTTTTTCGGATCCGAAGCATTTATTGATATGCAATCATTACCACGAAATGCTTCGGATCCGCAAAATGATAATCGTATTGACGTATTTTTGTTTTCAAAGTAAACACACAAATATCCCAAAAGACCTAGATTTATAGTATTATCTAAGATATTTCATTAACAAATCGGTATCTTACCAACAACGTCGTTAGTAATTCCCCATAATGATGGATGTGCTTACCTGAAACAAACAAAATAAATGATAAGTTAAAAACAATTTATTAATTGATAATCGTAGTTTTATATGGCCTTATAAGCTCAACGTTATTTACCGAGATTGCGTAAACTAAGCCCATTTATACTTTTGTGTGTGTTCTCAGCTCTATAACTTGGAATCAATCGACCATACACACATACATCGGTCACTTACCCTGAAGCTGACCGGCCAGCCACTTACCAATTACATACGATACGGTTGGTAATGCTAGGCCTGTTAGTCTATGCTTGGACAGCAATTAGAAAGAACGGGTCAGTATGAAAACTGTTCCCAAGTGCAATCAATTAGATTCTTTGCCGTATAGTCTAAATAGTAGTGTGCTTATGGATTTCGCGAATATAAAATATATGGTTATTAATACAATTCATGAGGTAATGAATAATACTAATACTAATGAATAATAATAATGGTACTGTCTTGGTAAGCATCAAAGAAACAGAAAGCAACAGGACGACAACGACCCATTAAGAAGCTACCCTGGATTATGAAACTGGGCCTAAGTCTGAAGGTTTTGCTTTTATCAAATGCATTAACGTCAATATCTTTACAATCTTGTGTATATCTGGCCACATAAAGTTGTCAGCGCACATTTCGTAACGACGCATTGTGACAGATCACAGCCGATATTCGCGGCGCTAGCGCCGTTTCGCTACACTATGGCTATTAGTCTTACAAATACCCGCTCAAATATAGACAATTCAGGGCTGTTAATATATTGTATAAATAAATGAATAGACAATATTATGAAGAATAGATTTCAAGGAGGTTTTTAGCTGTTAAATTGGTCAATTTGGTGGATAAAGCCAAAGATTGAGAGTTGCAGTTGCATCGCATACTGATCGAATTCGAAAGGAAATTAAACATAGAGAAATGGGAACGCAAGCATACATAAAGTCACTTAATTTGTATAAAGTTCCACAGGATTTCGACTTTATAAAAATCTAAATCGTGCAACTTCACGCATGGTCCAGATTTTGCATTAACATACGTCGAGATCCATAACTATATATTTAACTTAAATTTAAGTTAACCCGCACCATGCAGTTGGCAGCCCTACTCCGGCGGGCCATTTGACAAATGCACGCGTGTTATGCGGACGTGCGGCGCTGAATACGCGACGCCATAATAAATAGCTGCGGGGCTGCGCGGGCGCAGCGAATGCCGCGACAATGCGACCGCGAGAAGAAAAGATTTGACCTTGAAAATGTTGAAGAATATTTGATCGACACCTTTATAGGAGTCTTAAGAAGAATAAATAAATTAATGTGCAGCAGACAACACACTTGTCTGGTTTTCGATGTAAGGAATTTTCTTTCTTGTGTCACGAAGTACCAGACGACGACTTTGACTTATCCTGTGAATAATCCTTATGTATTGGAATATCTACTATAAAAAAAACGATTTCTAGTCATAGGAGTCTAGTCCTGCGCCCATTCTCACCCAGTGTCTTTTATAAGTGACGCAGATAATCAGTTAATTTTCAGAGTTCAGTTAACATTGGCAGATATTGCCAAAAAAAACCGACCCTCTCATTTAGATTGCACAAATAATTTAAGTTTTAAAAATAGGTAATAATTCGAAACCATGATAATTTATTGTACCGTACAGTACCAGACACAAAAAGACATCAACGCGTCACAGTGCACACATTTCAGATTCGTCTCGCGTCCGGCCTCTACATTTTCCAAGCTCTATGGCCAGCATACTTCGCGTCGCTACGATACCGAGAATCGGCATTTTAATTTATGCCTTTGCTTGCAGTCGGGTCGCAATTTACGTAACTATGGATGATTTGATCTATTCATTGGGTAATGAACATCTTCGATGGGAAAGGAAAATGGAATTGCTTGGACGTGGACTAACAAAAGGTTATATTGAATCTTTATAAGGACCCTTGGACCATAGTCCTATGGAAGCGTTTGAATGGCCATAAAGGTAAGTAAAACTCAAGTGCAGTTAAGGATATTTCAGTTTCGAATTATGCTTGCTTATCTTCCGAGTAGTAATAATTAAAACAATGTTCGGTTCATGTAAGTTTTTTGTCATCAAACCAAGATTGGATATATGCCATTAGATAATTAAATTACTTGTTATCTATAACCATATTTTATAGCGTTTCGTCTCCTCCGACATAGTGTTAACGTGGTGCATTTTCCAGACGTTTGTTAATTAAAATGCTGTATCACATCATTGAAGATAATGATCACAATTCTCAGATGAAAATTATCGACTATCGGCATGCCGATCCCATTACAGATACTAATGATACGAGTTTAATCTCATAAGTAATAGCCAGGGGACATTATTTACGATATGTCTCGGTGCTGGTCGCCCTTTGATCAAGACAATGCCATAACTAAATTAGCTGCGTCTCGGCGTTAACAGTGCATTAATTAAATGTGATGACGGCTGTGTGGGAGTCAGCTCTATAGATATAGTAATCTGAGTCCTTACTGTCAGCTCTACAGATGTACTTAGTGATCATACTATAAATTTACGCCATTTTATTTAAGACTGTCTTACTTTAAACTAAACTATAACCTTAACTTGTATGTTAAAGCACTTAATCGTTTCTAACAGCTCAAAAATCAAAATCAATTTATTCAATTAAGGACAATACAAGCCACTTATGAAAGTCAATTAGTGTTCAGTCAGTGTCAGTAGTTTAATATTTAACCCGTTAAACCCCAACGACAGGTTTAGTAGATATTGGACCTATTCGCAAAATGGCTTACGCCAAAAAAACGCCCTATTCTCGAAATGACCTATTCTTAAATATACCTTTACGCATAATACCTCATTCTGGAAAAGACTCATTATGAAGATAAGATATCATATGGGACGCGTAACAATTGATTTCTGTTGTGTCTGGAATCTCGGTGCTCGACTTATTAAAATAAAGGGTGCATCTGAGTCTAAAAGTATGTAGGGACACGAGACCTTTGAAATGGTTTCCAAAAATAACAAGTTTCAACTACTTGGCTACATTTTTTTGTGTCACATCATCCATGTTTCCTTATTCCGTTCTCTTTCTCATCATTTTAGTTTGTGAGTCATCCTATGAACAGGCACAGCCAGCCAGTAGTTTTAGTTAGAAAAATATTACGTAAATTCAACCTTTATCAGTGTAGAGTTCGTAAAATAATAATAATTTATTTATTTCATCAAGTAACATATGACTCATAATTTGTTAGTATAAATAGGGCTTAACCTATGTTAGTGAAATATATCTCGAGCAACCAAAGAAACCCAGAAGCCTAGATTGTGAAATCACTTGCCGAAGCAAACTTTATTCAATATGTAATGCGATCCTGTGTACTCCGTCAACTGGGTCTATAAATATTGAATGTCAGTCTTACCTTACAACTATGCAAATTCTGACAAACTTTATGACGATATTTTAACAGATGGCAACCACGGCTACCGCCAAATATGGAAGATGTCGAGACGTTAATAAAATAGATTGGATACTTTTGGATTTAGATATAAGTTAGTAGTAACACATGATGTATGTGAGAAAGGAAACTTAAGATATGATATTTAATCACAAATTTGACCACAAAACTTTGGAGTCGTTATAGGAAAATTTGGGTGCATTAAGTTAAAATTCAATTGACAATAAGAAAGGTGATTTTTTATAGACACGCCATTTGATATGATAATAAGAACTTCGTGTAATCAAATAATTAGATCTTTATAACTGTGTTTTCGCAAATAAAGCCTTATATACTTACTTGCAACAAAAAACCTTTTTGAGAAGGTAAAAAGATAATGAAAATAAATGAGCTAGTACTTAGTGCGAATAGTCAAGATTGAGAGGTTTTCTATAATCCACTCAGGCACAGGACAGTGGCCTCTTTTTACGTATTGAAGATACCTATGTTGGCCTCGATTTAGGTCACAGTGCGGTGAAATATTGTCCAAGATTTGCACAGAGCGATGGTCACGCGCCGACGCGGTCGTGAGCTATCTCTGCGGACGATGCACACTGCACACACATTGCACAATGCACATACACTAAACACACACCTCTCTACAATACAAAGTTATATCCCTACAATCTCTTTGACGTAACTGTCAAGGGCGTGTGAGCGGTTGGATGACGTGAGACCTGAATTTCAGTCTCTTTAAGAAATATATTACATATTTTGCAAGTTATTCATATCCCATGCCTATTGATGGTGTGAGAATAATCTTTTGGACAGCTAAATATTCGTAATTCTTATGTGACACTTGCAAAGCTAGCAATAGATCACCTAGCAAATGATATAAAGAGGATTCGATGGACCACGTTTAGGTTCTACCTTTAATTTTACTTATTGTGAAAATTTCAAACGCAATATAAAAGCAAAAAAATCTGTTCAATTCTAACGCCATTACGTAATATACTGACTTTTATTAAACAGTTGCAGTAAGTAAATACTCAAGAAGGTTATACACATTTGGCTTTGTCCAATGGTTCCAATTTGTCTTTAAAATATATCTTTATAATATATCCGCATTATTGATATGCACAACTACCATAATAATAAACAAACACAATAAAGGAAACAATAGAACCAAGACCCAATTGCCCAAAACTGGCCAGTATGTCCATAGCTTTAGCCTTAGCGTTAGCGTTAGGCTTAGCTTCAAGACATTCCTTTTGGACCGTATAAATAATTAATCGGCTCATTTGCACCGGCATCGTTTAGTAAACAAACTTTGCTAATCTCTCGAGCCATCGCGAAACGAAGATAAATAAGGCAATAGTGTCAACTCGCTAAGGAACTTCGCGCACAAACAAGAATGGAAATTGACGACATTAAGGTTGTAGGGCAGAGCTGAAATAACAGTAGAGTAGGATTTAGATCGTCAACAGTTATTGTTTGACGGAGTCATCCTCCAGTTATTTAATTTTTGTATAAAAAATAAATCACTGTATAACTACAGCTGTAGGACTGGTTTTGATATAGTGACGAGCCGTAATAAGTACATTTCAAGTGAGAGTGTGTAAATACTACTCATTGCATTAGGTATACCATACCCAGGTGGTATATTTTATTCCTTGCCTATGATGTCTTATTTCTGCAGCTTTTGTACCAAACCAATGAACAAAGGGCCTAACATCTTGACTAATAGAATCTAAAGAAGTTAATCCATTACAAGTAGCTATTTGCTTTGGGAGGTCATTAATGTGTATCCTTGTAAATACTTACGCAACACTTGCAAAGCTTTACAAAAACTTACACAATGCTTGTAATGAGTTTTAAACATTGATTAATGTCTTTAAATGACAGATCATTCCATGTAGGTCAAAAATACGAAGGTAAATACCTACTTACATGCAGTTGTCTTGTCTGAATGTAAATTGATAATAGTGTAAAAGCTATTTATTGGTTTCGTAATTAGCAAATAAAAACATTATGGTAATATTTCAGGCAATAAGCTTTGTACTGATTTTTATTTTTATTTGATCTAGACTCTACTAACGGATACACAGATGACAATGGAGCCCTTACTCTTTAGTAAAATAATACAGGTCACCAATGTGTATTGTGATTATGATAAAAATTGATTTGATTATAATTATGAGAAAACACTGACGTTAATAGTGAGTTTAACTTAACTATACGGCTTTGTGCATTTAAAATTACAGATAAAAAACAATTTGTTATTATCGATACCAATAGTATGCGGCGGTGTATCACGTTAGGCGTGCAACGAAAGAAAGGAGCTGGTATAATAAGCAGACTTAGTCGCAAGAAAGCTCTGAACATTAGTCATGGTTGATGCACACAAAACGTCGCAATTCCACTATATTACAAATCTTGTGTTTATAGCTCTGTTGTGATCTAATCTAATTCCGGGTCCAGGAACGCGGGGACAAAACAATCGCGACTAATCTGCGCTCGTCACGACCGTTGCGGTGCGCCCGCGCATCCGACCTGCGAAACGTTTCATTTCAGACTACCTGTTTTTACTATAATATGATACCTAATTTTCAAAGCCTTAATTTAGTAAAATAAAACTCGTATGTTTGGAGTTTCTCTAAAAAAAAAAACGTTTGCTATTAGGCCGGTAGAAAGTTTAACAAAGTTTCGTTGTGTAATGTAGCTGTATGATAATTAAGCTGAGCTAAATGTAGGTGTTCAGGTTAATAAAATAAAATGAAATTTTAGGATGTAATAGTGTGACACATCATGGATTTATTATTTTATAATACCCTTTTCAAAATATATGTATTTTTCCATAGTAGCAAAAAACATATTTACGTTACGTTTATTTCAGGACATTAGCAAGAAGGTAACGATTCAGCATTTACGTTTCTAGCGAACATTAAACAATCACATCGAAACGAATCTGCCCGCGGCGTCACGACGCGCGACAATTCCTATGCGCCGGCGCAACGAACGGCGCATCCCGCAAACAAATGAACGCTGCAGTGCTACTATTGGTGCAAAAATAGTAACACATAGATTTGTTAATTTTCATAAAATAACAATAGGGTTTGTGTCGCATCATAGCAATACTTTTGTTTCTATAACTACACATATTTCTTCACTCTACTCGTAAACTAACAAGTGATCGTTTTAAATTAATGTTGAATTCCGGAAATCTTTTATCTAGAGTACCAATCATTTTCCAACATCGCACGCACGCACTGAACCAAGCAGACGTATTTGTTTTAACTCCGCAAGAAAAAATCGTATATGTGTTTATTTATCCACAAAACTTTATAAATGTTATACCTTTGGACAGTTGAATACAAGTGTAAAAAAGTGCGCAAAAGGTTTTGCTGTGTTATCATCAGTAACAAGTGTAATATGAGCATAAAAATATCTAGTGATTAAGGACAGTGCACTGAGAACTTGGACGAACATAACAAATAGCGGGTAAACTAAAAAACCATAAATCACTCCGCACCACAAAAACAACATTTTACTTATTCGTGCGTAATACGATAGAAAATTTCGCCTCATCTGACATCGACTCGGTGGCGCAGTTAGCTAAGCTACGCGGTCTCAGCGCACGTGAACACAAGCAATCCGCGATCGATCCCCGGGCGGCGTCAACTCTTTTTGTCTTTTAGAAATTGTGTTTGTAAAGTATCAAAGATAAGTAACATGGGTAAAACACAAAGAACACCACCAACTACCCCAAAACAAGGCATCGAGCCCACGGATAATAATCCAATCGAACAACAACAAAGTTACGTGACCAACAGGCCAAACAAAAGACAAGCCTTGTCTAACTCACCCGCGTCAGATGGTATAGCCAGCGCAAACTTGCCCGTTACTCAACAAGATGTAAGAGAAATAGTAACTGATATTGTGCAAACACAAATGACACTCTTTCTGACGCAAATGAATGAAAACTTCTCCAAGACATTTACTAAGGAACTGTCGTCTCTCAAGAGTGAAATCGAGAACGTGAGGAGCTCAATGGATTTTATGAATGAAAAATTTGAGGATGCTATGAGGGGTCAGGCAACACTTGCTAAGGACATGGAGGAAATGAAGACTCAAAACGAAATACTGCAGGGTACTGTTAACTCACTCAACACAAAACTGAACGTATTGGAGCAAAATGCACGGATGAACAATGTGGAAGTGCAGTGTGTTCCTGAAAGCAAGAATGAAAATTTGAATACAATAATTATGCAAATCGCTAACACAGTGGGTTGCAGCTTGACGGAAGAGAACATAACGCACTGTACTCGTGTTGCCAAAAATGATAAAACTAATACACGGCCAAGAGCGATAATTGCTCAACTTTCCTCCATACGACTCCGCGATACGTTTCTGGCCGCTGCCATTACGTTCAATAAATTAAATAAAGAAAATAAATTGAACTCTTCGCATATTGGTATTGCAGGCGAAAGAAGACCAATATACATAATGGAGCACTTATCCCCAGCAAATAAATCCCTTCATGCTGCTGCCAGGATCAAGAGCAAGGAGCTTGGATACAAATATGTGTGGACCCGGAACGGTAGAATCTTCATGCGTAAAAGTGATGACACCCCATACATTGTCGTCAAAGATAAGGACTTTTTAAATAAGCTACAGTAGGCTTTTTTACATGAGTTTTATATTTACTGTTAATGTTAAAATTCAATAGTTTAAGTGTGTATTACCAAAACTGTAGTGGTCTAAGGACAAAACTTCAAGGATTCTATGAAAATGTTGTATGTAATTCTTATGATATTATAGTAATAACTGAAACATGGCTTAAAGATTATATATTCGACAGAGAACTCTTAGATGATAGATATGTAGTTTATCGACGCGATAGGAGTAGTTTAACTAGTGCTAAAGAAGATGGGGGTGGGGTGTTGATCGCAGTGCTGCATAAGCACAAATCTAAAAGACTGAAACATTTTGAAAGTGAGTGTGAAGATCTTTGGGTTTCTGTAGAGTATAATTTTTCAAATTCAGTCAAACAACTCACTATATGTGCTGTATATCTTCCACCACCGGTAACTTTATCGAAGGTAGATAAAATTTTGGCAAACTGCAATCAAAGCTTTGAAGGTATATCCAATGAAAATTATAGTATTGTTATTGGTGACTTCAATCTTCCGCAGATACGGTGGTTAGATGAGAACTACTTTTTGGTTGATAACTATTCTGCAAAGCCTACTTTAAAAGAAAGTATTAAAGATTTTATGACTTTAAACGAGTTTAACCAATTAAACAGAGTAGTTAACGTGAGTGGTAATATTTTGGACCTAATTTTTACTGACATACCGAATTGCAATGCTCAGCCAGCAAATGAAATTTTGTCAAAAATAGATTTGGCACATCCCCCTATAATACTTGAAGTATATTCCGTGAGTCAGACCAACCTGCCTTGTAATAAATTAAGCGATAGGTATAACTTTTACAAAGGTGACTATGAGTCGATCAGAAAAGACCTCAATGAGATAAACTGGACTAGTAAGTTTGAATTGGAAACTGAAAATGTGAATGACCACGCTCTAGCCCTTAACAACGAAGTTTGGAGAGTGATAAAAAAACACGTCCCATTAAAAAAACAAACAAAACACAAATATCCTCCATGGTTCACAACACAACTAATAAAACTCTTACATGAGAAAAATAACATGAGACGTCGTTATAATAAATACAAGAATCCATTGGACAAGGTATCATTTGATATACTTAAATCAAGAAGTAAGGCATTGGTGGCAACTTGTCACAACTGTTATATAAAAGACATGGAGTCTAATCTGATCAATAATCCGAAGCTCTTCTGGTCGTACATAAAGGGAAAACGTAGTGGAAAAAGTAGTTATCCTAATACCATCTCTGACGGTGACATTATGGCTACAAGTGGGGAGACAGTTTGTCAGCTATTTGCGTCATACTTCGCATCAGTTTATAATACTGCACAACCTAATAGTATTACGCAAAATACGATTTCAGTGGACAATAATAATGACTGTTTCGGTAGCATTCAGTTCACTCATGATCAGGTATTACAGAAACTAGAATCTCTTGATGAAACAAAAGGTCCGGGTTCTGATAATATCCCTCCATTATTTATTAAGTTGTGTGCAGATGTCCTAGTTGACCCTTTGCTTTTTATATATAATAAATCTATCGCAACCGGAGTATTTCCATCACAATGGAAAATAGCTAAAGTAGTACCCATACCTAAAGGTGGAGATTCTAATTCTGTGAGAGACTATAGACCAATATCTTTGCTTTGTATTTTCGGAAAAGTGTTTGAGTCCCTAATTTGTCCGCACTTACAATTTTATTGCAAACAAAAGTTCACACAATATCAGCATGGTTTCCTAGGAGGCAGATCGACAGTGACCAATTTGGTTTTATTTGAAAATACTTTGGTGGAGGCCTTGGAAACACGATGTCAAGCAGATGTTATTTACACTGACTTTTGCAAGGCATTTGATAGGGTTCTGCATTGTATTTTATTAGAGAAACTACAGTCATTTGGATTTTCGGGTTCTATTTTGGAATGGTTTAGATCATACCTCACAGGTCGTCATTTTTATGTTGTCGCGAATGGGTTTTCATCGAATTTGTTTCACATTACATCTGGCGTGCCACAAGGCTCACATTTAGGACCAATTTTATTCAACATATTTATAAATGACTTATCACAATGCCTTGAAAACTCATCTCCCATTTTGTACGCGGATGATTTAAAAATAGTGCGGTTGGTAAAATCAAAGGAAGACGCTAATCTTTTGCAACAAGATCTAGACAAATTGGCCGAATGGTGTTGTAATAATGGTATGCAACTAAATGCCAATAAATGTTCGCAGGTCGTCTTTACACGTAAAATTAACCCATTACAAACGCAATACTTAATAAGTGGCATCGAGTTAAAAGAAATAGACACAATAAGGGACCTAGGCGTAATATTTGATAAAAAAATAACATTTGTTCCACATATTGATAGTATTGTTAAAAAAGCGTATAAAATGCTGGGATTCATAATTAGAAACACCAAATTATTCAAGAGACCTAAAACTAAAATACTTTTATACAATTGTTTAGTGCGTAGTATACTGGAATATGGCAGCATAGTATGGCGTCCGCATTACGCGGTACATATGTTGCGGCTTGAGCGGATTCAGAAAAGGTTTACGTGGCACCTGGATTATTCGATCGGGCTATCTAAGGAAAAACGATCATATCCTGATAGACTGAACCACTTTTCAATGTTACCGTTAAGTAAAAGATTTGACTTATTAGATATTAAATTTATACATAAAGTAGTAAATAGTACAATAGATTGCCCTGAACTTTTAAACCAAATCTGCTTTAGAGTGCCTCGTCGCAACCCGCGTCATCCCATTGCACCTCTATGCCCTCCACTTCGCCGTACTGTTTTAGGTGCTAACTCTGTTATACCCCGGCTTTGCAGAATAGTGAACCAGCACAGCAGGCATATCGATCTGTTCAATGATACGATCCGAAACATTACGCGAACACTGATCAACAATGTACAATAAGTAAGCGCATGCTTAACTTAATTGAACATATACATATAATAATATAATTAAGTCTGTTAATCTGTTTATATAGCATGTGGTGTTTACCAGTAAATAGTTTCTGTATTTAGTACTTTTAGGAAATAATGTAATTGTAGTTTAAGACTTGTATCGATGCATGAAACTGTTGGTAGACCTAGTAAAATAAATAAATAAATTTTAAAGCTTGAAGGTGATACAGATTAACACCCAATGCTTGATTAAGCATTGGGTGCAACAATAATTACTCTAAATAAACTACGATATTTGTTGATAAGTAAGGTTAGTCATCCTAAGTAGGAAAGTGACAAAAATAAACTGACGGTAAAAAAGTACGCAAAACAAACTGAAACGATTTTTTTTGCAATTTATGAAAATTTATAAATATACCTACACCATACGTACTTGTTCGCTTTCATGTCAAACTTTCATCTTTTCTTAAATGATATGGGTTTGCTTTTGTCTCTAGACTATACAAGACGAGGCATAGACAGGGACGACGATGAAGCGAGCTCACCCAGAAGAAGGCTGTTCACTCTTTATTTGAATATAACAGGGTTGTAGACCGATGGAAACACATACTCGTTCAAGTGCAAGTAGTACCGCCGCCGAGTCGTGATGCGTCGGAGATTACCTGTGATTTGTGAGGAGTGGAGGACGCGGCAGGCGACAAGTCCGAACTAGCTGGTCTGACCAGGGATTACCTGCATTCCTTCGTCTGCGTGTAAGGTCACCCTAGACTTTAGAGTATAGATGACCACATTGGCGCTTTTTGCAAACGGTTGTGCGACTATCGCGAGTAACTAGGCTGTGTTGATATACTCCACTGCCCTTATATGATTTTAATCAACCACCATATACGTACTTAAATAGGCTAGTTGACACCACCAATCATGTTCGTAATTTTTAATAACTGTCAAAACGCAAGTCTTCTACATATTATAGAAACTACGACGTCATAGTTTTCTTTGTTCAACTGAAGCACTTTTACTGCTTGCTTACAAAGTTATGAAAAATATAATTAAGTAAATGATGAGAATAATCAATAACACTTGGAATTAAATAAAATAAAAATAAATATGCGCCAGACAACAACCAATCGTCTGTTTTGGAATTAAGAAACTTTCTTCCACTGTTGTATTTTACTTTAAATATTGGGGTCGGCGAATTCTGGTGATTGTAAGAAACTATCCAATTGGCTTTAGAACTTTTCGAGTTTGGTAGGTTAAAGTAACGTGGTATACCCGAGCTCTATATGTCCCTAGTGGGACTTTTTTCAGCAGAGATCTTTGAAACCTAATTATCAGACGTATACGTAACCTGGAATCCCAAGACAATTATTTTCGTGACTTCAATGGACTTATATGAAACCTTAGCAATTTTATAACGTCAAATCTTATTCATGTTAGACATTCCCTCGTGTATATTGCAAGAGAAAATATAGTTTTTTTTCGCCTGAAGTATTTTTTTGCAAATATAAAAGATACCTTTATTTATTCTCTTCTGAGTAAATTAGACTCACAATAATTTGGAAAACTAAATTGGTAAAAATAATTAAATCACATCCACATTAAATTGGTTAAAAACCTTAAGGTTTATTTATCATAATCATCATCATCACCAAGTGCAATTTATAATATTTTAGTTTGTATAGTGTCAAAAACATTAAAAAAATTCACACAAAACAAAAGTTCCGATTAGGAAAACTCTTTTAGTTTAAAATTTTAAACTTAAAGAGTTTCAGAGGAACCATATTTCAGCAACGCAGCGATATGCAGATGAAAATATTTCGTAGAGAAATGAACTAGGTACCCGGGAAGCAATAAAGATTCTGTGTTTTAATTGAATTTCAGAGTGCTTCTAGAATTAGTTCCGTCTAATATTCGTTTCATAGCGTATGATTATATGGTAGAATATATTAGTATAGGTTTGCCCGCAACTTTCAATTACAATACTTGCTAGTGGCTACAGTTAATATTTACTGACAATTAATGGATTCTCAGTAAGATGATCGCAACTAGGAAATTGCTATTTATTACCGTTAACCAATCGTGCGACCTACAGAGATCTAGTATCATATCTTTACGTTTTCGATCAAATAACGAACCTTAAGTACAACCATGAACGCTTATGATCATGATGATTAAAACTTCACTTGCATGTACGTTAATTTAAAATTAACAATGTTGAGAAGATAATTAATGATAAGATAAGATGATGATGATAAGATAAGAGTGAAAATTTATATGGCGATATAAAAACGAAGCACGCATATTGATATCCAAGATTTAAAAATTCAACAGTAGCATCCATTTCATTTTTATCCTTGTCATTTTTTTGAATTACCAGTACAATCTATTTTGTCTACGGAACAACGGAAGGATCATCTAACGAATTTAAAAATGGAATGAGTGATCAGCGGACAAATTTAAAATGTTACATAAATGAGGGCGACCGGCGCGAGCGTATTTACGAGCAATTATTTAATTACGGCCCATTAGTACGAGGCCTATCATCGCTCGACACATTTTCTATTGTTCAACATTAGAATAGTTACACCTGTTCAACTACTAAAGTCGGGAGAAATTTTGCAATTATAAAAAGAAAGCGCCATGGGTACGGTATTTTGAGAATTATTAATATCGAAGACGACAGAAGAAGACCATTTGATGTTTTCATTAAACAACCGCAATCAACAAACCTTACTTGCCTACCGTACAGTAACAGGTTCGGCTAAATAACGCGTAGGTTTTTTCATGATATCAAACCTCACGAATACAGAAAATGCCTAAAGAGCATCGAAAATCTATAGTTAATTAATCAAAACATCACCATTCCCAGAGAAAAGCTCTAAGTGACAGCTTCTGCTTCTACTCCACTGACCTTAATTGGTGATCCAAAACTGAAAAGTCAAAGATAACTTAAAATCAACCGAAAGCATTTTTAAAACTAATTGTCGTGAATTCGTGATCGAGATAAGTCAAGTGGTTCAAGAATGGGGCCACATTTCGTGACATGAGCGCGACAGTGACATGGGAGTATTCGTTAATTTAACTTTCTTCGACCGAATCGTTAAGGGAATTGATCAGAGTGCGGTTAAATTAAGGGCCGTGACGATTTGTCAAGGCCTTAACGTTTGCTTTGTCTTCGTACACTCGGTAGTAATGGTTAACGAATCGTTATGTGACATACCTAAGTAAGAACCTTAAATGATTCGTTTTAATAACAAAGAATTTTCGTCATGATATTTAGACGATTAATTTGTATTGCATTAATTAAATTAATACTTAAAAAAGTTTTTGACAGTGTAAAATAAATATAAATATGCGCCAGACAACACACCAATTGTCTGGTTTCTTGGTAAGGAATTTTCTTCCTTTTGTTACGAAGTACGAGACAACGATTATGGCGGAGGCGTCTCCCATAAATACTTAAATATAGGTAAATATAACATTCATGACTTAGGTACAAATGTTCGTGCTCATCACACAAACTTGCCCCTTGCGGGATTCGAACCCGCGACAGCCAGCGTGATAGTCAGGAGCACTAACCAAACGCGTCGTCGTCGTGTATTAGGTTAATCAGATTTCATTTAAATAGTATTTTACTTAAACCGTTGAAATATGTCAAGCATAGATAGTTAGGTATAATTACTTTGCAATAAAGGTTTAGCCCCGCCTCACAGAGGAGGCAAGCGTTTGAAAAATTCAACAGGGCAACTGAAATTGCTTCCATTAAGTCCTCAAAGGCTGTGTTCACCTAAATTTTAAAAGGAGTATGACGCTTCTTTATTTTTTCAAGTGCAACACCTTCCTAATAACAGTGAAAAGGGTACTTTAGAGGTTGATTGTCAAAAAAATTACACTAGGACTTTCAATTTAATAATAACACAATGCTCGGTTCCACGATGATTTTTTAACTATAAATGCGTCGAAGATATTCAAACTCCATGTGAAAAAACATAGCCCAACGGTTAAAGTTAGGTTTAACACGTTCCGGGACAGTGAACGCCTACAGGCGTGAAAACAATAAAACATCTATTGTGTCTGGAATAGTGTCCAGAAACGTGTTAAGACAGTTGGTATAAACGAGCCTAAATGTAAGTTTATATGTATTTTTCTATCATTCATTAAATATACGTATTATATAAATTCAAGTAAGTAAGATGGTTGTGGTTGAACTAACAGATAACATAACACAGTATAAAACGTTACGTGAGCATTACTTGTATGAACCTGAGAGGGCTCTACTATGGAATTCTAAGCCGATTGTGGATAAAACACAAAATAGAATACAACAGGATAACATCTAAGGTTGAAGGCTTATTACCGAAAAAGTATTAGTGTACACCCTTTTACAAAAACAAAAATAACTCTTGTTTCTAAGCAATATGTTCAATTTGCTAATAGTACCTAGTACGTTTATCCTCTTTACTTGTAAAATTGTTTTTTTGGAGTCAGGTTGTTCAATTCTGAAGCCTAGGTTCAGATTTTGTGTAAGACTATCTTGCCAAGTTCAAGAGGATTTTAAAAAATCTAATTTGCTTCAAGTACTTATTCATGTAGGACGTCCACTGGCAAGATTAATTTGTACCAAGAGCTGTGAATTTTGTAAGAATAAAAAAAAAAAAAAAAAAAGATGGACAGTTGACCTTGTAAAGATCTCAGGATTACACTGGATGCAGGCCGTTCAACCGCCGTGGAAAACCGTTGGGGAGGCCTATGTTCAACAGTGGACGTCCTTTGGCTGATAATGATAACCTATTTATCTACAGAAATATAAATGGACGTAGAGAATAACACAGTACATTCAGGGCATTACTTTGCTAAATGGACGTCAAATCGTGAAAAATAGAAGAAAAAAAGTACCTATTTCGGTATTTTTGTTCGTGAGTGAGTAGTGCTTATATGCATATAAAGGGAATGTATTCCCTGCCCCTGGAGACTTGGACTGGTTCCAAATACCGATTTGTAAGCGAAGCCAAATATCACTGTTATAGCATAACGTTACTCTCATCTAGAGTCGAAAGACACAAGATTAGATTAGACTACCATTTTTTTTTATCGTGCTACTGCAACTGATAAATAAATTGTGGGTTATGGTTAAATCAGGGAAGGTTAAAAGTGATGTTCATTTTTAAAGAAAATTTAAGCAGTTTTTGATAAAGATGTAAAGGAAAATAAGTTGCGTAGTCAAAATTTACTGCTTACCAATAATTCATGGCCTATTGGTGGAGAAAATACGAATACCCCGTACAGTCGAGCTTATGACATCACTTTACGAGAAGCAGACTTAAAAGCGACTTATAACCTTTTTTCGTTAGCTATCTCATTGTATGACTAACAAAACACTATCGTGTACCAGATTAAGCACTAAATATAAAGATAAGAGCGAGTTTTACGATATAATAAAATCTAGCGAATATTTATGTTAGTTGTCTCTGTCTAACGGTATAAATATCAGTCTAGATAGTTTACTTTGCACTTTGTCACAAGATACTGAAATGATCGTCGTAAATTAATAAGCAAACTAGTTATGGCAACATTACTAAGTAGTTAGTATCTACAATGTTCTTATTGCTTGCATTTCATTGTTCCAGCTTGAAAACCAACTTAGCAAGAAATCAACCATAGTAATGGGGCGCAAGTTACGCAAAATTTTGGTTGAATTGTTGGAAATTATTTTTTATAAGCTCTAGAGTAGCCATGAGTGAATCAAACTTAAAATACATTCTTAGGGTAATTGCCTCTCGCACAACCTTGTATGCGGTCATAGGTCAAAAGGAATGCTATCTCCGACGACTTTTATAACAAACGATTTAAACAGAACATTGAATTAGATAACTGTTAACAGAACATGGGAAACATTTACAAAAAGGTGTCAAAATTCAAAATACATCCATTAAGTAATATCAGAGTGCTGTGACCGACAATACGCCTACCGTATCTTCTTTCAAATCGTGCCGACAAGAAGTCGTAGGCTTTAAACCCACTCTTCACCTCTCGGGAGTCTTTACATAAGCAGCTAATGGCACTGTCAACACCTAGATTTATGCGGTCATTGTGTGCGATAAATAACACGCACGCAACTATTGGCCCGGTCTGTTGCTGTAAATCAATTGTAATTGGCTACCAAGGGTTTGATCCCGGAATCATTGAATAATGAGCGCCTTTCTACTGTTGCTAGCCTTTCTGCTTTCTGCTGCTGTGTCGATGGGTTGAATTGGGTGATAGCCATAGCTTAACTGTGAATTGCTATGCTGCACATAAAGTACACCACCTTTGGCACGTGTATAAAGGTGAATAGGTAGGAACTAATTGGAAAAGGGAATACAAGGAACCATCACAAGAAATTCAAAATGGATAGATTCTCACTAAGTGATAAACGCTTGAAGATTAGAACCTCGAGCTTAATAATAAATAATCATAAAGTGGAGTGTACATTATGCACTTAGAACACGATGATTACATATTTGATCAACACACGTAACCCACTTCCCGTCCTCCAGAAATACTTGAGAGTCCATTCATAATTTAGCGGGCGCGTTCCACTTCACTGACCCGCAATCTGACTTTTCATTTCCCCGCGCTACAAAGCGCTAACTTTTTTAGAGCGCACTCGCAAGTTGAAATATTAAAACCGCACACTATTCGTTACACGTAACCCAGTTGCTGAGAAAAAGTCGCAAGTTAATTTGTTCGGGTAATTTGCGCGGAACGGAACGTGAGACAAAATGGCGGATGGTCGTAATGGCGCGGTCCCTGGTTCCTGCGGGAGAGGTGGGGTTTGATAAGATAATTTGATCGCTGGGGAGCACGTGCTAAGCGGTGAATGATTAGCGCCTTCCTGGTTTTATACCTGAGTACAACGCGGTATCGTCAGTCGTAAATCGCCGGCCATTACTGTAGACCGCTCTCAACGTTAACGCTGATTGTTTTGTTTTATTCCACTATCGGCGCACGCTATGAATATAAAGTCTGCGCAGAACTAATGTAACACGAAGGTTAACGATTATTTACTCGAGCTGTAATGTCGATGCGACGGTATCGATTCGAGGAATCAATGTAGAAGATCAGACTTGAAGAATCAATTCTCTATATTTTATTTGAAGCAACAGTGTGATATAACCACTGATATCCAAGATTCCAGAAGGATGTTACAATCCGTCACCGAATCAAACCAAACTGATTTAATAAATACAAAACCGAAAATAAAGCAATGTTATTTCTCATTTCCAAGAAGAATATTTTTATGTCACGTCACGTTTTTGTAAGAACACAATGTGTTCAACGAATTTAGAAAATTGGGTGCCTATGAAATAATTCATAAGAGTGTTGTGTATTCCCTAGCGTTGTTTGCTAGAGAAATCCAAAACATAGACCTTCGCCTAACGAAATATCCTCGGGCGGTTTCTCTTTCTCACGTTCCCCAGCACAAATCATGCAAAAATGGAAAAAATCTTACTATTGTATTCTGGTCACGCAACCGTCTCAGGTCTGCAAACATCGCCGCCCAGGATCTGTAGTGCTACTCTTAAAGCTGTAAGCTTGTGGATATCTAGGTATCACTATCACTCATACCAGCATATCTTGTTTGAATAATAATCCAAAATTACAAATTAAAAAAAAATCTCCAAACCGTCATTTAAAGTCATGTTTACCTAACCATGATATATCATTGAAGTAGCACAGTACCAAATTTCGAATCAATAGGACATATGGAAGGTAGTCAGTTCCTATCAATTTATTGAAGAGCTGGGTCGTGGATACCTAACCATATACTGAAAATCAATTTCATCGGCACCAGATTTTGAATCGATCGTAAATCTAGAAAGAGCTGATGATCTTCAAATGGCTGATCAGATTTTCATGAAACATGGCTTAGAACATTTGGGATAAAATATTTATGACACAAAAAATACGAAAATCGGTTCATCTGCTTGGGTGCTACGATACCCCGGACAGATACACAAATACATAGGCAGACACGTTAAACTTATAACTCTTTATTCGTCAGGGAATGAAAAAGAGACGGCTAGACCAAACGTCATCACCAGCTCTTGACAAAAGATGGCTAGACCAAACGAAATCATCGCCCGAGGGAAATCATGGAAGTTAACGTGGGTAATCTTTTATGAATGTGGTCAAGTTCAACCAGTTGCTATCTAGAAGCTGATATTATAAAGTATTTCCTCCGCGTCAAAGAGTTTAAACCTAAACCGAACGGCTTTTACATAGCAAACTCGTTTCACCAAGGATCACGAAGCTTTTGGCGCTAATCAAAAGCATACAGAGCCTTAAGAGTAGAACCCCTGGACCCATGCGACCGAGGCCTTGAACCGCAGCCTCCATTACTGGCTTCGGAGACAATCGATACCGCCGATAAACGTGCTACTATTTGGGGCAGTGGTTCTCAAAAGATTTCGAGTCAAGTAGACAGAAAAAAAAACAAAGTTTCATGGCTTATTTTTAAAGGGAGGAAAAGCTTTCGTCATACTTTATTTTTGAACTATTTAGATGTTACATTAATTTTGACAAGTGTGCTTTTCATATCTAAGATTAGGCTTAATTTCACATATTTTAACCAAATACCTGTCAAACATCTAAGTGCAACGAGTCCTTATAGTAGAAAATAAAGCTACCACGAAGAAAAGTAAATACCTTGTGTACAATGGTATTCCATTTCTTTACTACTTGGTGTTTGTAATTCAAAGTTGCTTAACACGTTTGGGGACTAATGATCGTGTCCCACATTTAGCCATTGGCCAGGTTATTTATATTGTGAATACGAAATGTGGTCTAATAGAAAATAGGCGTGAAACAACATCAAGATGCAAATTATTTCGCGTAATTGAATTCGAGAGCATGTTACATGTTCGCTTATTATCGTTTACAAGCGAATTCAAACCATAACTTGACGGTATTAAAGCTTAGAATTAAGGGCAGGTCAAATGCAAACTGTGATCACAATTTTGCGCAAGTCTCTTAATTTTGAATGCACCAATATGTGCTTAATCAATGGAGCGCTTTTATTGCCCACGCTGGCCAACATTGCAACCTGATAATCATATATTATCAGTATCCAAGTTGGATCCAATGTTTGGACCAAACTTTTACTTATCTGTAGCAAGATGATTATCAACTTCGTATGAAAAACAACTAGTGTGCCACAAGAATATAATTTAAAAATCATTAGTAAAATAAATACACACTGAATGACTTTGCTGTTTGTTGGTTCTTCAATACACTTTGCTGCAAAGGCCGTCACGAGTTCAACAAAAAAATCTTAATAGGAAAAACAACAATGTCTTCTTTTAGCGGATTGAATAGGCCGTTTTCTCATCCACAAATAAGTGCCCACTTAGCATAATCATTTCCGGGGGCTAGCGTCGTCCATCAAACGTTTGGACCAACATTGGATACGAGATGCAATAATGGCGTTGTATAATTCAGTAATAGGTGACTCGTTACAGTGCGAACTAACGCAAACGTCTCTTGGGTAATCCGAACCCGTGTAATCATGAGCCTGCACCTGTTTACATTATTTCCTTGACTTGTTCTGTGCTATCTTGATCTGAGATGTGTCAAAGAGAAGGGCTGTAATGGAATCCATATGAAATTTGCTTGAAGAGATCATAGTTAACTAAAAAGAAGATAGTCCGTCGACAACTTTTCCACGACGCGAAAAAACAAAGCAGCGCCGTGCAAAACACTGGATTATGGGATATGTTCTATTCGCGACAGCCGCCCGACATTTTAGTCCGTGCATAGCGAATAGAGCATATAAATCACAATCCCTCTAGGTTTTTGGTTGAAGAGCAAAATATACTACTTGTTTTAGTAGTAAAGTATTTTTCACGATTTCTGTTTATATGATACAAATATTTGCTGAAACGAGTGGATATAGGTAAGTATTCACTAAGATTAAGTAAGACTTTCTTAGTCTAAAAATGACATTAAGAAAATCTCTATCAAGATGTTACACATACTTTTGAAGACAGCAATATCTTTAGTACAACATCTTAAAGCGTAGTCTAAAAGGCTAAATTATTAAGCCATACTGCACTGATCGATCTCTCACAGCAGATTGTAACCGATCTGCCATAATAGTTTCCTAGAGCTCACACGCAATCGGCCGATCTTGCAAGATGCACTGCGTTGTAGCGGCCATTGTTCGCGATGCATCCCATACGGTCTGATAAGGCGATTAATGCGATGGAATACGACTGAATGGAATTTGGTTGGGTTGCGAAACTATCGATAGAAGACCGAGTTTATGTACTTAGCTGTGGAAAGCTCTCGCCCTTGTCCTAGTTTAGGCGAGGAAGGCGGATTATAGTAGTATAAAGAAAGCAATAAAAAAATCCTTGTTCTTATTCAGAATGTACTCGTAGTCGGTAGTCCTAATAATAATCAAGACATTAATTCGGATCGAGATTTAAACTTTTTGTTCATGATATGAGTAAGATAATTAGGCTTACTTAAGTACTCTTAAATTAATTAGATATATACATATATATATGGGATATGGGATATGGGATGGGTATGACTGGGAGAGAATGCTTTTAGCATTAAGTCCACCTTTTGTACACTTTTATTAGTGCAATAAAGTTTTTTAATAAATAAATACATATAAAAAAGAAGTAAGTATTTAACCCTCGAACCGAAACCTTTTGATCATAAAACAAACCAACACAATTTGAGTCAAGCGCTATTAATGAAGCGGAACTTTTAATTAACGCTCAACATATTAACACCGTCCAAGTATGAGTTTTGTTAGACTAACGACTATGAGGCAGCCGTACAGACACAGTTCCTGGTTCACCATAAACATTTACCATTTGTTCCGCGGCAGGAGACGATCATAAGTCTCTGTGGGACCCGCTACGCCCGTCGCGGAAGCACGCGAAATAGAAATTTAACGCGTTATCAGCAAAGTTCATTTTGGATTGATAACGAAATTACGCAACTCAATTACGAGTGCGATACTATTTTGTGTTTGGCGCCACGCACCTTAAGCTGAGGTCATACTGGCTGGATTTTACACACACATATTTTTTTAAATGCATATAGAACAAGAGAGGCAAATGTGTTGGTGTGATTAGAGAATCATTTTTTTTTCTGAAGAAGTGTTCTGTGCCAGAGTGAATAGGCTGTTAATATTCAGACATGGTCCATCTTAGGCCCCATCGTCACTTTCAATCGGGTAGGTGGCCAAATCTCCAACTGGTATATGAATACATATAATAACAGTGGCACCCCTGTCGGTCTTCTAGACTGCTCTTCGGACACTGTGCAAGTGAACTGCACGATCTAGTCCCGCCAGCTCCTTTCCATCACAGGGGGACCAGAAGTAGGTTAGCGTACCATTCCTATGTTGTCGACATTCCACCTGTTTCTACAAAACGCTTCGCTGACTCCTTTCTTAGGCGTGCAGCTTGGGAGTGTAACTCGCTGCCTGCTGAACTGTTCCCTCAGGAATATGGTGCGATCGAGTTCAATTATGTGCTTAGCTTGAAAAAAAAAGTCATCAGGGATGGCCCATTTGACATATTTTTTTCAAACAAATTATTATACGAGACATAATTTTTTAAACAATGACACATTTGTGTATTTTATACCCTACTAATTTTGCTAAAGTACTTAAAAGTCTAGTACTAAGTAACCATAACCTACTTCAGTGTAGCAATGTATGACTTTAATATGACCTAGGCACGAACTAAATTACTAAAGTTATTCCCTCTGGGAGTCATTCATGGTAACTTACAACTCATCCAATTACCAAAATGAGGTCATCATAATATATGCGCAAGTTGCCAGAATGAAACATTCTTCTTCAATCTCTTACATCGTACAATCAAATATACTTTAGTATATTTGTTATATGAGTGCAGCATAATGAAAGGACTCTCGTAGCTAGTAAATTCGATGAAAATGTCAAAATGTGTTGCTTTTATGCTTTGCTTCATTTTCAGATACAAAACCACGATCTGCTATTACAATGGGCGTATTACCCTCATTGTAAGCTAGGCCTTACACTTAACTGTATTGATTAGGGTCCTTTATTACGTCTCGATAAACGATCGGCGAGCCGAGTGATGGATAGTCCAGACTCGGACACCGCACTTTATCGCTTTTAGAGACTGCCTGAACAGCCTCTATTGAAGTTATTGAATGTTTGTCAAATGACCAGCAACATTGGCACAACGCTATCTTGATTTGGCGAATGTCCGCAATTTTCACGTCAGCAAACGTGTTAAATCGCGATCTAAGATAACTTTGATTTTGAAATGGTCCTTGCAATAAAAAAGGCAAAGTAGCTGAATGTTTGATATTACATAACTTGATTAGTTTAATGTTCTTCAGTTTCGTAAGAATGTGGTGGATGAAAATTTTGTAATTAAGTTAATTAAATATTTATGTTGAAATAAGGTGATTAGAGCTTGACGCTAATATATAAAAAATGTATACCTGATCTGATCACATGAAGACTAGAAATACGACACTTAAAAAGCTTTATAGGTTTGAATGTGTTTGCATTAAAAATACAAAGGCATATCAAACCTTGAACAAGTCGGTTAATACCAGTTCGATATCGGGAGATTAAAAATAGTCCAAGTACGCCCATAGCGGCGGCCCTTTTGCTTTCACTGCCTTTCGCCGCACAATGCTTTATGTTAATGCAATATTTGCATACATATAGTACGCCGCACATCGATCGTATCTCACACTGTGCTTTGCAGGGCTCTTCAACATTTTTATTTTTTAGTCAAATAAGTGATTAAGAAATATATCATGATAGTAAACTATCCTCCTGACTATAGACTCCTGACAAGACTAGGTACTGACATGACATGGAAGTGTTCATACAAAATAAGCAAAATTTATGAAGTTTTATTTCTCAGAGCATTTTTTTCAAACAGGAAAACGAGTGATTTCTCTCATAAGAAAATACATAATAAGAGATTCTTTAGGGGTACGCATGCCATTGTTTTAAGAAAATGAAAATATTTTTTTTAATGTTTTTATAAACTGCTTTTTTTTCTTTTTTTTATTGGGGAAAAAGGAATTCCAAACAAAAAGCCAAAGATTGACAACACCTGACATAGAACTGATCCTCATATTGTGTCTGATAACTCGAACAAAGCGATTGGTAAGACGCTAATTTGAATAAAAGACCGTTAACTCACTACTTGCCGGCATCGAAAGTGAGTCTATGACTATGAAAGTAGGGTAAGCGGTGATGTAATAATAAGGAGAGCATTATGGCATCTAGTCTTTATCTAGGTAATTGTTGGAAAACCTCGAGCTAGGAAGCTAAAAATGCATCTGGTTTCTATAGGTAGTACATTGGTTCATGGTAGTACTCAAACTGTACAGGGTGACCGGTTATTCGATACATTCGCATGGAGGCGTAAGTAGAGCTCATTTGCTACAGATTATTTCATGATCTATACGACTAGTCAAATAGTGTTTATTTTTTGGGATATTCAAGTTTTTGTGCTTATATTTTCAAATTGCTCCTAAGCGAATGTCTCACTTTGATGCTATTTTCGTATATGATCTTATACCTTTATAAAAGCGCATTAAATCGTTCACGGACATTTCAAACTAAATTAGAATATCACACTTCTGGTCCAAAATACACCTATTTAACATAATAACACCCAGCGATACGAGAACCTCGATTTGCATACTTGAGCAAATCTCCAATCCGACTTCCACGTATCACGAAATTTCCCTTTATAATTCTAGGAAATTTCGAGGACACGAATACTCAACATGGAGGGATCTGAAACTCATTAACCAATTCGTGAACAAATTTCTACGTCTGCGATAGGAATCGGGTGTCAATCGAAATTGATGCATTTGGCCTCCCGAACGAAATTCCCTTTTGTCAAATGTTTCGCCACTCGCAATTTTCCTAATTGAGCTGAAATAAGCTTTGTTGCTAATGCTTTCCAATTTCGGGAAAATTTTATCAAATTAATCTGATTATTTAGTTGGTATTTTCCCCACTTTGTTAGATTGTAATGAGGAGATCAACGGCCAAAAATCGCACGGCGTCTAACGTGTTAAATGAAAATTGCTCCTCATATTTATGATGGCAAAATATGTCCTTGTTGAGTAGTAAGATAGCTGCAGATTTATGAGAAAATAATAGTTTCCCAACAAAATAATTATAGCAAGCTTGCGAACAAAGTTCGCCATGCAACGAGCTATAGTAATTCAATTAGTATAATCGCCCCGTAATGCTTTATTTATAGTTATTACCGCATTATGGAGTAATAACTTAGCTGCAGGCGTAACTTAACATTCTATGTTTTAGGCCGACGACTTAGGCCCGGTAACGTGATAAATGGTTAAAAGTCTTTACCGTTGATTCAATATTTAAGTTGTTTGCATGCTTTAAACTATAAGTATCTTAACCAATGGTCATCAAAATAGCCATTCTGTCAATCGATTAAGGTATCTTTTGTTCAAAACATGTACAATCGTAATCATCAAACGAATGGTAACGACATATAATTATTAGTTGAGTAGGTAACCGAATGGAACACTTTCCAGCTTATCATTTTTACTGACACTTACTTTTTTACGGAACGTAATAATAATTAAAAAAAATATTTCTCCTACTTTAATCATTCATAGATGCAATGATAGATAAGAAGGGATAAGAATACTTGAAAATAATTACATGAGCAACGAAGCTAATGTTTTATGTATTTAAAATGTCCTGAACTCCAAAATGTATTAATAATGAATTAAAACTGTGGTGCAACACAAAAGCCTGCTTTCGTCGACAATGTGAAAGTGCTTGCGCCTGCGCAGCGATGATCCAACCGCCGTAATAGGTCACGAGATTAGCCCTAAGCAATGGGTGGAAGCCTAGATGCTAGATTTGCTTCCATTTTCCTAAACGACACAGGTAGAACTCGTAAACTAAACTTTAATTGCTAACTTCATGTCGATCGTAATCACACCGTAAGCTTTGCTTTTTTTGGAAAACATTATAAGTTTTTATTAGAAGTTTTAATTACTGCATCGAAATGACGTTAGTTTTATACATATTTAAGGGCAAGATACATGATAGCTACCACTTATTCGTAGTAAGGAAAGATTTTCTACACTTATGAGTCGGAGTTCGGACGGGGACTTATGTGGGACTCGGGGTTTGGATAAAGAAGAATGCACGCAGAATTGGTTTACTTCTTATTTATTTAGTGTCATCTATAATAAAGGCTTGCATCTATCTTCAGACTCAACTATCATAACGTCACCTTCTGCATTCCTCTTTCAAATTCAAATGTTCTTCTCCTTTCTCACTCTCTCTCGTCTGTCATCTCATACGTCTTACGTTTCGTCCCACGTCCATATCCTACACTTACTAACTATAACACTTTAAACAGTGAAAAAGGTTTTCATAGAGTTTTACAGACTTTAGAAGCTCACTTTTGTAACAGTTTTTGTCTTCCGTTCGTTGAATAAATTCTTCATTATGAAGAATATTTACAAATTACTCCCTCATCAATTTTAATTACAATGATCTGATATAAATAACGCCGGCATTAATATCTTTTAACCCTCTCTTCTCTGTCACAAAAACCGCAAAACAAAGGTTGAATCAAGCCCGGGGAAAATTGTGTTAACATTAAATAATCCACCGTGGTTTTGTAATGTGTGGAATAATTTTTGCTGCGATTGCTTGACCGCACAGATTTTGTGGCCGGTTATAATTCCTTTAATATGCGTCCGGGAAAATCGTAAGTCTGTAATCAGGATTCTGGGATCCCTGAATCATGTTTTTCATTTCCTGGATGGGAGCAACAGCAGCAGTTGTCGTCAGATAGAAATTAATTAAATTTTATGCCTCATTTTTGGAAGACTTACAGCTAGAAAGATATCTTGCGAGTAAGTGGGTCATGATGAATGAGATGTGTCAGATGTATTTGTGTTGTTCTAAATGAAATTAGGTAGCATTTAAATCAATAAATAAATACCTAAAGCAATACATACAGAGCATCCTCTTCCGCGCAGACGAGGAGGTCAAGTAGTTTCAGGCTCAAAAAACTTGGCATTTATTTTTTATCAGTATTACCAAGTCAACAAAGTTAGTTGCAAATAAAACATTAGAAACCACGAGTTTACCAGAAAGCAGTAACCTTTAGTTAGCGGAACAACAAAAAGGCCAAAAGCGTTCAGACCGTCTAAATTACGGTATTTGATGTGGTGCGTATAGCTCGACCACTTCAATGTCACCGCTTGCACTTGTAAGAATACTTTAGGATCTAATAGAACAATAGCTAATATTTCGAGCTGAAGAAATTATATCAATAAGGTCCTATCAAAATAGTTTGTTTACTTTTTAAATTTTTTGTTGAACAAGTTTACGAGACCCTAATGATTAGGATACAGGGGTGCCCTAAATGTATATAATAATGAAATAGCAATGCCCGCTATACTCATTAGTTGTTTTTTCACTGCACCCGTTGCCGTCTTTCTGCATGACCTAAAGGTTTGACTGGCAGAGAATGCTTTTAGCATTAAGTCCACCTTTGTACACTAAATTTGTGCAATAAAGTCTTTAAATAAATAAAATAAATAAATATACTCGTACTAGCAGTAGGTAGCAGCGAAGTCAATCTTTTGACATCAATGGAGACCAATGCACACTGCAATCTTGACATGACAAGTGATGTATCATACTCAAGGCCCCGGATTATTGTCCGTCGAATTGAACGGACAAAATTAGGCAACTGCTCCTCGAAAATCCATCATTAATCGCTGTCTTGCTCCAACGCTCTGTTTTCGAGAGGGAGGTAAGGTCAGGCGGTAATAAGTGAGTGAACGAGTAATACACGTTTCGATTTTACTCGACACAGCGACCCAATTCTGACCCAATACCGAATTCGTCTTTTTGCTTTCGAAATGTGACAATGACAAGACTTGAGGCTACCATTTTGCGTTTGTGCAAATTGCTTAAATTTAATTCGGATATTTTAGTCAAGTAGAAAGTTAACTTTATTTACTAACAGCCTGTTTTACAATATCCTAATAAGTAACCAGAAAAAAGAAAGAAAATACATTTATTCGACTCTAGACTACACTGATTCGTAAATACATATACAATACAGCTAAACTGATTCGTAAACATATGTACAAAAAACAGACACACACACACTTATTGAAAAGGCAACCCTCTGAGCATTAATTGTGGCAGTAAGATGCATGCCACGACGCTGATGTTGTGTGTTCAGAACAAACATATAACAACTAACACTATCCATTCACGTTTATAAAGAAAATAACAAAATTAGCATCGCAAGCGCTTAATAAAAAACTGTAAGTGCCTGCAAACTTTGCTTCCATTACCTACTTCATACGAAATAACGTTCCATATTTGAATAATTCGTTGGTTATTTGTCGATGGTGAAACAGACCCTAAGCTAATATTACTTACTTGTCATATTATTCTTAACAATATTGTCATACGAGTAATAGCGAGGTAAGATTATAGGTTACAAGGAATAATAATTAGGATTTACACGATAAGTAGAAGATTTACCAATATTAATGAGTGATTATCTCGTTACATAAATAATAAGGTTAGGTAAAGTTGATGTAGAATCTACATTGTAGATCAAAGGTTTCCTAGGCAAACTGAGTCAGTATTTTTATTTGGAAGCACAAAATTACTTTTAATGGGTGGAATGCACTGGACTTCTAAAATGTTTTGATCTTTGTAACTGTGTTCTATGATTTTTTAACTGAAGTTCTAATGCAGATCCTCAAGTACGTATAGGGTGGGTGTTTATACACCAAACTGATTTAACTGTAACTTAACTATAACCTTAACTTAACCGTAACAAAGCTATAACCTTAACTTGACTGTGACTTTAACTTAATTAACTTTATTTTTGGTGCAACCTAAAAGGTCTGAAATAAAGTATGAAGAGCTTACGCATGAAACGGTCATTATGTACTTCAGGTTAAAAGTTTGACTTACGTCAACTACACCCTAAAGAGAATATGTAATATCAAAATTCAGTGAGCCGTGTATCACGGTAGGTTAACTCCTCGTGATTGGAAGGGAACATGAAATGAACACGATTAGCAAAGTGTAAAGATAAAACATAATAACGCGTTACAAGTTATTACGTCACACGCAAATTTTGCGTTTTGATACAAGATTGTGCTAATTGGAGTGTTTTACGAAAACGCGAATGTAAGGGTGAATTCATAATCAAGTCGACAATATGAGATTTTCGAATAATTTATTTAATTTTGATTCGGTAATCATTGCATGTATGTGCAAATTTTCTTTGCCTCTCTTCATTCGAAAACTAAGGCATTCGGCAGAAGCAAACTAAAGTAACTATACCCGTTTTTAGAAAGGAATGAAAATAAATGACCAAATTAAATTAAATAACAGTCTTAAAAAAATAGGTTCACTTGAGTCGAAAAGTAGTAGTAAATAGTTTTGACTTTCACTAAGAGATGTTTCAATATTGATGTCTTTCTTGACTTTATGTTAGTGAATACTGACTCCAGATAAATATAAAGTAATCGCAGGGAGGAGAGAGTTAACGATAGAGTAACCTTACACAAACGCATGAATGTACGATTGTGGTCTCTAGCGCATTATCACTTTAAGAAAGAAAGAAAGTAAGCACGAAAATGAATTTATTAATTAAGGACATCACAAACACACACACACACACATTTCAACGAGTTCACAAAATAATAACAACAACAATTATCGAAGTTATTAATCACTATTTAGACATATTCCACTTCATAGTGACTGCAGTCTTACATCGTAAACTCCAAATTGCTCTCCACAAGGTCGTAACGATTAATAATTGTGGGATGACGATATAATAGTGCTAATGAATGATGTGTCCGGTGAGGTCTTAACTGCCTGTTCATTGCAACACCGAGGTGATGGCAGATATGTCAGATCAACAGAGCTAGAGATTCCGTCACATAATGCTGGATTTCAGTGACCATAGTATTAGTGACTGTTTTCTATGTATGCCTAATGACGCGTTTGGTGTATTGGTTAGCGCTACTGACTTTACGCCGGCCGTCGCGGGTTCGAATCCCGCAAGGGGCAAATGTTTGTGTGATGAGCATGAACATTCGTACCTAAGTCCACGGGAGACGCCCCCGTCATAATCGTTGTCTGGTACTTCGTAACACAAGGAATATGATTCTTTACCACTAAACCAGACAATTGGTGTGTTATCTGGCGCATATTTATTTATTTATGTATGTATTAAAAGTAGTCAAATACTCGAAGCTGTTCCATACTGAACGATGGTAAGTAAGGCAATGTGGACAAGAAGAAGAATGCGTTACTCATAGTATATTAAATTCTCCATACTTCTAGACGAAGTGTGAAAAAATAACTGTGGCAGAATCTATTAACCAGAGATCTGTCATGATTTACACCAAATTACATCGCAATAAGTATTGTGGTCATTCCTACGCATTAACGTTATTCAATTTATCACAAAATAAATGAGCGTAGAGAACAATTTATCTCAGAACCAATCTGAACGAGATTAATTAGATATATTTCGTACAAAGTGTCATTTGTGGACTTGTATAATCGTAAGAATCTAACCTAAATATTGTAATCTTGAGAATTCTTACATTTAGATTTCCGGCATCATTTCAATGGTTTAACGGTATTGGGAACAATCTTATTACTAAGTATACCATATTAATAAATAATAACACTTTGTCTCTGGACCGGTTGAGCCACAATCGGAGCTTTTAATTAGAAAGCTCGCCACTTAATCAAATATTCAAATGAGCTGCAACTTGCAACATTAAATTCAGACTAATATCGTAACACTAAATGATATTGCGGACTATCTGGGTTAGTGCTCACTGAGAATAATGTTTTAATTGTTCAACTGCATTCAATAATTGGTTTTTGTCGGTTACGAAAATGTAATCAAGAAGGAAACGCGCCGTTTCATTTCACTTCACTGATAAATCTTTATATTCAGGTTATTATTCTACTATGGGATATGATAACATACTCTAACCCAAAGCTAAATAAAAAGTGTGAATAAGAACTTTTGTTTCATTATTCGTTGCTAAGTTTTCGTGTTTATTTACTCACAACAACACGAAACTTAGCTGTTTCCTTTTTCTTTACTATTCGGAAGTGGACTTCATGCATGGCGCGTGCGTAAGCATGAAATTGACATTACTTAATAACAAAGAAATTACCTTCTGACTTAACATTCCTATAATTATCATCATGCTTGAGCAATTAAAACTAATTTCCCTAATAGTTATCAACCTCTAATGAATAACTTCTGAAGTTATTTCACTAACGATACCGTTTACACACACGCCAGAAATATTGGTGCTGTTTTAATAGTGGTCATATGGCGGCGTATGTTAGTAAGAGAAAACGAGATTTTATGTCAATGGGTTAAGATTTAAAATAAGGTTCTATATGGTGTGATGGCGCAAAACAATGGGGCTTCCGCAAGGCAATTCCCAGGCATTTGTTTTAGTTATACACCAATCTACTTTAACTACAGTTTGCGAAATCTGTTACACTTCACAGGCTGTTAAGATGATGGCTTTGAAATATGGTTATTTACTTATGTTCTTTATAATAATGGTTGCTTATGTAAGCCTGTGGAGGAAGCTGAGTGATTTCAAGCACTTACTGGGAGAAAAAAAAACAATGTTATTTTTTGTTAATTGTATGTTTACCTTTTGGCTAACAAACGTCATATTACTATCTACTATACTATACTATTCCAAGAGACGAGTACGTAATATATAATAGTTCAAGGTTGGATTGCTAACTAAATTGTTCCATCTCGTAATCTAAACTACGAACAGATCATTACTCGAATGAAATTCCCTATAAGGTAGAGTTGCTCTAGCACTTAAACATTTGCTCCCTCGCTTTAACAGAACAATCATAATCACTTTCCCAATAGTTGCCCAAGCTAACAACTTGATTGTCCGCTACGAGGGACGTTGAAAAATACAAATAACACCTACGTAATAACAAAATTACAAGCAATAACCACGCAACGCGAGCCAAATAATGTCTTAATCTTTCGATCAGTTATGTAACTAGTATGCAGAAGTAATAACAGACCATAGTTGCCAAGAACCCATATGAGTATACAACGTACAAACATAATTGTGTTATAAGAGTTTTAGAAACACGAAAGAGGCCAAAAAAAGAGAAGTGAGAGTCTTGAGCACACTACTTTGAGTAGGTATATTTTACAAAACGTAGAAATACAACTTTACTCGTATTAGACGACAGTCATGTTTTCATTGTTTTAAGCTTTTTTCCTATGGTTTTGACCTGGGTGTTTACTGCGATGTAACTTTGACAGTTAAGCAGCTCTGCTTTATATATTGATAATATAACATCATAAATATTATTATAATTATAATCTTCTATATATATAAAAGAAAGTCGTGTTTGTTACAACACTTATAACTCGAGAACGGCTGAACCGATTTGGCTGAAAGTTATTGGGGAGGTAGCTTAGAATCAGGAAAAGGATATAGGATACTTTTTATCCCGCTAGACAGGGCCGGGGCTGGGGTAGCACAGGACCGGGGCGACACGGTGGAGAGGTAAGCTACCTCCCCACCGTTTCGCCTCGGTCCGGTCCGCCCTGGTCCGGTCCGCTCCGGTCCGGTACCAGGAGAAGGACATAGGATACTTTTTATCCCGTTTGATGGGGCCGGGGCTAGGGCGGGACGGGGCCGGGGCGAAACAAAGTTCGCTGGGTCCGCTAGTATCATTATATTTATAACTAGCTTTTGCCAGCGACTTCGTCCGCGTGGAATAGTGTCTTTTTTCTCCCGTTTTTTACACATTTACCACCATATCTTTGCTCCTATTGGTCGTAGCATGATGTTATATAGCCTATAGCCTTCCTCGATAACTGGACTATCCAACACAAAAAGAATTATTCAAATCGAACCAGTAGTTTCGGAGATTAGCGCGTTCAAACAAACAAACAAACAATCAAACTCTTCAGCTTTATAATATTAGTATAGATATTCGTTTCCACTGAGTGGAAATTGAACTGCCTGGAAATTGAAAGGATTAAATTGGATCGTAAAACACCCCTGTAGCATTAAAATTTAAAGTTACAGTGAACTTGAAACTAAAATGCAATGTTTTCTGATTTTTTGTGTTTATTGTTATACCACGATGCGATCTAAATTATTTACAAAATAAGATGCCCTAGCGTCAGTAGCAGATAATGTTTACCTCTTTAAATATTAATTAGGTAATTTACCGCAAATGTCAACCTTTTTCAAATGATAAAGGGTCAAAGAGGCTGACGATTATTTGAATGCATTAATGAACTATAGATAATGTAATGAAACAGCAACGTCTATGATAAGGAGCGTTTTGGATTGATTTCATAACACAATATCATTATTATTCATCAAATTATTTGAACTAAATGTATAATTAACTGTTGTGATGGTATTAACTAATCTATTTAATTGCTATAGATGTGTAGATAAAATAAAAATATACTCATTGTTGTGGAGTTCAAAAATTCTTTAGTAAAATGTTACTGCACTGAACTGTACTGACAATAATATCATATTAACATTTCACACCAATTTCCTGCTCTCACCCTTTGCCACCGTATTCGGAAAACCATGACCGACAGCACTAAATCTATCGACGCCCACATTTAAAATTTGCTTATTCAAATCGCACAGGTAAGACCACGCCAAATACCGATAATAACAGAAAGATTAGCATACAGGGTTAATTCGGCGTTGCCAGTATATCATTGAGTATGACACCTCGGAAAATGTATCGGGAACGGATATTTTTTGCTTAATAAATGGGGCACTGAAAAATTATCAATGTTTCAGAGCACCGGATAAAAAAATGTTTTATTTGGAAAAGATTATGGTAGAGCAGAACTGTCTCCACATAAATCTTAGCCATTTTTGTTTTGGTTAAAATTATGATATACTTACGGCCTGTTTCAAAAGGTTCAAATAAGATCTGGTTGACGTTATCTATCCAATACTTCATACGAAATGACGTTCCATTTTTTAATTGCTTATTAGCTAGTCGATGGTAAAACAGGTCCTTAGTGTATGGAATTTATGGTTTGTTACGTAAATAAGTAATATATTTATTTGCTATTTGCTTATTCATACCCAAATGAAAAATATTGTTAAGTTTTAAAAACCGAAAAAAATCAGCAATAAATAAGAAACATTTATTTATCGCTACATTTTCGTAGACGCGTTTCGACCACATTTATTATTAATCTCACCTACGCAAGTAAAAAGTGTTTCAAGATAATTCGAGGCTAATTACAGTAATTGACATTGAAATTGAGAGAACTTGTGTATAAAACGATAATGAGAATCGACAACCGGTTTTAATGGCGTCAGTCAAGACTTGGATTACATCTTGATCTCGTAAGTAGTACCTACCAACTTGGCTATAAATATTCCATTGTTTCAGTTCTTTACCGAGCTCGCTTGTCAATTTGTCAGTCAATGCGCACGAAATAGAATTTTGTATGTTATATTTATTTATTTTCTAAGAAACTAGTAACGTTACTAAGTGTCCATTACCTCATACGAAATGACGTTCCTTTTGAATTATTTGTTGGCCGTTTAACCGCTTACTACACATAGCGCGTAGAACTGATGGCCGATGGGCAGAAAAGTTCTAGATTGGATACCCTTTAACCAAAAGCGCAGCGTAGGACGTCCACCGACAAGATGGACAGACGACCTTGTAAATATCGCAGGATCGCACTGGATGCAGACCGCTCACAACCATTAGTCGATGGTAAACAGACCCTTGGAATAATATTTCCTAGCGAGATGTCTGCGATGACAAAACATCAATGAAAATAAATAATTTAACTTAAACTTAATTTGAGTTGCTTCTTAGCTGCTGCTTTATCTTTATCATGTATTTTCTTTCCAACCAATCAACCATATTAACCGGACCCCCATCTCTATCGAGGCCGATCGTATCAAGTATCTCTACTCTATGGTTAAATCTACGCATTCTGCGCCGGCGCACAATAGAGCGAAGTGGCGCGTGCGATCGTTGCACAAGCGTCTCGCACCTGCTGGATTACATGTAAGATGCAGATAAGCAGACCCTAAGACCACTTTCGCTAATCTTAAGCCAAGATTAGCTTAATTCAGGACTGAATAAGGTTGCCACCTTTCACATTAAATACAGCGTAATAACCTGAAGATAAGCTGGTTCGATAGGGAGGTAGGCCTACTTTCGCTCATCTGAAGCCATACAACTGATAACGAGTTTTAAGATGAAGTAACTTTGCAATGTAAATAATGATACGTTAATGTTTTAAATACAAGAAATAAGAGTACTTTGTACCAGAATTTAATATCCCAATCAACACTCTAAAATATTTCTGTACTACCCTCAGCTGGGATCAGCTGAATTTTGAGTTAAATCTTATTTTAACGAATTGATAGTTCTAAACTTATTTCAGTTTTACTTACTTATTTCCGTCTTTTGTGTTGGCAGAAATATTATGTCATACTTCAATAAATTTACATATAAATAACATCTCTCTCGAAATATTGTATTAAACGTAAATTAAATTATATGAACCGTAAATTATATGTGTAATGAAAACAGCATTTAATCTGTCACACACTTTACGAGCAATTTAATATTTGTTTCAATTTACATTCTCAATTTGTGCGTTTGCCAGCGTATCACGGAACGAGATTGAACACAACAATAAAATATATTATCGCATTTCTGACTTGTGTGAACAAACAAAATACATTGAATACTTGTTTTGTGATCTATTTAGCATGCATGGAATGCAAATCGCGGACGCGAAGGTGGGTGGAATTATTACCAAGCTCCAACAGGGTCGATACATGGATTAAATTACAGAATTACGTATGTAATACGCGTGTTTATTGTAATACTCGATGTGGAAGGCATTGGTGATAGCCTATATTTAGACTATGAACGCCCGCGGCTTCGTTTAGGTCTTGATATGGATTGCACTGCAAAATGACTGCATACTAAGGAAGATGAGCAACGTAGGAGGCTTTACTAATTGAGGGAAGGGTACTAGAAAAGAGACCCTCTTGCAGTTCATAGCTAGATTTAATAAAGAAGAATGTCCAAAATTTGGACCACGTTCAAATCTAAAAATTATTAACAAAATATAGCATACTCATCACCATAATTTTAACGGGCTAACCTGAAAAATATAATGCTTAAAATTTCTTCAGGGACTGGTATGAAACCCCGTTTATATTTATATCGCGAACGACTTTTCATAGTAGCCGGAGCCCTAAACGAATGTTCACAGTTTTTTTATCAGACCGTAAAAATTTTGATATTTTTACTAATTCAAAGATTTTTTGTTTCATTCATGTCAATGGTTAATTTAATGGTAATTAGAATTCATATCATAGGCACTTCTCATACACTATTTAATTGTCGTACCGTTACAGGATGGCTAACATCAGCATAAATCATTTTGTGCATCCGTAACGTCGGTATTATGACAGGTATTATGAAAACAGTTAGATAAATTGCCTGTCGAATCCGCACTGACAAATTTTGAAATTCCCCTGTCTGCCAGATTGACCGATAAAAATATAATTGCAGAACATTGCTAAGTAACGGAGAGTTAATTAAAAAATGATATTGCGATTATATCATAGTCATAGAGAAGAATTGAATCAGTAACCTGGTTATATTACCAGAGTCAGTCTTCAATAGTGAGATTATCTCTCTAAATTAATGAGAATGAGTGAGTCTATTGTTTAATGAGTTGTATAACTGTGTTCACTTTGTTCATTTGTTTGATAAACTTTTAAAATATCTTTGTCTTTAAGAAGTAACACATGATACATATCTTGTAAATGCCATAAATAAACAGTAAAGCATGTTTTAAGTATCCAACTACTTAGTTTTAAGTGTCTTGTCATGAAAGGTATATTTCGCTGTATCAAATACAAAAACTGAGATAATTTTGAAAGAGTAACTGAGTTTAATTGCTATACCATTTAATTTACAATAAAGAAGCCGAATGGGATGGAAAAGTTATTATTTTGTTTTTCAAGAAAGATGAAACTGATTAGCCGCTTAAAACATGGTTCTCTGTTAAATTACGTCCAATACGAGTAGCAATAGTTTTTGGTATTAGGTGTGTGCACAAAATGGTGCATGGTTTTAGGGATTGTGGTCGAACGCTTTGTGATTTGTACTTCTTCTTCAAAAGAAAGACACCAATATCTATAGATTTTAGAATAAAAAGTATTTTATTGTGTTTATAGAAAAAAAAGGAATACACACATAAGTAGAGAACGTCTAGTCTGGCAGTGAATAGTAGCCCCGCATAGTGCGTGGCAAATGGATTATTAACGTTATTAATTCGAATTAATTAGTCAAAAATGGGACCATTGTTGTTAGTTGAAGTTTCCGTTTGTGTAATAAAACATTATTAAAATAGTGCTAAGGAAAATGTTAGTTACATAGTTTTTAAAGTGTCAAAAAGCATTGATATTAAAATTTTTACAATACCTGAATGGCGTCTTACTGCTAAGAAGTGCTTTAAAAAGTACGTACCTGTAAGCAAAGGAAAAAATCATTAGCATGGTTTTGTACGTCATTGCGAGAACGATAGTAATTTAAAATTAATATGTACTAGTAAGGTTTAATAACTGCATGCAATGCAACATAATACTAATAAGTAACAGAAGAAAAATATGCATCTAATAACACAAAACAAGCTTATTTAGAATTAACAAAACGCTATCTTCATACTTACTCGTATAATTACCCAAAGTAAAATAAAAAAAATTTCATGTCTGACAAAGACAAATCATACTGAACTGACAGAATGTACCACAATTATCCTGACCATGTTTTATACGAATAGTAAAATTTAATTTTATTTACATATATTTTACTCGTAACTTGTAACATTTCTACTTTGATAAATTCTTTTAATATGATAAAAATGTTGAACACTGCAAAAATATCGTTAGTTGAGTACTATCCAGGTATCCGTCACCTAAACACCTTGTATGCCAAAATCGCTTGCATCTCGAATCGTCTTTTGTTTGAGGATATGTCCGGTTTTTGTGTCGTATAAGCAAGTGATTTTAGTTCGAAAGTTGTTAAGCGGCAGATACTTCGATAGTTCGTTGATTGACAGTATCCATAACTATTGAAATACTAATCGATCCATACATAATCAATCGCTGCACTATGATATAACATGACTAATTTGTTGTCTCATTCATGCAATTAATTAAATTGCATTCAAGTTTATTCATGCCATAATCAAATGCAAGCCTACACGCTTATGGAATATAATTATAGTGTAATTGATGTTAAGGTTTGCAAATTTTGTGCAATTTGTCTCTGTGTAGTATACTAGTGATTTTCCATGACTTCGTCTGCTTTACATTTATAGCCCTATTAAATTAATAAAACAACTTTGGCACTGGACCTGATTCTAGATACTTAGACTAGAACTAAAGTAAATGTCTCTTTTTCTCCAATCTAATAAAAATAATAAATAGACCTAAAATTTGCCTAGAATTAGGCCCTGACTGAGAGAATAAATATAAATTAAGCGGAGATAAAAGAAATCCCCAGAACCGCTAACCGCATAAGGCCTTTTATAGGCCTAAGGTATTTTTTCTTCAAAACACACAATCGTAATTATTCAACCGCTGGTAACAACATTTGACTATTACTATCGATCACGCACCTGGAGGCCTACTACGAAAAACGAAATCCGTCAATACGATTATCGTTTTTCGGATTCGAAACATTTTTACTAAGGAATCGTTACTATGAAATGCTTCGGATCCGCAAAACGATTATCGTATGGACGGATTTCGTTATTCGTAGTAGGCATGCTGGACCTTAGTAGTGTGTTGTGGTAAATTTTGAACCAACAAAACTAAAACTTTAAATATTGACGTGTGAGCGAGCAGCAAACAATTTAGCTCAATCTTAATCTTAATTCTAATTCAAGGTTACGGTTACCTAATCGTAGTAAGTTTGCAGTATAGATAGTCTATTAAACTTTGGCTAAAGCTCAACTTGACCTCCAGCTTATCCTAAGTGGAAACACTTGTACCTGTAATTTAATTTTGATAGCAGACTACGTTGTAGATAACGGTAGAATTTTGCCCTAAGGCTATGATAGACGGTATTTAAAATCTAGTTTATTTCAATTAATTTTTAATTATAGACGTATTTGTTTACTTACACATTAAGTTAAAATTATTAATATTTTAATTATGAGTTTTAAAATGCAATGCTTATACTATACAAATATTCAGTCAAGCACCAAGATACTGGACACAATAGAAAATAAATTCTGGGGTTTGACAGAATGTATTGTTTCTGATACTTACTTAAATATTTTTAACTGAGTTCTGAACTCAATTTCCGGAATTGTGTTGAGAAACGTCTCTGAAATCTTTATTCCATGTCGACACGATTAGTGTGACAGAATAGTATATTCTAAGCTTCCTACTTCCTACTGTCGACCATAACTTAAGAAGAGTCTCAACATATGATTTGCTTTATTATTTAACAACAAATTCATGAAAGGTCTAAATATGTCTTACATTCAGACAGGGTCTTTAATACGTAACATGTTCATTGGCACAAATATTAGTTTTTGCAGAGTATAGGGACGCTGACACGACCCTCGTTCGGGTCGTTGTGGACCAGTTCGGCCCAATAAAATATTAAAGCCGTCCGTTCGGCCGCCTTGTTTGATATTGCCTCTATTGGTGGGAATTGCAGGCCTACATACATAATAACAGCTGTTAAGTGGCCTCGGATCGGGAACGGAAATGAACGGTGGCCGAGACACAGAAAATTACGCGGTGATTTGAAGAATATGGTACGAAAATGTGCTGGTTTCAGTTGAAACTTTTTTACTTTAAAGAGAAAAAAAATATGGGTGTGTACCTACACCTAGAAATATTAAATGATTGGTTCTTCGTTTATCTTAGCCCTTATTTACTAAAGCGGTAACTGCTACTATTTAGACCTATTAGAAATACAACCAATATTTGGCAGAGTTGTTCGACTTCGTCTTAGCCGCAATTTGCTTGGTCTGGACAAAAACTCAAACAAAAAAAGTAAAAGCAAAAAGTAAAGTTAGCCTGTAAGCATCCCACTACTGGGCAAAGGCCTTACCTCAAATGTGAGGTAGTATGAGCCATACTCCACCACGCCGGCTCAGTGCGGATTGGCGGAGGGGTGTTTGCAAGGCAAGCGACGAACCTTGCTGTCAGACTTTATCAAGCCGCCCATAGGGCCTCTGACTAGGCTTAACGACTAATTTCAACCGATATTAGCCGGGACCAACTGCTTAACGTGCCTTCCGAGACACGGAGATGCTCGTGAAATACGCCACTTATATTGTCGGAATGGTCACCCATCCAAACACCGACCTCGCCATAAGTTGCTTAACTTGGGTATCACTGCCAAAGCGCTGCCACCACTGCGCTACGAGCACCTCAGTTCTTTGTTAAAAGGAAAGAGACTGGAGCTATTTATTTTTAAATAAATTAAAATTTCTTGCACGGGTATAAACTTCATTCATCGAATTATATCTATGAAATTGCATTATAATGAATAATGCGGCAGAAAAGCGGCAATTCGCAACGGGCTAATTGTAATTAGTCCTCATAAAACCGACAATGATAGGAAGTTTCACTTGACACGCGTCGCATTGTTGCAATTTGGTCTTTATAGTTGTTGTTGAAAGATGTCACAGGGGAATGAGATACGGTGCGTCCGTTTTTGTTACTGCCTCAAGGGCATTGCTTCTTGGCTAAGATATTTAGGAGGTATATATAAATGGGAGTTAGAAATACCTCCTTGACAGCGGATAGCACATTATTAATTATTTCTAGGGAAAAACAACACTTATATTTTAGTCCTTATAAAAGTGCATACACTTACGTGCATGTTAAAAACTTAAGGTACTTTGGCCTGCATTGCCGAAAGATCCTGTCACTTCACAAATAGTTCTCATCTCACGTTAGTAACTGATAGCTGACAATATAAAAAAAAACTGGATCAAAGCCATGCATGCGCAAACTCTACAATTAAAGATTTTTCATTTATAATTGTATATAAATTCAGATAAACAATATAATTGGCACACGTCAATCATATTATGATCTGAATTTATCGGTCTGCTATATTTTATCATTGTGTTAAGGCACTTTTAATAGGTGTTACTGTATGTTACTCTATTGCGTAAGGGGTGTTGTAACAATGCGTGCCCGAGTGGACAGTATCGCCGATCTACATCTGTCAGAACAATTGCTTTTCAATACTTTGCTGTAGTAGTGATACGAAGGTCGGCGGTCATTTTAGAACAAACGGTCTGGCTCTGGCAACATTTTAATATTTATATTTAGCTACCTTATACTTAGTTGTTTAAAGCGACTTTGTGTGCAATAAAATGATGGGATTCCAGCTAAATTTGTTTCTGTAATTTTTACTTAACATCCTTATAAATTTGGATTTGAATTCAAAAGTAGGATTGGATAGAATGAGGTTTAAAAATTCTGTCATCAACAAATGCAACAACTTAATTAGCTAATCATAATAACCAATTAAAAAGCAGAAATATTTCCTTGATAATTTCATGTAAGTACCTACGCGTAATATCCTAAAATATGTGGTCAGCTCAATGTAATTGTTATCCTCATTTCAATGTAACATTGCCGGTTTTCCGAGTAATTCAACCGTTGGAATCATTTAATAACGCATACTACGTTTTCAATATACACAGATAAAAATAACTTATTTGACACTAAAAGACGTTGGGCAACAAAATTGAACAACATTGCAGGTCTTTAACGACCGTCGTAAATATTAAAGTTCACAAACATTGTTGTATTGTCATTGGCAACTACAAAATTGGTGAAAAGTTGCTTCGACGTTGGCCAGTAAGACCCGGGTTCATGATCGATAGTCGACTTATGGTCCAATAAGGTTGCCAGCGGTTGAATATTTACGATTGTGCGTGTTTTGAAAAAAACAATACCTTAACCAATGGCCAATGAAATAGGCATTCTGACATTTGGTAAAGGTAAAAGCAGAGCTGCTTAATTAACTATCAAAGTAACATCGAAATACGCACTTTTTAAGAACATACTTAAGCAGACACTTAGACATTAAAACCTTCCTATTTTTACTTATAAAAAAAAGCAATGTCGTCAATATTGAATTGTTCTGTAGTACTTACTTTTAAGTCCGGTTTGTAAAATGATTTATATATCTAGATATTGTGTCGAAGTCTTGTAATTTACTCAAACCACAAATTATTTCTTATGCGGACGGAAAAGCAGTTGTATTTATTGTTTGGGTAGAAATATGTGAAACAGAGGGCCTTGAAACCTTCACTCACTTAACACGAGCTCATGCATATTTGGCTATCTGATATCCCAGTACCAATAGTCCAGTTGGAATCATAATAGAAGTAAACATAGTATACCCATTCCTCTTCTGTATATTAATTGCTTCTGAGCGTAGCTGCAGTCCAGCCTAGAGGATGTACAGAAACATACCACCTTGAGTATGTTAGTACTAACATTAATTGCAAAGAAAAAAAACACGAAAAGGAAAGCGTAACCAAAAAAATGTCCGCAAAAATGAGAAGTTATTCTACGAAAATCTCGATGGAGGCCGTGTTTTTTATCTGATCGCCGAAAATATCGTAACCAGTAAATTGTGTTGGCAAATTAGAATTTATATTGATTAGCTTGTCACGTTTAAATTACCTCACCTAGACTACAGATGCGTATGTACGTGGGACCGATAATACCTACACTAAAATAAGCACAGGTGCTACACGAACAAAAGTCATGTAAAATTGCGTGCCCACCGCTTTCTTTTGAATTGGACAATGTTAAGAATAATTACAAAGCTTAACAGTCAGGCGAGACATTTCAAAAGTTGCAGGACGTGTATTTGGCAACAGTGAGAATGAGCCTACCATGCCGACCACTGGCCGAGTTGCAATCCAATGACAAGGAACAAACTACAGTCAAGGTAATAGGGATAACTATTGGCTAGATTAATACCGCAGTATGGTTAGCAAGGAACAAAAAATTGTCAAGGATACAGGTAGTAGGTACAGTAACTGCCACTCGAACAATTACCATTACTGTAGCAAAAAAAAAACAAAGATACCAAGTTTTTGGATAAGGATAAACGGTCGGTGAATTTTTTCTGATGAGAAATACTACGTGCCTACCTATTTTGGTATTCCCAAGCCGTTTGCTGGTTGGCCCCAGCTTAAGTTTAAAGCTAAAAGAAGTTCAATGTTCTGTAGGAATATGAAGTTTAATATAGTTCAGTTTATATTGATGTGACAAAGCCTTCTTGATTATAAACAACAAAATAATAGAACCACCTCTTCCCTTAGGGGATCAAGGCGGAAATTCAGATTTAAACCGATCTCACAGATCGAATAACACAAAGTGTTGAAAACATTTATTATAAAAACAGCGAACGCACTTTGTAGTGATAAATTAAAAACCAATTGAAAGTGCAGCACAATTTTGGAAAGCGGATCCCATGACTAGGTGTAAAGTGCGTGTCTGACGTGCGTAAGTGAAAATGATGTCTTCTAATAGGTGCGTAGTTATTAAATCTATTTGTAATCATGAACAAGCAAAATTAAAGTCAAAAGCTTACAGTAAGGCCCAGTTGCGTGATGGATAGTTATCTCAACTAATGGTTAAATGTCGTTACCGGCAGTTGAATATTCACTGTTGTGCGTGTTTTTGATTATCGATCGTTGTTAACAATAGCTATCGATCACGCAACTAAGGGCCAGTTTTTTGATCCGTAGTAATGGTAAAGTTACATTACCAGCGGTTGAATACTTACGATTGTGTGTGTTTTGAGAAAAAAAAAACTCAATCAAGTCATTAAAACAGCCATTCTGACATTGTTTCAGATAGTTTTTCTTCAAAACAAACACAATCGTAAATATTCAACCGCTAATAACGTAACTTTACACTTACTATCGATGAAAAAACTGGGCCTTAGAGAGTTTGGCATGACACGATATTATGGTCACCACAAACTTTTGTACTTACTTTAATCTTTCGTCTTGAAAAAAATTAACTAACTTGGAGACATGACTATGAATGTTTATGAGGTGAGACTATTTATGCCTAAACTTTTTACGGTTTTATCTAGCCTTTTTTTCGCAGTGTGTAAGGTCCTTCTTCGCAATTTTAAAATCATCTTGCACCTCTGTTTTTTATTTTTTGTTCATAGTCAAAGCTTGATTTAAGAAATATCAATGATGAGGATGAGCCAAGACAAGAAGTATTGGGTTCTCTTAGTAGCATATTATTTCTCAAGGAAATTATCTACAAGTTCAATTTTATAAACATAAGCAACCGCATGTATAATTAATGGAATGGAATACATAATATGGTTTTCAAAGTAACACTCAAGACATATTAGAGTCATGTTTATCAGAACTTCGGTTTATCCGCTTCACTGAATCTTAACGATATCAAAGGAAATTCATGTAAGATTTCTCGGTACATGTTAAGGTAGAATAATAATTAACTAATTAATATTATGTAATAATCCGTGTTGTAGCGAGGTAAGAGGTGTGATATTATGAGATTCATATTTTGGCGGTACTGAAAATTCTTAAGAAGGATCACCATACTTTCACCAAAAAAATATGAATAGTTCTTGATATCACATATGCAACAAATTGAGATCATAATCATCTTCAGCATAAGAGGTAATCAAATAGATATTTTATATTTTAAGTAAAGAAACATTTACTAAAAATAAAAATAAAACACAATCGCAAGATTATCTTTGCTTAGCACAATTTATTTCTCCATGATTAATAAAAATGACCGGTCGACATGAGAAACAATACGAATACCTAAGCAATTTGGTGATTGCTGATTCCCTGAACTTGATTGACTGAACTTCCTCAATTATAATTAAAATAAGTTTGACGATTCAGTGAAAAATTACAGTTGTTTCCGTTTTCAGTTGATAAATATTCAGTACATTGCATTGCATGTTTCTATATTAATATATCTACGATTTCACTTATTGTCAATAACTTTAGCAACAAATATTTTATGTTACGCATCATGAGTGTTAAAAAAAAGTTAAACAAGGAAACATCGTTGCATCTAGTCAATTTAACTTTAGATGACTAAGGAACTGTTTCACCATTGACGATACGCACTCACCTAGGAATAATTCAAATATTGAACGTCATTTCGTAAGAAGTAATGGTCAGATAACGTACATGGTAAAAAAACTGTTATTCAAATTTCCCTGTGGGTATGCGCTGCAGATTATTTTATCCTATCTAGCAAAGGACATTACCATACAAGGATAAGCAGACGGACAAGGAAGCAGCCTGGCAGCCCAGATGTCTAGATCCAGACGTTTCAATTACGCGTCGGATGGGCCCAACAGCATCCGTTGCCGTAAGCTGCGTATACGCATGTATTGGCCGAAGAATGCAGTTAGCTGGTGTATGTAATACAAAGACGTCACAGAGTACTAGTAACTTATTATTATTCAATGTCCATATAGGTTGGAGTTAGGCCCTAGGAAGGGCTTTATTGCACAGCACAAAAAGTCAGATACAATTTTTAGACGTAAAAAAAAGGACAACTAAGGCGGTCTTATTATTCAGAAATCAACCCAATTTAGGGATGAAAAGTGAAAAGAAAGTTTGTTCACGAAAAAAAAGGAACTTATTTTGTACATTAGGTAGTAGTATCGTAAAAGATACATTATGGCTATTTCTTTTTATATTTAAAACATTGAAGAAAACGTGGGATGGTACCTAGGTACTCTTATTGATAAAAAATACAATCAAATAATTGTCGTTTCAATATACTTGACACAAACAGCTATTGGATGCATGTCTTATAACAACGGTACTAAAACCTTCACAGTTACATTTCCAATACGCTATCTTACGCAAGACTTATGTTATTGCTGCGACAGTGCATCTCAACATTTGTCATCGTGGTCGCGTTCGCTGGCGATGCAAATCGTTGCGTAGGCGCAGCGTGGGCCGCCGTCTTAATTCACTGGATATCTCTATGCAAAGCCTGCTACTGCCTACTTACAATTAGCCTATCCGGATGTTAAAGGACTGGGCTTGATTTGAAAATATTGTTGAATTAATGCGATGCGCTACTAGAATAATGAAATTGGAATAATCGAATTGACTGTCTTATTGTATTCGATGAGACCTAGTAGGACTAAAAAATAGTATATGCAATTTATAATAAGGGTCTGTTTTATAGTTCGGACACCAGCACGTCAAGGTAAACACGGCGGTATCTTATGCAGTTGTAATACGGGCGAGTTTGCAACAAAAGTGGGTAACCTGATGTGCTGTCGACTGTACCTACAAGATAATGAAAAATGCTGCTGGAAAAGTTTTTTATAAGAGTATGTACGACGACTTTACGTTACCTTTTCCTAGGCCCAAATCGTGCCTGCATGCATATCTCATTAATAGATTTAAGTTACGATGAGTTTTATGTTTAACTCGTCAAGTATGTGTAAACGAGACACAATAAAAATTCCATTGTTATGCGACTCCCGGGTGTCGTTTGATACCTGATTGATTACATAAATGTTTCATAGATGGAGTCACTACTAGCGGAAGGATTCTGAAAATCTTCAAGACAAGTAACATTTTCTAGTCTTAACTATTGACATAGACCAACAAGTCGCATGACCCACTGAAGGTCAATGACGGAATAATTGGATAGCGGTCTGTGATTGTGCCGAGATGGAATTAAAATCAACCGTCGTGACAGGGTCTGTCACTCATGTACAGTTAGTGGCAGAAATTATCTTCATATGTTACATACTAGTTATTACCCGCGAATCCAACTGCAAAAAAACTTATAATTTCTTTCACCTGCTAGAGAATGGAATTCGAATACTGCCTACAGAAGTCCTGAACACGCGGTTTAGGATACTATAAAAAAAAGTAAAGTTAGCCTGTAAACATCCCACTGCTGGGCAAAGGCCTATCCTCAAGTATGAGGTGGTGTGAGCCAAACTTCACCACGCGCGCTCAGTGAGGCTCGATGGAGGAGTGTTTGCAAGGCAAGCGACTGAAGCGATCAACCTTACCTAAAATATCTAAATATGAGATAGTAGCCAAAAGTCGGGCTATAATAAACTTTATACCCCAAATCTCTATGTTATATTACAATCTTTTTAGCCTCAGCAACGTCAAAATTGAATGAACATACACACACTTTCGCAATAAAATCTTATATTAGTAGAGATATGTCAGCCCATCTATGTCAAATTTGATTTGAAGTTCAATAACCTCACGACTTTATTCTCAATGAAAGTCTGAACTCAAAAATGCGTGGTAACGCACTCGCTATCCTAATATTTGTTTATAACAAGTGTTTCAAAACTTTCGTAGCGCTTTTGTTACTTAAATCTAGTCCGTATGCCCTTCTGTTAAGGTCTATGAAAGTAAAATGTGATAGAGTTTAGTAATTCTTGTTTAATTTGGACTCCGTTACTACAAATATGACGTGAACGTGTTATTTGAGTGGGGCGGAGGAATTGGACATGGTACGAGATATTACAATTTATACAAAGTTTTACAAGCAGTTGAATGTTTTTAGATGTCTGAAACTTTGTAAAATGTTTAAATAAAAACCTATTTTAGTATTATTTTTCAATCTGTTCCTGTTAAGATCTGACTGCTACTAATCAGATAGTTGATAAACAGTTTAGCCGCACATGCAGAGGTAAAATAGTTTTTATAAGTATCATGAAAATTATGATATTTAGAAATTACCTTGTACTTTTTTTAAAAGCTGTCGGATATGATTGTACCTTATTAATAAAGGTATATGGAACAAAAGTATTAATTAAGTTAATTGAGACTAGGCCTCTCGTAAAACAAATGGGCTGCAATTAAAATGGCAATGAATTGACTTCAACATTAATATGTGTCATCGTAATTAACGCCGGCCTGAACAAATGATACGTGCTAATTAATTAAATTGTGATTGAAATATATTATGGATGATACCTACCTTGTTTATTTAAGTATAATTCAATATGACCCTTTTAAATAGCGTTATTATAATAGAGCAAAAAGAAAGTAACCATTTCTTTTCGTTTTAAAAATATTGCATAAAACTTAACCCCCATTGAAAAAATGCAAAGAGTTCGAACAATCAATTTGACCTTTTACTAGTAAAGAGATGCGATTTCGGATTTTTAAGGCTGTTGGTATGTGTTTATGATTATACTTAGTATATTTTCGTTATTAATAGACATAGACACGACTTTGTTAAAGTTTTACAGTCGAGTCTTAAATCAGAAGTGACATAAAAAAAGCTAAATAGGTACAAACAATACAAGAGCATGCCTCAAAATACGGTTGAACATGATACAATGAGTTTAAAAGATTGAATCAATAATATTTAATAGCTTACTGCAGTTTTAATGGTTTGCAGCTGATATGTCTCTTAATTACAAAATTACAATTTAGTGGTTAAATTAAACTTCAACAATTTAATATTTAACCTTATCCGAAAATTAACACATCAACACGTTCCGGGACAGTGAACGCTTAAAGGCGTGAAAACAATAAAACATCTATTGTGTCTGGAACAGTGTCCCGGAACGTGTTAAACTAAGCTTGGCTATTTTATTTACTTTGCTGTAGCAACCCAATTAAGAAATAGTTTTAACAGCTACAATTTTTGCCAGCATTAAGTTTATCCACGTTTACAACAAACGCAGCATGAGAACTTACGAAGCCAATCAGCGAAGGCTCGATGGATGGACTGCTCTTACTTTAATTAAGAGCTCTCGAAGTATCTGTTAATAAGGCGCTACGTGACGGTTGTGCTAATATACACCTGGATGGGTTGTTATCAACGAAGGCCCAGTTGCGTAATCGATAGTTAACTAATGGTTAAATGTTACCAGCGGTTGAATATTTATAATTGTGCGTGTTTAGAAAAAAAACCCTAACCAAATCTGTTTATCCGTTGGAAGACCATCAGCTATTTTATAGTTTCTAGTTGTCCGATCGAATCACAATTCGGTAACTCAATGATATTGAAAGAATATGGTAAGGTAACCACGACCTGATCAACAGTTTGAAGATCAACAGTTTTTTTTATAATTGACGAGGGGATCTGACAACTTTCCATTATATCCTATAAATTCGAAATTTGGTACCGTGTTATTTCAATAAATTATTGAATGTCAATATCATGGTAAGGTTATATTCGATATGTATAGAGGGTTTCTTATTTTTCTCTCGTTGTAGATCATAGACACGGGGTTCGATTCCTCGTCTGTCACAGAGTCGCGGTTGCTTTTTACAAGTGCAATTTATATCATAACGTAAAGTTCATTAAGTATGCAAGTGATCGGGCACATAACCAACGCGTTAGACTTGTCAGTACTACTATGCAGTGTGTAGGCTGAGAAGTACTGAGGTAGTTTCAAGCAGATAATATAGAATGAATGAATACTCCTAATAGTGAGAACCCCTACTCTGTAAGAATGTCGTATTCAAATCTAATGGTCGCGTGCCCTTATCCCACCGTTAGGCCAGAAAGTATGAGTCCGAAATCGGAGCACAAAATATCGGAGATAGTCACAAAAACAACTATATCTTTACTTATAGACGACCTCAGACGCTTCGTAACGAAGGTGACCTTGCCTGGCCTCGCTTCCACTAATATTTGAAGCTTAACAAAGTATGTTTGTCTAGATTATAACTGTTTCCGACTAGGTTGTTCGTGCGTCATACTTTTTATTAGCTTTGGCCTGAGGATTTGTGGAATGGACTTCGCAAACTTTGAAAATAAAATAGGTTGGTACTTCTTGTCGAAATGACAAAGCCATTTATAGCTAGATTTTTTTTTACTATCTCCAACAATCCAATTAATCTATAAAAACCTAACTCAACTGATTCAATCTATCTATATAAATAAAAATGAATTGATGTTCGTTAGTCTGATTAAAACTCCAGAACGGCTGGGCCGATTGAGCTGATTTTGGTTTTAAAATGTTTGTCGTAGGCCAGGGTAGGTCTAAACGGTGAGCAAATAAGGAAAAATTGCGAGAAAGATAGAGTAAAACGGCAATTCCATTTTCCCTTATAAAAGTTGACCACTTACTTTCTGTCAAACATTTGACGGTATTTCCTCTCGAATTGAAGAACGCATTAAAACAAGACTTTTGAATCGATAACATAATATCAACTTTGCTCATAACATCATGTATTTAAATATTTTTGCACTTTATTGTTTTTTGAGAGCCTAGGATAAAATATGGCACGACTCAGTCATATATTTTTGCTCTAAATATATATTTTTTTATTTGTCGTCGTCGCTAATGGTGGAATTTGAATATTTGTTATTTTTTTTGTTATAATTATCAAATGCAATAAAATTAATGATTTAATTTAGTAGATTTTTGGTATAATTTTTTTTTTTTAGTATATTTTAGTACTGGCAACAGAATGTTACCGATTATGATGTAGCATTCGTCACATCTTAGTAGTATTTTATTACAACCAGTAGGCCTAACATGCACGACACACTATTTCTTTCGATCGACATGACAAAATTAGTCGATCTATGCTATTTTATCATATTCCTTAACATGCCAACCACATTGGACAAATTTATCCACAACGATAACGAGATATGTCAATTTCTAACCATTCACTCAATTTAATGTCAGATTTGGCTCAAAATTATCAACTTGACACAATGACAGATTGACTCGATATTGCCCATAGATTAGTAAGAGTATATCAAATATTGCCCACAGATAATGAATTCAAATTAATAAATATGTTAGGGATAAAAAATGTTCCACGGGGACTTTCTTTTTAATATTTTTACACTTTATTGTTTTTTGAGAGCCGAGGATAAAATATGGCACGACTCAGTCATATATTTTTGCTCTAAATATGTTTTTTTTTAATTTGTCGTCGTCGCTAATGGTGGACGATAATGTTACACGGCGAAATGTCAAAATTTGATAAAAATATGTGTGGCATGTTAGGGTTCAATGATAATTTTGTCATATTTCGAATTTTGACAGTACGACATGACTTTCATGGCAGCCATGTTAGCAACTGCGGGTATGTCGATTTTTGAAAAACAAACGCGCTAAAATGCCTCGATAAATTTTTATCACGGCGTGCATCCTAGGCCTGCTGGACAGTTATTATTTTTGTTCTGCCGTTCCATCCACTTATTACAAAAGGGACAATGCATTTTAAGGAGTTAAACTATAAGTTCACTATAAGTTCTGTTTTTACATTTGAACAATCTTTTCTTCAAAAGTTAGGTGACAGTGACACTGACAGTATTGCCAGATTACTAAACTACTATTAGGCCGCCCCAACACGAAGTGATACGAAGTTCACCGGGTCATCTATATTAAATAGATATTTTAGAGATAGACATTTGGATCATGGAAATCGGACGGAGGAGGCGAACCTGGTGTGCTGTTAGGAACCAGCTCAGGTTCGATCATTTAAAAAACTTACTTCTTAAAGGACACGGTCGTATCGTGCCCCAGAGTCGTTTTATGTTTGATTAAAGAAAAGCATTAAGAGACTTGACTATATCATTTTTCAAAAAATATATTGAATTTTTAATACAATATTGTTAATTTACTTTGCTTTTATCTAGCGGCATATAAATCTACAAAAAAAATAGGACAACGATTGAATACAATTTCCTGTCCCCAACAATTGTTGTGTTTGGCAGAAAATAGCGGTTTCGAGCACTTATTAGCAAACTGACGACCGCTTAACGAAATGGAATATTGTGTCATGCTGTGTCATAGAACTGGCAGTTAGTTAAATAAGTAAGCGCTCGCAATCGCTATTTTAAGAAGGAAAATGACGTTTGCCTCCCATAGGTACTAACCTTTAAACCTACTAACCTCTTCCTAAAACTTGAAAAAAAAAACTGTGACAAGGAACTTCTTTTCGTTGGCTATTGTTTGCGTCATCGTAATTTTCACTGAGCCCCTAGCGGGGCTGTTTTCTATGTTTTAGTTTTGGTGGCCTAGATGGCGGTTTTTCGACACAGATGGCGCTATGATCTAGAAAGACCTGTTCTTAATAGTGTGCAAGAGATTGACCCCACACATTTTATTTCGTTTCATGTGAAAACCCCGCTATTTACGGCTTATATTATTTTAAAAGGCGAAGAAACGAACCCATAAAATTAGTTTTGGTCGTGACGCATGGATTTTTACTTTTGGGGCAAGCAATGTATGGCGGGTCGACCGTGTCCTTTGGAAGTGACGAATTTCCGTTTTTATATCAATTTGTGCTTTACTTGAATTTTCTGTAGTTTTGTCATATTAATTCGTTTTGTTCGGCTTAAGTTTTAACTACATTTTACATAAATCTAAGTAAGTGGTACGAAGTTCACCGGGTCATCTAGTAACTAATAAGTATTTTTTACATTTTATAAAATTGAATCTACTTTTAACTTGTACTATAAAAATATTTTCTGCTATTAAAAATATCGAATTTAAATAAACATTTTGCCTTGAAATATGTAGTTTCTAATATAAATTTCATACATATAAATTGCTATGCGGTTGCTATTTACAAGTGCAAGTTATAATATTAAGTTTGTATAGCGACAAAACACTATAAAAACAAAAATTAACTACTAATTTCATACATGCTGGTCATAACTAACCAATTTCCAACCCTAAAGCAGTAGATTTTTATCGGATTTTCAAACAATTCGCGTCGCCTCTATATGAGCCAGGCTTAACTTAAGAGCGCAGTAAACGGCGAACGACCCCGCTGTAAAAGCCTCAATGGAAATTTTTATGTTAGCACCTAAACTACTTCAGCCTTAACTTTTATTTCATAGAATTCCACTCATTAGCACAAGAAATGGTTTTAAGTGCACTTTTATTGCATGGATCAATGGGTGAATTAACAATAAATGAAGTCTAATTATCTCGGTTTCATCTAGAAATCAGGCTGTGTGGTACATACATTTGAGAGTTGTAATTAAATCTAAGGCAATAAGTACCTGAGTACTTAGGTGTAACATAGGGGTATGTTTTGCGTCGTTTGTAATAGTGTAACTTTTTTATAAATTCAACTTCTTTATGTATAGTATCAGTTGGTTTAAGATTTTATTTACTTTTATCTTTACAAATTAAGCGATATAACCTACCTACCCAAATAGCCCAGAACAGAGCATTATGGCGCAGATGTACGTGGTTAAACATGAAATGAGTTTGACACAACGACCTCTAATAAGTCTATGGTTTGACAATGCTGGTTCTATAGAGCTTTTGGTCTATTGAATAATCGTCTACTAGATGTTTATCATAAGGAAATATTTTATACCAATGCTTTTTTATTCACTATTTCTTCTATTTAGAATAGAGCTTAAAGCTTCTTACAGGAAAGTGATGACAGAAAAACCTGATAACCGCCGCATTTTCATTTCATTCGTTCGCCGAAGCAAGAAAACTCAAAGGAAATATTTGCATTGTTCGAACGCTTTCGCTGGAGCTCATTGTTTTGTGAGCGAAACATTGGGCTTTGTGGCTGTTAAGTTTGCAACAATGTTTGTAATACAGGGTGTTTTGTTCGGCGTTCGGTTATGTTGGTATCGTTAAAAAGAAAACTATTTTGTGACGCGCAATAAAAGTGAAACTTTTGAGCACTGACTGATAGAAGTAATAATTAACGACACCTTATGCGGCTTATGACATATTTTAGTAAAAATAAACAAGATTTTAAACTTCTTAGTTCTTCCAATTTCTTCATTAACTTTCTATTTACTTATCTCCATTTCGATGTAGAGCTAAAAATTGTTGATTTTGGATCCATTTATTTGTTTGTTTATCGTGAAGTTTTACATAATTTAACCAACATTACAACTTTTGCTTCCAATATTCGACGAGCAAACAAACTCCAAATTCACTTAAAGTTTGACCCTCCCTTATGTACTTACCTACTGACCGAATTGAAAGAAAGGGTCCTTATCATTCGCGACGAGAAGACGTATAAATCATAGACCCAATTTGAGGTTACAAAAATACACGAAAACCGATATCTATAAATAACTAGGCAGCGTCGAACCTCCCTTATTGATTTGCAATCGTAAATCACATGATATTGTTACATGATTTAATATAGTTATTATAAAAAGAAAAGAGTGTTTCGATGCTAACAAATAAAAGTATTTTCAGTTACATATGAAATAGAATAATATGATTTTTTTCTTGAACTGAAATTTAATCAAGAAATAGAAGCATTATCCTAATCCGATTCATTAAAAGATAAGTCAATGATTTTTTTTATGATAACTTTGCTTACTGTCATCGAAAAACCGACCCTTAGTTCAATATTGTGGGACAGAAATTATTAAGTAGATTTGTAAGATGTATTACAAGATACTTCTTTCAAATGTCCTATTTATTTTGTGGAGCCACACCTTACTCTGAAATTGACAAGAATTGCACGATCATCAATTCATTTACCCCGCCTTGGCGCCAACCCGCAATATTAATGTTATCTGGTAGCAACAGGAGGTATTTACACAAATCATAAAACTAACAAGCCCTGATTGGACGTTAATAACCAGTATTAGCCGGTAATAGAAAACGGGTTTCCCTAGAATAAACCTATCATGAGATCGCATGAAGATGTAGGCGCTGGAAACTGGAAAATCGGGAACTTGTTGCATAGCCAAATAAAATAAGACGTGCCATTGAAAGCAGTGATTAACATGGAGCAAGCATACAACACAAACGATTAGTTTTGGTTTTCGGATAATTGATACGATTATTATCAACAATGGTAATACAAGGTTTATATGTGTGAAACAAGCGAAGCTTTCGAAACCCTCCCTCTGCCTATTATGTTTTATATATTTTTTTATCAAAACATACGCAAGACCAACATGGTGTAGGCAGTTGGAGTATACATACATTATGGATCTTCTGTATTCTGATCTGCTCTATTTGGCCTATGGCTGTTCAGTGGCTAGTCTTTAGACGTGACACTTAATAGGAAAGTACTGGTCGGGCTGATGCAACCGGCCATTATAATTGGGAAGCTAATAATATTTTATGTGCAATGATAAAGTGGAAACGCATCCGGGAGTGTATCTACGTTACACCCATACATTTACTTAAGAACTGTTGACTATATTTTCAGCTCTATCCATTCTTTTCTCAACGAGGGCGTTAGCAAACGGCTGGATACTGTTGTAAAGAAAATGATAAAATCTAGAGGTAAAATCCATGTTATTCTTTAATGTTTTTTTTGTGTATTTAAAGGAGACGGTCGTATCGTGCCCCAGAGTCGTTTTATGTTTGATTAAAGAAAAGCATTAAGAGACTGGACTATATCATTTTGCAAAAAATATATTGAATTTTTAATACAATATTGTTAATTTACTTTGCTTTTATGTAGCGGCATATAAATCTACAAAAAAAAAAATAGGACAACGATTGAATACAAACAATTTCCTGTCCCCAACAATTGTTGTGTTTGGCAGAAAATAGCGTTTTCGAGCACTTATAAGCAAACTGACGACCGCTTAACGAAATGGCATATTGTGTTATACTGTGTCATAGAACTGGCAGTTAGATCTCTGTAGGTACCAGGAAAAGGCTGGATTCTAACATATGACACGCGAATAAAAAAGCAATCGCTTATGATTGACAATGAGGCTCTATAGGCGGCTCTGTGAAACATATCAACCATCATAATTATCATAAGTAGGTACCTAATTGCGCCACAACTCTCTGAGAGCTGACAACAGACAACCAGACAAGTGGCAGATTTAAAAGTCATACTAACCTGTTTTGTAATGGCCAATTCTCGCAATAGTTATCGCCATAGAAGAATAATTAGAACCACTATTATTATCCGAGGTAATAATGACTTGTAAGCGGTGTTTTGGACGCCAATATCGCCTCTATTAGCTCGGAATAAGATGTCCGACGATGACATTTAAGTATCCTGCTTTTATAGGATATTATTAAATTGTAAAGTCATTTGTTTATTTAGAACGTGTCGAGCCTCGTGCTTAGAATAAGAATAAGGAATTGACTTGATATTTGTAAATGCAAATCACTTTTTTATAATGTTGGTGATGGTAGTAGTCCTCCTAGCCGATTTCGACTACGGTGGCCAGTCACAACGACTAACCGACTGCGCAGGATATATTATACTGCACAAGTGTGTGCGCAAACACAGGTGCACTCTCTATTCCTTTCACTCTCATAGCCCGATGGGACAGCAATATGACACGACCGGAGAGAGATCAGGCGCAGGACCAACGGCTTTACGTCCTTTCCGAGGCACAGGGGTGAAACACCGCTAACTTCTAAACTCCGGGTGACCCTGAGAATTCCTGAACAGAAAAAAAATTACGGCCTGACCCAGGGATCGAACCCGGGACCTCTGGCGCAGCCGTCGCTTTAAAATGCGACCATCTAACCGCTGCGCCACTGAGGCAGTTTATCTAATGTTGAATATTGTTAGTAAAGAAAAAGGTACCATTTCCTTTTCGTTGCCGATATCTAATATACTAATTTATCTCATTTTCATTTATTTGGGTGAGAAAGCCTAGCCAACCAGGCTTTTTAAACGCTCAGGGATCGATAGGCCTCCGGCGGTCGCATAAGCAAAAGTTTAACATAAAAATTTTATTAAGCACATCCGTGAGGTTTAAGGATGAGTTGGTTCCACCGATAGAACCCAGTTAGACTGAATTTGATAAGTTATTCCAAAATCAATAATAAATAATTCTCAACATAAATCAAAGAGCTCTTCAATAGCACTTATTTTATTTATAGCTCAAAAGATCTTTGAACATTTTAGGCACACAGTAACAAGTTTGCGAAGCGAATCATTGAGGTCGAAAGAGGGAATAAAGAGTGAGTTTACGAGGGCCAGGGCCTTAAAGAGGGTCCCTAAGGGTAGCTGTCTGGGTTCGAATATTTTAAGGGCGAGGACAGATCAGAGGGGATGAAAGATATAGGGAATACGAAAGTCGGCAATCGATTCCGAACTTTATGAAGGAAAACTTTGGGTGAAAATGGTCTTTGTTTATTGAGTTTAATAGTAATTATTGGGAATGCTAATAATATGATACAGTAAGTAACGGAAGATTTTTAACAGGATTTAGTAAAAAATTGCAGGTGGGTGTAAAGCGTCTTAGTAGAGTCGTCGTGGCTAATGGACATGGTTTTCGAAAGGTATATTTTTTATTAATACTTTGGGAAGGTACTTGTATGCAATTAAAATACTTTTGTTTTCGATGTACGTTAATCTGTTATGCTTACTTATTAAACTAAAAAGAATATCGGATGTGACAATGACGCCATTTTTTTAATGATGTGATTCTGACTACACATTATAAACGCGGTCGGAATCTTTTGAACTTGGCATATAAATGGCTGATCCCACAACATTAATCACTTAAAGCGGCTAGACGGGCGGACTGGTTGGTGTGGTCCTGCCTTAATGTTACGTCATGACATTTCCATATAAGTAAGCATCCAGTGGTCGGCAAGACCGCGTTGAGTAATGATCGACATATTTCAGCTTTTCGAAATAAAAACGCGCTGTTTATGTGAAGCTGCAGGTTTGTGGCAAATTAAAATGTTATACTCGTAGGTGCAAATACTTTTTGCACTTGTAAAAAGCAACTGTGAACCTGTGACAGACGTGGAATTTAATCCCGTGTCTTACGCTATCCGGGCGTATGCCTATACCAGGCTTGTTAATGTGACGGTGGCCGAGTGGTATAGGCATACGCCCGGATAGCGTTAGACACGGGGTTCAATTCCTCGTCTGTCACAGGTTCACAGTTGCTTTTTACAAGTGCAATTTATATTATTAAGTTTGTATGGTGACAAAACACTATAAAAACAAAAATAAACTATACTTTTTGATTTCAATAAATGAGGCTAACCTCGTTTTCATGCAAACATATTTAATAAATCATAAGTACTTTTATACGAGTACTCTTATCAACTGAAATTGATACGTTTAAAACTTTTTTATTTTTATTACATGTAAATACTTATTCGTAACGTATTTTCGGAATCTTAATAACTTTGTTATCCTGCTAATACGATTTTAACTACGTACTAATGTTACTCCAACCTGTTGAGATAGCGCGAACCACTTGAGATATCAAGACTCATTATTTGAATTTCAAAATACGCTTATCGTGTTTACGTGAACGTTGTTTTTCTTGGAAAATATTATGAGAATCAGTATTTTCGAATCTAGCTGTCCCTGTCTATCAAACCAGCACAACCGCGCTTGTAACAGAGATGGCACCCTAAAAATACGGGTAGACTTATGAAGAGCCTCAGTGCAGTAGAGCTTTTGCGTCACGGTCACCCACATTGATATATGTTTGCATGTGCGATAGAGATGTGGATTCCAAGGCATTATCTAGCAGGTAGGCCTGCAGACTGCTTTCTTATCCTCATTTTACAAGTTCAACCTTAACATTTAAGTTGCCAATTATCTTTATGAGCCCAATCTTCCTGTTCGAATTTGTCGTCCGATACGTCGACAGAGTAGTCAACCTCGTATACATGTTACTACGAATAAAGTAACTTTTAAGTGTTCAAAGTTATTAAATCATTGCATCTGTAAGAGTCAGTTAACTAACTGATGGTTAAATTTCGTTCCCAGCGGTTCCAATTGTGCATGATTTCTGGAAAAATACACCTTAACCAAAGGTCATTAAAATAGCCATTCTGGCAATTGATAAAGTTTATCTTTTGATCTAAACTTGCACAGTCGTAATAATTCAGCTGTTGTTAACAATTTTAAACTATCGTTGAATTAAATATCGATCAAGAAACCGGCCCTTACTGTTTCTAAAGACTTTAGTTAGACTTAGGGCTGGTTTAAGGCTTAAGGGCTTTAGCAAACCCATACCTACTCATACCCAAAGATCTACTATCGTTTTGATGGTCCCATAGCAATCTGGTTTTGAGATCAATCACTCACTCATTCTTAAGTACCACGAGGTAATTGAGCTTAGCCCATAACATTATTTTTATTATCTTTTCTTTTTGTTTGTTGAATGGAAGATCATACTCAGCGATATTTCAGGCTGCGATTTCCATATTTATTGGAAATGTTTATTGATATTCACAAGTGGTGCTTACTCGTACGCGACAACATATTATTGATAATAAATGGCTTTTGAGGCTGTAGTTATGTGGATTATGGATTCAAATGAGGTTTGTTGTGGAATCCAATTTCGAGAAGCTTAGTTAACGTCCTGTCAATAGATTTAATTTATGGATATTATGAATTTGTGGATAAAACTAAGCATTAGAATAGTTAAATACGGGATTGCTACCATGTGCCTTATTTATTATTTATAAGTTTCAATATTTCGGCACTGTTACAAGCGCCATGATCACAGAGTAACTGAAGAAACATGCGAGTGGGTTGTTATTGGTGGACAAATCAGTCTATGCTCCTTCGAAGTCTTTTATTTCGCTATTTAAATAATAAACTAAGCATTATTATAATTTAAGTAATTAGTTAGAGCTTCTGCCAGTACTTTCAGTTGCTGCTACCCAACACCAAAGGAACGCTTATTTAATGGCGGCGTTGACTCGCCATGGCACAGGATCGTCACTGAATATTGTAGCTTTGATACTGGCAGAAGGCTGAAGATATAGTATATAAGGAAAGGCTTTTAACTGGACATTAAGAGGCGGGAAACTCCCGGTTCTTAAACTGCGATGTGGAAGAAAGCACTATCACAAAACACTATCTTCCCTTATTTGGAGATTTAACTCGTCAAGTATGTGTGAACGAGACACAATAGAAATTACATTATTATGCGACTCCCGGCAGTCGATTGATACCTGACTGATTAATAAAAACTCCACTGCTAAGAGCCTAGCTCTTAAATGTGATCATGGTTAGAGATTTCAGAAAAGCTTAACAAAATAATTTCTTTCTTTTGTAGGAAAACTTTTTCTGTATCAAAATAATCTGGTAACGTACTAAGGTTCAGAATAATATGAGTATTAAAGCACATAAATATTGTTGCAACATATTTTTTTTTTACTTTTAGCTTATCGCATCCATAATGTATGCCAAAAGTCAATGTTAAGTCAAGTTCAAAAGGTTTTTTCCATCATTGAAACGTTTTTGCAACATCAACATCGGATAAACAATTGTTTAAGGACTTGAAAAGACATCATTTTATCAAATAATAATCTGATACTCATGTTAGTTTAAAAGTTTGACCCTCATTATAAAGCAATACCTAGCTATTTGTTCATTAATATCTATACGATACCTACCGCAAGCATTTTTGTTGAACTTGAATGAAGAAAATAATGTTCAAATTGTAAGCTTCTACATTCCCACACCCTTAAAACTCATCTCACGTACACGTCCGACGTTTGAAATACGATAAATCTGTAAGGTTTTCCTTTCTCTTGGATTTTTTATTCTATGACGAGAAAGATTGATCACACGATGAATTACAATTAGATACGGCTTAGCATTATTTGTTTGAAAAACAACATTCATTTCCAATTACTGTCATTGTCGTACGTTTTATTTTATTCTATTTAAGTTTCTGAAATGCGCATAAAGAATCTGTCCCTGATATGTCCTATTTACCTCCAACGTTTTGATGCTCTTAAAAATACGTGCGCATTTTCCAACCCTGGCTATTCAAAGTTCCCAAGTGTCCCGGAAAATGTAGAAGGACAATGCCCAAAACACGGCCTCAAAAAGCGGACAAAGATGTGTTGTTACTTGTAAAAATGTCCACTGTTGGCAAGATAGGGATCCATTCTTATAAGTAGGCCGCATATGTAGGCTACTCGACCGTCGGCAATCACGCAAGAAAATTTCACGGCAATCTTCGTGTTCCATACGAGAATAGTTTGGATAGGACACGATTCTATATTCGAAAGTGACGTGCCGTTCCGAATCTGTGCAATTATTCACTTTTGTTTTTTATATTACTGATACACCGGAACATGATACTAGCACATGCAATGTTTTTATTTTTAATTTCTCTTTTACACTGGCTGGAAAGAAAGGGATGATCACGAGTATGTAAGAACGCGTATTATTTTAATATTTTTCGATCATGCAATGTCCATAAATATATGTACAACATTGAGATAAGATAACACCTTACACAGATTTAAAATATAATTTACATACTAGATACATGATATAAATAACATTTTAAATAGGATACAGTTTGCCAACAAGTCATATATCATTGGCTGTATAGCTAGGGGATATTCATGCAATGATTAAGTGGGTACAGTCATGCACATCTTCTCTATTGAGTCACGGCCTGCGTCATGCATGTCATATAATTAGGTTGCACAGGCTTACTGGTTAAAATGTTCACATACCCTGTACCAAGAGGCCACCTGAGGTTGGCGCCGAATCACCACCGAAAACAATATACAATACATATTATATAGATGTTTACAGTTACAATATAATAACAATTGTACAAAATAATAAATTCAAGTACACATTATTAGTCAACTTCAAGATAAACATAATACAAGAAGTTGGAACATCTCTTAGAAATCGTTAATATAAGTAGTATTTCTAATAAATGTAGATAATGTTTGTTACTGATAAAACGTATTATAATAAGTAATAGAACAGTAAATAGAATACACAAATAAAACAACAATTGAATAGGCTATCTACATAATGCGGATTGTTGGTGGTTTTTTATACAAGGATTTATACACCTCAATTCCTTGACCCGAAAAAAAAAACAAATGTCACAAATTCGAAAGTGACTCTTTCGCGCCAACTCCTTTGGAGACATGTCATTCACCGTACAGCTTTAATACTATCAGACGAATGAGTATACTATCAGCGTGACCGGCGCCTGTTTAAGGAATTACTTCCACGTAACGGTATGTGGGGAACTGGTTTGTATTGTCGTGTTGGAACTCGGCCGATGTCGGCGTGATTTTTCCCCGATCTAGTTGGATAAGGCATGCGCGAACGGACAGGGCCCACGGCACGTTGTATGTCCGATGTTGGTGTTCCGATACCAGCTCTTGGGGATAACGTCAACTTGGGCTCTTAATTATCACAATATTACTATATTAAACAACAAATGTACGACGTATTTCAAGACGAAAGAGACTGCTGCCTACGACACAGGGAATCAGTGTACTTATAAAACAATGTTGTACTTTTTTGCTAAATAAATGTATCTTTATCTTTATCTTATTAGTTAAGACAAAGCAGTGACAAAATTAAACGTAGACCTTAGACAAGTCAAGTACCTCTAGGTAAATTATCTTCAGATTGATTTAAAGTCGTTTTTCATTTGTTTTACAGTGGACCCCGTACTTAATTGGCTGTATCACATATCATGATGATGATTACAAAAAAACTCAAATAGCTGTATTGCGTGTATGATTTTTTTGAGATTTGTCTACTTATATTATTATTGAGAGATAAGTCATATTCAGTGTGAGCTTTACCTCTGACACATGAGATCAATCTGAATGTGTAACGAGGATACTGTGTCATTGCATATACTTTTTAATCGCTAGAGCTTAATTTGTACTCCAAATTGACATGTAATCCGGTCACTAACCTGATGTAATCTAGTCTACATACAAGAGGATTAAAACGAGTACAGTCATCGCCAAAAACTATTTTGTGTGCAGGCGTAGGGCAGCGCGAGTTTTCATACATTTCGAACGCAAACGGTCGAAATATGCTTGCGGGAGATAACGTTTTCCTACCCGTAAACCTTTATGGAATGAGACAAATTTGGTCTCATTCGTTTTTATACATCCTGAACTACGCTCGTACATCTTTGATTTTTTGTATAGGGGCTTAATTAGTTAAAAATGGACGAAATTCCGAAGAAATTTTTTAGTAAAAAAAGTGAATGTTAAGGTTCTTACATTTTCTGAAAAATACAATATATAAATAAAAATAAAAACGTACGAGCATAGTTTTTCAAAATAACTCTAACATGTAAAAAATGACAAAATCAGACTACCTATAAGGGGTGGAAAACGTTTTCTCTTTTTGTATGGAAGCTTGCGCGCACACGATCCTCTTAAATCTTTCTCCACTGTTTTTCTAGCGAATAAGCATTCATAGATCTGACTGTACCCACTGGTTCAAATTTGCATGTATGGTTGGTAATAAAAGTAGATACATACAATCTTATTTATTTCTAGAGCGAAGTAGAAAGAAGTTTTAAAAGGTTGACTGTACCTTCTGGCACCAATTTGCACTTATCGGCTTTAGTATTCGGTTCTCGGAAGTCGGTCATTCGAATTCTTAGACTGTGATGTAAGGCTTCTTCGTTTTTTAGGAAAAAAAATCAATACCGATGACACCAGTTTGTTGGAAAAGGAGATTGCCCAATTAGAGCTGTTATCATAATTTGGTTAGTCATAATATGACAAGGTGTAATTTACGTAAATTGTTAAGAAAGATTGTTTAATCTTCTCTTTTCTTAGATAATATTGTTATTTTACTTGTGTTTGTTGTGTTTGTTGAATAGATATTTTGTACCCAAATATTCAATTGCAATTTGTAAACAGTCCAATTACATTCGACGACAAGAATTTTATTGATAAATCAAGCTTATAGCTATATATGAAGTCTATAACCTATCTTTCCAAACGACTATCACTTAAGTAGCTCCTTTTCACTAAAAAATAATTGACCAGTGCTTCGCATTGCACAAGGCATATTTATTGTCCTTTGAATAGATCCGTGATGTTTTATAGTTGCGTTTATTGCAATTTACGACTATCCCCGGACGTGTCCTGCCCACGTCTGCCCACGTGTGCACTTACGCCGTATGAAATGGTTATAATAACTAAGTGAATATCCTTCGATTTGTCGCAGGAAAAATGGTGCCACTGCGATAAGCGTTGAGACAATGGGCACGAGACGCCAAAGTGTTTTTGCAAGAACGATAAATTATTTGGTTTATATTTACTTTTTGCATATTTTTCAGATTTGTAGGTGTTTTTGATGGCGTATGTTGTTTTGTTTTGCTGCTATTGATAAATTAGGTCATCATCACAGTTTAAGACATTTTATCTGGAACAAGTTTAACGAGCAGCATCATTAGTCGTTGAACACTTCAAAATTATTTATTTCTTTCACAATATTTTTCAGAACTTGCCAAGTAATGAAGCCATTTTTTAGGCATGGACTTGCCATTGCAAACATTAACACTGCTTGTCAAAGTGACAATATGCCAATTCACTTTAGATATCTCATGCTAACGGACAAAATTGGTGCCATTTTTTGATGCTGACTGTACCGCTTCCTTTTAACTGCTGCTTCCCGTTTGAACGACACAAACAATTTAAAATGTTTCAACCTCTTGACGAGTCGATTTCCATTCGGAATGAACTCGATCATTCGATCTATTGATCGAGTGTTTGCTCCGTTCCGAATCGCGTAATTAAACTTGGAAGTGTCTTCGCAAGCTTAGAAGACGACGGAGTTACTGGCAGCGAAATTAGAATGAAAGAGAGTTCGGGACTGCGTTCAATCTATCTAAAATCGTTATGAGCACAGTATCTGTGTAATTATGATATTTTAAGGTATTGGGAGACCTAGAGGTAGACACATTGATATTTGTCATCATATGGTGTATGTGGGCTCCCTAACAACTTTATAAGGAAATCATATCTAGAACTATTATACTTATAACTAACTTTAGCCTTCAGAAAACGAATAAACAGGCAGGTAGGTATTCATAAACACAAAAAAGATACTCGTATACAGAGTCATGGCGTCATGTCTCTTAAAAATGCACACATTCGTTCGAAAACAAGAAAAATAATTTACCAATCTTAAAGTTATACAACTTGTTTTCCCCGTATTTTTATCACAACGTTCTTTTTATCGCCATTTTATGTTGCATCAAGGTCAAAGACCGAATTAACATCTTCTGCAAGTTATTAAATCGCTGACTCAATAATTTGCATATTTTATACTCACAAAACTCGCTTCGCTGGTTTCCATCGAAAATATTGACCATCGTCCCTTTATAATATCAAATGTTGAATAATTCGCGCACTCATATTATTTGAATAAGCGAAAGTCTGACATAATTTATAATAGGCATCTTATTATCATAATGTAACGTATTTGATTATGCCTCGTTATGATAACGAGCTGTAATTTCGTCAATAGTTAATTTATCAGTAAAGATTATGCTGACGGAAATAAATTATAACGGACTTCAAAACATGCGGATTTTTTCTGACAACCTGTATTCTTATAATAAATCAAGTTTTATCATTGGTTTTTGTGAGACGACTATTTCTTAGAATGCGTCTGGGTTTTAAAAGTTAAATATAGCATAAATAAATAACCTAAACTTAGTATTTTCATGTTTGTCTTGAAAAATATTGGAGGTGGGAGGTTACTTAGTTTACCAAAAATAGGCATATACATCCCCAATTCTGAAATGGTCGGGTTTTTGAGCTCAAAAAGTAGCGGTAAATGAAGATCTTGAGTTATCATCACAGAATACCTTGACGAAAGCCAAATTTTTCATCTACTCACTACAGGTAGACCGCGAAATTGAGACCTTGCAGGCGAAGTCTTAATGAATCTGTTTACCTACAACAAATAACTGTACTGACCTTAGGCAGCGCAGCCAGGCACTGCTGCTTGACATCCCACACGAGCTGGTCTCTGGGAAACTGGAGGCTCTTCTGCACGTTGAGCTCGGGCACGTGCACGCGGACCAGCAGCCAGCCCTCCGCGCCCTCCGAGCACTCCCCCTCCATTACGCTACGCCATCTGTGAAGAAAATAACGAAATTGAACTTTCTGCATTCACTAGCAGTTTACTGGTAGAGAATGCCCTGAAGCTTTAAGTCTGCCAATTGTACTTCTCACAGTGCAATACAGTTTAAATAAGTAAGTCGCGCGGAAATCTCTGGTTTGATTTAATGCATGTGTAGATGAGGTGCTCGTAGCGCAGCGGTGGCGGCTCTTTGGCAGTAAATGCAACCTAAAGTCGCGGTGATGTTTAGATGTGTGACGATTTCGACCATTATAAGTGAAGCACGAGAATCTTCGTGCTTGGGAAGGTACATTAAGCTGTGAAAACTGGTTAATATCGGTTGATATTAGTTATTTAATTTTTATATTTGACGTTCATAAGTGTCATTTCATGACCTAAATTGAAATAAAGATTTTGAATTTTGAATTTTTTTTTTTGAATTTTGTCGTTAAAATCAATTCTAATAAACGTTGCGTGCCTATCAGTACCCTACTTAGCTAGCCAATATTCAGCCTCGATCCGGTTCCATTTCTTTGAATAAGATATTACGAATCGATAGCGATATTCTGGCGCCGGCGCAGAGATATCATGGCTTCCGCGAAAATACGCAGCATAGTTTTTAAATCCTACTACTATTATAAAGGCGAAAGTTTGTAAGTATGGATGTATGGATGTATGGATGTTTGTTACTCTTTCACGTAAAAACTACTGAATGGATTTGAATGAAACTTTACCACAATATAGCTTATACATCAGAATAACATATAGGCTACAATTTTGAGGTTTCTAATGTAAGGTCGTAAAAAAACACATTTTTTGCGCTACTAGACGGGACGAACCTGAAGTCCACGCGAACGAAGTCGCGGGCAAAAGCTAGTTAATCAATAAATTATCATTTGCTTTTATCATGAAGGACAAGAAAGAAGGTTCCCTAAATGGTAATGACGAATGTCACTATAGTTATTAAAATATATAACGAACTCTTTCCGAGTTTAAAAGGTTCTGCCATGCATGGGTCATGCAGCATGGCTCCTGACTAAATTATATAATTCAGTAAAGGAATATTAAGTTTACTAATACAATATAACTTTGTAACTGTCTGAAGCTTTTGTCTTAACTATTGACTATTAATGGATTTGAATTGACACATAATTTATGATATAATATACTAGAACACATTAAAAATTTTTTTTGCAAATATATCGTCAACATATTTTGTTTATTCTATGAAAGTATTTCAACGATTTCAAGTTAATTTAGTTTCATCGGTTAAGAATGAGTCACTGCCATTATAATAATATTTGCGTGAATATTTATCGAAAGTGTGCAAATTCATTCATTCCGGTTCTGTGTGTACTTAGTAAATATTTATTCGTGAGGGTAACTGATGGAACTAACATAAAAAACTGGATTTCATCACATTTTCTCTTGAGTTTAAAGCAGAAATCAGAATTAAACTAGCAGCACAACCTCATTGTAAGTTTGGACTTTAAGGCCCACTTTCTTCATCGATAGTGATGGTAAAGTTACGTTACTAGCGGTTGAATATTTACGATTGCGTGTGTTTTGAAGAAAAACTACTTTAACCAATGTCAAAATAGCTATTATAATGACCATTGGTTAAGGTATTTTTCTTCAATCGTAAATATTCAACCGCTGGTAACGTAACTTTATCATTACTATCGATAAACAAAATTAGGCCTATATAAAGACATTCCTAATCGTCGAATTTCATAGAAGGTGAGCAATTTTTTGCATTACAATCTTGGCAGGCATCCAATACTCAAGTACTTAAGCAATTAAAGACACTGCAATGCTTTGCAGAGCCAATGTACATTAGTTTTTTAATGGATCATTAAATTAAAACTTTATCTCAGTTTACAACAATGGCATGGAAAATAAGTCGTGATTGTAAAATCCAACTGAGATTGGAATTTTATCAGGACATCTAGGAACTATTTTATCTACCAACCTTAGGGCCCTTAGGACACGAATTCAATGTTAAGTATTCATTTAACGGATGTTGGCGTTAATTCAATTGGACTTTAACGACTAATGGGGCCTTTACAATAGCCATGAGACTCTAAATGAGCCCGTAAAATGAAGATAAATACTCGAATATGTCAGGAATTGCGAAAGGTTTAAGCCCCAAATTAATTACAAAATCGAGCAATAAAAAGTTCAAAGTACAGTATAAACTCTACTGACAGAGAAAAAGTTCGAAGAGGCATTATACCCAATCCTGATCCGAAATACGCTGTATAACAATTTTCGGATCAGGATCGGGATCGGGAAATAACGGTTATGATTTAAAGTTTATTTGATAGCCCAAATCCTTGCCAACTAATTATATGAAAAATAATGATATGTAGTTTCGATAAAGCTCAATAACTCAGAAAATGCACGAAAATTAAGCAACATTTTTGAACAAATCAACGATTATTGTTTTTTTTATTGTTCAGTATTTCTGGGTAATGGTATTAAATGATAGCAAATTTTATCAGCTTTAAAATGACGTGTCATTTGTGTGTATGGGCTACAGACAATGAAAATTAAACGAGTTTGAATGGGAACCGAAAGATTTGCAAATAAAATTTTTAAAATGCCTCTTTTCCTAGTATTTTACCGATTAAATTTGCCGTAGGTGAAGTATCGGAGGTCCGATCCAAAATTCACTGTAGAAGATAGAGGTTAGAAGGTAAGGTAGAGGACAAATATCACCGTCCTCGAAGCGCTGTAATAGGTACTTCGCACAAGTTTAATTTAATACCTAATGTTTTTTTTTGTCTTTGTGACGCTAACATTACCTATATCCATTCATTCGAAGAGCCCAATAAATTTTCTAAATTACAATGTGGTACTGAATTACTTGTCTTAATTACTCGTGAATCAGTCATGGTTACATGGCAACTAATGTTTTTTAAACTTGAAATGTAAATAATTCTCTAACAATTTATTTATTTATTTACGTTATTTATGTTTATTTATTCATATATTAATTTGTTTCTATGTGTATTTCATGTAAATTGAGATTACAGAACAAAAACCTAATTAATATTTAAACAGCCTCACATTTTCACTGCGTAAATTTCGCTTCATTCAACTGTGAATTACCGTCTGGAGCTTTGAGAATTAAGTAAGGAGAACTTTTATGACTCCGCATAATGAACCGAGCTTTGGCTTATCAAGGCGGTTGTTTAAGGTGATGGTGATGTAACCGCGTCAATATTAGATAAGATAACGTTTGTATGTTTGGTGAAGCAAGTAAGTACAGTGCAGAACTTTTGAGCTTTTTAGGCGCAATTGCTGCATTATCTGAAAACAGAAATATACAAAATGTTTCAAAACTTCCCGTTAGGAATGAAAGGAACTACCGAAATCAGTAACTATTCCATTTTCTATTGTAAACTTCCCATGCTAAGGCCCAGTTGGGCCTAAATCGGTCACGTAACCCGTCTGATTTCTTTGGAGAGTATTTTTTTGTCATATTTTGACTCTGTTTCTAGGTGAAGATTGTTAAGTTATAGACTCTGAGTACCTCAATTTATTCCTAAGGGATATTTTGAAACACGTTGGATAACCATAATCAGTATGTTTTCCTTGTGATACTGTTGTATCTAACAGTATTTATTCATGTCCGATATTTCAAGTAGCTTTATTATGTAATGGAGATGGGACAACATAGGCGTAAGCCAGGGCTTAGTTATCATCATAGATATACAGATACCAGCACATAAAAAGATACCAGTTCTAATAAAGATACCAGATATTATGTTGATCATCGACTAGGCTAGGGTCCAAATGCCCGTTAAGCAAACGCTGTGTTACGCTAATTTTAGAAAGGCGTCAAATTTAGCGATACATTTCTAAATTCATGAGTACATTTGAGTGCGAAGGTAAACAAAGGAGAAGCTTAGAAATTGACATACATTTATTTTCGCTCTATCATGGCTTTCATACAAATATGGGTAGGTAACAAGAACGTAGCTGTAGGAGAAACCGATGGACGTGTCTAGTTCATAACTAAAGAGTGATAGTGGTAGCAAGACAAGATTTAAGTTTACCATATAAAAATTACATGGAAAAGAGTTCTGATGGGTAATTTAAATACATTTAATTAGATATCTAACAATTATAAATTGTAAAGTTATTAATACAACATTATCAACACGTAGATAAATAAATGGTTTCTTATCAAGCGTTTGTAAATTAACAGTAAGCTAGTGTGTATAGAGGTCATAAATAATTGTGCTTTATCTGCGATAAGAACAAGATATCAATACTCAGGTACAGTATTAAATCATCAATACATTTCTTGGATACAAAAAAAAGATTTGATGGACAGGGAAGTCCATCCAGGATTGATTTTTTTAGTTAATAAAAATCTTAGGGATACCTTCAACTTTAGGTATGGCTGCCCTATTCTAGAACAAGAGTTCAGTGACTGTTTTGGAAGAGATAAATGAAAACAGGTTAATTACAGCAGTTTAGATAAGTCTAACGATGTAGATAGATGATGATTTATTTATTATCTTAGTTGGTAAATGCGTTTTAAATCGTATTTAAACCACGTCACATGTCATCATCATCATATTAAAAAGGTAGGTTCTTATCGTTGAAGTTTTTTTCCATTAAAACTCCAAATTAGGGAAGTCAGTGTGGGGGTTTTCCCTCTTGTCTTTGGCCCGCCTCTTGATACCCAGTCAATAACCGTTCCTGAAATACTATATCTTTAGCCTTCTACCAGTACTGATGTTGCTGGTACTCAACACAAGGGGAACGCTTATTTGATGGCGGAGTTTACTCGCCATGGCACATGATCGTCACTGTATATTATAGCTTTTAATAGAGATGCCCATCCCACTAGACGCCCGACTACATTCTGGTAATCCAGCCGCGTTTTTGCCACCATATCTGGTGGCCGTTCACTACCTATTCGCGCTAGTAGCCTCCAGCTTAGCCCTAATACATGTACCCTCTACATAATGCAGGTAGGTCATATGGCAACCGCAATCGTGTGAAGAAATCCTAATACCTGAAGCTTTTATTTCGCAAACATATTGCTCGGCCAATATTTTAAAATTCTGAGTTTCAAAACAAAGAGGAAGGTGAATTAAAAAAAGGTTAGTTTTAAAAACTTTTTGTAACTCCAGCCACTCGCCTTACTGCGCCGCGTCCGCTGTTTGCGTAGTAAAGCAAACTTGCGCAGACGCATGTACAGTCGCCAGCACATCAGGTTTTTTATTTTTTTAGAAAACTAACCCTTAATTCAACTGCATAAGATACCGTAGTGTTTACCTTGGCGTGCTGTTGCTCGTACGTGTAGAACGAGGGTCTCGTGGCCATTAGCGGGATTAGGAGAACACTTGTTTATACACCGCTATCGCCGCGATGACCGCATAGCGAGATAGCTTGTTACATTAACTGTTAGTTAAGGTATGAAGCTCTTATCTTCAAAATTTTCAATAATATTGGGAATTTAGGCAATTGTTTACATGTTTTTAACAATCAAAGTGTATTTTTTTTTACTCTTATTAGATGAAATAAGAAACGCAACGGCCAACGCTCTTTTACCAATCGAGCTACCGTGCTGTCGGTCGAACCGCGCGAAATTTCTGGTCTCTTATGGATACGACAGAAACGCGTGCGTGACGTCAGGGCCATCTACCCGACTGTTTTTGCAGGGTATTTCATCTCATAACTTTAGCAATTTAATTCAAGATGGGTGTTGCCTCCGATTTGTGAAAATGTAAGAAATAACGAAACTGTCAATGTCTTATAAAAATGCATAAACGTTTCTTAAGGTTCTCCTATCAAGGGGAGAGTGGAAGAGAATGCCACATTGCCACGTGCTTGGCATACGTAGGTACTCTATCAGCAAGTGCTACCAAAAAGTGTGCATTTGTAGAAACGAAGATATGAAAAAGGCTTTTAAATAAACAAAAATAGCTCCTCGCTTGATTCGGTTTAACGATGATAATAGTATCTTAAAAAGACATGATGTTTCAGTCCAGTTACCGATTGGAGTCAGACTCAATATTGCTTTATAACAGTCATCGTGTGATACCTTTAAACATTTATCTACGTAACGTGTGTCACAATTCCAAAATAATAGACCATTGCATGTGAAATAAATGTACGCACTAGCGCTTTTATATTGCTGTTATATCACCAATTATCGGAGACACGCTAACGCTTAGCCGTAAATAGCCGTAACTGTACATACATTCACACAATACTCTCATACATCAAGTTAAGTTTGTTTTTGTAATTCATTACGCCCGAATATGGTATTCGTGGCCGGATTAGAAGTACTAAAATTTTGAGGAAAAATTTCTCATAATTTAGATAGTTAGATAGCCTTAGTTAGCAAGTTATACAGCGGAGCAGTAACTATAGTTTGTTATTCTTTGCTAGTCGAATATTGTAAACAATCTTTTTATTACTTTTAAAATAACATCAATGAATAAAATTAATTTACTATTTAATTTAAAAAGAGCTCAGTGTTTAACGAAGAATTACCTTTGTGAATTGGGAGTTTTATGTTTATCTTATTTTAAAATGAATAAATTCGTTAACAAAGAATGTTAAGATTGTTTACATTATTTAACAAACAAAGTAAAACGGGCTTTACAGTGCGACACGGATCTTCTGGCCAACGGTGACAGTCGGAACTAACGTAGTCAAATAAAAAAATGCGTTTGCCAGATCGAGTGTAGCGAAATCTACCCAATTTTACAATAGATTTTCTGATTTTCCCTTTTGTTTTATTTTCGTAGGTGTTCTGTGTAAACTATTGATTGTTTTTAAATACCGTAGAGCTAAACTCCTAAAATAAAGTATTAATTTTCAATGTTTTTTATAATTGTTTTGCGATTAACATCAGTGGAACATGATATGCATCTTTTGGTAGAAAATGCCTTTGATGACATTTCCATCTAAGAAATCTTTTCTTTGACTTTGCCTTGGATTGGGAAAAAAAGGCCCTAACAAATAATAGAATCCCTGAATCAAGGTAGATTTTCTTGCTCTAGCTATTGAATGCTATTGAACGCTAGCGCCCCCCTGTCAATGTCATCGGTTGGCCAGAAGATCCTTGTCGCACTGTACATACCTACTGACTTCAAAAATTACGTGTAAGTAGATTGAGTTCGCAGGCTGACATGTCAATGTCGCACAAATAGCGTTTTAAAATACTATAAGACTTAAGTTGGCTCAATGTTCGCCAATTTATTTAACAAACTTGTTATGTCAATCTTTAGAGATTTCTGTTGAATGAAGTGTCTTTATTGTAGCGGTTTTAAAAACACTGGAACGTAAAACTTTCCCAGTCGAAATAGTCATACGGCCTGTTTCACAATGCCTGAATAAGTTCCCATTAGTGGGTATCTGTCTGCTACCTCGTACAAAATGACGTTCCACATTTAAACTTTGTCAATGGTGAAACAGTCGCATATAATTTCATTTTCCTTTTTATAGATTCTTGCGTCGAGTGGTAAAGGCATAAGTCCAGATAGGGTTAGTTGCAGGTTAAATTCCTTGCCTAGCAAAATTTCTTTTTACAAGTGCAATTTATAACACCATATATTATTATTAAAAAGCCTCTACATATCAAGTTAAGCTACTTCTATAACACAAACAGCGGAAAATTGTTCCATTTAATAGTTTGAGTGATATGTCAAGGGCACAATCTAACTGATAGAATACCATATGCTCTAAAACATAGTATACTGTGCCCCGTGCGAACCACGTGGCCTTGCACGTCAGGTGATACAAAAGCAAGTGAAATATAACTCAGGTGCTATTAAAACAGTAATTGATACCAATTACGTCTGTTTATCGTGTGGTTGTAAGATATAATTAAACGAATTTGCCCATGTAAATATCATCATCTATCATCTAAATAATGCAAAAATATAATTTATACAGAATACGTATTGCGATCTTGCTTTGACAGTTTAGCTGCTCTGCTTTTGAATGGGTTAGCATGTCAATGCAAAATGCAAATGCCGTGTTTCGATGTCTTAATTCCGACAAATGTCCATAATTTCGAGTGAGTGAGAATGAGTTACTTTATTGTTTCTTAGTTGGCTCGCAATACCGATTTGGCTGAGTGGGAATTGAACTGCCCAAAACTTGAACGGATTAAAGCATGATCGCAATACACCGCCGGGTATGATTTGGGCATGACCCTATAATATTGTACTTAGATTTGAGAATTTTAATGTTAATCAAGTTTGAGACATTTATTCTACATACCATGATGGTGCAGTTGGATTTTACAAAAAAATATCATACATCACACATACCTGCGTAAACACCTACATCCACCTACAAAATTTCTGTTGCTGTTACCTTACGACTCAATGGGACGCCGGCGGCCGCGTTCACAAAATAATGTTGACTTGACAAACACATCCGCGAGGGGTAAGAATCAATAAGGAACCACGGCAATAGGTTATTCAAAAAGTTCTCACATCTAAAACACGAATGAATGTGCATTTTTTTGTTTATTTTAATTATTACGTCAACAATAGACCGCCTGGGCGAGTAATACAGTCGCATGTAAAATTTATTTAGACTTCAAAACCATATTTAGTATTGAATAAAAATGTATTTTAACTGAGGGTTTAAATACTCCTGTTAGGGTTTAAATGATGATTCCTTCGATATAGACTGTAAAACCCCTTAGGAAATTCAGGTTGTAAGTTGGTGAGGTCAAAGGTAAGAAGGACTTACGTGATGGTTGGAGGAAGATTGCCTTGGATGCGGTCCTTGGTGTAGCCGTTCGTAGTTTCCTTCTTGAACGATGACTTGTTCACATCACACACTGGTTATTGTGGGTTTTGGTGATATTTTAAGCCCATGCAGCCGGACGCTTTGAGATTATTTTCGAGAGTGTTTGATTGAGAGTGGTGAACGAATGACGCGTATTTTAGCGGTCATTCTCATGTTCATTCACTTTTTTCCCACGGTTGAAGTATCCGGCTTCCAGAAACTTCTTGTTTATAGGCGGGAATTTTGAATAGGAGGGAAGGTCAAGGAATAGACAGGTTGTTCTAACAACTCCGGTTGTAGTTTTTGATGCTAATACAAATGGAGTTAGGTTGATTGGCTCTATGACAGATTACAGATTCAGTGTAACCCTATTTATGAGCCAATAAATATATTCATTCATTCATTCATCATACAAAATTCGTAACTACTAACTAAACAATAGTGTTTGAATAAAAACTGCTGCACAATTACCACCTTATTCATAATAACTCAAACGGTCTTTTAAACCTATTTTAGCTATTACACTGTTTTGTCACTTTCTGACAAAAGATGACAGCGCCAAGAAAGAATGAGACAAAACAGTGTAATAGCTAAAATAGGGTTAAAAGACCGTTTGCATTATTATGAATAAGGACACCCTCAAACAAAAGACAAACAAAAACAGAAAGACAAACGGTCTTGTGCCCTTGGTCGATTTTGTGCCCTTTTCCGCGTAGTGAGTCTCCCAATTTAAACCCTTTCAATTTTGAAATAAAAAATATCCATTTAATATTCTGCGCAGATCCTAATTTGCGCGCATATGCAATTAGGCCTAAGTACCATCGCCATGCGGAAGATATCAGCAGCCGTTTACTCGTTTTGCCGACGCCATTTTGCTAATAACCGCAATTAATTTCGTATAATTTATCTACTAACGGTAATTAGTGTCAAACAAAACGTAATTAATAAAGGATATGCTCATATGTGGATATAGCTAAATGTCGTAAATTGTGCAATCATACAGAAGGTAATTATCGTAAACAACTTTTACTGGCGGTCAAAATACAAGAAATAATATTTAAAAAAAATATTTTCGTGAGTGTGGCTATGAAAAAGGCGAGCGTTCGGAGAATATACATTTGGTATGAAAATAAAGTAAACTTTTGGATTATAAAAAAAATACCTTCTCTTTTTAACACGTTCCGGGACACTATTCCAGACACAATAGATGTTTTATTGTTTTCACGCCTGTAGGCGTTCACAGTCCCCGAACGTGTTAAAGTGCGAGTGACCAGGCTTCTTCTGGTTGCTCACTCCATCGTCAGCTCTGTCTAAATCAGGTCTAGACGAGTGTCAAGAGCAAACCCATTGAAAAAAAGAAGGAAATAAATCGGGTAAAACTAGTCAATCACAGTTAAAGTTTGCAAAAAGTTACTCATAGAACTTCAGTAACTGTTTTGATGTGTCAGATAAATGAGGTAAGCATCCAGTTATGTTAATTTATTTCTTTTGCGCTTAGGTAATGGAGAACAACATTCAAACGAGTTCGGTTTTTTGGACGATTAGTGTTTCGTGCGGCTAATTTGCTAGTTATCACGCCTTGTCACCTGGGTGGGTAACCACAATGTTTTGTAGTAGCGTAACATAAACTTACGAGTTACGTGTGAATTTAGCATAACCTTTATGCTTCGATTTGGTTTTTCAATCTGAAGATTTAACCCTATGTATACTAATAATATAAAGCTGAATTTGTTTGTTTGAACGCGTCATTCTCAGAAACTACTGGACCGATTGAAAAATATGTTTTTGTGTTGGATATCTTATTTATCAGTGAAGGCTCTATGCTATATTAAGTTATGCTGCAATGGGAGGGGAGGTAGCAAACTCAAAAAGCGCGGACGCTATCACGAAGGAGACCGCTAGTTAAGTATATTTTCATAATATGTTAGATGTTGATTTGATAAATCACGTTATATCAAATAAAATAAATTAATGAAATATACTTTTTACTGCCATCAGCAGCATTTCATACACTATTACGTGTAGCGGTTTTTAATAAATATTTTTCCCTACTCCCTGATATGAAATTGTGTAAAGCAATCGTATGCATCTGACAGTTCAAAAGTACGATATGATCCGTCAAACGGCAAAAACAAAGGGTTTGACAGATCATGGCAGTTCAAAACGTACGGTACGTTTTGAACTGCCAAATGAATACGATTGCTTTACACAATTACCCTTCTGATCTCTTTGATCGTATTTTTTTCTCCCAAAAAGCACTTGTCTGTTCGCTTGTACTGTTAGAAAAAGCGCCGTCCATTGGCCCAAGAATTCGTACATAGAATCGAGTCGTGACAAGTCAATCACATTACAGGTCGATGAACGAAAGTCTCAAATGTTAATTATCCACCGTATCCCAAAGATTCAAAGCCCAAAATGAATTGACACATCTTTAAAGAAGCTTAGACATTTGTCAAGGTTGGTTTTAATTATATTTTGAATATCCTGTCGCGAATTGTAAATCATAATTGACAGAAGTATAAAAAATGATTGACATTTACGCCAATGGGCGTACCAATGGGTACCAATAGGTGAATTGTATTGCGCAATCAGTTTTTAAAATGACAATAAAAATAAATAAATGTGTTTTGAATTTAGTAAATCCTTTAATTGATAGATAAACCTGATGATCTTATTAACACATTTCACAGATTATCTCTCGTGAATATAAAATACTTGGTCACTAACCTATATGGCAGCAATTAGTGAAAAACCTTGCGTTGGAAGATATACTCGTAGTTTTCAAGGCCAATCGGCACTTTAAGATAAAACAGGTATAAGGTATCTTTCCTGTTATTGTTTAGTAGTTGATCAACCACATTAAAAACTTATGTTGACGTGACAACGTCTTAAATTAGGTTGCGGCTGGGAGTCACTTATGAAAAAGTGTAACGCTCGGTAACGTTACGATGAGTCACCGAACGAGAGAGAGGCCCGCCGAATGCCTTGCGTCTCTCTCCCACTCAACTATGATCGGTCTGCAATAAATATTCTACCGAGAAAAAGACGTTGTCACGTAAAATCTTCGCCCGTAAAACCGACTTTACAGGCAACCATTTTTTTTATTAAGCCACACTAGCCTAAACCACCAATTCTAATGCTTCGAACTAAAATATTCCCAATATTTAAATTTTAAAATATTTATTTTTAATGTTACAATGCTGAAGATTTATAACCGACTTAAAAAAGGAAGTCTCAGTTAGACCTGTACGCTTCGGGATTTTACTTTTCCATTTAATTCTGCAGCAGCTAATGAAATTGCAGCTTTCGACAAAATGGTTTCCGATTTAAGAACCGATTGGTCCACTATATGCTGTTAGAGAGGGATTTACAAGGATCGATTTCAATCGTTTAGTTTAAGAGGTAAAAAGAAAAAAATACAAATCAGACAGAATTAGTATTTAGTATCATTTCAGTCAGTGAATATTGGGGAGTTACTTTCTTGAAATCCAAATCCGAATGAGAAACCGCAAATAAATAACTAAGTATTTTTTTATAGACATTGCATGTTGAGATAATACCTTTAAATACTATTTCAATTTCCGATAAACGTCTGAAGTTTAGTCTAGCACTTATCTTGCACTGTGACACGGCGGTCTTGGTATATTTAGTCATAATAAATGTAAAGAAAAAAATGAAATATTATATGGGTACGAAAGACTTTCTATGAAAGCTTTGAATGAATTCGAATCTCACAAAGAGGGTATTAGCGATGTTGCGAAGAAAGTCACATAGGCTAAGAACTGATATTATTTGCTGAGTGAGCAAACGGTGTGTACTGATACTGTTTGTATTCTAGTTTATTGCTGTGTCTGTCTATCACTCCAATCAGTACTCCAACGCATATATTACGCATATCGGATTATGGTGAGTATTTAATTATTGCGCAAAAGTGATTCCTATTCATGAGAGGATAAAACCATAACCCTTCCTATTGGTTCCGATACAATAGAATATAATAGAATAGAATAGAATGGAATAGAATAGAATAGAATAGAATAGATTAGAGTAGGGTAGAGTAGAGTAGAATAGAATATAATAGATAGAATACAATAGAATAGAATTTATTTGTTTGCTCAAAACAGAAAAAGGACTACTTGAGTCCTACATGACCGATGAGAGATGAGATATCGTTTCGCCAAATTAATGAGAGTGAAGGAATAAAGAGTGCACTTGTGTATTGCGCACACGTCAGGGCACTATGATATCTCCTGCGTACCTGGCCATTCTCTGCTGAGAGGGGCTGCCAAAAATCGGTAGGAGAATATTATTACAATCAAGTATTTTTAAATAAATTGTACAACTACATGAGATGCTGCTAAGTATATAGTTTGTTATGGAAATGCTATTGATTACGCCTCTAGTTTTGCGCAGATGGTTGAGTTTCGTAGGTATTAGGCGTCCGTCAAAGTAAGTTATGATAATCCTTTAGGTATTTACGGAATGTCTTTGTCTTTGTTAAACGTGTCTTTGAAGCGTCGTGAACGATTTACAGAGATAAGTAAATATTTAGACGGGTAATATGAGCAGCATACTAATATGGCTTTAGATAAAATGAATGAACTGCAAGCATGGAATCTATATTTACATTTAAATGATTTTGTTTGCTTGATTAATTCTAATCCTTTAATGTTTCTGTATTTATGCGTAAAACAATCGTCATAAATAAACAACGATTTTGATATTTTATTTTATATCAAAAACCTTCTTACGTTTTAACTATTTACGTATTACAGGGCACAATTACTTAAGTACCTACGCCATTTAAAACAATAAATCTTAATATATTTAACTACGTACTACATAATAAGACATAAATCTTTATAACCAGGTAATCTTTTATAGCCCAACATGTTAATCTATGACACATCCATCTCATTCACCGCACAGCTCATTAGCAAAAAAAAATAAAAATCAAGGTTAAACTATTTCCTGGCCTCTGTCTTTCACAACCGCTAGTTTTATGGCCCACCCGCCCACGCGCGTAGGCGGGCGCCCAGTTAGTAGGAAGCGAGCGTCTAGGGCGACTTAATTACTCTAATGTAGTCACGGAGAATGTGGTCTATAGGCTAAGAAACAAGAATAATACTCGTATACTGTGAGTCGTTATAACAACGTATAGAGAAGTTATGTCAAGCAAAACTGTATCGCAAATACGACAAGATTATGACGTATTCCTTGAAATTTAAATTTCGCACATGAAACCATTTGTATGAGTTGATGACAAGTGGCATCAATTCATGGCGCACGAGTTTGTTCGTGATGTCAGTTCCATACGCTAGTAGTTCAATGCTCGTTTGTACCTTGATAGATGAACCAGTATGGATGGGCGTTGTTTTTTTAAAGCATCATGATTCGGTGACAGACTATTCCTCTACTATTTGTGTGAATTTTTCACAAGCCGATGCCCGCTGCAACATAATGTGTAAATAGCCTTACTAACACCTTTTAGCGGCAGCGGCCAATCGCAATCTAATCTAACAGAGAAGATATAATTTGCAAAATGTGCAAATAAAAGAGTACTCTCTGTTGGTTCTACTTTTTCTCTTTTTAGCTAGGTGAGACAATAATTCAGCCAGTACGCATATACTTTTATATTTCAACTGGCGATCCCGGCGAACTTCGTTTCGTTGCCCACGGCGGTCCCGTCCCCGTTGCCTATATTTTTGAACCGTTTGAACTTCCTTGGACTTCCACAAATATTTCAAGACCAAAATCATCCAAATCCGTCTAGCCGTTCTCGAGTTTTAGCGAGACTAACACAAATAGCAATTCATTTTTATGATATAGATTTTTAAGCTGCATTGCTATATGACATTTGTAAATGAGCAGAGTGCTGCCATATAGCAAGACATTTAATCATCTTACGCTTATAATCGCTACACGCCTAAGCCACAAAAAATGCCTCTTAAATTGTGCTAAGGTATCCGATTAATGGTGACCAATTAGCGATAATTGGCTTTGCAAGGGCCTGCGATTGACTTGTATTAAGAAATAGATCATGGGCGAAACGACAAAGTCAATTATTGTGGGCGAAAATGGATCCGTTACAGGAAGTCATTTGAGTATGATATTATTTTGTGAGATAGGATTATAGGTATATGATTTGAAGGTAAATGATAATAAGGTACTGTTAAATAAGACGCTGACATATAATTTTAGGTTTCTTAACGATTTATGAAAAGCCGGTACCATTTATAAGAAAGTTTATTGAAATTTAATATTACACTGTAGATGACAAGCGTTATATTCGTATCATCATCATCATCATTATCCGCCGAAGGACGTCCACTGCTGAACATAGGCCTCCCACATAGGTGTCCACAACGACCGGTTGTCATCTGTCCATCTTGTCGGTGGACGACCTACGCTGCGCCTTTGGTCGAAGCGTCTCCAATCCAGGACTTTTCTGCCCCAATGGCCATCAGTTCCACGCGCAATGTGCCCTGCCCACTGCCACTTGAGCTAACTGATTCGCAGGGCTATGTCGTATACGACTGGATAAATTAAAGGTAGTATGGCAATGATACTCGTAGTTGCCACGATAGCTAAAGTCGAAATTCCGAGATTTTTTTCAAATGTTTTTATTTTCATTTTATAAGAATTCCAAAACTGTCTTACGTCTGTACAGATGTTAAAACAAACGTATGTTGTAGTATGGATGGACATGGGCATATAATATTAGTAATTGTGTATGATTCTGAGTCGCTATCAGCTGGTAGTCATCGGGAAATAGAATTACGCTGTGCTTTATTTTTCATGAGTGCGAGATTTTTTGTCTTTCATTATTAATATTATTATTCTCATTTATTTATTAAATAGAACAACGATAGATCCAAATTAGGTTAGTCAACAATCTATATACATAGAGATCATAAAAATCTCTCTTCTCTATCCTAACCATTTCCTGTTATTTGGAGTCGGCTCCAGAGATGAAATCGGCCCTTCAAGAAATTAGAATTAGTAATCATAAAAAAACATTATCAAAAATACATCGTTGTCTTCAAAAAAGGAAATTATTAAAGAAATGCATAACATTTCTTGTGTTGAATAAGATGTTATGCATATTTTAACAAAACAGGTGTCAGAAGGTCAGGCGAACAGAAACCAAAGGTGATTACGGTCGTAGGTTTTTTGTTCCTTTGTGTATGTTGATTTAGTTGTAAGATAACTACTTAAATAATATGCTGGAGACAAATACATCTTGACTAAAGAACAGGATTATCTAGAAGCACTTAATGTATTTTTTTTTCTCTCTTTATTTTTAGAGGCTTGGTCGCTTCGCTAGCGATCATGTCGCCTCGTTATTTAAATCAATACAATGTTTATGCTGTCAATTCAATATATTTTTTTAGTATTAAATAAAATGCTTTGGCATCATCCGATAGTGGATGAGCCAGAACACTGTTACAATACCCTATGTTGAAATGGGTTTGGTTAGGTACCTAAAATTGAATTACGTATAAATTGCAACCGAAGAAGTTACTCCAGATAAAACGAACGAAACCCGGAACAGCACGTTTTCTTTATCTTTATTAACGTTAACAATGCTTTAACATAAAAACTCAATTAAAGTAACGGTGCACTTATAGAATAGTTATCTGAGCTGAGAGTAGCCCAGTTAGATAATGTTTAGAGATTAGATTGCAGAGAACAGGCGAGGGAAATGTAAGGAAACGGAATGAATTTGGAATAGGAGAATCTAAACATTGCTCAATGACGTTGACAAACAAAAAAATAGAAATTTGTTACTCCACCAATCCGCACTGAGTCCGCATAGTGGTGTATGGCTCATACTACCTCATACTTAAGGTGAGGCCTATGCCCAGCAGTGGGACGTTTACAGACAAATTTAAATTAATTCTAAATCAAGCACAGGTGTGCTTCAATTCGTTTGTTTCAATAATAAATGTTCGCGAAATCAATCCATAAAATGTGCTCTAATCAATTAGTAGTATTCGCGTTAACTTAAATTATTGCTAATTTCTACTGGCTTCATAAGTATCAACAACAAAGTAAGTTAATAATTTTTCGATGATTTCATAATTTCTGAACAATTTTACGAGTAACAACGGCGTTATTCAGAAGGATTTGCAGATACGATATCTGTTCCCATGTAATTGTAATAAGGTCAAGATTTATTATTTTAAATCTCGTTAATTTTTCACGAATTAATTATGAAGCCCTTGACATGTTTAATTAAAAATATTAACCAGTAAAAAAGAGAAATTGGTTGTCGAGTTTAGCGGTCAACAGTTTAAAAAGCTTGTCGTTTCTTATGTCAGTCTATAAATTTCTCATGTAACACAATTCGCTCACCTTTGAATTTTCCCTTTTCAAGCCTGTTGACTGCTACACGGGTCACGGTTGCATTACGAAATTTATTGTGGTATATCTTCGGATATTACCTCGTTCGGTTAGTACACGGTCTTCTGATCTTATCAAGAACACCGTTGGGAGATTCTCTGTATTTGAGGATTTACTTGGGATACAGAAAGGGATTTTCACTCAACTACTTACTTTAGGAGTTCAGGGTCAATATTTGTAACTAGCTTTTGCCCGCGACTTCGTCCGCGTGGAAAAGTGACTTCTTTCTCCCGTTTTTTACACATTTACCACTATATCTTTGCTCCTAGCTAGGTCCTAGGTCGTAGCGTGTTGTTATATAGCCTATAGCCTTCCTCGATAACTGGACTATCCAACACAAAAAGAATTATTCAATTCGAACCAGTAGTTTCGGAGATTAGCGCGTTCAAACAAACAAACAAACAAACAAACAAACAATCAAACTCTTCAGCTTTATAATATTAGTATAGATAAGAATAGTGCTCTTTTTTATGTTGTTACCATGGTCAATTTCAGAAATAAGAAACTTTGCCAACACCCAATATCGAAAGATTGATAACTCTTTATTGTACATCACATTGTTTAATTACGAATCGTTTAGAGATCGATATTACCTATCCTGTCGTAAAATACATACCTCTACCTTATCACGTATTGTTTTTGTTTTGTTACTACCTGTTTGCTACTGATGTTATGAAGGTTTTATCAGTATTGTTATCATGTAACAGGCGACTGTTAGGTCCTCCTTGTATAGCATTTGATTTATCTGTGACATTAGTCATACCTCAAGTATCCAGTAGGTATAATTAATCGGGTTTTTTGCCAGTCCAAGATACCATCTCCTAATTTATTTGGATGGCGTATCTCCTGATGGACAATGTCCTATTCTGTGCCCTTCAGAACTAATAAGATTTTTTCTCCGACTCCCACCTATTGCTCCGTGTATTATCTGTAATATACCGGTTCTTACAAGGTTATTCGGGTGACCGTTTTTGTCGGCTTTAGAAAAAGCGGTCCGGACCAACAAAAAATTAATGCTGTTTGCCCATAGAGAGGTTGTGAGAAATCTAAGATTTCAATTGTCAAAGAACTGGGGATTGCGTATTGAAATAAGATTATTTTGTAAGTTCTATATTTATGGTGGATAGTTGAATACCTACCAAGGTAAGATATTTATTTCTTCACACGGCAGGAAAAAATATAAAAAAAACATTTTATGCAATATTTATGAATGTAGTGAGAATCATACTCGATTTTACGATGGAGTAGATACATTTATCGTTATCTCAATGATGTAATTGCACCTGAGGACCTTGGAGTACAGAGATTTTATCGATATAATCGTCGCGTTTCAACTGTGCAATTAAATCGATACTTTATCTCGTTTCGTTTTGAATTGTGCCTGTCATGTGTTAGGCTGTTTATTATTACTTGAGAACGAAAATATCTGATAAGAAGTTCTTTTGACCCTGTTTTTTTTTCTTTTGAGTTCTATTTTAAGTAGATCCGGATCACTTTATGCTCTCACGTTCTTTGGGGCTCATAATTTCGTTATTGGAGAATTTGTATTCACAGGTAGTCAAAATCGAGGATTAGTTAACCCTAAACAAAATGGTTATGCAGTTTTTTTAGTAAGATTACGGTTAAAAATAGTCGAAACATCATAATTTAAAAAAAAAGCAAACTGATTTTAAAGTTATTTGATCCAGCCGTTTTGGGTAGTGTGTTCAAACGTGTGTTATATTTTTATGCATCTTGTGATATCAGTTATTGCCAACATTTGGCTATTTACAGATCCATTTAAGTTTTAAATCCAAATCAGAACCGGTCAATCAATCTAGCCGCGCCTCTGAGTACGTCAAGTACTTATACCCGTCTTGCTATCTCCAAGTATTGTGGGTCAGCATACTTTCTATTCGCGTGTTATTCGATACCAGTATCAGTTGAGATGTGACAAATAGACCTTGTACTATCTAAGGCGTGTGTTTCATTCACATTATACGATACCGTCGCATTCGATTTATTGCGAGACTCGGGAAAGGAAAGGTGAAATAAATTAAGTGTGCGTAAATTGTGTAATATCCAAAGAAGTCTTGTAATCTGGTTTCCAAATCCTATAGCTAGGATGAATTTTTAACGATCAATCGCGATATTTTTTAGAGTCAGACAAAAAAAATGCATTTGCAGAAATTACACCAATTGTGTGGTTTCGAAGTAAAGAAGTTTCTTTCTTGTGTTACGAAGTACCAGACAACGATTATGACGGAGGCGTCTCCCATAAATACTTATAGCATCCATGAATAAGGTACCTACTGAGGCACTATGTTCGTGCTCATAACAGGAACATTTGCCCTTTGAGGGATTCGAAATCGCGACCGCTGGTTCAATAGTCAGGAGCGCTAACCACTGCACCAGCCGTGTCATCAAAATAGGCTTCAAAGATTTACATTTTTTAGTTTAATGGTATTACAATCCAAGGCATTTTATTAAAACGGCTGTTAAGAAAATTGATACACAGAGGCCGTGAACTCGATAGTTTATTAAACACTCCGGTTGCGTATTTTCAAATTCACTTGTCATGCAATGCGAGTAGGGTTGTCAGCGACGGTAACTCGATCCGACCGAGTTGATCTGTGTCCCCGAAACACGATTCTTTTTGACGGTGTGTGAATGCCCTAATCTGCAATAGGTATGGTCGGAATAATCAGTTGATACCGACACCTCCTACGCAAAAGTCTCTAACTTGAAATCGCAAATTTTACAGGAGAGCCGATCGAAACTTCAAATGCGCACTGTGCTCTTACCCTTGAAACTATCACCTTGAAATTTGGCATATGGGCTGTTTTTGACGACTATATTCAGATTTTTGTGTTGGTTTTATTGAATTATTTACAGATATTAAGATATCACACTTAAAGAATTATGCGTCGGATTTAATAAGTTTTTTTTTATTCAAGTGTCAGTTACAGAGTTTTGCTTTGGAAAAAAATATCTGATAAAGTTAGTAAGTGGCACATAGGTAGTTATGTAATGGAAGTATGGACGTATTTTATTTCGTAAGTGGTACTTAATGCTTTATGAATAGAACGAGATATTTTTATACTTAGAGATACATAGTTTTGTTAGTATGAACTTTGAAGTCTGGACTATGAAGAAGGGTTTCGGACCTAATTGAGGGCTGTGTGGGAGTCTCGTGGTTTTATCAATGTGGTCTAGAATGGAGCTATTTAAAACTCTGTAGGACTAGATGGTGACACAAAAATTATCAAAGACTACGTGGGTCTCATATCAAGTACTGGAACGCAATAAAAGTTTTTATAGGCCAAGACGAGCGACACCAGCGAGATCACACATAGTAATTGGGGTCAAGATAAGAAAGGAAAACCGCTTAAGTGTTTCGGCTTGATGGACGCTGGAAGTTCACCCCGCCCATTTTGAAAGTAAGCTGCTGGGGCACTGAGCAGACTAATGCCGAACATTGGTGGGACTGCTGCCTGCTAGTAGGCGCCTTTTTGCCAATATGGGTGTTCTGCGGTCCATGGCGTTATACATGCCCCTATTAATAAGGGCAGCAAAATGCTCTTGCGTAAAGTACAGCGCATTGTAGCGCTGAGACTAATATCGGACAGTAGCGGAAAATGCAGCTGCTGCCATGGCCGGTATGTAAGATTAGCCCTCGATGCTGAGGTTTTAGCCGCCGTCTTTGAGTGGTGCGAGAAACAAAAGTCTCTGGACTTGAGGCTAGAACCCCGAGAAGTTGAGGTGGAGCGCCTCAAACTGAAGGACGAGGCTCTGCAGATCTGGGACCTGCAGCTAATCAATTGTAACGTGGGCACCGCATTACACATACTCAGGTCATAAGTTCTGTCACATGTGTAATATGAAGTTCTTTAGTCATGTTTAATATTTATGTAACCATTTATCCTTATATATAGATTCATATGGTAATAAAGTTTATTCAAAAAGACCCCCGCGATTTTGAATACAGGCCTTCAATCTGCGCGGCCAGTCGTCTATCGCAGCACGAACGAGGTCCATGTCAATATCCGCGGCTGCCTTAATCAAGGATGCCTTGAGTGACTCCAAATCAGGATGAGGCTTTGAGCAGGCCCTTTCCTCTAAGTGTTGTCATATCTTGTAATCTAACGGACTCAAATCTGGACTGGGGGAGGGCCAGACTTCGTGCCGAATTAAGTCGATTTCACGCGCCATCAGCCAGTCTTGTGTGCTTTTCGCTCTATGAGCTGGCGCAGAATCTTGTTGGAAAACCCAGTGCCTGTTAATAAACATGGTATGAGAAACAGGTTCCACAAGATTTTTGAGGACTGTATTTTGATACACAACTGCATTAGTTTTTACGCCTTTCTCACAAAAATGCACTTCAGTTAGGCCCCATTATAAGAGACTCCTAACCAAACCATGAGCGAGAATGGAAAATGGCCTCGTTGTACATGCGGAATATGGTTGCTCGCTACTTCACTGTTGTGTGCGTAAACTTTATCATTTCGTTTGTTGTAGCTCTCTTCCACGCTGAAAATTTTTTCAATGCTTTTTTCCCGCGTACCGCTTCAACAAAGCGCGTCATCGCTTAATTCTCAGGTCCAATAAACGCGCGTCCAAATAATGCACTGTTTTTTTTTCGATATTTCCTAAGCCTAAGTCTTCATTTAACACAGTTTCTGCTTACGTATGGGATTTATTTGAAATCGCGCCGAAAATCTGAATTGGCGCGAAACCGCAACGATGCAACGCAAAAACCGCAACACGGTCTTCTGTGTCTGTCTTTTTTGTGGCCAGTATTCTAAATTCAAAAGCTTTTATTGTGTGACAGAACTTATGACCTGACTATGTATATTTGCTCGCTGCTATACTTTGCTCGAGGAATGTGTGAAGCGCCAACATGAACGCCTAACACACCAAGCTAAACAGATTTTAACAGGCCACGACTGATTCGGCAAATACCTTCACCGCATCAACAGTGATCCAGAACCAATCTCCCAGAAGAAGGCGGCGGAGAGGTAGCTGGAGGCTTAAACCAACGCACCGATGATTCGTCGCCGACTTCCTGGGAACCGAATAAAACTTGATGCCCTTCACCTGTCACTCCTAGATGGGTCTCGAAAGGTCGACAAGGTGATGTTTGCCGATTGCTAAAGGAGGCCCATGAAGGTGGTGTGTGTGTCCCATACGCCGTCAGCTGGATAACAGGATAAATATTTTTCTCTTGAATCAGGTGGAGCTTGCAAACTACGAGTCACAGTCAGAAGCGAGGCTGCAAAGAATACCCAGGGGCTGAGCTAAGGATTACCCGTAGCTTCCCCCTCATAAATGGCATCGAAAAACACTGACTGGTTTTAAGTGGGTACACATGTTGAGTTTTGAATAAGATCTTCTGCTAACTGATCTTCCGTAACATTGTCAGCATCATTTAAAAATATGTTATTATTCGGCCAAAATATTTTCTCTTTTTCGGAGAAGTGTGGAACAGGTGACTCTGAAAAAGTAATAACACTTAGGCATGCTAACATTTGTTTTACCACGTAAGTATACTTAAGTGTCAGATACAAAATATATCGAATTAACTAATCCGAAGCAAAACAACCTAAGTGATATTTAAATAATATTTTTAAAATAAACCTCCGGTGCATAAGTGTGTAAGCGGCAATTAGAACCAAAAGTATAATAAAGCCATCGGCGCATAAGTCTGTAAGTGTCAGTTAAAGCAAAAAACATTATAAATCTTCCGTAGCAAAACTCTTTAAGTGACAAGCGTCATTATGAATTACGAAGCATAATTCTGTAACTGGTCTAGTTACGTGTATTTGCGTCGGATTAGTAGAATTTAATAGATTACCCTAAGTTTTACCTCTAAATACCACAAAAAACAAGCAATTTACAAAACTTTATGTTAAAACAATATTAATACAGTAGAAAAATATTAAAAGTAATCATGTCATTTAACTTACTCGGATTTTGTATTTCACTTGACCCCCCACATTTGTATTTATTGACTCTTGGACCAAACAAGCGTTTTTTAGAGCATCTTTGAATTGTATCCTTTTTGATCACATGTTTGTATTCACTGCCTAGCCGTTTTTTTTTCAATAAATCACATTACACTTGAGTACACACTTGCATCGTAGGCTCTCCGGTGCGATACTGACGAAGTGACAGATATCCCCCCCGGTCCGCTTCAATACGCCCCGCGCATACGCGGTTAACTAACAGCTAGGCAGATATGCAGGGAACCCTTTTTCTAGATAGACACTTATACAGCTGTAAATTACTAATATTGATGCTAATTTAAAAAAAAATTGAAGTCCACCTTATAAAACCGACCTCGGAGAACACGAAAATACTAAAATCGTATTTCTCGATAACTAACAGTTACAGAGTTTTGCGAGGGAGGTGTCGATACATGCTGTGTGAAGAATTCAACTATTTGGTTAAACCAATTACTTACAGTGTGTGTAAAGTTTATGTAAAATGTTGAAGTTGTGTGAGATCTGTCAATCGTTTGATTGGCTCAAAACGGTTCTTCGTAAAGCTAATAATTTTACTGAACTGTTTTTACTCTACAGTTATCGTAGCTGAATGTCTAGTACTGTGCAAATAACAATTTTGGTGGATTATTGGTACTATTTATTTAAATCAAAATGAATACGTCACTCCTAAGCGGAATAGTTACCTACTACACCTAACCAAATAGGATTGTAAATCTACTCTTAAGTAAATAAAGGCTTTCTGAACTTGAACTTGAACACCGAACGTCTGAGATTACGGCTTAGATTGGAATAAAAAAATCCAACTTGATTTTAATCAATATGGTATTTTAAAAAAATGTACCATATTCAAAAAAAATGCGCATTTACCAACAGTTAGCCAGCGGATGCAAGTGCCACAGATTCTAATTCGTTCTACGAAATCATAAGGCAACCTCCAACAAATCCAGTTTTTAATTGTGGGAAAATAGCGCTGGACTTTTTGTGATCGCAGCGTTGTTAGCGAACAAAGCCGCTTAAATAACTCTTAACTTTGAAAACAGTTGTTACACTTAATTACTTTTGTTTTCATTAAAATACTCGGCCACTGTGAAATTATGCATTTAAATAGACGTTAAGATGAAAAATGTGTGATGTGCGAAATATAAAATATGCAACTTTGTTTCACAAATCTCTTACTAAGCTTTTTGTAATTTGGCAATTACTGTTTGTAATGTGCTAAGTGAGATTAATTTAAAATTTTGACTGAGAATTTGTGTCTACATTTAGAGATTTAGTAGTGCTACCCAAATGAAATATGAATGTAGAATCATATCGACATCTTTTACAATGAAAACATCATCGCAGTCTTGGAGCCTTTAAATCTCTGTAATATTGCTTATCATCGAGATACCTGCACGGTGGCGCAGCGGTAAGAGGGTCGCATTTTAGAGCAACGGCTGCGCCAGAGGTCCCGGGTTTGATTCCCGGGTCAGTCCAAAAATATTTACCTAGGTTTTTCTGTTCAGAAATTCTCCGGGAAGCCTGAAGTTTGGAAGCTGGCGGTGTTTCACCCCCGTGCCTCCGAAAGCATGTAAAACCGTTGATCCTGCGCCTGATCTCTCTCCGGTCGTGTCAGATTGCTGTCCCATCTGGTTATGAGAGTGAAAGGAATAGAGAGTGCACCTGTGTTTGTGCACACACTTGTGCATTACTTATAATACGTCCCGCGCAGTCTGTTAATCGTTCTGACTGGCCACCGTAGTTAAAATCAGCTAAGGGGACTATTACCTAACAGAATTATTTGTATTGTACATACGAGTATGCAATTTCAGTTATGTTGTATTGATTATATTACTTTTTGCGACTAATCAAAATAACGCCATGTATGTTTTTTTGAACCATCTAAAATGCTATCTCTATTTTTCGGTGGTAGCAACGACTGGTGTCGGTAACTCGAGGAGCCTAATACGTTAACCAATGGGTAGCGGTAATAGGATACGATGCGAGCGTGTAAAGCCGCCCTAATGGACTGTCGAACGAACAAGTGCTATTTTGTTCCGGGACAGCTACGTGTTACGTAAAAGTATTGATATTGGTTTATTTGTTTGAACGATTTTCTGATATTTTTCTAAAACTGAGAGGAGTATTAAATTGAGTTTCATCTTGCTTGAACGTATAAATTATATTAATTTTACTTTAGTCCTTTAAAGTGTTTTCCTATGAACTAATGAAAGTAACTAACCAAAGATTGTCTGGAAGAGATCGCTTACAGCGATAACTGCCTTATTTGTACATTTTTCTCATAAGGAATTCGTATGTGACTTATGAGATGTGCATATCTTATTGTTATATTTCTTAAAGATAGTGCCATTCACAAAGGTGCGCGCCACTCAATTTGATTGAGGAAAGCGCGGGGTGCGGGGCATCTGACAAATATTAAAATATTTAAAAATAAATGTTTACTAATTATATAATTATTATATGAGCAAATATTGACAAAGGCTTGCACACATGAGGTACAAACGTTAAACGTTGTCTTCAAAAAAGGAAATTATTGAAGAAATGCGTAACTTATATTTCTTGTGTTGAATAAGATGTTATGCATATTTTAACAAAACAGGTGTCAGAAGGTCAGGCGAACAGAAACCAAAGGTGATTACGTTTGTTGATTTTTTTGTTCCTTTGTGTATGTTTATTTAGTTGTAAGATAACTAGTTAAATAATATGCTGGAGAGAAATATATCTTGACTAGAGAACAGGATTATCTAGAAGCACTTAATGTAATTGCATCCGAAGAAGCTACTCCAGATAAAACGAACGAAACCCGGAACAGCGCGTTTTATTTAACTTTATTAACGTTAACAATGCTTTAACATAAAAACTCAATTAAAGTAACGGTGCACTTATAGAATAGTTATCTGAGCTGAGAGTAGCCCAGTTAGATAATGTTTAGAGATTAGATTGCAGAGAACAGGCGAGAGAAATGTAAGGAAACGGAATGAATTTAGAATAGGAGAATCTAAACATTGCTCAATGACGGTGACAAACAAAAAAATATAAATTTGTTACTCCACCAATCCGCACTGAGTCCGCGTGGTGGTGTATGGCTCATACTACCTCATACTTAAGGTGAGGCCTATGCCCAGCAGTGGGACGTTTACAGACAAATTTAAATTAATTCTAAATCAAGCACAGGTGTGCTTCAATTCGTTTGTTTCAATAATAAATGTTCGCGAAATCAATCCATAAAATGTGCTCTAATCAATTAGTAGTATTCGCGTTAACTTAAATTATTGCTAATTTCTACTGGCTTCATAAGTATCAACAACAAAGTAAGTTAATAATTTTTCGATGATTTCATAATTTCTGAACAATTTTACGAGTAACAACGGCGTTATTCAGAAGGATTTGCAGATACGATATCTGTTCCCATGTAATTGTAATAAGGTCAAGATTTATTATTTTAAATCTCGTTAATTTTTCACGAATTAATTATGAAGCCCTTGACATGTTTAATTAAAAATATTAACCAGTAAAAAAGAGAAATTGGTTGTCGAGTTTAGCGGTCAACAGTTTAAAAAGCTTGTCGTTTCTTATGTCAGTCTATAAATTTCTCATGTAACACAATTCGCTCACCTTTGAATTTTCCCTTTTCAAGCCTGTTGACTGCTACACGGGTCACGGTTGCATTACGAAATTTATTGTGGTATATCTTCGGATATTACCTCGTTCGGTTAGTACACGGTCTTCTGATCTTATCAAGAACACCGTTGGGAGATTCTCTGTATTTGAGGATTTACTTGGGATACAGAAAGGGATTTTCACTCAACTACTTACTTTAGGAGTTCAGGGTCAATATTTGTAACTAGCTTTTGCCCGCGACTTCGTCCGCGTGGAAAAGTGACTTCTTTCTCCCGTTTTTTACACATTTACCACTATATCTTTGCTCCTAGCTAGGTCCTAGGTCGTAGCGTGTTGTTATATAGCCTATAGCCTTCCTCGATAACTGGACTATCCAACACAAAAAGAATTATTCAATTCGAACCAGTAGTTTCGGAGATTAGCGCGTTCAAACAAACAAACAAACAAACAAACAAACAATCAAACTCTTCAGCTTTATAATATTAGTATAGATAAGAATAGTGCTCTTTTTTATGTTGTTACCATGGTCAATTTCAGAAATAAGAAACTTTGCCAACACCCAATATCGAAAGATTGATAACTCTTTATTGTACATCACATTGTTTAATTACGAATCGTTTAGAGATCGATATTACCTATCCTGTCGTAAAATACATACCTCTACCTTATCACGTATTGTTTTTGTTTTGTTACTACCTGTTTGCTACTGATGTTATGAAGGTTTTATCAGTATTGTTATCATGTAACAGGCGACTGTTAGGTCCTCCTTGTATAGCATTTGATTTATCTGTGACATTAGTCATACCTCAAGTATCCAGTAGGTATAATTAATCGGGTTTTTTGCCAGTCCAAGATACCATCTCCTAATTTATTTGGATGGCGTATCTCCTGATGGACAATGTCCTATTCTGTGCCCTTCAGAACTAATAAGATTTTTTCTCCGACTCCCACCTATTGCTCCGTGTATTATCTGTAATATACCGGTTCTTACAAGGTTATTCGGGTGACCGTTTTTGTCGGCTTTAGAAAAAGCGGTCCGGACCAACAAAAAATTAATGCTGTTTGCCCATAGAGAGGTTGTGAGAAATCTAAGATTTCAATTGTCAAAGAACTGGGGATTGCGTATTGAAATAAGATTATTTTGTAAGTTCTATATTTATGGTGGATAGTTGAATACCTACCAAGGTAAGATATTTATTTCTTCACACGGCAGGAAAAAATATAAAAAAAACATTTTATGCAATATTTATGAATGTAGTGAGAATCATACTCGATTTTACGATGGAGTAGATACATTTATCGTTATCTCAATGATGTAATTGCACCTGAGGACCTTGGAGTACAGAGATTTTATCGATATAATCGTCGCGTTTCAACTGTGCAATTAAATCGATACTTTATCTCGTTTCGTTTTGAATTGTGCCTGTCATGTGTTAGGCTGTTTATTATTACTTGAGAACGAAAATATCTGATAAGAAGTTCTTTTGACCCTGTTTTTTTTTCTTTTGAGTTCTATTTTAAGTAGATCCGGATCACTTTATGCTCTCACGTTCTTTGGGGCTCATAATTTCGTTATTGGAGAATTTGTATTCACAGGTAGTCAAAATCGAGGATTAGTTAACCCTAAACAAAATGGTTATGCAGTTTTTTTAGTAAGATTACGGTTAAAAATAGTCGAAACATCATAATTTAAAAAAAAAGCAAACTGATTTTAAAGTTATTTGATCCAGCCGTTTTGGGTAGTGTGTTCAAACGTGTGTTATATTTTTATGCATCTTGTGATATCAGTTATTGCCAACATTTGGCTATTTACAGATCCATTTAAGTTTTAAATCCAAATCAGAACCGGTCAATCAATCTAGCCGCGCCTCTGAGTACGTCAAGTACTTATACCCGTCTTGCTATCTCCAAGTATTGTGGGTCAGCATACTTTCTATTCGCGTGTTATTCGATACCAGTATCAGTTGAGATGTGACAAATAGACCTTGTACTATCTAAGGCGTGTGTTTCATTCACATTATACGATACCGTCGCATTCGATTTATTGCGAGACTCGGGAAAGGAAAGGTGAAATAAATTAAGTGTGCGTAAATTGTGTAATATCCAAAGAAGTCTTGTAATCTGGTTTCCAAATCCTATAGCTAGGATGAATTTTTAACGATCAATCGCGATATTTTTTAGAGTCAGACAAAAAAAATGCATTTGCAGAAATTACACCAATTGTGTGGTTTCGAAGTAAAGAAGTTTCTTTCTTGTGTTACGAAGTACCAGACAACGATTATGACGGAGGCGTCTCCCATAAATACTTATAGCATCCATGAATAAGGTACCTACTGAGGCACTATGTTCGTGCTCATAACAGGAACATTTGCCCTTTGAGGGATTCGAAATCGCGACCGCTGGTTCAATAGTCAGGAGCGCTAACCACTGCACCAGCCGTGTCATCAAAATAGGCTTCAAAGATTTACATTTTTTAGTTTAATGGTATTACAATCCAAGGCATTTTATTAAAACGGCTGTTAAGAAAATTGATACACAGAGGCCGTGAACTCGATAGTTTATTAAACACTCCGGTTGCGTATTTTCAAATTCACTTGTCATGCAATGCGAGTAGGGTTGTCAGCGACGGTAACTCGATCCGACCGAGTTGATCTGTGTCCCCGAAACACGATTCTTTTTGACGGTGTGTGAATGCCCTAATCTGCAATAGGTATGGTCGGAATAATCAGTTGATACATGCTGTGTGAAGAATTCAACTATTTGGTTAAACCAATTACTTACAGTGTGTGTAAAGTTTATGTAAAATGTTGAAGTTGTGTGAGATCTGTCAATCGTTTGATTGGCTCAAAACGGTTCTTCGTAAAGCTAATAATTTTACTGAACTGTTTTTACTCTACAGTTATCGTAGCTGAATGTCTAGTACTGTGCAAATAACAATTTTGGTGGATTATTGGTACTATTTATTTAAATCAAAATGAATACGTCACTCCTAAGCGGAATAGTTACCTACTACACCTAACCAAATAGGATTGTAAATCTACTCTTAAGTAAATAAAGGCTTTCTGAACTTGAACTTGAACACCGAACGTCTGAGATTACGGCTTAGATTGGAATAAAAAAATCCAACTTGATTTTAATCAATATGGTATTTTAAAAAAATGTACCATATTCAAAAAAAATGCGCATTTACCAACAGTTAGCCAGCGGATGCAAGTGCCACAGATTCTAATTCGTTCTACGAAATCATAAGGCAACCTCCAACAAATCCAGTTTTTAATTGTGGGAAAATAGCGCTGGACTTTTTGTGATCGCAGCGTTGTTAGCGAACAAAGCCGCTTAAATAACTCTTAACTTTGAAAACAGTTGTTACACTTAATTACTTTTGTTTTCATTAAAATACTCGGCCACTGTGAAATTATGCATTTAAATAGACGTTAAGATGAAAAATGTGTGATGTGCGAAATATAAAATATGCAACTTTGTTTCACAAATCTCTTACTAAGCTTTTTGTAATTTGGCAATTACTGTTTGTAATGTGCTAAGTGAGATTAATTTAAAATTTTGACTGAGAATTTGTGTCTACATTTAGAGATTTAGTAGTGCTACCCAAATGAAATATGAATGTAGAATCATATCGACATCTTTTACAATGAAAACATCATCGCAGTCTTGGAGCCTTTAAATCTCTGTAATATTGCTTATCATCGAGATACCTGCACGGTGGCGCAGCGGTAAGAGGGTCGCATTTTAGAGCAACGGCTGCGCCAGAGGTCCCGGGTTTGATTCCCGGGTCAGTCCAAAAATATTTACCTAGGTTTTTCTGTTCAGAAATTCTCCGGGAAGCCTGAAGTTTGGAAGCTGGCGGTGTTTCACCCCCGTGCCTCCGAAAGCATGTAAAACCGTTGATCCTGCGCCTGATCTCTCTCCGGTCGTGTCAGATTGCTGTCCCATCTGGTTATGAGAGTGAAAGGAATAGAGAGTGCACCTGTGTTTGTGCACACACTTGTGCATTACTTATAATACGTCCCGCGCAGTCTGTTAATCGTTCTGACTGGCCACCGTAGTTAAAATCAGCTAAGGGGACTATTACCTAACAGAATTATTTGTATTGTACATACGAGTATGCAATTTCAGTTATGTTGTATTGATTATATTACTTTTTGCGACTAATCAAAATAACGCCATGTATGTTTTTTTGAACCATCTAAAATGCTATCTCTATTTTTCGGTGGTAGCAACGACTGGTGTCGGTAACTCGAGGAGCCTAATACGTTAACCAATGGGTAGCGGTAATAGGATACGATGCGAGCGTGTAAAGCCGCCCTAATGGACTGTCGAACGAACAAGTGCTATTTTGTTCCGGGACAGCTACGTGTTACGTAAAAGTATTGATATTGGTTTATTTGTTTGAACGATTTTCTGATATTTTTCTAAAACTGAGAGGAGTATTAAATTGAGTTTCATCTTGCTTGAACGTATAAATTATATTAATTTTACTTTAGTCCTTTAAAGTGTTTTCCTATGAACTAATGAAAGTAACTAACCAAAGATTGTCTGGAAGAGATCGCTTACAGCGATAACTGCCTTATTTGTACATTTTTCTCATAAGGAATTCGTATGTGACTTATGAGATGTGCATATCTTATTGTTATATTTCTTAAAGATAGTGCCATTCACAAAGGTGCGCGCCACTCAATTTGATTGAGGAAAGCGCGGGGTGCGGGGCATCTGACAAATATTAAAATATTTAAAAATAAATGTTTACTAATTATATAATTATTATATGAGCAAATATTGACAAAGGCTTGCACACATGAGGTACAAACGTTAAACGTTGTCTTCAAAAAAGGAAATTATTGAAGAAATGCGTAACTTATATTTCTTGTGTTGAATAAGATGTTATGCATATTTTAACAAAACAGGTGTCAGAAGGTCAGGCGAACAGAAACCAAAGGTGATTACGTTTGTTGATTTTTTTGTTCCTTTGTGTATGTTTATTTAGTTGTAAGATAACTAGTTAAATAATATGCTGGAGAGAAATATATCTTGACTAGAGAACAGGATTATCTAGAAGCACTTAATGTAATTGCATCCGAAGAAGCTACTCCAGATAAAACGAACGAAACCCGGAACAGCGCGTTTTATTTAACTTTATTAACGTTAACAATGCTTTAACATAAAAACTCAATTAAAGTAACGGTGCACTTATAGAATAGTTATCTGAGCTGAGAGTAGCCCAGTTAGATAATGTTTAGAGATTAGATTGCAGAGAACAGGCGAGAGAAATGTAAGGAAACGGAATGAATTTAGAATAGGAGAATCTAAACATTGCTCAATGACGGTGACAAACAAAAAAATATAAATTTGTTACTCCACCAATCCGCACTGAGTCCGCGTGGTGGTGTATGGCTCATACTACCTCATACTTAAGGTGAGGCCTATGCCCAGCAGTGGGACGTTTACAGACAAATTTAAATTAATTCTAAATCAAGCACAGGTGTGCTTCAATTCGTTTGTTTCAATAATAAATGTTCGCGAAATCAATCCATAAAATGTGCTCTAATCAATTAGTAGTATTCGCGTTAACTTAAATTATTGCTAATTTCTACTGGCTTCATAAGTATCAACAACAAAGTAAGTTAATAATTTTTCGATGATTTCATAATTTCTGAACAATTTTACGAGTAACAACGGCGTTATTCAGAAGGATTTGCAGATACGATATCTGTTCCCATGTAATTGTAATAAGGTCAAGATTTATTATTTTAAATCTCGTTAATTTTTCACGAATTAATTATGAAGCCCTTGACATGTTTAATTAAAAATATTAACCAGTAAAAAAGAGAAATTGGTTGTCGAGTTTAGCGGTCAACAGTTTAAAAAGCTTGTCGTTTCTTATGTCAGTCTATAAATTTCTCATGTAACACAATTCGCTCACCTTTGAATTTTCCCTTTTCAAGCCTGTTGACTGCTACACGGGTCACGGTTGCATTACGAAATTTATTGTGGTATATCTTCGGATATTACCTCGTTCGGTTAGTACACGGTCTTCTGATCTTATCAAGAACACCGTTGGGAGATTCTCTGTATTTGAGGATTTACTTGGGATACAGAAAGGGATTTTCACTCAACTACTTACTTTAGGAGTTCAGGGTCAATATTTGTAACTAGCTTTTGCCCGCGACTTCGTCCGCGTGGAAAAGTGACTTCTTTCTCCCGTTTTTTACACATTTACCACTATATCTTTGCTCCTAGCTAGGTCCTAGGTCGTAGCGTGTTGTTATATAGCCTATAGCCTTCCTCGATAACTGGACTATCCAACACAAAAAGAATTATTCAATTCGAACCAGTAGTTTCGGAGATTAGCGCGTTCAAACAAACAAACAAACAAACAAACAAACAATCAAACTCTTCAGCTTTATAATATTAGTATAGATAAGAATAGTGCTCTTTTTTATGTTGTTACCATGGTCAATTTCAGAAATAAGAAACTTTGCCAACACCCAATATCGAAAGATTGATAACTCTTTATTGTACATCACATTGTTTAATTACGAATCGTTTAGAGATCGATATTACCTATCCTGTCGTAAAATACATACCTCTACCTTATCACGTATTGTTTTTGTTTTGTTACTACCTGTTTGCTACTGATGTTATGAAGGTTTTATCAGTATTGTTATCATGTAACAGGCGACTGTTAGGTCCTCCTTGTATAGCATTTGATTTATCTGTGACATTAGTCATACCTCAAGTATCCAGTAGGTATAATTAATCGGGTTTTTTGCCAGTCCAAGATACCATCTCCTAATTTATTTGGATGGCGTATCTCCTGATGGACAATGTCCTATTCTGTGCCCTTCAGAACTAATAAGATTTTTTCTCCGACTCCCACCTATTGCTCCGTGTATTATCTGTAATATACCGGTTCTTACAAGGTTATTCGGGTGACCGTTTTTGTCGGCTTTAGAAAAAGCGGTCCGGACCAACAAAAAATTAATGCTGTTTGCCCATAGAGAGGTTGTGAGAAATCTAAGATTTCAATTGTCAAAGAACTGGGGATTGCGTATTGAAATAAGATTATTTTGTAAGTTCTATATTTATGGTGGATAGTTGAATACCTACCAAGGTAAGATATTTATTTCTTCACACGGCAGGAAAAAATATAAAAAAAACATTTTATGCAATATTTATGAATGTAGTGAGAATCATACTCGATTTTACGATGGAGTAGATACATTTATCGTTATCTCAATGATGTAATTGCACCTGAGGACCTTGGAGTACAGAGATTTTATCGATATAATCGTCGCGTTTCAACTGTGCAATTAAATCGATACTTTATCTCGTTTCGTTTTGAATTGTGCCTGTCATGTGTTAGGCTGTTTATTATTACTTGAGAACGAAAATATCTGATAAGAAGTTCTTTTGACCCTGTTTTTTTTTCTTTTGAGTTCTATTTTAAGTAGATCCGGATCACTTTATGCTCTCACGTTCTTTGGGGCTCATAATTTCGTTATTGGAGAATTTGTATTCACAGGTAGTCAAAATCGAGGATTAGTTAACCCTAAACAAAATGGTTATGCAGTTTTTTTAGTAAGATTACGGTTAAAAATAGTCGAAACATCATAATTTAAAAAAAAAGCAAACTGATTTTAAAGTTATTTGATCCAGCCGTTTTGGGTAGTGTGTTCAAACGTGTGTTATATTTTTATGCATCTTGTGATATCAGTTATTGCCAACATTTGGCTATTTACAGATCCATTTAAGTTTTAAATCCAAATCAGAACCGGTCAATCAATCTAGCCGCGCCTCTGAGTACGTCAAGTACTTATACCCGTCTTGCTATCTCCAAGTATTGTGGGTCAGCATACTTTCTATTCGCGTGTTATTCGATACCAGTATCAGTTGAGATGTGACAAATAGACCTTGTACTATCTAAGGCGTGTGTTTCATTCACATTATACGATACCGTCGCATTCGATTTATTGCGAGACTCGGGAAAGGAAAGGTGAAATAAATTAAGTGTGCGTAAATTGTGTAATATCCAAAGAAGTCTTGTAATCTGGTTTCCAAATCCTATAGCTAGGATGAATTTTTAACGATCAATCGCGATATTTTTTAGAGTCAGACAAAAAAAATGCATTTGCAGAAATTACACCAATTGTGTGGTTTCGAAGTAAAGAAGTTTCTTTCTTGTGTTACGAAGTACCAGACAACGATTATGACGGAGGCGTCTCCCATAAATACTTATAGCATCCATGAATAAGGTACCTACTGAGGCACTATGTTCGTGCTCATAACAGGAACATTTGCCCTTTGAGGGATTCGAAATCGCGACCGCTGGTTCAATAGTCAGGAGCGCTAACCACTGCACCAGCCGTGTCATCAAAATAGGCTTCAAAGATTTACATTTTTTAGTTTAATGGTATTACAATCCAAGGCATTTTATTAAAACGGCTGTTAAGAAAATTGATACACAGAGGCCGTGAACTCGATAGTTTATTAAACACTCCGGTTGCGTATTTTCAAATTCACTTGTCATGCAATGCGAGTAGGGTTGTCAGCGACGGTAACTCGATCCGACCGAGTTGATCTGTGTCCCCGAAACACGATTCTTTTTGACGGTGTGTGAATGCCCTAATCTGCAATAGGTATGGTCGGAATAATCAGTTGATACATGCTGTGTGAAGAATTCAACTATTTGGTTAAACCAATTACTTACAGTGTGTGTAAAGTTTATGTAAAATGTTGAAGTTGTGTGAGATCTGTCAATCGTTTGATTGGCTCAAAACGGTTCTTCGTAAAGCTAATAATTTTACTGAACTGTTTTTACTCTACAGTTATCGTAGCTGAATGTCTAGTACTGTGCAAATAACAATTTTGGTGGATTATTGGTACTATTTATTTAAATCAAAATGAATACGTCACTCCTAAGCGGAATAGTTACCTACTACACCTAACCAAATAGGATTGTAAATCTACTCTTAAGTAAATAAAGGCTTTCTGAACTTGAACTTGAACACCGAACGTCTGAGATTACGGCTTAGATTGGAATAAAAAAATCCAACTTGATTTTAATCAATATGGTATTTTAAAAAAATGTACCATATTCAAAAAAAATGCGCATTTACCAACAGTTAGCCAGCGGATGCAAGTGCCACAGATTCTAATTCGTTCTACGAAATCATAAGGCAACCTCCAACAAATCCAGTTTTTAATTGTGGGAAAATAGCGCTGGACTTTTTGTGATCGCAGCGTTGTTAGCGAACAAAGCCGCTTAAATAACTCTTAACTTTGAAAACAGTTGTTACACTTAATTACTTTTGTTTTCATTAAAATACTCGGCCACTGTGAAATTATGCATTTAAATAGACGTTAAGATGAAAAATGTGTGATGTGCGAAATATAAAATATGCAACTTTGTTTCACAAATCTCTTACTAAGCTTTTTGTAATTTGGCAATTACTGTTTGTAATGTGCTAAGTGAGATTAATTTAAAATTTTGACTGAGAATTTGTGTCTACATTTAGAGATTTAGTAGTGCTACCCAAATGAAATATGAATGTAGAATCATATCGACATCTTTTACAATGAAAACATCATCGCAGTCTTGGAGCCTTTAAATCTCTGTAATATTGCTTATCATCGAGATACCTGCACGGTGGCGCAGCGGTAAGAGGGTCGCATTTTAGAGCAACGGCTGCGCCAGAGGTCCCGGGTTTGATTCCCGGGTCAGTCCAAAAATATTTACCTAGGTTTTTCTGTTCAGAAATTCTCCGGGAAGCCTGAAGTTTGGAAGCTGGCGGTGTTTCACCCCCGTGCCTCCGAAAGCATGTAAAACCGTTGATCCTGCGCCTGATCTCTCTCCGGTCGTGTCAGATTGCTGTCCCATCTGGTTATGAGAGTGAAAGGAATAGAGAGTGCACCTGTGTTTGTGCACACACTTGTGCATTACTTATAATACGTCCCGCGCAGTCTGTTAATCGTTCTGACTGGCCACCGTAGTTAAAATCAGCTAAGGGGACTATTACCTAACAGAATTATTTGTATTGTACATACGAGTATGCAATTTCAGTTATGTTGTATTGATTATATTACTTTTTGCGACTAATCAAAATAACGCCATGTATGTTTTTTTGAACCATCTAAAATGCTATCTCTATTTTTCGGTGGTAGCAACGACTGGTGTCGGTAACTTGAGTAGCCTAATACGTTAACCAATGGGTAGCGGTAATAGGATACGATGCGAGCGTGTAAAGCCGCCCTTATGGACTGTCGAGCGAACAAGTGGTATTTTGTTCCGGGATAGCTACGTGTTACATCAAAGTTAATTGATATTGCTTTATTTGTTTGAACGATTTTCTGATATTGTTTTAAAGCTGAGGAGTATTAAATTGAGTTTCATCTTGCTTGTACTTGGTATAAATTATATTGATTTTACTTAAGTCCTTTAGTAAAGTGTTTTCCTATGAACTAATGAATTTTTTGACCAAAGATTGTCTGGAAGAGATCGCTTGCAGCGATAACTGCCTTATTTGTACATTTTTTTCATAAGGAATTCGTATGTGACTTATTAGATGTGCATATCTTATTGTTCTATTTCTTATAGATAGTGCCATTCACGAAGGTGCGCGCCACTCAATTTTGATTGAGGAAAGCGCGGGGTGCGGGGCATCTGACAAATATTAAAAAATAAATGTTTACTAATTATATAATTATTATATGAGCAAATATTGACAAAAGCTTGCACACATGTGGTACAAACGATAAGAACGAATTTCGCCCGCGCGCCTTCGTGGATGGCACTATATCTACTGCTGGCGTACCTAGACTATTTAGTTTGGTTAAATTAAAAAAGAACTTATGTATATGATTTGCAATGAATGAAATAAATCTCAAACCCAATACGAAAATATCAAACAAGAACATAGAATCAGAAACATAAATAATATTTACATTTTCAGTCACAAAGCGGTAACGCAGTTAGTTTATTCTTACTCGTACATGTCTACGATAGTAATTGGTAGGTATTGTTTCAGCCTTTTCTGTTGTTTTTGTCTTTCGTTTTCTTTTGTGGCTAACATTATTTCTCTTGTGCTCGCATTTTGTTTATTCACATTCTTGTTACAAAAAAAACTTCAACTTTTGTGGAATTGGTATCGAGTTGCTTTGAGGACACACGCAAAATAATCAACCTGAAACGAAATTACATTTCTTCGAGTGAAATTGAGCTCTATTACGTTTCGTCAAGATGAACATTGGTTAATCATGATCAAATTTAAGAGTTAAGCTCTTGTCGGTGGAGTTTCTTCCAAAACTCCAAATGAGGGAAGATAGTCTCTTGCCTTCCATACCGCAGTTTAAAAACCGGGGATTTTCGCCTTTTAATACTATATCATCATATAGTATCATCATAATTTTTCTGTAATGAAAGCAATAAACGTTTTTCTTTCTTTCTTTCTTTCTTTCTAATACCTAGTCAAAAGCCTTTCCTGATATACTATATCTTCAGCCTTCTGCCAATTGGTAAAGCTTTAGCATTTTGCGTTTAGTTTGATACGTCTAAGTAGGCCTAGATACAGTCATCTGCACACACACAAAAAAAAACTTAATAATATTTAAATTATTTATTTTCCTTGCAAAGTGCAAACACCCCTCCGCCAATCCGCACTGAGCCCGCGTGGTGGAGGGCTCATACTACCTCACATTTGAGGTATGGCCTTTGTCCAGCAGTGGGATGCTTACAAGCTAAACTTAACTTTTTTTAAATATTTAACTCAATGCGAAATCGACATAAGATCGAATTTTGTTTACGAAAGTTTGACACATCAGAGAAAATCGTTTTTATGCTGCTAACTGTACAAGTAATTCATTAAGCCTGGGTCTACACTCGATCACACGACAAAGGCATATGAAGGACGATGGGTTTAATTCAATTTCTTTTGTCAACTTATTAACGTTCTACATGAGTTCAGATGGGTACGTTCTTTTAGGTACGAGTATATCATGGCGGACCGAAAAAGAAGTTAGGATATACCACTCTAGTATTCAAACTTCTTTTGGTATAAAATCAAAGTAACAAGAATAAAAACAACTCGCGTACCGTCAGGTGAGACCGCGATCAAATGAAATAAAATAAAAACATTTCTAGACATACCTATACTCCCATTGTAAACAATATTATTCATTACTTTTGTGGCAAAACTAAATAAAAACAAGTTGTTTGTTCAAAGCGGTCACAAGATACAACGATTGTGGATAATAAATTAATGAAAAACAATTTTCACATCAATGGGCAGGGCACATAGCGCGATGAACTGATGGCCGGTAGGGCAGAAAAGTTCTAGATTGGAGACCCTTTGACTAAAGGCGCAGCTTAGGACGTCCACCGACAAGATAGACAGTCGACCTTGTAAAGATCGCAGAATCACATTGGATGCAGACCGCTCACAACTGTAAAAATCCGTGCGGGATGTTCAACAGTGGACGTCCTTTGGCGGATATGGTGATGATGATCTCATATAAAATTGAGATAAATAAGTACAAACCTTAGTATTCAATAAACAAAGCAATACCTTGACATGTTGCTATGCCTATTAATTCCGTGTCCAGACAAGGAAGACGTGAAACATTCACACACTTCGCCAGAGAGCCTCATTACCTACTCACTCATGTGACCGCAGCTCGCTGGGAGGACGGACACCATGCATACATGCCACAAACAAACCACTTCCGTATTCACTTGTGTATATCTGGGACGGAACAACTACATCTGTGTGCTACGGACATGGATTAAACGTTAAACTTAATTTAACCAGCGGCCACAGTCTAGAGCAATCGAAAGGTAAAATTTTTGACATTTGTCAAATTATTGAACTTGGATTCTAACGACATTTAACCATAAGTAAAGTTAACTATCTATCACATAACCGGGCCTGAAAAAAGTCTAACCATTTGTCTTTTAACCAAGATCAACGAATCTCAAGTGATTAACAATTGATTAATATGCTCTAAAAATTTAATGACACATTGCAGCTTCGCAATTTCAAACGTAGCAGAGAGGAGGTTAACTAACAGCGACTGTTCATTATAAAATAGTAACGAGTCCGATTGCAAAATGAGAGGTGGTGTAAGCATTACTCCGACCAGTCGGATTGTGGGACATGATCACTAAACGATTACCGATTCCCACAGATCAGATTAACTACTGATACAGTTACAATATTTCAACGTGGTAACATCTAATGTGTGAACGGCTAGGGCTGCTGCAGATTTGTAAGTGCCGAGTATTCAAGAACCATCTTAGTTACAGCACGGTACAAAATGTTCAGTATTTTTTATTAATCTAAAAATAATTTCTTGCTACTAGTGCTCCTTTTTACCGGCGCATAAAGTTTTTTAGAATTTTTTACAGGAATTTAGTATATCACGAGTAGTTTGCAGCAATAACAAAGTTTAAGTTATAAGTAAAAAACATTCTGCTGAAGTAATTTTGAATGCACTAGCACAGCAACTGACAGCTGTTTGTAGTGCTTCTGATGATGATCCCAATCAATTCTGCATCAACGTGATTGCCTGGTGGCAGGTGGCAGCCCTATCGCGTGTAACAGTACATCGGGTAGTATCAACAGTTTGCGTATCAATCGTCGTTTCCGACGCGGTGCGGGGCGACGACTACGGTTATTGGCTCAAACGCACGCTAGCTGCGTGTGGTTTGGTCGAACTATCGATAAATTAGACTATCGATGTCACAGTCAAGTTACATTTCGATGGTCAAATAGTAAGTACTATTTGTGTGGTCACATTATTGATGCGTTATTTAAGTCTATCGATATCATTCGATGTTTCGCTAGTTACTTTTAGCTATTCAATCTGATAACTTGGTCAAAACATACTTTGCGTTTTTTTTCGTGGAACTGTTCCTTAAGAAAGAAAGTCATGTCACTTGCACAGCTCATAACTCAAGAACGGATGGACCGATGTTTATGATTTTTACTTTGTTGGATCCATCAACCTTGCCCTAAATAGGATATAGGGGGAGAAACTTACAATAAGAAGAATATTGTTGAAAAAAAAATGTACCTTATCAGTACTTGTAAATATTCCGCCACTCATTAAACTCTTTGCATTTCTAAGCGGTTGACTGGTAGAGAATGCCATAAGGCATGAAGTGTTCTAATTGTACAACTTACAGTGCAATAAAGTTTAAATAAATAAATTCACTGCTAGAATATTAAATTAATGCTCAACAAATTAAGGGGCTACCATTGGGGCTATTAAGGTTTAACAACAGTAAAATATCGACAGATTTGTTGTACGCTATCATACAGCCCCTTGTGTGTGAATCAAACGCGTGGGGACGCTAAGGCCATAAGCCGATAATATCGCGATAATTTCGTGCCGCCCTCTAAAAAGTGCGCAGTGTGCGATTGCCGTATAAGTATAGTTTTTATGGTTCTGCTGAGCTTTCATTGGATTATGTGGTTGTTGGGAACATAAATGAAGCACGTACGACGTTTATTTTTTAAGTTTTAGTAGAAACAGGAACGAATGAAAGTCTCAATTTTTACTGAAAAATTGCATGTACCGTACATGGTATTCTAAATGTGATTTATGCTAAAGTTACGTCTGAAATTGCGTTTACTTTTCCTATTTTAATAATAACACAATTAACACGTTCCGGGACAGTGAACGCCTACAAGCGTGAAAACAATAAAACATCTATTGTGTCTGGAATAGTGTCCCGGAATGTGTTAAAATAAAATCATTTTCAATCTTTCTTCTTTGCTTGTCGAATATTGTAAATTTGATTACACTTTAAATAAAAAAAAAACTTTCTAAATAAGATAAACACAAAACGTAAGACTTTCATAGATAATTCATCGCTGAACACTGATCTTTTTAATTGAAATGGTTAATTAATTTTAATGGTTATATAATTTTAAAAGTTATGAGAAGATTGTTTATAATATTTCACTAGCAAATAAAAACGGGCTTTAAGTGTTTTGTGCGCATCTGTACATGCACACATTGGTACAGTTAACGTATCAATTTCAAGTGCTTCCGACAAGGGGATAGCTTATTGGTTTGAACTTGCGTCGAGTTTAAGTTGCATTGCAAAAGCATAAGTTATAAATATTTGACCACTTGTATTATAACAAGTTTGCAAATGCTTTCATTAAGATATTTTTTAGTTTTATGATAAAAACAAAAAAACATTTCATTTCTCTTGGGATTAAAATGAACTTATGCAAAAGTTAATCAGGTAATAGTTTAGAGGACTGTAACCCAACTACGAATAATTATATTCGCACTCAGAAATGTCGTCTTTCATTTGATATGACTCCCTATGGCTACAAACTTAATTTTTCAAAGTAACCCAATATATTGTTGTAGCATTTCCCAATTTTCCCATGTTGCTTTAAAGAAAAAGGTATAATGTAATCCAAGTGAAACCTGTATTATGATATAAGATCTTTGTATAACCTTGTTTCTATACGCAATTTTATTTTATTTCATAATAAGCCATCAATTGATACATTCACCTAAATTGTCTCAGTAGTTTAGTTGCAAATGTGCATAAATACACATATATAAATAGATGAGTAGACTGCTAAAATCATAACCCTTCCTTTTGGTTTTGCCGTTTAGATAACTATCCCCTTAGTTTTTACCTGACCGACTGATTTCAAAGAATCTTGCGCTGACGTAAGCCGTTATTTTCTAATGAAGCAAACTTTATTCCGCGCTATCATAAAGTTTGAGTGTTACATTGTGTTCGTCATTTATACAGAATTATGTTAACGTGTCAGGTTTAAAGCCTGTCACAAATCCCACGTTGATCGTTAAGTTTTTATGTTCTTCTTTATAGCTTTACCTGGAATAGGATTTGAAATTCAGGTCTTTTTGGAAACCTAAGGCGCAAAAGGAACTTTTGCCGTGCTCATTTAAAGCCTCACGGATTGATAGGGACGGCGGTCGCGTAAAGAAAAGAATGACAAAAGAACTTTGATTAAAAATATATAGAGAGATTTTAATTTGGAAAAAGTCAAAATACAGGTTGGCTCAAAAGTTGTCATATAATGTTTTGAACTGAACCTATGTGCATGTGTAACACATGCGCCACCTATTTTCAATATTAGCATATATTTTTTAAAAAGTATTAAAATCAGTATAAAACACGAAAGTAACAAATTTTATAAAGTTAGCGACAGTAACAATCACATATGTCTGTTTTGTATGAACAAAATGATATTCGTACCAAAACAATAAGTTTTCACATCTGTCGTTAAAGTTGAAGCGATTGAGAATGTTTATTGAACTATTGTGTCGTATAGATAGCGGTAACCTGTGCAGTTACTGGACTCGTAACACTAAAAGCACCATGATAACGTAACACTGAATACTTCTTTCTATAGCCCCGAGAAGCCTTGAAATTTACCCGATTGTCAACTAAAGTACAGTCTTATCTAAATAAAATAAAGTAAAATATAGGCGTAATTTATGTACGCCCATACAAAAAAATCAGACGATTCCCTCTGGTAATCTATCATGGATTGTCTAGCTCGATAATATAATGATGCCTTTACATAATCAATCACTGATTTTGTACCTCAATACCGTTTTTTACAGAGCCATCTAAAATAACTTCAAAGGATTTTTGATCGATTTTGATTAGATTTTACAAAATTCGATGCTTAGAATTCGGTGCTGATTTCGCAAATTTTTACAGCACAGAATTACACAAACTTGTTCAAAAATGTTTTAACTCTTTCACGGACAGTGACTGCCTATAGACGTGATAACAATAAATTTCTATTGTGTCTGGAGTACTGTCCGCAAGTGTTAATAAATAAAAATTGGGATTTTTGAGCCAGACATGAAAGTAAAACAAACCGGTCTCTTTAAAAAAGTACTAAAGTGTAGCCTTAAACTAAGAATTCTCACGAAGCTTCCTGGTGCGATTGCCAAATGTAACCAAATGGAACATTTCAACTGCTAAGTTACGCAGAAAGTAACCATTCGTCACTATCAGAATCACGTAAAGTAATCGAATCTCGGATCGCGCGCGTTCTACGTCATATCATCTATCATCATACATCATCTGTAGAAATGTCATTGTAAAAATGTGTTGCCTAAAGCTTGCCGATTGCCGATTGCTTAAATGAATAAATATCTGTGTTTGAATGTGCATTATTTAAGGTATATCTATCGATCATAGCTTTATGTATAACTAACTATTAATTAACTGAACTAATCATTAACATTTTATAAAAAAAGTTATTATTCTACAAGTTCTAGTAGTGAGCTAGGCACATAGCCTAGCTCAGATGCTAGTTAAAATTTATGTACATAAATTTGAAAACATTAGATAATTAAAATTTCTGTGATTATTAACTTGAAAACTTTTGTATTTACTTAGATAGATTATGCGAGGTGAAATAAATTATTGTTATAAGCTTGAGTATTTTTACCGATTTTGCATGAATGAAACAGTATTAGTGCATTTGTAAGATATTAATTAAAAATATTAGAGCTTACCTGTATTGCTAAGAAAACCCTTTGTAAAAAGCAACTCACAGCGAACCGCGTTATTTAAATGTGATTTATTTATTAACTAAGTATTGGTAATTAAACTAGTGAATGAGCTTACTTGAACTTGATCATTTGTGTTAAATGATCAAGTTCAAGCTTTTGACTCATCAGCAAACGGCGCTTAAATACTTTATTAGATTTTCACTGCTTTTCAGGTAAACGTGTTTTCCCAAGTTAATAAGCGCCTTTAATTAGTTTAGTGCCAGCTAAAGCAGTGTAGCGAAGAGGTTGCAGGTCAACAGCTGATTGAGGCGAGTTTAATTGCCGATTACATTGTTGTTAAACTAAGGTTTTGCCTGGAACGTGACTTGCGAAGTTAGGTGAATGATAGTATTTAGGTATTTTGTGTAACCTACGAAGAGGGTTTTAGATTAGCCACTTAAAACAAACAGCCTATTTTGTTACATTACCTAAGGTTAAGTAGGTTTATTGGTTTTAAGATAGGGTTTAGCATATTTTAAAAATTACTTAACTTTTTCTTTTCAATCTTTTTGGAATGACTTCTAGAGAAATAAGTATGACTACTTGCACATTTTAAAGCTAATTAATACAAATATTTTTAGTACAAGACTAGCCAATTTTAATCCTTTTAGTCATTTAAAACAAGTTTACGTGTAGGTACCATGTTAACACATTATTTAAAATAGACAGAGTAAAAAAATATAAAATATTTTCTTATCACAATATTACAAATGCAAACAGAATTTAAAACGTAAAATAAATTAACTTATGCGTCTCACAAAGACGGCTAACGAATGCAAATGATTCAAAAATCCGCGATAAAGTTATCAAAACGTCACAATAATCGCAAGTAGATTGCGAATTAGAATTGTTAATGATAATGATGGATTGATAATGATAAGCTATCAAGTTCTTTACACGAGCGCTACTCGACCAAAACGCTAATATCACTATTTAATATAATTTTTTTGTGTTAAATCTAATGAAATTAAAAAAAAAACAAATTAATTCGCGATATTTATTATTATTATTCTTATTTTGACATTAAAAATAATATGTACTTTAAATGAACTTCATTCTATCGAGGGCTGATCGCGTAAATATGTTTCAACGATAAATAATTCATAATTATTATCACAAAAGGATTAATAACACGAATAACAATATTAATGAAACATTATTGTTTCGTTACAATAACAGTCACATTTATATGATAGGATTGTAGTTTTGTAACGATACGATAGTTGCCTGATTGTCATTTTTACTGTACATATACGTGTGAGTTAGTAAGTTAAATATCTACCCACCCGAACTCAACTAGTAACGTTATAGTAATTATTACTAGTGTTAAATTTAAAAATAACCCCCACGCAAATAAAAACCGGCTAAACAGATTTCCATGAAACATGGCTGAGAAAGAACACCCTCTCGATAACATTATCTATGACACCAAAAAAACTAAATGAAAATCAGATACACATGACCATGGCACAGACGGACACGTTAAACTTAAAACTACACTATATTCGTCGGGCGTAAAAAAACACCTTGTAATAACCATAAAATGCCTGATGAAAAACAAAATAGGCATCTTAATCAGTCAGGTATCAAACGAATGCCGAGAGTCGCATAACAATGGAATTTTTATTGTGTCTCGTTTACACATACTTGACGAGTTAATAAAACAGCCTGCGAATAATCTCTCAGATAGTAAGCCGGTAGTTAGCTTTTATAACGTAAATGTAGGATATCGTTAACCAGACTACAACAAATTAAGGGAAAATTACATCACCGCAGCTCGGGAATTAAGGCTTTACTACATTAACTAACTAACTATTCGTGCTTAGCAGTCACTTAACGCCTTAGACGATTTATTTTAAACTTTTTTATACTCTGATTTTTATTTAGAGAGACCAAAATGACATTTGGTGGGTGGCCACTTTTTCGTAATTTAAAAATAGTGTTGGTCCTTAATAATCGAAAGTTTCAAATTCATTCAATTGTTGTTTATAATCGATTTTTAAATATTCAAATAAAATCTGTTTATAAAAATTCAGGAATCCTACAACAATCATAATTTTTTCAATGAATTAATTTATAGAAAGTATTAAAAAGTCAAATAAGGTAAGACCATACAAAAATATTTCTATTGCAAGAGAAACCTATATTGGTCTACTCCTTACAATAACTGTTTTACGTATTACGTTTATTTGTAGCTTTGTGTAACGTTTAACGTGTATAATTTGTCCTGATAAGTAAAATCACATTAATGACAATTCATATCACAAGTTCAATTAATCTCATACAATTAAATTGTTACAACACTATGGGTACTTCGCTAGCAACATTAAAAAATAAAAAGTTCGATTGAAGCTGTCATTCTGGTCTATCTAATTAAAAATCAGAGTATACATAGTTTAAAAACTTGTATTAAATTTACCTTGCACGCATCATATAAAAACACACTAGTCTAGAACTGGAAAATATTAAACTACTTGACGAGTCAAATCGAGATCGCGCAAGAACTTGTTCACATAAATCGATTCCATTTCTATTCGTCGCGGGTAGGCAGCAGCAAATTAAAAACCTCTACACCTGTGATAAGGAAATCACGTTTTACCACAAACGGCGATTAGACAAGAATTCCCTAGAACGCAAACACAGCACCCGCAAAACGTTTTTACGCATTCCACAATCTTTACTTACCACAAGAACAGTTCAGACGAAAAAAATCCAAGTTTTTTGTCACAGAAAAAAACTAGTTTTCACACACACACCATCGATGAACGATTCGCACTGTAAATCCACTTAGTTTCACACAAAAGCACAGACCGTAGCGTTTTTTAATCGCGTTAACTTCGTTTAAGGCGATCGAAACGCGCGGTGTCACTCGACAACGGGGCATACGTCTGCTCGCTGACAGTTATCACCCGCGACTAGCGACCGAACGGCGGTGGACAGAACGAATGGAACGAACGAACGTACGAGAAATAGAATTCCGAGTATTCCGATTCCGACCCTCTCGCATTATCTGCAGCCGTTTTGAATATGAATAAGGGAAATTGAAAATTATTTCGATCCTAGCACGTGTTACTTACTCCAATGAAGCTTTTGTTTGGAATTAGAGTCACCTACTTTCGGCCGCGCTAGTGTTTAGAGAAATGATAAACGCTGCCGCGGGAAAGGTAAATATGGGTCGGTCGGTGAGTCCGATTTCTGAGGTTACCGCGTCGAGTTTAGTTTCAAAATTGCTTGCGGACTTTAGTGTAAGTTTGAGTGCGTGTGGTTTACTTCAGTCAGTTAGCTAGTATTAAGCACATTCATTGACAAATTACCTTACTGAGGTGTTATAATTCGCACGCAAGTTTAAATGACTCGCGGGTATGCGTTCTTATGTTCTAGTATTGTTTTTCAATAGAGTTAAGAAAGCGAAACAAAATTACGTGTTGAATAAATTAATATCAATGCTTAGTAAGCAGGACATGTGCACTATCAATTAATTTCTTCATCGTCAAATGTATTCATTTCCTCTTGTTCAATGGACCGATGAAACTAGGCTGCGGTTTTTCATAGAGAGATATTAAAATCTCTTTTACTTTTATTGTAGCTGAGTAAGTAAATTGATAAAAGATTGAGTGAGTACTTCAAGATTTCTTTTAAATACATTCTGTGACAAAACAGTGTGTGATATATGTATTCTTTCGTTCGAATGAATGAACGATTATTGCTCATACTTATTATAAGTACGTGTACTAATCTGCCCTAAGGGTGGGTACAAAAGTTAACATCACTCATTTATGGTGACTCGCTGCATCCGTAACAGGAAGAATAGCAAATGGCTTTGTTTGTGCGTTAATGTCGTTATTTAAATATTTGCATTTCTTTAATTCTATTAAGAAAGTTTTCTGTATTAAGTCACTTTCTTTCACTGATATTATGTAATGGCAAATGCTGTGTAGTATATCTATAAATAGTTTAATGTACAAGAACAATAATATGGCATAATGTCAGTAAATATTGTGTACTGTTTTGTGGATGTACCTACCTATATTGTGTTGTGGATGTACTCCTACCTTATGAAATAAATAAATAAATACTCAAAAACCAAAACTTTATGACAATTGAGTGACCTACCGAAGCTTGTCTTTAAATTACTTGAGTCTAATTCGGACTTAAGAACTTAACCTTCAATTTCCAAAAGTGGAGCATGAATTTAATAATGAGATGATGAAACCGCGGGAAATATTTTGTGGTGGCTGCAAACTTTACGGTACCGTGTCAAATTAAAAACAAAACCACAAAATAAGCTTGCCGGGGAATCAAACGGAACGCACTTCAATATTTTTGGAAGTCAATTTTATCTTAGAAAAAATAAGTTCGCTGCAATGTGTATTATAAATACTCTTACTAGAACCATCAAAGTTTTTGCCGAAATTAAATTATCACTCTCAAAGTGTTGCCAAAACTTCACTATCTAATTCAGATTTAAATAATGTCTTCACTACTGAACTTTGGTTTATAATGTATCTTACTAGGTAAACGAATATCTTGTTTGTTAATGTATGTTTTGATGTAAAGAATTACATATCATAACAAATGTTACATACATATGTAACTATATACATCAAAACATAGGTTAAACAAATCTATCAATCATAAAATATCATTCAGTAAAAAGTAGACATTTGTTTATTTTCACTTGTGTTTTCTATCACGTTAAGAGTTCTCAAACGACTCGACACGACGCAATAAAAATACTTGTCAATGTTATGTTTTCCGATCAATCGTCTGTCTGTAATAACAATTACTAGTTTGATTACAAATTCCTCAACTTATCAATATTTAATAACTTCTACATAGATAATTATAATAACAAATCCGTCATGTGACGGTTTTAGCGATGAGGATAGTAATTATTCACCGTATGAAGTCATGCCCGTGAGAATATTTGAAGGTATAATAGAATGAGACAGTACAAAAGGAAAACTCGTGTTGTTATTTGAAAGGTGAATCCTTTGAATCATCATTTTTAAAGTTCTTATTAGTATAGCTTTTCTATTTTTAAGTGTTTACTAACAGCAAAATTTTGTAAAAATATTTTTGTATTTGATGTTGGTGCTGAATAAATGTTTTTTCTTTCTATTTTACTAATTATTCTATGCAACAGACTTGCCTCTGACGTAATCGGTAAACATACATCTTAACTTACTTATCTCTAGTCTAGCTTATAAGGCAGTAATCCAACGAACATTCATCATAAGCTAGATATTTTGTGGTAAAGGTATCTTTATGATCGTGACAACAATGACGACATTAGATTTGTTTTATGAGTAACGATTTAGCTTGATTCATTATTGCACAAGTAGACGTCACTAAGGACAAAATGCACGTTACTTACATACCGTTTCAATTTAATAATTTTTGATTAAGTAGGGAATAAATAAATAAATAAATACGCAATCGTCAACCAGTTAACTATAACAACCGTCAAATGATTTTTAAGTGAGTAGAATATCAAATATTTACAAAAACTACGAATTGTTTTTGTTTTTATAGTGTTTTGTCACCATACAAACTTAATAATATGAATTGCACTTGTGAAAAGACAACTGTGAAGCTGTGACAGACGAGGAATTGAACCCCGTGTCTTACGCTATCCGGGCGTATGCCTGTCTTTTTACAAGTGCAATTTATATTAAAAACTGCGGTATTTGCAAATAGTTCAGAAAGTGACTGCCTAAAACAATGTAATGTTTTATTGATTATCTTTGACACAGTCCTACATGCAGCACTGTCAAATATGTCACCGATGACTGATGATGAGACATAATGGGAAAATCGAAACCTCCGGGCGAAAGAAAATAAATCCACGTCGGAAAATATCAGCAAAATGTGATTATAATTTCAGACAACAAGACAGAGAACGACTTCTAAATAATGTTCCTGAAAAATTACGGAACAAAAATGAGTGTCGATTTCAGGGTCAAATTGAATGATCGAAATGATTGAACGATTGTGTTTGCTCGCTGGCCGTCACCAGCTGTCGCGATGTCGTGAAATCGAACTTCTTACGACAAACTTAGTAAAACCACTACCGAAATACGATGAAGCAGACCTGTGAAAGCAACTAATACTCAAAAACTCTCTATTCAAGTCAAGTACAAATATCATGCAATCAATGTTTCATGGATTGTTCTAATAGTCTGCCAATACCACGTAAAGATTTAAGGTATAGTGGTTAGTTCTATTTAATATTGGAACTGGACGCAATCATATTTCAGTTAGTAATTGGCAAAGCGTGCGATCGCTATGAATTCGTTCGTTTTTTTTAAATATCAAGATACTTCTTATATACAATTTCATGCCTATCTTGTTGCCTAAAGTTGCTGTCATGAAGCAAACATATAAACAACCACCACCACATAAGCTTTTGGTACCACATAAGCTTTAGCTATCATTTAGCTGTGTAAGCCGTATCAAAGTCCATTGTGGTACGAGTATTCACCGTGCTAGGAATTCTTTACGAGCGCACATTCCGACGCACGCGTAAAGCCTAATCGGATGTGGCCACAAATCACATTACGGGTTAACACATCAAGAGCAGACAGCCCGTGATCTAACCGTCTACTCGATCAGACGTACGATTACTCGGCCCTAACCGTCACACTCACACACATGGTCCTGCTATCGTGAGGCACACGAATGGAAGTCGAAAATTCGAGCAACCTCGTACATAGTAGAGTCTCGAGGTAGATTAGCTCAAAGCCTATATTTGGCCGACCTTTGGATGATTGCGGTTTAAACGCGATGTAATGTTTGACGGGTTTCTTTGATAATGTCGGTCAGCTGCGGACGCTGCGGTTGGATACTTTTTTTAAAAGTAAATTCGATAAAAAGTGTTTCAAGTTTAAGGCCTGCGTTGTTAACAAGCTTACAAGCCTGTTAAGTAACAAATGACAAATGATTCATAGTAGTTAGTTTGTCAACTTCTATGGTAATCCAAATCAGTACATAGATATTAGGAAGATTGAATATTTTGCTGGTTTCCGCTGAGAATTGTCCTAAAATGCCTAAAATTGCTTTCCAATATTTATTTAAAATTAACTTTCCGCAAGACCCTTGCTGCAAGAGTCAAGATAGATTACTAGGTACTTAGTAAATTCATGAAGATCATTAAATTAAGTCGTCTTCTCTTATACATTCCATAACGAAAAGCTACGGCAACATTGCCTAATTTCAACTCTATCTAGTCATTCCCACAATGCAAAACCTCAGTGCCAACAATGTGTTTCCTAGTCAGTTAACCCATTAGGGCCAAGAACTGGTCCTAGGACAAGTCGGGCCGCGTTATCAAGGCAGGCGTTAATCTCACCGGCCACATCGCGTCCGCTTATCACGCCGACATGACACCACGCAAACTGGGTACAGTTACCCGATGGATAGTTTGACTTCGGGCAAAGATTGGTAAAGTATAGATTATGTAGTTTTGTGCCTAAGGTCTTATGGTTAAGGTAAGTAATGTGCAGTGAAAACACTTTTTTATTTATGGCATATATCAATTGTCACTTAGTTGAGTTCGTTTATATTATATTACATCGACAACTAAATAAAACAACTACAAGACCTAGCGTCAATTAGCGCCTTTAGATCTAATCTTCTACACAGAGTATATGATTGTCAAGTAATCCCACTAATAGGTAGAAACTGCATAAGTACACAGCACCCAACGCTAAGTCACTTCTTTACTTTGCTATCTCTAATCTATGTCCACGTCCAACAATCCCGTTATGTCCGATCTCCACACCGCAAGTACGATTGGTAGATTATCGAATCCAGAGGGTCTACTATCGAAGAATTACGATACTATTCTTACAGCTGTTTTCACTTACACGCAGGCTGTGAAAGGGAAGGCTAGAGTAGAAATTGCAAATACAGAGTAAACCCTCAGAGTCGTGCAAGGTCGCCTCCGGTAATGGCGTCTGCTTTGGGCTAAACTCGTGACTGCAGGTTGAGGCATCAGCTTTTTACGAAATGCAACAGATTTGATACAAATTGAAGATCGATTATGAAAACTTTAAAGACTTGGTGAAATGCATGGAGAAAACTTGTAAGTGCGTGTCGGACCCGCGCACTGAGGGTTCCGTGCCACCCTTAACGAAAAAATCACAATATATTGCGACGGCAAAAATAACTTTGTTTTTCATAGTGTTTGTATGAAAGACAAAGTTATATTTGCGGTTGATAAAAATGTGCAATATCTCAAAAACTACTGGTTCGATCTCCTTCAAACCAATTTTCGTTGCAAGTTTTTGTTGAGATCTACATCATATATTTTTTCAAAAGTTAGATGGGGGGGGACGCCCATTTTACCATTTTGAAAGCGTCTATATCTCAAACCTTACACTATTAGAAAAAATAGTTAAAGAAACCTCCACATCATTTTAAAAGATCTATCCATAGACACCCCACACGCATAGGTTTGAGTAAAAAATATATTTTAGGTTTTAGTTTCATGTATGGGAGCCCCCTTAAATATTATTTTTTTCTTATTTTTTGTACCTGAATCGGAAAGCGGTAAACAAAATACACCCACCTACCAGGTTTCAACTATGTGACGCTTATAGTTTCAGAATAAAGTGGCTGTGACATACGGACGGACAGACAGACAGACAGACAGACTTGACGAAACTATAAGGGTTCCGTTTTTTGCCATTCGGCTACGGAACCCTAAAAAGTAGAAATAGGATGATGGTGATAAAGAATAGAATTATAGAACTTTAAAAGGGAGCTGCGGAGTCGTATTATACTAACTTAATGTAATATTTACATTAAGCTCCTAAAATTTATTTTCAGATATATAGCATTTATCATAGTTACAAGTAGGCGTTGTACGGTATAAGGGTTTGAAATAAGAACCTGTCGGTCTATTCTTTTTTGGCATTTAATGCTTTCTTTTAACTTAATAATAAACCAACGTTGTCAACCGATGCCAAAAGTAGCTTTCAACCTAAAAATACAAACTTGTTATGAGAAGAAAATGACACAAACAACTTTAAAAGCTCTCGACTTCGAGCGATTTTGTAGATAATTACAGTATCGCTGTTAAGTGTCCGTCAACGGGACTCGAACCGGCGATCCAAGGGTCTGGAGATCACTCGGCGTATCTGAGCACTCTTTCGATTTGGGTCACCCCCAAAAAGATAAGTAAGCATTGAAGAATTTTCTCGCGAAATATGATCTCGCAATGATAAACTTTCTTTGTTTCGCTAAGATTGATTCAAAATTTGGCTAAGAAAATAATCAAAATGAATAAGCCTTTCCATTGTTTTACAGAGTATCCTCTAACCTGGTATCTTTACCAGAATATTTGTCCATCTTGTTTTTTTTCTTTTTGATGACTATCAATATTTACACTTTAACGCACCCGGAGTCGATTGGCAAGATATAAATATTTTATTTATTTTATTTTATTTTACATTTTTCGGAAGACTTACAGCTAGAAATAGATTAAATTAAAGCATAATTAAAACGAATATATAATATAATATTATTTTATCATGCCATAAAGGAAGCTTAAGTAATATGTTTGTGGTAATAACCCATTTAATGCAGTTTTACACCGTCACATAAGAATTTACAACATACCTTTTATCTCTTTAACGATAACACAAATCTGGCTAGTAGCCAAGTGGTAGATTCTTGGGTTATTCATAAAAGTTTCTCAAAAGCCCGGACCATGAGCTTAGGACGAGGTGCAGATAATTATATTATTGACACTTAACCTCTGGTCATCGTAATGTCGTTTAAGAGAACTGATGAACGTAGTGCAATCTAGATCAAGACGTAATCTTATAGGCATTTATCCCTTTAAAACATTTGAGATGGTTTCCGTGGCAGCTTTGCCTGTTCAAAATTGAAAAGTAAATAATTATTTCAACTTGTAATGGTAAAATCATATGGGCCCTCACTGCTGGATTTATGCTAACCTTGTACTCAAATTGTGATCAAATTTTCTAACATGAATATTGCCTCGCACCATATTAACCTGTTAATGACCATCCCATTTACTCACAATACTGCCACATCTTGCTCAATATGCTACTCGTTCCAAATAAATCCATTAATGGGACGAGTTTGCGAATCACCCTTTAATTTGCATCGGAAAACCTCCCGAAAGGTCTGATTGGGAGCGCGTCGCAGGAAAAGGGGGCGATTCGATCACCGTTCAGGAAACTACAATTTGAACGCAATTTCGTCGCCCGCGCACCTATTAACAGTGACGAAGAGTAAAGCGCAAAATTTTAATGCAATTGAATTGATTTTTGAAGAAGTTAAAGTGAAAACGGAAGGCAAAGGGGAAATTTATATGACATAGGTAAAATAATTACGTTTTCTAGCATAAGGAATACAATTTAAAGCCGTTAAGCCTCATGGTTTTGGTAATTTTTACGCGTTATGTGCATACAATAATAATGTTTGTTAAAACTTAGTAAGCCCGCGTGGTGGGGTATGGCTGAAACCACCTCATAGTTGAGGTAAGAACCTTGCCTAGCAGTGGGACGATACAGGTAAAATTTACTTTTACTTTACTTTACTTACTTTAAAAAAAAATATTCAGTCAATTTGAATCTACGATTACACCGACAACGTAACATTGGTTAGAACATACCTGAAACAAAAAGAAAAAAAGGTTAGAAACGTGAATGCAAATCGGAAATCATACACTTTTCTTTTGCCTAGCATGTCAATCAACCTAGTTGTCTAGTGTTAATAAATTAAGTTTCAGTTGAAATATGAAGCACAATTTTATGAGTGAATCATAAAATTTTATAGCCCCTATATTTCAGCAGCTAATCACCGTCGTATTTAATAGCTCAATTTAAGTCTGTCCCCGCACAATAATGGAATGACATCAAAAGCTCAGCGTAGTGTTGTACCTCCTACATAGCCACAAAATAATTACTTACTTACACGGTACTTAATAAATAAAAATGCGTGCCATTCAAAATTTAAAACCATGTACATATTATGAAAAAATACTTGAAAACTCACTTTTTATAGAAAACTTCGTAGATTATCTCGACTTTCGACACGACTTTCGAAACTCATTGGTTTATTAAATGTTAATTTGTGTAACAATTTTTTACTTATTTCATAAATAAATGAAAAAAAACATGATCAATTTGTATCAATGAGGACTTCTGAAAACTAGAACAATGGAAGGGTTTTTTTTAAATAAATAGTAAGTTAGTAAGCTAACTTAACTACAAAGGTACATTTTATGTCCTGAAAAGTACTAAGTTTTGTCAATTCTCACGCGTGGAATAAATTAAATTGCTACCTTAATCTGCGGTGGCCATGCCAGGTGGCACAACACTAGTCGTTCGTGTCATGAGTGCGGTACTCTTAAACAGTCCATTCTCATTACACTTTGAAGTTAAGACCGAGAGAGATTTCATCGTGTGTAAGGAAAAAAAGGCCACTTAACACTATTTAGGGACTATTAATTACTTAGGAAGAAAGTAACAGAGTCAAGTCATTCGTATGACATATTTTGGATCGTGATTTTTTTTGGGTGTATTCATGCTCTCTTTTTTATAGGGTGAAAGGTAATAAGAAAAGTATTGTCTACCGCGCAATAGTTATAAAGAAGGTCTATTCTATAATGTTATTTAGGCACAGACCTCAGCGTCAGCATGCGTATTAACAAAATGTTCGGATAAAATATATAAATATTGGGACCGAGACCACGTCTCGGCAAACGTAGTGTTAGACGCCTCCCTGCCAGATGGACCGATGACCTAAAGAAGATAGCTGGTAGTGACTGGATGAGGAAAGCAGGGGATCGTGCACTTTGGCGTGCCCTTGTGGAGGCCTACGTCCAGCAGTGGACTGCAACAGGCTGATTGATTGATTGATTGATATAAATATTTGAAACTAGCTTTTGCCCGCGACTTCGTTCGCGTGGACTTTAGGTTCGTCCCGTCTAGTAGCGCAAAAAATGTGTTTTTTTTACGACCTCACATTAGAAACCTCAACAATTGTAGCCTATATGTTATTCTGATGTATAAGCTATATTGTGGTAAAGTTTCATTCAAATACATTCCGTAGTTTTTACGTGAAAGAGTAACAAACATCCATACATCCATACATCCATACTTACAAACTTTCGCCTTTATAATATTAGTAGGATAAATAGGGGTTTACGAGAAAATCAATGGCAGATTAGGCATTACGCGAGGTTATGTTTTGAGATTGCAGAGTTAATGCACCTGTTAAAAGTGACCAAAACTATTTAAATGTTACTTTTAAGCCCCTATTTAAAAAATACCAGTGCAATTATAATTCAAAACAAGATTTTTCACATTTAAACTACAATCTTGTTTTGACATTTAAACTACAAAGACGCAATCTGGGTCCGGCTTTGGTCAATATCCTTTACCTTCTGTGAATGATTACTTATCCTGTTAGAATTTAGGTACACTTGAAACAATTTACTTTACTAAAGTATAATAATCATAGCAGCAATCGAAGTTATAAGAACTACGAGTATAATATCTCACAAAAAATTATAATATAAAAAATATAGTTAGTAATATTCAAATCGTGTCTCACAGTTTAGTCTAACGATTTTCATACACGAAAACTCGTAAATTACGTATTTTCGTGCCAAACTCTACTTCCTGTCCGATTTTATAGTAGCAGTAATGCGTTACGCGTCTGATTACCATAATCCTCTTAATCGCTCTGGTATTTTAACAATGTGTAAAATAAATTGATCTTATCAAGGGCCTTCATAATCGCTTACTTGTTACGTCTTTGTTTTAAACTCTATCTTTTGCCCGCTGCTTTTACGATCATTTTAGTTTGCCAAAGAATACAAATATAAAATCTTACAACAAATCTTCGGTAATTTTAGTAGTGGGTTCAAATGTTTTTTTCTCGATCGTTTGAAATCGAGAACCTTTGAAATTTATTTCAGTGATAAACCGGTATCGTGAAAAACCTGTGGAAAAAAAACTATTATAAAAAACAAGTGTAGAATTATTAATTTGTTATTTTGTAAATAATTAACGTACCTACGAGATATAAGTTGTTTAAAACTGTTAAGCCACTAAACTACGCAGTCAAATGACAATGAAAAATAGATAAAAAGTTATACGTAATTCCTGATGTAATTTCAGCTGATAAAATTATAGTTTTGCTGATATAGAAAATAAAGTAGCTAACTAAAATTTATTGTTGAGATAACAAACATATTGTAACAACAAATAAGTACACGCTAATAATAACTGTTTCCATTTGATTGAATAAACTATTTTTCATAAGAATTATTTTTTATAGTTGATTTTTGTTTAATAGGCTTTGTCACTATACAAACTTAATAATATAAATTGCACTTGTAAAACCGGCCAAGTGCGAGTCGGACTCGCGCACTGAGGGTTCCGTGCCAACTTTAACTGGATTAGGGATTCTTACAGTGGACTGCCCATTGACCTTACCGAGGAGCCAACAGTCAACAAACCCACTGAAAAAATTAAAAAAGTCAACAAACCACCACCAATTATCCTATACGGCATCGAAGACCTTTCCAAACTCACAGAATTATTAAATAAGACTATACCCAAAGACAGCTACTCATACAAAATTATTAATAGAGACCAGTTGAGGCTGTCAACCCAGTCAACTGAAATTTATAAGGAATTAATAGAGCTTATTCGAACTAACGGCCTTATTGGACACACATTCACACAAAAGCAAAACAAATGCTACAGAATCGTAATTAAAAATCTGCATCACTCCACACCCAAATCAGCCATAACCGAAGCAATAGAGAAGACAGGGAATACAGTACGAGGTGAAATTGTCTGTCCAATCTCTAGAAGAAATAGGAAGCCACTAAATATGTTTTTTGTTAACATAGAACCCAGCCCCAACAACCCCGAAATAAAAAATATTGAATACATATATCACACAAGAGTAAAGATTGAAGACCCAAGAAAATCAACTGAAATACCACAGTGCACCAGGTGCCAGCAGTACGGGCACACCAAAAATAATTGTATGCGTCCTTACAGATGTGTCAAATGTGCAGGAGGACACAAAACCACAGACTGCCCAAAAAAAGATAGAAGCACACCAGCCACCTGCTCCCTCTGCCACGGCGACCACCCAACAAATTACAAAGGCTGCCAAGTATACAAGGAGATTCGAGCCCGAAAAATGGGAAAGACTGGAAACAGGAAATTACCACCAGAAAAACCACCGAAACAGTACTTACAGCCACCGCAGATACATGACTTCCCTCCATTGAAACCTCCCGGCTATATTAGACAACTGTCTGCAACCAGCCAGGAATCAAACACATACGCAGTACATAGACCGGAAAGCACATCTAATACAACGAATGCTGGCTACTGGAACAAAAAAACAGAGAATGAACAATCTCAGCCCACAATCTCACTAGAGAAAATAATAATTAAACAGTCTGAAAAGATAGATATCCTAATACAACAAATAGGGACCCTAATGGGTCTCCTTACGACGCTAATAGCCCAGAATCAACAGAAAAAATAATAAAATTCCTCCGCATTGCGGCATGGAACATCAACGGCTTATCCCCGAATAAGCATGAAGTTGAGCTTTTTATTAACGACAACAAAATAGATATCTTATTAGTTTCCGAAACACACCTAACTGACCAAAAAGTGGTCAAAATAAAGGGATATAACATATGCTACGCCAACCACCCCGATGGCACATCACACGCTGGTGCAGCTGTAATAGTTAGGAAAAATATACGACACCACATTTTGCCCAACTATACTTTTCCACACATACAGGCCGCTGTAGTATCCGTAGACGATTGGCAGGGATCACTAAATGTGGCTTCATTGTACTGCCCTCCACGACATCGTGTGGATGAACAGCAGTTTGATGACTTTTTCCAAACACTTGGCAATGGCAGATATATTGTGGGGGGAGATTGGAATTCAAAAAACACATTCTGGGGATCTAGATTAACGACGACAAGAGGCCGGGAGCTTAAAAAAGCAATCGACAAGAACAACCTTAGCGTTATTTCTACAGGGAAACCAACGCATTTTCCATCTGACCTGAATAAAACTCCAGATCTCATTGATTTCTTTGTCACAAAAGGTATGACAGAACTATACGCCAGAGCTGAATCATGCTTGGATGGCCCATCAGATCATACACCTATAATATGTACCATCAGTACTACAGTTTTATGGAAAGAGCCCCGTGAGGCTCTGTATAACTGTAAAACTGACTGGGACGCCTTTCGTGATTATATCGACGAAAACGTTAACTTGTGCATACCGCTCAAAACAGTGGAGGACATTGAGGAAACAACATGGTATGCCACCAATTTAATTCAGAGGGCGGCGTGGCTGTCAACCCCCTACAAAGAATATAAACCACAAAACCTAGATATTACCCAGGAAATACGAGAGCTATTAGCGAATAAAAGAAGACTGAGACGTAAATGACACACTAGCAGAAATCGCCAAGATAAAAGAGAACTCAATAAGGCACAAAAACAACTAAAAATTTTGCTCCAGGAAACTGCAAATAGAACTATGCAAGATAAACTAAAGACGCTATCCCCGTACCAAGCAGATAACTACTCCCTCTGGAAAATGACAAAAACCTTGAAAAGACCAAAAGAACACATGCCCCCGATAAGACAAAGTGATGGGACCTGGACACGGAAACCTCAGGAAAAAGCAGATCTATTCGCATGCTTCCTTCAAGAAGTGTTCAAACCCAACGAGCCAGACCCTAGCCAATTAGAAGAAGAAATTGACCAACTTCTAAACAGCGACCAGCAAATGACACTACCGCAAAAACACGTTACACCCCTAGAAGTCAGAAAAATTATCTCGCAATTAAAGAATAAAAAAGCTCCAGGTTATGATCTGATAACCGCGGAGGTCCTTAAAAACCTACCAAGGAAAGGCATACTGTTACTTACAATATTATTCAATGCTATACTAAGATTACAACATTTCCCAACATTATGGAAAGTGTCCATAATTAATATGGTTCCCAAACCGGGAAAGCCACCCACAGAAGTTACCTCATACAGACCCATTAGTCTTCTCCCGCTGCTGTCGAAAGTTTTCGAGAAAATAATAACGAAACGCATACTTCCAATACTAGAGGAACAGAGGATAATACCGGACCACCAATTTGGCTTTCGTGCAGACCATGGAACGACAGAACAAATACACCGAGTAGCTCATACAATACGTCAAGCTCTGGAAAAAAAGGAATACTGCTCGGCTGTGTTCCTTGACATACAACAAGCTTTTGATCGGGTGTGGCACAAGGGCCTTATATACAAGCTAAGGCTACACTTGCCTAACACTTTGTATATGATATTAAAGTCATACCTACAAAACCGAATGTTTCAAGTTAAATGTGAAGGCCACCTTTCTTCCTTCGGCCATATTGAAGCGGGAGTCCCACAGGGCTCGGTACTTGGTCCAATATTATACACCCTATATACCGCTGACCTACCTGACTCGGAGGAGGTGGTAATCGCGACGTATGCAGATGACACTGCAGTCCTCTCCTGCAATAAAGACCCAAATATTGCAACCTCAAAGTTGCAGGGATGCCTAGACAGGATCGGTCTATGGCTGAAAAAATGGAGAATACGAGCTAGTCCAGGGAAATCTGTTCACATAACTTTCACTCTAAAGAGAGGAGACTGCCCACCTGTGACACTCAACGGTGCTATCTTGCCACAAAACACAACAGTCAAATACCTGGGCATTCACCTAGACAGAAGACTAACCTGGCGTGACCATATAGAGGCTAAAAAGGAACAAGCAAACAAAAAGCTCAGAGATGTTTACTGGCTAGTAGGTAGACAATCAACACTCAGTCTTGAAAACAAAGTCCTGATTTACAAAGCTATCATAAAACCAGTATGGACATACGGTATTCAGATATGGGGATCAGCGAGTCATTCGAATGTGGAAATCCTTCAGCGCTTTCAAAATAAAGCACTTAAGATTTTGACCAACGCACCATGGTTCATACGAAACACGGAAGTGCATGAGTACCTAGAAATACCTACTGTTAAGGAAGAAATAAAAAGGTTTTCAGAGCCCTATAAACAGAGACTTAAAAAGCACCAAAACCATCTAGCTGCTAAGCTCATGGACACGAGCGACTGCATAGCTCGGCTGAAAAGAAAGAAACTAGCTTTTATATGATGAGGCACACACCAAACAATGCTTTTATTAACGCCAAAAATACGAGATGACACATCGTTGGGTGTGCACTCGCAACGGTCCTATTATATAGATTACCAAATCTGATTAAAGCCAAAAGGGGCTGATTGCAGATAGAGAAAAAAAAAAAAAAAAAAAAAAAAGGGATTCTTACTTCCACTTAGCCAAAATACCACAATATTTTGTTGACCGCAAACATAACTTTGTTTTTCATAGTGTTTGTATGAACGACAAAGTTATATTTGCGGTTGATAAAAATGTGCTATATCTCAAAAACTACTAGTTCGATTTCGCTCAAACTAATTTTCATTACATCAATTTTTTTTCCCAAAATTTTCACTACCTTAGTTCAAAAGTTAGATGGGGGGGGGGGACGCCATTTCCATTGCCATTCGGCTACGGAACCCTAAAAAAAGCAACCGCGACTCTCTAAATTTTTTTTGGTAATGGCGGCCCCTCTTAACAGAGCTACGCCAGATGTGTCATTGGCCAGAGATTGCCATCCCTCTGCATGACCTAAAGGTTTGATTTTTGCAATAAAGTCTTTCAGCAGCGTAATACACAAGTGCACTCTCTATTCCTTCACTCTCATTAATTCGGTGAGACGGTATATCGGACATGACCGATGAGAGAGAGATCAGGCGCCAGAAACAACGGCTTAACGTGCTTAAAGAGGCACTGGGGTGTCATCACCATCTTCCTGACTCTGAGCTGTTTCCGAGTATTTTTAAGACAGAAAAACCCAGAAACAAAATTTGGCCCGACCTAGGATTCAAACTCGGGACTTCTTGGGTAGTGAACAGCGAACTAACCGCTACACCAATGAGGCACGCAGTCATATCGTACCATGGAGCATGTTTACACTTGTTTATTATTATTGTATAAATAATAATAATAATAATAATAATAATAAATATTCTTTATTGCACAGAAAGGACACAACAAAACATTAAAACAGACGATCACATGTACAATATTGGCGGTCTTATCGCTGAAAGCGATCTCTTCCAGACAACCTTTGGGTAGAGGAAACAACGTTAAATAGGTAGAGAGCGGTGTGCAGATGGCTAAAAATTATAATATAATTAATAGATAAAACTTTGAAGATAACAAAAATGCTTAAATAGTATTAAATTATACATATAAAATAAATAAACAAATAAATATAAATAAATACATATAATATACGTACTTATATATAATAATAATTTATCCAAGAAAGGAAATTCTGACAGTTCATGAAAGCGAAAGGAAATGCGCTTTCACTCTAGCTTTGAACACAGGAAGGGACTGGGATTGTCGGATGTACAGAGGTAGAGAATTCCACAGTCTAACAGACTGGACAGTGAACGACTGTGAGTAGCATTGGGAGGAGAAGAGGGGAAAAGAAAGATGTAGTCTCCGGCTAGAACGCATGCTAACCTGGTTGTTGGTGGGTTGCAGAAAGTGGAAACGTTCCTTGAGATAGGGGGGAGATCGCGGATTGAAAAGGACATTGTACAAAAGAGTAAGAATGTGAAGATTTCGTCTCGAACGTATAGGAAGCCACTCAAGCTGAGTACGGAAATCAGAAACATGGTCATACTTACGTAGGCCGAAAATAATGCGAATGCAAAAGTTTTGGAGGCGTTCAAGTTTATCAAGGAACTTCTCACTGAGGTCTAGATAGCTACAATCAGCGTAGTCAAGAATGGGAAGCAATAGTGCCTGTACAAGAGCAATTTTGGTAGGTATCGGTAAGAAGTTACGCAATCGATTCAGGGAACTAGCTGATGCATAGACTTTCCTGCTTACCTCGCTGATCTGTTTCTCCCAAGACAAAGAACTATCCATATAGATGCCTAGATTTTTAACCACATCACAGTAAGGAATTTTGACTCCGTCAAATATAATTGGAGGCAGCAGATCTCTGTCAATCTTTGAGATCAACCGAGGGCCGCCAACAATCATAACCTGCGATTTGGTAGGGTTGACAGTAAGGCCAAATGACTTGCTCCACTGCAAAATGTGATCCAGGTCTTGATTTAGAGTCCGTACTGCTGAAGGGAGTTCGTCAAGGCTACTGTTTGCATAAAGTTGGAGGTCGTCTGCATACAGATGGTAGGAAGAAGTAAGGCCGAAGGTGATTGAATTAATAAAAATAGAGAAAAGAAGAGGAGATAAGACGCCACCCTGTGGTACACCGGCACCGATGTCACACCATGCAGAGAAGGAATCCTCTGCACGAATGCGTTGTCGGCGCCCATGCAAGTAACTGCGAAACCAGTCAATTACCGTTGGAGATATGTTAAGAGAACGGAGCAAGCTAAGAAGGATATCAAAGTCGACAGTATTAAAATACAGTAATAAATACAGTAATAAATGTTTTTATTTGACACGAACTGTATATTTAACTTACTAATCAATTTAGATTTTAGATAATATAGCTATACATTTATAAAACCAAAGCAAATCCAAACTAAGAAAACCTGTACGTAAAATAAAAATCAATAAACTTCAATCCTACCTATTTTAAAACATAACCGTTTCCTTGAAAGAGGAAGCTTCATTTTAGATTTAAATTAAGCTAAAATCCGCGAATCGTTAGACGAAAATCAACAAAAACAATGATATATCTGTCACATGATTGGTTACATGGGTTCGAATATACATACTTTTTCGTTTATTAGTTCTAATCCTAATGCTAAACTTATTATGAAATCTTAACTATATTTCTGTCAACTGACAGGCGCCAAGGGACCTCACAGTTTCACTGCTGCGCCACTAGATAGCGTTGAACGGTTTTGACTCGCGCTAAAACTGTGGGTCGCGGGAGAACCATACTAAACTAACGGGGTGTGAGGAAATTATGAAACTTGAAGTATATTGATTTTTGAAAGTCTTGCATTTAGTATATCAATATGTGTTTGGTATACAATCAATGCAGGCCACATCTACGCTTGCTATTTCTAACAGTACAAAATAAAAGTACAGTCATAAAAGTTGAAAATTGACTATACTCTGGAAAATAGGTAGGTAGATTTGAAGATATTATTTTAGATATGTAGAACGGAGGAAAAATAGGCAGATCTACTAAAAAGTTGGTAAGATGTGACAACACTTCACAGCATTAACTATTTTTGGAATATGATACGGATATGTCGCCGCTTCTCACAAAAAGTATACAAAAACGAAATTTTTGCGAAATCGAGTTATATATACAGAAATACTCAGGATCACCTAATGTTTCTCTTCAATAGTGACTAAAAAGGCTACTTCACAAAATCGCCGCTAGGGGATCTAATGTTTAGTTTTGAATTGGCGCGATTTTGCATCTTTTTCGCACAAAAAGAAATCATTTTTCAGTTTATACAAAGCATTAGTAGAATCAACGCAGTATTTTCTCATAATTAAGTTAAAATTCTCTTTAATACTATATTATATCGTATTTGAATGGTATTTGTGATAAAAGTGGCCTCACAATTAGACAAATCTTTTCAGAAAGACTATACATACTCAAAATTATGCAGTTTTTACGATAAAATATTGAACTAGCAACTGTATTATTTATGAATTGTTTAGTTTTAACTCGTCAAGTATGTGTAAACGAGACACAATAAAAATTCCATTGTTATGCGACTCTCGGCATTCGTTTGATACCTGACTGATTAACGAAAAAATAATGTGGAAATTATAGATTCTATTTTAAATTGTATAGTTTAAAAATGGTAAAGATGACAAATCAAATATAACTATTTCGAAATTACTTCCATAGAAGTTAGGCCATGGAGGAGGAGTAGATCACATCCTGGCCCAGAGCGAATGGTCTGCAGAATGATCATAGTTACTTGTTGCTAGGCACTGAGGAGGGGACCTCCTGAAACTGCACTGATTTAATTTACTCACTGTTACTATGGATTTATTGTTTGGCACTTTTATAACCCAACCACTGTATTCTGTATACGACCGTCCAGTAGTCGCCTAGTTGTTTTAGGTAACTTTTGCCTTATTCGCGCGTCCATTGAGCTTCAGAAGTCCATCTTCCAACAATAGGTCGAAGCGATGAAGGATGCCTTTCTTCGTGCAGTCTATTTCTTGAGAAAACGAGTCTTGTTGTCCTCGTCGCAGCCAGAGATTCGTTGCCTTATCGATATGGTCGTGGCTGAGCGCAGTGTTCTTTTTGCGGCAACAGTCCACGAACTGCATTACTCTTGCCCTGGATCCAATGGGCTGATGTCAGGTTGTGCTGCATCCCCTTTTTTCTGTTCCTTAGTGTTAACGTATAGCAGTTCGGTTGCGATGTCATCGCTGCTTTCTTCTGGGCGTAGCCAGTCTCGCCTAGGCTTCTCTAGAAATTACTCCAAACCATGGATCTTGTTTTGACGTTGGCACGTAGCCTGCTCGTGTTACCACATCAGTTAAGTACTGGTGAGTTGCAGGAACCCACTGCCACGTCTGCTAAGCTCGTTTCTTGGGTGTTCTCGCCGAGCCGGTGTGCTACAAGGGTTGTGTAGCGTCGACTTCCGTTCCTCAGCCAACATGTAAGACTGTCTGCAAGTCACTCTAGTAGACAGTGTCATTGAAGCGAAGTCAGTGTTCTTGCTCGATGGCCTTCGAAAACCTTGTTTCAATCAATGCTGCTTGTAGCTCCAGTGATCCAGTCCTTGGATTCCATGACGAGATCTTCTGGACTTGGTTGTCCTATCCAGTATGCTATAGCAGCTCAGAAGTTCCAGCGGGTCGTAGCTCTGTTTTAATATTTTGATAGATACTTTCTGTCAAGAAGAAAGTAAAAATCTTAGAGATTATAATATTTTTATTACTCGGAAAAACCTAAAAATGGTTGTTTTATTAAAAGCATAATAGTGTGCCGTGATGTTAAACGTCTAAAAGTTTTAGTCATACCTAGTAATAATGTTTAATTCTTTATTTTGTAGAAGATTTTAATAATTTACAGGTTTAATTTTAAATGTTATGTTACATTATTGCTTTTTTTTTTCATTTAAAAACGCCATCTTTTTTATGTTTTCTTTATAAATAAACTATCACTTTAACTGAATTATGAGCAGATATTTTCTCAAAAAGTAGCTAAAGTCAAAACAAGTATTTTTTAAAGATTTTTTTTCATATATACGTTTTCTTAATATTATCCAATAAAATATTATTTTGAAAGATAAAGGATTGGATTATTTTTAGATAAAAAAATCAACTTCTTAACTTTATAAATGACGCTTTTATTAATTGTTAAACTTTCAAAACGCTCTCCTCTAAAGTTTGGTATTTTTGAGATTGTACACTTTTTTAGCGAAGCGGCGATGTGTGTTTGTGATGTTTTTTTATTGGCTTACTGGCTAGAAAAGTATTAATTAAGACAATACAATTCCTAATACACAATTAGGATTTACCTACTTAAATAACAAAATGTAATATGTGTATTATTAATATGATCAAGGAACCTCCTGCCGTGCGAGTAAACGTGCTGTATCTAATTATATTATGCTTTTATTGTTCTTAGGTATTTACCACTTGGAATTCCGTGATAGTACCGAGGCGATAAACACGCCTGATATTAAATGCTTAAACTGATCAGCATTAAGCAATGATAGCTACTCAGACAGGTGAACCTACAATTCGAAGTAATGAATAAGGACCATTGATGACCACCACGATGATACCGATACTGCTCTGTAGTTTTACAAATAGGGCGATGTACTCTCGCGTCTAACCATCTTAAGAGGCAAAATATTTTTCAACTCACGTCGTTTTTTTTAAAGCTCTGCTTCAGATCACACAAAAACTGCTACTCGTAGCGCAGTGGTGACAGCGCTTTGGTAGTGATACCGAAGTTAAGCAAATTACGGCGCAGTCGTGTTTTGTGGGTGACCATTTCGACCATATAAGTGATGTATAACATGAGCATCTCCGTGCCTCGGAAGGCACGTTAGTTGTTGGTCTCGACTAATATCGGTTGATATTAGTCGTTAAGCCCAGTCAGAGGCCCAATGGGCGGTTGGATAATATCTGACAGTATGTTTGGTCACTTGCCTTGCAAACACCCCTTCGCCAATCCGCACTGAACCCGCGTGGTGGATTATGGCTCGGCTCTATCTACCTCATATCTAAGGTAAGGCTTTTGCCCAGCTGTGGGATGCTTACAGGCTAACCTTACCGTTTTTGTGCGTGCAAGCGATTTTTGTTGAAAAGTGGTAAGGCAAAGTTGTCATCGACCGTAAACTTCTTGCGTGCGTTTGCGGGCTCTATATTGGCCATGATTTGCTTAGAGCCAGCCAAGATTAAAGCCATTCCAATTAAAGAGGTTATAAAAAAGATTTTTATATGATGCTAATGAATAGATATCATTGAACAGTAGTCCGTTCAAGTAATTCAAATCAGAGACATTAGAGACCAGTTTTAGTCCTTATTTTATCTCCGAAATAACGCAATTAGCACCATAAATACAAGCTCATCAATAACACTTGCATAAGCTCATCGTCCAGCTACTGCTGAGTAATATATTTCCAGTTCATTACCTCTGACCTACAAAAGGATCAGAGGCGCTATAGCAGCTGTATAAATGCTTTACAACCGTGTTATAACTCTGCGCAGCGCTCATTGCGTCGAGTCATGGTCGTTACTATGGAGCGAACTCACGCAAGTCGCTTTGATATCGCAAATTGTACCAAATATTTCATTTTAATCAAGTTAAATAAAGCCGAATGGTGATGTAGAGATGTTATTACATTGGCTTGAGCTTATAACTTGGTCAGGGCTTTCATAATTTAGCTTAGTAATAGTAATAATAATCTTTATCTATTTTTTTTAGGGTTCCGTAGTCGAATGGCAAATAACGGAACCCTTACAGTTTCGTCAAGTCTGTCTGTCTGTCTGTCTGTCTGTCTGTCCGTCCGTATGTCACAGCCACTTTATTCTGAAACTATAAGCATCACATAGCTGAAACTTGGTAGGTAGGTATATTTTGTTTACCGCTTTCCGATTCAGATACAAAAAGTAAGAAAAAATAATATTTAAGGGGGGGGGGGGGGGTAAACATACATGAAACTAACAAAATTTTTTTTTACTCAACGCTATGCGTGTCTATGGATAGGTCTTTTAAAATGATGTTGAGGTTTCTAAAACCATTTTTTCTAAAAGTGTAAGGTTTGAGATATAGACGCTTCCAAAGTGGTAAAATGGGCGTCCGAAAAATTTTGAAAAAAATATATGATGTAGATCTCAACAAAAACTTGCAACGAAAATTGGTTGAACCAGTAGTTTTTGAGATATTGCACATTTTTATCAACCGCAATATAACTTTGTCTTTCATACAAACACTATGAAAAACAAAGTTATTTTTGCTGTCGCAATATATTGTGATGTTTTCGTTAAGTGAAAGTAAGTGGACCCTGAATTTAGTTAAGGGTGGCACGGAACCCTCAGTGCGCGGGTCCAACACGCACTTAACCGGTTTTTTAAATTTTAGATTATTTGTAAATAGAGATAGTTGATAGTTAATCTGTCCATGTGAATAGCAAATGACTAGACTAGGTATGATTTATATATAATAGATTATGCGTAAGATTGTCCTTCGAACGATTAGTATTTGTTTATCGCTCGATACATGAAAATACTTTTACTTCAAAGATCTTATCATACTGATTAAATACTAATACAGATATTGTTTTCATTGCCATCAACTTACGAAATCTATTGATACGCGTGTTAAAAGCATGTTGCCCTGTACTTGATCTAATTTTAAATCTTTTAGATGATAATATTATTGCTTTAGCATTTTTTGTCAACCTTTGACTAGTTTATATAGTAAGTTTTGGCGTCTTACAAATTAAAAATAAGACATGCAACATAAAATCTAAGACCTACCTATTCAAAAACTAAAACATTTCCTTGCGGCTAGGAGGCTTTTATGCTAGCTGCGTTGCCGCGTTGGATAGCTATGCTAATCCTTTGAGCTAGGCTAGCTAACCAGCCAGCTTTATTATTGTGACAGTTTTTTTTTAATTTAGTAGTGCGTGAAATATTAACAAAAAAGTTATGGCTAATTAGCCTAAGAGACTAAAAAGAAATGAATCACCAAAACCTACTGCTTTCTGTAAAGTAGATACTGCTCTCTACAGTAAAACTATTACTCTACTATATTTACTAGTAAAAAAAGGAAAGTTAGCCTGTAAACATCCCACTGCTGGGCAAAGACCTTACCTCAAATATGAGGTAGTATGAGCCATACTCCACCACGCGGGCTCAGTGCGGATTGGCGGAGGGGTGTTTGCAAGGCAAGCGACCAACCTTGCTGTCAGATTTTTTCAAGCCGCCCATAGGGCCTCTGAATAGGCTTAACGACTAATACCAATCGATATTAGCCGGGACCAACGGCTTAACGTGCCTTTCGAAGCACGGAGATGCTCATGATATACGAAACTTAAATGGTCGGAATGGTCACCCATCCAAACACCGACCGCGCCGTAAGTTGCTTAACTTCGGTATTACTAACCAAAGCGCTGCCACCACTGCGCTACGAGCACCTCTATTTACTAGATCCTATTCAAATGAAAGGTTAAATACAGAATAATGATTAACCTTGATTTAATTAAACTTAGGCAAGCATTGCAATGAAACGGTGGTGACACTATCTTAAATCGATGGTATCAGATAAACGTCAGCTTAATTTGTGTTGCACATTCCACACTACAATCGGATAATAATATCTTATAATGATAGTTTTACTATCGTTTACGTTTGATTATAATATCTATTGCGTGTCAGTCGTTGAATGTTCTAATTTAATAGAATATTGAAAATATTACTTAAATTTAACAAAAGAATTGTATAAAGGGAAAAGCTTTTCGTTGAAATGCTCGACAAAAATGTCATAAGCTACAACTAAGTACTATGAGATTACTACCTAGCTAGAACGTAGGACGTCCACCGACAAGATAGACAGATGACCTTGTAAAGATCGTAGAATCGAACTGGATGCAGACTGCTTGTGATCGGTCGCTGTGAAAACCGTAGGGAAAGCATATGTTCAGCAGTGGACGTCCTTTGGCTGATAATGCTGATGACTACCTAGCTTATTTACTTAGGAACAATCGTCAAAGTATCCAAAATAAATTCCAAAAGAGAAGAATTCTAAAGCCAACTTAGCGGCTACTTGTATTGAAAATGAATATCAAAACAGTGCTGGTACGGCAATAATAACCTGATCGGACAAGCTACTGGCAACCCCATAGTCCGCGGCGGGGCGCTTGCCAATGATGTTTCCTACTTTACCTCCTACTGCACGTTACACTGGTGATAGGGTTGTTACTCTTTTACGAACTTAATTGCTCACTGGTTCGGTGGCGCAGCAGTTAGAGGGTAAAATTATTAAGCGACGGCTGTGCCAGAGGTCCCGAATTCGATCCCCGGGTCGGAAAAATATATACCTGGGCTTTTCTGTTCAGAAATTCTCAGAGTAGCCCGGAGTAAGGAAGTTGGCGGTGTTTCGCCTCCGTGTCTCGGAAAGCACGTAAAGCCATTGGTCCTGCGCCTAATCTCTCTCCAGTCGTGTCAGATTGCTGTCCCATCGGGCTATGAGAGTGAAAAGAATAGAAAGTGCACCTGTGTTTGCGCACAAACTTGTGCACTATAATATGTACCGCGCAGTCGGTTAGTCGCTGTGACAGGCCACCGTAGTCGAAATCGGCTAGGGGGACTATTATCTATTAGTTCACTGGTCAATAGTCTCAGAGCTAAGAAATCCCGGATTTTCATTCTGGAAAATACTAAGAAACAACTCGTCATCAGGATGTTGTGTAATATATCCGTACTTCGGAAGATAAACCGATATCCTGCGCCTGCTGTCCGGTCAAGTCGGAACAGTCTCACCTGATAGAAAAAGTCAAAAAAATTAGAGTGCTTTTATGTGTTGAAAACCGCGTATTCATCCGCGTAGACTGAGCCACCTGTTTACGCAATGTGTGGAACACCGCGTATTCATTGGCGTAGACTTAGCCACTTGTTCACGCAATTGAGAAGTTTAATTAGTGTTAACTCGTCAAGTATGTGTAAACGAGACACAATAAAAATTCCATTGTTATGCGACTCTCGGCATTCGTTTGATACCTGACTGATTAATAATATAAATTGCACTTGTAAAAAGACAACTGTGAACCTGTGACAGACGAGACTATAAAAACAAAAATAAACTATTTTAATTAGTGTTGTTATATAATTTCAAAGTCCAGTCGACAACCTTGTTTTGAGACTGGCCTTAAATAGATTATGGAATTTCTAATACCTTATCCTCGCGATATAAAGTAGCGTTTTAACGGCGAACTATCAGAACATACAATATAGACTGTGAAAACCGTAACATGAACCGTTTTCTGACTACCCACATTATCTAGAAGCTTCGTTGAACCAAGTTATATCAATCTCCGTCTTCATTTCATTTCATTTATTTAACAGTAAACATCAGTATGCGCTGCTGTCGCTCTAATGTAAAGGGGTTACTGCTGTCATTTATGTATGAAATTGACAGCAACACGACTGTCACGCGACCGTCGCGCTGCTAAAGTCGCACATTAGAGCGACAGCAGCGCAGCAGCAGCGGATGCCTACGCATTAGCGCGTCTGTCACGCGACTGGGTCGTTCCCACTACACCTATTACCCACTTGCAGTGCTAATACGGGGATAGTATTACCTGCTATAGTATTACCGCTGCAGCGCTATGCCGCGCTGCCGTGTATAGTAGTAGTAGTAGTAGTGTAAATTATCAGCAGCGCGACTGTCGCGCGTAAGTCCCGCTGCTGCCGCGCTGCTAAAGTCGCCTAAATTGAAAGCGCTCTAAGTGCAGGTAAAGCGCCTAAGTATGAAAGCGCTGTAACAGTCACCCAAAATCTTAACCAGGTTATGTTCCTGTGAGGAATAGAGCATTTTTATCCAACTCTGTAATGAACTGAAACATATACTGATCCAGAACTTTTATTGTACTTGGAAATTTATTCAAGTGTAGCTACGCTAGGTAGTGTTCGCTGAGACTACTCGTACATTGCTTTAAGTGCTTGCTTGATAAGCGTTTAACGCTAAACAGGAGTTAATTAATTGACTTTACTACTATACTACAACTACTCAAACAAGCTCTCGACTACCTACATGATAGTATGATAATCCAACTATAAAGTAAATGGATAAAAAACTTAGTTCGGGCTTTATTTGATTATTTGACGGATAAAAAGAAAAATATAATAGACAGATAACTCATTATAGGCATTATTGCACATCAAATAGGTTAATTAATTATATATATTCAAACAGGGACTCCAATCTAGAACTTTACTGCACCAACGGCCATCAGTTCTTCGTGCTATGTGCCCAGTCCATTGCCACTTGAGCTAACTGCACAGACATTGGGACAGAAAAGTTCTAGATGGGAGCAGGGTTGACGCAGTGTAGGACATCCACTGACAAGATGGACAGGGGACCTTGTGAAGGTCGAAGGATCACATTGGATGCCGACCGCTTGTGAAAGGTAGGTGGGGAAAACGGTGGGGGGCAATTTTCAGCAGTGGACATCCTTTAGCAGATAATGATGATGATGATTCAAAAAGGGAATTTACCTTTATGACTCTGCCCAGTTTGTGGTTCTTTTCATAACGGCCTAACGGTCTCACGGACCCTGGATTCCCAAGACCCAACGGTATTATAATCCGGAGTGTCCAATAACTCAGATGGGACATAGATCAGGGGTGGCGAGCCTTTATGTATCAACGTGCCGTGTTTCTAAGGAAAAATACTTTGTTCATATAGTGAGTTACAAAAACTATGTACAATATCGGAGTCAACTGTCGAAGTGTTTCTAGCTAACTGATGAATAGGTAATTTCATGATATCCGAGAAAATGCAATAAATCTTCTTCTAAAAATAAAATTCATGTTCGTTAGTCTCGCTCAAATTCGAGAACGGCTGAAAAAATTTTGCACGTTTTGGTATGGTCCACAGTAGTTTTCAAAGTTGAGCGAAATTCGAAAAACTTCACAGAAAATAGTTAAACCAACAGGTTTTTTCCATACAATTAAAGTATTAAATAAAGTATTAAAAAAGGTATTAAAAGTATACAAATAAGTCCCAGGTTTGATTCCCGGTCGGGTCAATGTAGAAATCAAAATTTTCTACATTGTCCTGGGTCTTGGTGTTGTCTACCCATAACACAAGTGCATTAGCTACTTACTTTGGGATCAGAGCAATGTATTTGATTGGTGTCCAATATTTATATTTATTTATTTATTAATCAGTCAGGTATCAAACGACTGCCGGGAGTCGCATAATAATGGAATTTCTATTGTGTCTCGTTCACACATACTTGACGAGTTTAGCTTGATTGATTTTTTTTCTCTCATCAGGCTTGCGTCGGTACCTGGATAAACTGTATAGTGCCTTAGGTTCCCCATTCCTGGCCCACGGTATAGAATAGCACAGGACTCCGGCCGGTAGCGCGTAACATGGCAGCGACGCCCGCTGCGCATGAGTTTACGAGCTCGCAACATCGCCGACGAGATACAGGCATAGTCTGTAAGACGATATCCGTAATTTTGAGCTGGGTCTTAGTAAAAAGCCCGTAACTTTACATGTTATACAGGGTGTGGCTTGTAATAGGAGCAAATTATTTTTTTTTTTTAATTTAAAATAATAAAAAATAAATTTATTGTTATTTTCTAACAAAAAAATATCGATCCAGCAGTGTATCGCAAACAAATGTTTCCAGCCATAGAACTTGACATTGTCATTTACTACAACGAGTTAGCCATTTTGATATACATTGATTAGGGATTATAACTTTGGATTACTATATTTCTGAGTTAAAGCATTGTACAGCACAATGATCAGGTCAAGGTAACTACGTATACTTAACTCTGTAGATCGTGAATTAAAATTTTTGCTCCTATTACAGGCCACAAGCTGTATACTGATTTGACTGTGGAGCAGGTTTCGTCTTTTTACAGTATTCTGTAATTCCGTTTGGGTAATGGGCTTCTGACAGTAAATGTCATTCGTACCTGTTTGACAGTTTCAGCGAACGGAAAAGATGAATGATATGGAGCCATCAGTACTCGTCTTATCAAACCATCAATTTGATCAGTAGATTATTTAATATCAATCCAAAAACAGAATTCAACTTCTTCTTGTATTGATTGTTTACTTATTCTCCTTAAACAAATATTTTTTATTTTTTTTACAAAGTTGTCTCAAGTTCGGCACAGGCCAAAATAATAACGAGAGGCTAATAATTACATGTTATGAAAATATTGTAACCTACAGATTGAGTCAAAATAATTAATATTACAACATGCAAACATGCTTTAAGATCTACAAAGAATGAACATTTTGCTACTAGTCTGTACAAAACGTTAAATAGGGTGTCGATCGATCATATTATTCATATAGACGGCAGCATTGTTTCCCATATAGTAGATGTGTATAGTAGGTTGAAAGTACAAGGCAATATTCTATATCCCATTACAAATTATGAACACAAACACTAAATTGCCCGCGCAATGGTGTACACTTACGTAAATTAGCTTGAAACACGGACGCGATTCTTTCCTAGTTGGTGCATTATTCAGGCATTAGAATCGGTGTAAGAGGTGTTATTTCGCCTCATTCCGAAGTATTATTATAATATGCCCTCTATAATCCTCTCGCTGTACAGCGGAAGCAACGATACCGAGTGCGTTAGGCTATAGTGAAATAAAGTGCAGTAGTTCCTCTATGTAAAGCACAACAGCACAACCCAAACCTACTTTTTTATTAGTGCTCGTTCAGTAGTTAGTTTAAATGTTTAGTAAGCTGATTTTTGTACCAAAATTATGTTGACCCACAGATAAGAATACACTTAAAGACAGATCAAATCAAACATCGCAATAAATAACGCTATGATCGCAATTTAATCGTAAAAAAATATTTCAACCCAAAATTATAACTTAAAAATTAAATAATTGCCAATCAGCCATTTCATGATTGACTTAAACCATCTGCCTCTTTTTAGTTTGTGTCTAAATGGATGCGCGCGCGCATCGGCAAATTGAATTAACCACCTCGGCGCAGGTCCTAGCCACAGGAGTGCAGAATTATGGTTGGCAAAATTATATTTTTTTTTGGGTACTATTGGTAATACACATTGTACTTTAGTTTCTTCTGTGACATGGGTATCATCTGATTGACCATAACCCCCTTAAACCCACTGATGTTTCTCAGGTATAGGTGAAGTTTTGGTCATGGAGTCTTGCTCATACTCTACCTTACTTAATAAAAAAAAGAAGCGACTGGTTGCCACTGCCCATCATTATTGTTTTAAATCCGCCCCCATGCGATGTGATGCTAAATTGTGGTTGTAGTCTTTATTAATGGCTCTCTAAATCTAGGTAACATTTTGTATTTGTGTAGGCTTAGTTATTCGTGACAGCTTATTTGATTTAGGGACTCGCACCATGCTTGCATGGTAGCCCGTGTAGTTCATAAATTACGGGTTGTACGCTTGTTAATTTTATTCGTTTGACTACGGAAGCAGTTCTCATTTGAAATGTTGTATGTACAAAGTGGATGCAATTATATATTGTGGATGATGTGTGAACACGCTATTTGAGGTTTCAGGTAGCATAAGTAAGTTATCCTGCTGCATAAAAGCACTTATTTGTTAACACTTCTTTCTTTTTCTTCGTTTACATGTAAAAAACTGACAGCAAAATAATATTAGGTGTTATTTTTATTATTTATTTATTTATTTTATTCTTTTTTGCACAGACAAAAGAAGGTACAAATGGCGGACTTAATGCTAAAAGCATTCTCTACCAGTCAACCATTGGGTGAGGCAGAAACAATTGAAGCGGCATAAAATAACACAAAAAAGCAACAAATTTATATTATACTACTAATATACCTACATAAATACTTAAAAATAAACCTACATAAATACATAACTTTATCCATACATAATTAACAGAGATTAAAGGGGAAACAAAGAGAGAACAATCAACAAACCTTGACTTTCAAGCATCACGTGGTATTCTCACTGAGAAAAAGCTCACGAATTATAAGTAAATGCCAAACAAAATTGTCAATTACAATGGTTGTCAGCTTAGTTTTGTCACTATTCGAATTGATAAAGAAGTATTGAAACGATGAGGATTTAACCTTGTTGTTTGTTGCGCTAAGATACCAATTTGCTATTATGGCGGATAATTTACTTACACAAGATTTGCCTAACAACAAAACATGATCATGGAAAGAGGACGGCTATTTCAATATTATAGTGTGTCCTAGTATTAAGCAAGAGACACATCATTATCGACTATAAACCGCTAGTGAAAACCAAGCCTAGTACCGCCGGCGGCATACTGACACATGCGCGGAGAAAATTAATTACTCATGTACAGTTTAGATGCACTTGTTGCATAGTTGCTTGCAACAATGTGGATGCTAAGAAAATATAATTTTATACTGTTCGTCAATATATCGTTATTTATTTTATCTTACCAACTCATGATCTCGGCTTGAACGTCTTTTCAACTGTGTTATAATCTATTTGCCATAACCTGTTCAGAAGAATTTCATGTATTAATTTTAATGACACCTTTACCACCATCACATCCTCTCTTTTCCCTCATTTTCTTAGGTGATGACGTTGGGATGTTTCAGACTAGACACAGGATGCTTTTAAAAATATTTCTTATTTTTTCGTTAGGAAAAATAAAAATGAAAACTAGTCCGTTTGTTTACAAAAAAAATATATAGGGCCCGGTTTCTCTGAAGTAATTTGAAGTTCTGTTAAAGTTTCACCCGTTTAAAAATAAACACCGTATATAAAGTAAGAAGGCGATAATCTTAATCTAATCCAAAACACCCTAGCCAATTCTACGTCGAATAATTTCCTCAAAATCTAGACTGAAACTAGAACATCTCTCTTACATTTCCACTTCCAGCCCGCCTGCTTCCGGCGGAAATCGCCCCATTCGTTGAAACAAAACATTGGATAGATAAACCCGTTCCGCTGAATTTATCTGCCGCTGTAATTTCAGCCTGAAATACGTATAATAGTCTCCCCTGAAGTGTTCGCAGTTGTTTGCAGGGAAATAAGGTTTTTGAGACCTTGTTTTACTACTTGCTTTGAATATTTTTTGTTTACTTGTTTTTTTAAGAATATTAAATTCACCTACCTTTTTCAAACTTAAAAAACTTCAAAGGGTCATAGAGCTAGAACAATTCAGCTGACCTGAAACCTTTCATGATGACAACGATGGTTAAAAAACGGTGGCTGAGGAAACCCGTGGGGAAGGTCTATGTACAGCAGTGGACGTCCTTTAGCTGTTAAATGTTTAGGAATCAATAGGCCGACGCTCGCGTAAACAAAATAATGACCAAAGAATGTTGATAAATACATTCGTGAGAGTTAATGATGATGAAACAACGACGTGAGAAATTCAGTAAAATCATTATTGACTAATAGAGTTTGAGAATGAAAAATTTTTAGTTTGCAATTAAAACACTATGCAGTCTTCCATTGACCAGACGAGCTTTATAACGGTTAATTAAATAAGAAAATTATCTTTTATCTGCTTGATTTCTATTACATCTAACAGGCTTTTTGTGTTAACGTTCATACAGAAACTAATAAACTATGTTCTATAAAGATAAATGCACCTAACTGCGTCAGCTATTCGTTTTACTCACGAATCAAGATGGCCGTTACAAGACTGTTATTAAATCAAACAGTGTTGGCATAAACTAGATATCTAGATATTCTATTAGCTGTATTCTAGATTAATTTAATAACAGTTAGCTGGCAGGTTGAAGAAGGCTTATAGTTTATAGGTTTCTTGCTGCAAAAGTTGAACGCTCGTAAGACATGCCGAGATTTACCTCGGCATAAGAATGTTTTACGTGAAACTCGGGAAACAAATAGGAGGTACCTTATTTAATTTTACAATGGGTATGAAGGTACTTTTTTTAAAATACTGGATCATTCGTTACAACTGTGTAACCAGGATCTTTACCTTGACCACGACCACATTGTTCACCAACATGTGAAGATTACGGAGTGGAAGGATTCATCTAATATAAAGTTGCTTAAAATATAAAATATTCATGCTCTGATTTCATGCTTAAAATAATAATGAAATTTACTAATAGCAATGTAATAATGTATGTGCGTTTAAATTTTAGAAACGATTGATTGAGTATAAATATAAATCAATCTCCTTAGTAAATAAAATAGGATTTCCAATACGCACTTACTTACAAACACTCACACACACACACTCACACACACACTCACACACACACTCACACACACACGCAGACACACACACACACACACGCACACACACACACACACACATACACACACGCACACACACACACACACACACACACACACACACACACACACACACACACACACACACACACACACACACACACACACACGCGCGCGCGAATGCTTAAGCATTGTCTTAATCATTTCATTTCTAGCTTATAGTCTCAAACTGTAATTATAAAATATCTAGTTAGCTATTCTAAGCTTATACTTATTGTTCATTGCCTATCGTCGTTTTAATTTTATTTTATTTTTAGTACTGTATAGCACTGCTATCTATAAAAAACAAAAATCCGCAGCTCTATGGCGGTTCGCTGTAGTGGGAGCCTGATGACCTGTAACACAGGTAATTCTTACCTAGCATAGGCATCAGTCTCACACAAACAATATAAATAAAATTGTAACAAATTATTGCTGTGTCTATATTGTGTTTGTGATGAGAAATAAACTTGATTTGATTTGATTTGAAATTACTAGGTTACGGTTAACTAAACTTTAGCTGGCAAAAAGTTCGTAATAGCCTAACTAAAGCGTGGTGCACACAGCCCTTCTCTTCCCCTCTTGGGGTCCGCGTATTTGACAAAACACTTAGACTCTCCTACCACAGTAGATATAATAGTACTACGTAGGAATGACATCGTGATCAGTCAAATTACCACTGGTTACGGTGAACTGAACCTTAGCTGTCAAAAAAATCGTAATAGCCCTCCAAAGCGCGGTACACACAGCCTCTTAACTGTCGTGTGCCCTCTTGACCGAGAGCCAAGCCGGACGCTTCTTGCTTCGCATTTCTTATAGCCCGTGTGGTCCAAGTCACACGATGGCACTAATTGTTGAACAGTTAGAATGAGACCTCAATTGGCTGACGTAAAGATGTCCGTGTGATTGATGGGTGTTGAGACAAAAAGAATAGATGAAGATCGGGAGAGATAGGTCAGTAGCTGACCTAACGTTGGATGATTGCGGTAAAAACTAAATTGATGCATTAATTTAAATGGTGTCAAACATTATGTCGAAGGAATTTAGCTAATGAAAATTAACCTAACTGCTCTTACAGCCATGTTATTATGAAACTTAAATCAATAGGAGACACTAAATTCCGCAAGAAGACCACATGCAATTTGTTTCTCTTCCATGCCACACGCGTTGTAGTCAGGACTTTGGTTATGTGGTCTTTTAATGATTGCCCTAAACTTGTCATAAAATCTCTCATAAAAGCCATCGATGAATCGATTTTCACGATACGTATGTTTCAGTCAACTTCTTCAATGTTGTTATTTGATATTTCTGTTTTTTACTTGACGGGTTTTTCCATATTTGATGGGGATATAGGTAGGTAGGTAAATGCCGGTAAAGCATCATTTAAATTATACTTAGGATCTCGCGCACTCAAAAGTAGCTAAACTATAATCTATCAGAGGCGATTTACATAGACTTTTTATGTGACAATAAATAAAAACGCTCTCACGCATGGCTTGCACCACAAGTGATGCAGTGCAACTTTTTGCATAGTACGGTAATTCAGTAATGACTGCCTCCATTGACCGACGGCTTAACGGTCCGAGCTTGTTAGTGGGAAGCCACATTTATTTGTTTATGGTGCATTACCACAGCAAATACTCGTAGAAATGTTTCGTGTAGATATTTTTTTGCAGTTTCGAAATAGAAAACTTCTGAAACACCACCATAGCAACAGAGAAACAAAGCCTGACCTTCTGAAATATTGAGATGAGGTGCATAAACAAACATCATTCATAAATATATCATCATTAACTTTATTGTACGTATGGTAAAAGGATAAACCATTTATGCACATTTTATTTATTTAAAAATGTACACACAAGCAGATCATTGTCATTTACAGAGTCACAAAGCAAAAATAATATTATATAACAAGACAACGATCCAAAATTTTCGTAATGGGTTCCTCCATTGAAAGCAGTGAAAAATTCTTGCATAGGTACTTTTGATTCTAGTGATAATACTCCACGCAGATTTATCAAGTACCACGTTTTCCTAACTCTACCCTGGGAATATTGCTTTCCCTAGTTTCTGAACCAAGTTTCACTAATTCATTAAAAAGTTTCAGCATGTTAATTAAAGTTAAAAAAAACGTTTTCTCTAAACGAGCTTTTAATTCAAAGAAAACAGAGGTGTTCTTCCCAAAAAAATGCATCTAGCCATTCACAGTCTCAAGACCTGCGAGATTTAAGTTTAAGGGCGTACACGCGCCGCTTCAATTTCCCATACAAAATTCATAATAACGGACGAAATCCGACGTTTACCGAGTTATTGAGCACTTTTGAATCGAAATAATATGAATGAAAAAAACGTATTTCAGCTGTTTTTTGTTTATATTTGTGTTGGAAAAGATATGATTGTTTACGATATACCTTTATTTTTCCTTTAAAAGCATTGTTAATTTGAAAAACTGCAACATTAGATGGTGCTTTTTCTTGTGAATTACACTTTGGTCAATGACTCATATCTTCGATTTTGAACAGAAATTTAAAAAAACCTCAATAACTTCCTTAGATTAGGACATGTTTATTTACTTACATTTTATTGTTTCTAAAACAAGCTAGCGGTTTTAATCATATGAGGCTCCAAAGTAGGCACTGTTAGAGAAATCTATAAAACAGCTGTTCGTTCAGTTGTTACAACTCACTAAAAATAAAATAATTTGTGAATGTTTTAAATAACGTCCTTCCTCGAAAGAATTTCCTACAATTACTAGCAATTAGATTTTTTGTGGAATGCGGTTTTGCAGAGTTGTCAAGCTTGGAAAACACGCTTTTCGGCCTAAATCGCGTTGTAGCCTCTTAACGAGAATTTCTTACCTGATATCCAACGAAACTTTTTTATCTCTAAGCAGCACCTTACAAACCTCACCGCCTCGTTGTGAATCAGAGGTAACCAAAACACTCTCGTGTGTAGCCACCAAGGACCTTTGATAAAGTAATGACGACGGAGACAAAGCCCCCTCCCCCTTCCCCTCTCAATCCCTACCCCCCACTTGTCTCCCTCCACCTAAGGGTGACTAAGCGTTAGAATTGTCAAGGATATAAGGGGATTGTTTTTGAGCTGTTCGTTTGAGATAAGCAGACGGTATTATTCAGTCAAATTGTCTAGTGTTAGGTTGAACTTGAAACTATTTCAAGTATTGTAGCAGTTAATTGTTTGCGTGTTAATTAAACGTTATATCTATACAAATTCTTAAAGGAGCACAATAGAACGCATTCTGAAATAGCAATAAACTCATGAAGCAGATAAAATATTTAGTTACTTATCCTACTACTATTATAAAGGCGAAAGTTTGTAAGTATGGATGTATGGATGTTTGTTACTCTATCACGTAAAAACTACTGAATGGATTTGAATGAAACTTTACCACAATATAGCTTATACATCAGAATAACATATAGGCTACAATTTTTGAGGTTTCTAATGTGAGGCCGTACAAAAACACATTTTTTGCGCTACTAGACGGGACGAACCTGAAGTCCACGCGAACGAAGTCGCGGGCAAAAGCTAGTATAATAATAGTTTTAGTGGTGTGACTGCGCCCTGTATAGGTGATGATGCCATATCAATACTTATACAGTTCTAAGTTGTTTCATATGAATTTTGTATTATATTTAAAGCTAGTAATTAGTATTGACGAAACAATAGTACTAAGTCAAGAAGAAAAAGAGCAATCGCTTATGGTAATATAATTTTATGGACACAAAAAGTTGTCAATTCTTCAAACTTTTTTCCCTGTGATGGCTCTCTCAAAAGGGGATAAAAAACGTATGTCACCCTACCCTCGAGTGCAAGTGCCCCCGCCATTACAGATCTCACGTTTTGATTCGCGTCGAGACGAGAGTGGCAGCCCTGCCGTAGGGCTGCCAAATAGACGTGTACTACTATAGATGATGCGAGTACCTAAGGTATTGTAAAATGGCGTCAACAAAGATCATGTATTTCTATTTTTAAACTGTTTTATCTAGACGGATCACCAATCCCACCATTATACTGAATCAATCAACTGAATCGAACTCATTTAATAAGAGCAGACTAATATTTTCCAGCGTTAAGCCGCTGCCGCATGCGAATGCGTTGGTATGCTATATACCAACGCATTCGCGTGCGGTAGCGATGCAGTTGAATGTTTACCGACGAAGATGCAATTATCACTTTAGCTATGTAATTGGTAGACCGAGAAATTGAGACACCACCTGCGAGGCACAAGAGGAGGCGAGTCTTAATTTCGCGGAGTGAGACTTTCGCCTATGCCCCACAGGCGAAAGTCTCAATAAAGCGGTATACCTATCTACAGACCGATTCATAGCCAAAACGAAATTCTCATACGTTAGTGTAGCGAAAACTTTCACATGCTTTTATTCGCAAAGACTCGTCATCATCTATATAGACACATGTCTGTCGGCAGGGGACATTGAAAGTAGTGTTTACTTGTATAATACATAACAATTAGCCGCTACTCTGCCTGTGACACCCTTAAAAGCCTTCGAATATGCTGCGTAGGATATAAGGTGTTTCGTTGTGTGGAAAATATAGGGGTAGATGGCGGAAGTGTTTTTGAAAATTTTAAAAGCTTCAAAGCCTAAAAGTTTACAACGGGGTTTAGCAAAAGATACCTTATTTTAGTTGTTTGAAATTGCGTTTCAACTGGCGTAATACCTGTACATAGGCACGTTACGTTAGAAGGCCGTAAGGCTACTAGACGAAAAAGAGAAAATATAACCCAGATTTGATACATTATTCATCCCAATTGTTGCTGGTAACAGTTTCGATGTTCTAATTTATTTTATGTCATGCGGTTACTGACACGATATCAAAATATTGCTATTGACACGTTGGTTGGTCCCGACTCGCGTCCGATTGATTTAACGGTATCCAATTCGGCTGCCATTTATAGCATCATCAACAAAAGAGAATTCGAGTAATACATTTACTATATAAAAAGTATAGAATGTTCAAAAACAGGAAAATCTATTATGTATCTACTGATAGGGATAAACTCCTTGTGTTGATAATAATTCTATTTCCGTAACATAACAATTATTTATACAATAATCAATGCAGTAAATATGCGCGGGATAGTACAATACAATCAATATCGATCTAATGTCAAAACGATCTATCGATTATCCGTCTAACACTACTTATATTGTGTTTGAATACGAATATTTTATTGTGATACAATGTTTAAGATTCTGTTAATTTACAAACAATAAATTGACGAGGCCATAAAAGATGACATCAATCCATCACTCGACTAGTTTGTAAAAACCTAGCTCGCTGTTTTTTATTGGCTATGGATTTATCATGAGCAATGGTCGGAAGATAGAATCATTTTTTGTCACGTGGTTAGCAAGAAGAAAAGCGTGGAAACATGTTATTTCTGCATAATATGTACCTATTTAGTGGTTAAACTAAGACTAGCTTTTTTCTAAATGTACGTGGATATCGTTGATTGACATTTAATACTTTGAGTGTATAGAGTTTTTCTTAACTCATAATAGAAGCAAAAAATTAAATATTGGCCTATTAGGTAACCAGTAAAAAAAGTTATCAATTCTATATGGTTTTATTAATTGATTATAAAGAAAAGTGAATGTATTGTTATGTCCTAACGACATAAATCGAACCAGCGATGTATGGCAAACCAATCCAGTCATATAACTTGACATTGTCATTTACAACGAGTTAGCGATGTTGATATACATTGATTATAACTTTGTATTCTATATCTCTGAGTTAAAGCATTTTAGAGCACGGGCGTATTGCGATCCAACTTAATCCGTTCAATTCCGAGTCAGTTCAATTCCCACTCAGTGTATTACGAATATTATCAATATAATAATATTATAATAATACTACAATGGTATGAATATTAATATTTATATTGTTTAATTTTAGTAATATTATCAATATAATGCTAAATTGCAATAAGAATTGCTAATTTGACAGTAAAGCAGAGCTGTTTAACTGTCAAAACTGCATCGCAATTAGCTAAGTATACTCTGTCTGTAGAATCATTGATTAAAATTTTTGCTCCTATTACATACCACACGAATATACCTAGTTTCTTTAATACTTTTCCCTCTTGACAACTAACTAAATTAAAATATATTCAAAGTAGTCAAAAAGGCTAAACCTAAACTTCCCAAAAGTCTAGGCAGTCTAGACAAAAAGGTAAACTTTGTTGATTTCTCCCGGCAGACTACAATACTTTATTGTTGTCTACTAGATAAGCTGTAATAAACAGGAGTGTTTATTTATTTTTCATTGCTCGGAGGAACTACAATCGAGCGGTAAATAGTTATTGCCTGATAGTGTTGCCTGTAGTCGATTACTTCATTATTTTGTCTATCGGTTGCTTTCAGAATTTGAATCACCATGTGAAATAAATAACTGAAGGACTTACCCCGTGATCATGGCGCTTGCAACGGTGCCGGAATATCGGAAGCTCATAAATAATAAGGTAACTGAAGCTCTATTTTTGAATCACTTGCTTCAAGATGGCGAGTGATTTTCGTTCAAAGATGAATTAAAAGTCGTAGAAAAAAACTCGTTTTCGAACGAAAATCGCTCGTAATATTGACGCGAGTGATTAAAAAATAGGGCCCCTGGTAGCAATCCCGTATCTGACTATTCTAATAACTGAAGGAATACATAAATCGTTATAACATAATACATGTTTGTAGTTTTATTCAATAAAGTTGATAATGTCACATCATTAAATGCCAAAATAGGCCGATTTTGCTAGATAATTGAGAAATGCATTTGTTTAACGTTTAAATAACAGTAAAAAAGGCATAATGGCAAATGGTAATGGCTAATAGAGTTGTCAGAGTCGTTATCACTACTTACGACTAATTTTCAACATCGACAATCGATAACCAAACTATCGATACATTGACATCTCTATTGGCTCGTGCTAGCCTAGCCAGTCCCCCGGGGCCGCTTGACCGTGCATAGTTGCCGTCTCGTAAACTACTACGGCGGCACTTAAATGTTTGCTATGACTACTAGGTGTAAAGGATTATCCAGATAATCTGTTGGCTGTAGAAATTGATCTGAAGTTTAATTAAATACTAGGAGAATGCATAAGCTATGCATACATCACTTTATCATCATCATCCTTTACAAATAACGCATACGTTATCGCTTGGTGATTGAGATTATTTTGGTTCATTTCATCTTTTGCAGGGTGCGTATTGCGATGTTGCTTTGACAGTTAAGCAGCTCTGCTTTTGAATGGATTAGCAAAATAGTATTGCGATTTCGTAATCCACTCAGCAGATTAGCGTGGGACAGCACTAGACGAGTGGGTGTTGTAGAAATATGTACTTTATTTTTTTTTTAAGTTGCATAGCAATGCCAATTTGGTGATTCAACTAGTCAAAGCGCTGAACGATTTTAGATTGTAACTTTTAACGTTTTTTTTTGTTTGGTAAGGTATTTAGTTAGGTAGAGCTGCTTTAGTAACTAACATATTTGCGTTTTTTTCTATTTACATAGAGAAAAAAAGCGTCGTTGTTCACTATAAATGACTTGAGCATATTGCATAATTACAGCTGCCTTCTCCACCTGTTATCCAAATTATTAGAGCCCTTTCATACTGCGACTTTTAGCAGCGATGCAAACGCGATGCAGTCGCGATGCGCATCGATGCAGTCGCAAAATGTCAACCTTTACACACTGCGCTACTTTTAGCATCGATGCAGTTGCGATGTTAACGCGCGTTAGCATCGATGCAGAAAAACGGTAGCGATGCAGCATCGATGCCAAATTCTGTTCATTGCGGAGTCGCAATGTGCATCGCGTTTCCAAAACGCGCGTTAGTATAGATGATAAAAGTCGCAGTGTGTTAAAGGGATTAACGCGACCACTATTATATTGATACTTAGCATAAGCATCAGACCTAGCATAAGATCACACTTACATTACATTAAGATATGTATAATTATTTTGATTTTACTCCATCTCATGTGTTTTACAATGTATGTATGAGTAAATAAAGGTATATAATTTATAAAAAAACGAGATATTGAACCTTATTTTTACCTGATGTTTCGATCGGGTTTTACCGACAGTTGTCACAAATAGTCACCGAGTGCAGTGTGTTTTTAATGCAACGCGAAATTTTAAAAGTGTTTATTAGGCCTTGTTTTAGATATTTTTGTAGAAATAATTATATACCTTTGTATCTATACTCGCCTAGGTCATATGATTATCATATTCCGCTTCATTCGGCTGGCCTCATTGAACTTTGACGGGCGAGCTTCAGTGACGACCACAAAAGCTCACTGACACATAAACCTCATGATTGGACCAAAAAACCTTTACCGTCCATCAGGGTTGCCGACCGTCGTCAGACAGAGAGATTACGTATCTTGGTGGCGATAGCAATGCGATCGCAATCCGGCAAAATGATTAAGTATCTTGTGATAGTCCAAAAGTACAAAACAAATCGCCGATTAGTGATATTGGCAGAAAACAAATGCAATGGCAGTATAAACTCTACGAAAAACCCTAAGCAATCGACGAGACACTATCGATTGTTTGGTAAAAACAAAACTGACTGACTTATTTTCGGCTGATACAGAATACGAAACATCGCTTTTTGAGATACCTAGTTTTAAAATGTTTTGACCTGCCTACCGCAAGATACGTAGTAGCTCTCCATGTGTTAAGTTATGGCTGGCGGAGCAAGTAGGCATGTGGTGAAGTTACTATAAAGGGTATCCGAACAGATTATTTTTAGCTTTTGCCCGCGACTTCGTCCGCGTGGAATAGTGACTTCTTTCTCCAGTTTTTTACACATTTACCACTATATCTTTGCTCCTATTGGTCGAAGCGTGATGTTATATAGCCTATAGCCTTCCTCGATAACTGGACTATCCAACACAAAAAGAATTATTCAATTCGAACCAGTAGTTTCGGAGATTAGCGCGTTCAAACAAACAAACAAACAAACAAACAAACATACAAACAAACTCTTCAGCTTTATAATATTAAGTATAGATATACGTTACTCCAAAAGAACTCTAGTCCAAATAACTCTTACAGTGTTCACAATTAAGCTACTGCGATTGCTAGAAGACTTATCACCAACATCTGCAGCCCTTGCATTCTTCAAAGGTTTCTATGAAGACCGAGAAAAATCGCTTTGAAGTCAGCTTCAAATAAATCAGCGCGCTGCGAGTAATGGAATTTAATAACTGTTGAAAGTGTGTATTTACTACAGTCGAGTAATGTGCAGTAGGTTTATTTGTATGTCTGTATGCGACAGTCACAATTTTCATTTATCGTTACTATCAACTATTTATCACGTTCACTATCAAAAACAATGCAACGTAATGTGTGTTAGGGTTTTTAATGCCATTCCAAAGGACATAATTTCATTGCCAAATATTTTATTTAGACGCAAACTTATAGAATGGCTTAGAAACAAAAATTTCTACAAGATAACTGACATTTTCAATAATAAATTTTGACTTTTGATGTTTAATTATTTTTGATAGTCCGACAGATATTTATCGATTTTCGTTATTTAAAAATTTTGACATTGTATTTAGAAGGACCTTGTATTTTAGTAAACACTTTTAATCTGTAATTAAGTCTTATAATTAGTAGCATGACATAAATCTTTATTTTTGTGATGTAATTCGATTAAGTTAGTGGAGAAATATTATAAACGAAAAATTTGCATGCCACACCATGGTAAAACATGTGTACGTTAAATTACTTTTAAGACCACCTATGTAAAACCGTGTTTTAGGCAAATAAATTTCATTTCATTTCATTTCATTTCATTTCATTTCATTTCATTTCATTTCATACTCGAAATCGTTTTTTTTTTTTTTTTTTTTTTAATTTATTTACCAATCAAAGAAACATTACAGAAATATTTAATACGAAAGTCGCATTCTAAAACCACTGAGGTTTGTATTGACGCGACCTGAGTCGTCGTTTTAATACATTATAGTAGCAGTAGGTATGAAAACAATAACATATTAATAAAGACCATGTAACAACCAAATAGGAGGAATCGAGAAAACGCACATCTGCCAACGGATTCAATTATAAGTTTTCTAGAAAGTGTAATTTTAACTTTCGATTTATATTTTTTATATTAAAACTATCGCGCAATTCAGTAGGCAAGGTGTTTATCAGTCTTGGAATAATAAAACTCGCCGTTCGCTCCCCGTACATGTTGTTTGCTCGACTAGTTTGTAGCTTCCTACTGCTCACCGCGCGCGTACACACGGGGTGATTTATTGCCTGTTTTAATGTGTCGTCAAAAAAGTGTTTTTTTAAAAGTACATATTTTAATTGCGTATGGACTGGGAGAATATTGCAGTGCTTGAACAGCAAACTGTCAACATCGTGAAGTTGTTATCGTTTTACATGCCATACAATGGCGAGACATGTCGATTTTTTATTCTCATCATAATGTATCCATCTTATGTACCGAGTCTCAAAGTAAATAAATAATTTGATTTGATTTGAAAGTTTTGTTTATTTTTTTCTGATAAATATAATAAGGCCCTTATCAGACTAAAAAAAATCTTATGAATGAATTTAGCAATACAACAATAATAAGAACAGAGGCTCTTATCTCAAAAGTCTTCTGTCTATTTGTAAGCTATAGATGCTATTTACCCAATGTTCTTGCACATACAATTTATCTTAAACTTAATAAGTATGTAAGATTTTTGTTCAACTTGCCTTTTCAAGTTAGAATAGAAATATAGGTACTGATTCTACTGAATGTATTTACCTTAACTGCGCGTGTACCGAGTGACCAATAAACTGGTCAAAATAACGGGACACTGTTTACTTATGGGAGTTTTAATTGAATGCCACGGCTCTGTTTTTGTGTACCTACCTACAAGTAACGTTAATGTTGGTGAGACAGAATGGCAAACATTGACCCAATTGTTTGATGATGGAACTGAAACTGACGCGGTTACCGCGGTGCGGTTAATAAAGCTCCTTAGGTTTGTCCGTAGGAAAAGTTTGCATTTGAATATACAGAGTTATATATATTTCTGGGGCCAATATAGGACGCTTTCGCGATCATTATAAGTCATGTATGTTATTGTGATAAGTGTGTTTTTTTACAAATGATATTTGACGGTAACTGAAAAAATATCGGACTTATCACCACAACACACATGATTTAAAATAATTTTATATGTGTCCCTTTTTAGGCTGAGAAATATCTAAAACCCCTTACACACTGCGACTATTAGCATCGATAGGTACTATAACTTAAACTCATTTTGCTACTGCATCGATAATGCATCGCGACTGCATCGCTGCTAAAAGTCGCAGCGTGTAAAGGATCTAAATCGTTCTGCCAAACACCCTGTATGTAAAGTGACTGAAAATAATATAATTACGAGGACGACTATTGCTCTATTACATACATACAGCTTAATAAGTCTTGTTTCTCTTCTTGCTGATAAATACTGAATGGTAATGTTTACTTAAAAATAATGATTAAAGTCTCTCTCTTTATTATCTTTGAATTGAACTCAATAATTTGTTCAAACACAAATGCATTCTTCCATACAAATCTTAAGCCATAATGACGAGTCATCTGTACGAACGTGGCACAAATCTATACTAATATTATAAAGCAGAAGAGTTTGTTTGTTTGTTTGTTTGTTTGTTTGAACGCGTTAATCTCCAAAACTACTGGTTCGAATTGAATAATTCTTTTTGTGTTGGATAGTCCAGTTATCGAGGAAGGCTATAGGCTATATAACATCACGCTACGACCAAAAGGAGCAAAGATATAGTGGTAAATGTGTAAAAAACGGGAGAAAGAAGTCACTATTCCACGCGGACGAAGTCGCGAGCAAAAGCTAGTTACGTTATAAGTATGTTCAAATATAAAACTACACGGAACTATTAGTCTGTGACCTATTAAAAGTTTATATTATGAAACGTGTTTAACTAAACGCAATAACAAATCAAATCAAACACCTAAGAAGTATATTGTGAGAATGATGGATGCATATAAACGCACAGACAGACACGTAATAAATTATGTGTTCGGAGCGGTTTATTGTGAAGTGCCTGATGTAATAACACAATAACAACTGAGGTGATGATCAACCTGAATGCTCAATCAAAGCACATGTCATGAAGGAAACTTGATCTGAATTTAAGATATTGCGTAAAACCAAACCAAATAGCAAAGGGAGTATGTTAATAAAAGTACCTCTCCGAAATATTTGCTTAGCTTCAAATAAAAAATAAACGTGTTTAACTCATCAAGTATGTGTAAACGAGACACAATAAAAATTCCATTGTTATGCGGCGCCCGGCTGTCGTTTGATACCTGACTGATTAAAAAGCCATCAAAGTTTAAATAAATGACTTTCCTCAGGGTCAGTTTTTTGATCCGTAGTAATGGCAAAGTTACATTACCAGCGGTTTTGTATTTACGATTGTGTGGTTTATAGAAAAAAATACCTTAACCAATGGTCATTAAAATAGCCATTCTGACATTTGTTAAAGGTAGTTTTTCTTTAAAATATACACAATCGTTAATATTCAACCACCTTTACCTAATGATAGTAATCTATCGATAAAAAAATAGGCCTTATAAAAGAAATCTAAACTGTGATAACAACAATTATTGTAAGTTACTACTCGTATCCAAGTAACTTTGTTAAACTTTTGGATTCAAAACAGTAAACAACCTACTGAGATTATTAAAAAATATGAGTAGTATCAATCATCAGCATCCCGGCAACTATCCCAGTTGCGTGAAATGACGCCAGGGGTAAAATCTGCCTTCCTACTTTTCGTCTCCTCTTTGCGCGGTCTTTGGCATCCTCTGAGGACTTTTAAGTCAATAAAAACTGCTAATGTTCTAACAAATTACATGTTTTTGTAACAATATCATGTTACGAACGCACGGTATGAAGTCGTTAGCTTGATTTGGTGATGATCATACTGCATTATTACATACTATAACAGTTAAGTACACCTTTCTCATGGTAGATAATGATGTCATTACAATCGTATAAGACCACCTCGGAACATCACAGCAAAAGAATGGAACTTACTACCCACCGGTCTATTCTTAGGATTAAAAACCAAAGGATTGAAAATCCAAAGTGAACTTTTATTGATTGCTCTCGACATTATCAACGCTTTTCCACACATGCCTTTGTCTTGAGCTAAGAGCAGCATTAATATACAAGATGTTTAAAAAAAACAGGTAAAGAATGAAGGGACTTTCTCCTAGAAACATTGGTCGAAATATGCCAAAAATTCATTGACTCTCCATGGAAATAAGACGGATCACATGACCGATTTAGTATGGTAAGTCAAATTATTTTTGGTGTTATTCGACCTATGTTTCTACGAGAAATATGTTCAGTTACTGATTCTGAGTAGGTCCCTTCATTTTTTACTCGTTGTTTTAAAACACCTTGTATAAAAAAACACTATCATTCTTCATCATTATTATCAGTCAAAGAATGTCCACTGCTGAACACAGGCCTCCTCTGCAGTTTTCCACAGCAACCGATTACTAGCGGTCTGCATCCAGTGCGATCCTGCGATTTTTGCAAGGTCGTGATGGTTCATAATGTCCGGCAACATAAAAAACCATAACCTTATTATCCACGAAATAGGTTAGTGTTTCCCTCATGAAAATGGTCAAAAGCGTGAAATATCTATTCGCGTCATGGTTCCTATAAATTACCGCCGTATTTATGAGGAGTACCGTTGGGTGATATTTATTGGTTTATCGTCCAGCCACCAGGGTCACGATATAAACTCGCATTCGTGATAGCCATCGGGAGAATATAGCTCAATTATGACTGAATAGTGTAGCCAGTTATACCGTAAGGGTAGTGGGATTAAAATGGACTGAAAATTTTGTAGTCGTGGTTTAGGAATTTTGTAGCTTTTGAGCAGTGTAATTAGTTTATGAGCTTCGCAAGACTACGTGTTGAAGTAGCTTTAAAGCTTTTGAAAATATCTACTTGACGCTAACACATGACGCAAAAATATATAGTATAACGCAATGGGACAGTGACTTTGTTTATTTTAATCCACTTAATAAGAAATACTAACAACAGTTATACATAATCTGGCAGCAGCACTCATTAACCCCTAATGATTGCGTGTTCTGTCAGGAGCCCTTAGTTGGGCACTGACTTTAAAATATGATATTGGACTAGACTACCATAAACTAAATTAACTTCTGCATTACGATGATATTGCTTTTGTATTTACTTACTATCTTAAACGCTGTAAAATGTACCTAATACAATATTATGTGAGTAGTCGTAGAATAGTATAAAAAGTAAGAAAATGTATCATTCTTCTATATGAGACAAGCTATGTTTACCTATAATTGACTGTGCAATAAGCAGATTCTGAAGATATCATAATGCAACAGTTATTGGTAACCTTCATTTAAAAAAAATGTTTCTGCGCTAATTAGTAAAACTTGAGTAGAGACTTATTATATTCAACGCATAATTTTTTAGGGTTATTCATATCGCGAATTTACGTTCAAAAAAATTTATATAGCATAAGGTTCAACTCAGCACAGAAAGCAGTTTTTACGTATGTAGAGTTATTAAGATGATCAAAGTAGGTATTTCATATCTAAGTCATGTGATTCACATCATCATCATCTTGAGATCTCTCAGTAACCTGTGATCATCAAGAAGAAAACACGTGGTTGATTAGATTATAAGTGCCAACCCTGACCTATACATTAGCTCTATTGACAATGATACTCATACTTAGTAAGCAGTTACATTACGTCTTACATAACGATGTGTTAGTAACCTTGCAGCTTGAACAAAATGATGCACATGATCGCAATTGCGGGAAACATAAAAATATATTAAAATAAATAAAAATGAAGCTCAGTAAAACATGAACAATCCAGCTAAAGTCGTCTTACTCGAAAACCATTTTCTTAAATCGAAAAATTAATAAAGTGTCATGGGGTGTTTTATATTTTTACTGTAGTACCTAATACGAGTGGGTAAGCACGTCAAATTACGACGATTCTAACTCTTCAGAGAATAATCTTTGAACCATGTTAGGATGTGTTTGTTGGTAGAGTCGACGTCAAAATGTGTTAAATCAGTAATCCACCTTTTTGTTTGGTTGCGGTCTAAGTGCAATGGATTCATAATATTTCCAATAGTGCAGTTGTTTTTTTTCCTTTCCTGTTTAATTTTTTGTACAATCACAAGCTCCTCAAACAACGTGCAACGATGTAGACTGACATACGCCGACTGAATGTTTTGAATACAATCTTACCGCGGCGGAAACTAGTTCTATTCAATTACTTCACCTTTGTTTCTTCATACTTAGTTGTTCAGTCACACAATTACATTTTACGGCGATCAGAGATGGAATGGGCCCGTGCGATAGATGTTTGTGGGAAATATTCACTTTGTTGTCGCCGTGTATCTGAATTATTGTTGCACATTACATTCATAGATTTTTCAAATGTGACTTGCACTTCTTCTTCTTCTTCTTCAACTTAAGAGCTGTGTGTGCTTGTCGGTGGAGTAATCGCCATTCCTTTTTTTTATCTGTCTTCCTCTTGACCTCTTAGTATGACGTGAAACTGACTTTTTCTTTCACATGGTCAAAATACCTTCTCCTAGGCCTTCCTCTTCCTTTCATTCCTTCTACCTTTCCTTCTATGATATTCTCGAAGAATCTGGTAAAAAAAGAGACTATACGATCGGATAGCGACTGATATATTGGAGTTTACATGTGACAACTTTGCGTATGGCACCGTATCGAAATCCCAAAATGGAAATTCACATTAACATACAGTGTCCCTATTTACATAAATCGGCGTTACCTTTGAACACTAGAATATGATATAAGATGACATTGTGAGAAAATATCCTTAGTTTTCTTTCCGCCTTGCTACAAATAAGTATCCGAATAAAAACAGTGACATTATTTTTAGTAACAAAAATGTTTGTGCTATTCAATATACGAGAAGTAATGCGGCCTAATTTATTTGTTTTATAAATATATATGTCTTTACACAAAATATTTCAGAGATGAAGGAGGAAGAAGATACATTATGTTATTTCTATCTCGCATCGTTATCGTAACAGATTTTGCTTTGGCATGTGAGTGCCTCTTTAGAAATCCTGTTTCGTGTTCTTCCTTCTTGATAAATAATATCTTGTGAGGGATTTGAAGATTTTAGTTTTCCATATGAATATTTATAAGTAACAAATAATTTTGCTATTATTTTTCAAAATTTTACTAATCATTCTTAGTGAGATTGTAGGTACTAAGTACAGTCGCCATGTGTGCTGCAGCACACAGCATATCAGGGCTTCTAAAACTGCATGAAATGCGGGGTCTACCTTGACGATCTGCCTCCCGTACCATTATGTCTTTTAACTGTCTCTTCATATGGGTCCTTACAACTTTAGAAAATGTACTTCAAATGAGTTTATTATTTTTCCATTTTGAAAACATGAAATAATCTGTCTTACTCATAGGGTATAGTTAAAGTAAAGAGATGCTGTGGACCCTTAATCACGTTGACTAGTAAGTTCCATAAATAACAGCTTTGACCATTTTTCACTGAAATTCAAAAGTATTTCTTGCGTTTCCTTTGCCTTATTTACCCTCATTTATTTATGCGGACAAAAGACAAGGGATTTTCGTCATTTAAATAATCACTTTCGCAGGCCTTTCTTTCATTTCGCTGTTGACATACCATAGTCAAACAGATGAGGCCACGTCAATATTGTCTTTGCATTAGCATGCTCTTTATTACGTAGTAGGACCCTGCACTTTTTTTGTTTGTTAGTGATAACATAGCAGTTTTTGTTGGGTTTTAAGGAGCTATCGGTTTACTCCTTGAGCGCAACTGTGGTTTAATTGGGGAGGGACAAGTGTGTGGCTAGCTGTTCATAAAATTCTTTGAGGCTATTAGGACCCTGCACCTGACGCAAATGTTTGGTTTCAAAAATATTATATAGTTATAGATACTTAAAGGGCCTATATTAAAATTTTTTGCTACTATTTCAAGCTGTATACACCAGACCAAACCTACTTTGCTGCACCCCAACATAGCATTTTGTAGAGTTTTATAAAAAATGAAATAAATAAACATATCGAGTACCTTGCTGCTGTCGGTTAGCAAATGATAATTAACACGATGAATCAAAATATTTCAGCCTTTACCCCAGTTGGCTTATAATGGTGTAAAAATAAATGAATGTACCAAATAAAAATTAATAAGTGTACACTTAATTGGTATATTATTAGGACATTTCTACAGAAGGGTACTTTTTTTCTCAATTCGGTGGTTGATTTGTAATTTTGTTTTTTAAGTAATTAATATAACAAAAAATTAAGTTTACCCCACCCTGAATCTAGAAATAACGATTTGCCTTAATTTTGTTGAGTGGTTTTTGAGAAAAGTTAAGCACCGAATTGAGGAAGCACCGAATTGAGAATTGATGTAACCTTATAAAAAATGTAACCTTATAATGTTTTAGAATGATTAAAATAATAAATACCTAAAGCGTTTTAATAAATGACTGCTGGTCTATCGATAAAGGTTTATTTTAGCTTTTTGTGCCTTTCTTTATTGAGTCTATGAAATATAAACAAAAAAACTAATCAACATGTTTATATTTGGTAATAAACACTGGTTGAAGACTTTCGTCTTCATACACTAAGGTAATTGAGACGAGAAGATTCTCTTGCACAATTTCCCAAACGCTGCCCAGCTTAGTTGAAGTCGTCGATTGATCTCTTTCTCAAAGTTGGACCTACTTCATTGGATTACTTTTCCCAGGTAAACTTATACTCGTCAACAACTTTAAGAATTTAGTTCCCAACAGATACTGGAGAAGGTACAACATGGGAGCTCGACATGATGTTCGTCCTTTCCATCCATTTCTTCGAGCATTGTGCCAAGGTTGTCCAGCGTCTTTGCCACAACGACTATATCATTGGCAAACCGGAGGTGTGTGATGACCAAATCCTGGTATTAGCCCAAAACATGGTCTCTTACTATGGGCCTTATAACAAAGCTTAAAATCACATATCGAGCGATGGAGAAGGCTATGCTCAGTATTTCTCTACGAGTTCTAATCAGAAATGAGGAGATATATAGAAAAACTAAGGAAACGGTTATAGCCCTAAAAACTTGTAAGGTTTCAGTGTCAATGGGCAGGGCACATAGTGCGAACAACTGATGGCCGTTGCGGCAGAAAATTTCTAGATTGGAGACCCTTCGGCCAAAGACGCAGCGTAGGACGTCCACAGACAAGATAGACAGACGACCTTGTAAAGATCGCAGGATTAAACTTGATGCAGACCGCTTGTGATCGGTCGCTGTGGAAAGCCGTGGGGTTGGCCTATGTTCAGTAGTGGACGTCCTTTTGATAGTGATGATGATGATGTTTATTTTTCGATAAAACTAAGGATTCGTCTTTGTTGAAGTGTATTTGTATTGCTCTATTTATTGTTATTATTACATAAAATCGCCAATTTATCTATTTTACTTATGTGAAGTTTTTGAAAGTGGAAGAAATGAGGGGATGAGGAATGTCATGTCATACCAAGATGTCAAGAAAAAGGCAAACAAATGAAAATTATGGCAATTTCTCCACCGACAAGAGCGAAGTTCTTAGGTTTAAGAAGAAGAAGTTTTGTGTGTACACTTTATCAATCTGTTTATTAGATTGTGAGAAAGAGAGTTTTACTAAAATTGGCCTAAATCTTAGAAAAAATAAGACAGTGCCATATACGATCTCCAGCATAGTCGTTTTATGAAATAAATTAATAGTGCCTATTAGAAAAATTCATAATATCATAGTGAAATCTCCATTCGGTGCCCATTTTCCCGCGGAATGGAGATCCACGGAATTGAGAAAATATCACAATACATAAAATTTCTCAAAAATATTATGAGTTACATACATTTTTACTAAATGTAACGGCAAAATGCAGTTAAACACTCAATAATTTTAGCACAAATCTTAAAAAATACTTCAGAAATATAATTGAGGTGGCACACCGATTCGAGAAAAGACCCTATACCAAAAACACCGAATGATTTCGAACCTCTGAAAATTGCTCCTAAATGCAACAAGTCCCCCGTCTATAGTGCTCGGCCGCTCGGGCGCAACGGTTAGATGGCGGGAATCCATAGTGAGCGTTTCTTTTAAGCGTAGATAGTGCTATAGGTAAATAAAAGTAAATTTCACCGAATTGAGGCACATGCCTCGGACAATATTTTAATGTGTCACTGTATTAAAACTAAAGGATTCAGAATCAATATTAACACTGTTATGGCTTCATCATTTATTCCTTGTTACAGGAATGTAGAAATAATAATAAGAAAGTCATTATTTTAGAAGTTATGAAACAAAAACGAGTAAATTCTGGAAATCGGACACTCCATTTTGGGCCAAATTCTGCCCGTTTTTGAACTTTCAGATTTTTTTAAGGCCATATGTACAACCTGGCGGTCTTCTTGGTATGCTCTCCACCAGGCCAAGAGTTGTATAAATACGTGTGATTTTTTTTAGACACGTTATTCAATTTTAAAGGTATTTTTTTTGCTCCAGTAGGTCAATCAGCCGGGTCCGTAGAAATGCCCATTATTAGCCGTATAGGATTGACATACGTCTTAATAACTTCAGAAAAACGTTCAATATTTAGAACACAAAATCTAAAGCCTTTTTTATTTTATTGTATTTTTCAAGTACGCTTTACCTTATGCCGATGCTTAGAATGAGAATCAATTAATCGAAACCATTGACTATATAAACTCGTCATTGGCAAGTCAGCGCGTGCGCAGCCGTGGTTTTGCATAAATTAACTCATTTTATACATGAATTAACTCATTTTATACAAACCAGTCGCCATTATTGCCAGACACGTATAATAGCCACCGCGATTTATATCCGACACTAGATATGGCTGTAAAAAAACAATGAAATCAGAGACGATGACTGTAAAATTATAACTATCAAAATGTCATATGGCGTAGGTAGCGACTACCATGCGAATTGGTCAAGCACATTTAAACATTGCTTTTCAAAATATCCGTAAAATATGTGCCAATAATAGTATTCCATGTCGTTGGAAATGTTCTCTTAACATGGGGCATAGAGCTCAAGTAATTCCGAGACTGACGCAGATCGAATGCGCAAATTTCACACAGCGGTGGAATTCGTGTTTTTAATGATTGTGAAGAATTTTAGAATAAAGCTTAAAAATTTACTAATATTTCCTAAAAAATAATTAACCTTTTCTTTATATACCTAAGTTAAAAGAATAATTGATTCAGCAGAAAATCAGAAAATTTAACTTATATAGGCCCTTTAAGTAAAAATAACTTAAATAACCGAAACGTCAAAACATTTTCATTTTTTGTGCCTCAGACTGTCGCAGCAGATCTCATCCAGTCTCGCTTATCCAAATTCAATTTCAATACAAGGCGTCACGCGGTGACAAGCCGGTATAATGTGCATCGCTCGCGAATATCTTAATAGAGGCTAACGATCCTTTATCGTATAAATATATTACACGACGACCACAAAAGGGCCTTTGAAGGTAGTAAGCTAAATAAATACTCGTAGATCTTACACAGACAGTAGCTATAACTTCAAAATCAGGGCCTCAGTTCTGCTAATTAAATCGTCACTGAGTTGTGAATCAGGTATGCTACGAGAGTACTAGTGATATACCTCGCTATTCTGATAGCGGCGTGACCTTTCAATGCTGCTGTCTTTAAGCACACAATGTGTTACAGTATTACTACTGAATGACTACTGTAGTCCAACAGAAGATGCCGAAAATACGCGAATCGGGGGGCAGTTATTCGTCAGGACCTCTATAAATCCTTTGTGTTCCTAACAACCAATTAAGAAGTAAAGTAACCAACTAGATTAGGTTTCAAACTTCCAAGATTTACTTGAACAAATCCGAATTTATCCTAAATCGCTCAAGCCAAGCGATTTAGACATCAATTAGTCGAGAAACGATCGCTTCCAAAGAGGATTGAGCAAAAAGTATTCAACTAGTCTTACGAATAAATTTCTAAAGGACTAGGCATTTATCAAAGCGTGTTAATAGGGCTTAAATTCCTGTACAGTTAGTTAAAGTTCTGTGGTAAGTACGGGCGTATTGAGAAAGATATGCGGACCTTGTAAGGTACCGCAAAGGCTACCGTATGAGATAAGTATCTGCCAAGTGTAGGGTTGGCAACATGATTTTATTTAAAATAAAAATAAATAATTTTAATATAATTTATTTTACTTTTTAATATACAAGTGTAATTTTTAATTTTAAAAATTATAATACAAGTGGATTACAATCAGCCAGCAGGTCCCCCTGTATTTGCGATCCAACTTAATCCGTTCAATTCCGAGGCAGATCGATTCCGACTCAGTGTAAACGAATATTATCAATATAATATTATTCTAATAATACTACAATGAGTAATGAGTATTAATATTTATATTGTTATATTAGTAGTAATATTATCAATATAATGCGAAATTGCAATAAGAATTGCTTATTTGACAGTAAACCAGAGCGTTTTAACTGTCAAAACTGAATCGCAATACGCCCCCAGTTCTACATAGGACTTACTGGTTCTACAGGTATAATATCACCAATTTTAAGCCATGTTTGGTCTAGTCTGGAGACAAATTCAAACCAATTTTGTATAAAAAAAACTTACTTGCTCCATGCGACTTAGTCTTCATAACAGACAGATTTCTCTCACAAAAATTCAACTCCCATTTCACCGATTGGATATAAATAGGTTGCAATATCTTAAAAATTGTTATGACGATGTAGAGAAGCAAATTTATAAGCCTTTGCGAGTTCCAATATCACCGTCAAAGGACAAATAACTGAAAATACATAGAGTTAGCACCAAGCTGCGTAGTCTGTTTAAAAAATGCAAAGCACTATATACATTACTTTGTTTTGTATTTTAGAAATATAAAAGCAAAAGTTAAGTATGAAAACTCGCATTGATTGATCACCCTAATGTATCGACTTCTGAGTATTATTGTTTTTATTTGATCATTAATTTGTGTAACATTAAACATATGACAACACCACTATGACTGTATAAGTAAACTAAAACACATTTGTAATACGCTTGGAAACGCATTACTGAATTAATCAAAGCTCTCCAGAAAAGTCTTTATTAAATCGACATTGTGTAAAACGTAGTTTTCCATAATCATTTTTAATTAGACCACAATTTTGAGAAGTGGCAGCCCTATCAAAAGGGCTAAAGGGCTTTGCTCACCGGAGTTACCCGTCCCACGCTATCTGCGAAGTTAGAACACGGGTAACGCGTACTTTTGACGCTAAGGCGATTGTAGAGATCTAAATGTTGCTTTAAAAAAAACGTCAAAGGAGACATTTTTTTTTGGGCCCAGTAGCAACTTGTAGCGTCTAATAATGACATTGCACCCTAAATTAATAACTTATTTTTTAGATAATTAGGCGAAAGATAACGTTTAAATGAAACCGGAATAATAAAATCGAAATAAAAGATGCGTTGTGTTGACTATTTTTCATCACGCCATTCCTCCTTTACAAATACGTGAAAAGGAACGACGGTCTGGTTAATATAAAAACAATATCAATTATTTCAAGTACGTGATTTTGTTTAGATCACGTTTTTTTACTTTTATTTATTTAAAACAATTGGAATGTCCGTATAAAATATTTTAATTGCTTTTTTAAGATTTTTGCATGAAATGGTTATCTAGTAAAGCCAAGGAACGGATAGCAACACTGACAGTTATCACTGACATTGACAGGAATGTCTGAAGTGTCATTTGTCACACTTACCGTTTGGCGTTTGGCTTTCCGTCACCTTCCGTTTGTTTTGGTTTGTTTTCAATTGAGTGTTTGTTTTCTCCGGATTTTTAAAGAAAAATAGAAGCAAAAAGCATCAAGTACGGCCCCCATTCCACTAAACCGTTATTGTGTAACTGTGCAGTGAGTATCAACGACTGTGATTTTTAGAAACGACTGGAAATGTGCGTCAACTGGTACGTGTGAGGATTTAAGTTATGATCAATTTTCAAATATTCCCGTTAGATAACGAAAAACGAATATTGTTAATGATTTCAAGACATTATAAGGAACAATTTAATATATGTTTCATTACTAGACGTTACAATTTATGGGTGGGCCCATCCTCCATACAAGAAAAAAATGTCTCCTTTACGCAATTTGCGAAGTTGATACGGTTACCGCGCGCTGGCCGCTGACACTTGTTAGATCTATTTCAAGGTCAAGAGAAAATGTTCTCTATCAGAAAAGATTTTAATTTTAAATTATCATGATTGTTACCTTCCGTTTTCATTTTAGTCTAAGGGCCGAGTCTACATTAAGGAAATACAATATTGAGGCTTTCCTTCGCGAAATAAACTACCTTTTCATCAACTTCAGATCTTACGTGACAGGCGCCTATTATGTAGCTTTGTTGGAACCATTTATCACATGGAATGTTTTAAGAAAAATCTTGTGAAAATCATGGCTACAATTTAGCTACTCTGAAAATGCTATTCTGATTTTTTATTTTTTAAAGAAAATGCATAGGAAAAGATAATATAAATTTAAAGTAAGGCTATTGTAAAAAAGACGATCAAGCTGAGTTCTAGTGTAATTGTATAGACATAAGACGCTACTAAAGTTTTAAAAAGTAATTAAAACAATTCTATGAAAATATGTCTTTTCATCCAAAAATCTCGATAAGTAGACCTAAAATTATAAATCAGCCTTATATTTGGGTTTGCTCAACTGGAATAAGAAAACTTTTTACAGCTATAAATAAGGGCCGGCGACTGAAATATATTGCTCAGTGACGCTTCGTTCTGTGCTCTAAATTGCGCTAATATACCAGCTTACTTTTAAAGTGGCCAGTATTTTAGTACATTTTCATTTATTTACTACAAATTGAACATAAGGAGAATTTTATGTTTTACAGAGTTATTACGCATTAAATAGCACATATTCTAGATACGTATACCCGCTTAATACTATTCGTCTCCCCGCTAAGTACTTACGCTCTTTTCGGATTTTTCCAAAAAGACTATCTGGTGGTCAAGTTGAGTTGCAAATTGGAAACATAATATCCATTTTTGAATCAACTGTGTCTATATTTCTATTGTTATTATGTATTTTTGTTAATATTACACTGGTCGTTATTTGCTTTTGTCAATTTATGTTAAGTTTCTTGGAGATTGGGAAGGCAATAAAAAAAATTTCTATGATGCAACGTACTCTTAAATACATAAATTACGATTTTGGCCTGGAAACAATTTATTTTCCCTGTTCTATAGTTCCCGTCTTATGACGATTTCCCGCTTATATAACCCGTTTTCGGCTAGGTTCCGATCGAATCATAGTATTGGGGTTTTACTGTATTACTTTAATTATACCAATAAGTGTCATTTCATGACCTAAATTGAAATAAAGATTTTGAATTTGAAGGTAACCTTTATTCTTGTTATCTACAATGCCTCCTACAAACACAGAATACATTTCATAAAAGATGAAAAAGGTTCTGCCGTGAAGTAAAAATGGGCAACCCGACACATAGACACAGTAAATTTATTTTTAGAACTTACGTGTTAGGCGCTTATTATCTAGCTTCGTTGAAACCATTTATCACATAGAATGTTTTAAGAAAAATCCTGTGAAATACATAGCTATAATTTAGCTGCTCTGAAAATGCTGTTTTAACATTTTTCAATTTTGAGTCAAAATTACAAACGTGATAATAACATTCTCGCATGATTATAGCTCATACTACCTAATTCTTGAGGTAAGGCCTTTGCCTAACAGTAGGATGCTTACAAGCTAACTTTACTTTACTCTTATTATGATTATGTTATTTATGTCATGTTTCACAACGTCTGTCTAAATATGTCCCAATTAGTTAGTAGCTAGCCAGATACTTCATACAAAATGACGTTCATGTATATTTGAATTATTCGTTGGTTAGTTAGTTAGTGGAAATAGTCAACATTTTAAAATTAAATCCTAATATATCATACTTTAATAATATCCTGAATGTGAGTGCAATCTCAGCCTAATAGACACAATTAAATATCCTAAATACCACTCAGACGAAATCTCGTAGCGATAATTCAGACGTGAGTGATGGCTTTGGGCTAAAAATTTACTAGCGCTACTTTTTAGGGTCCTAAATTGTGTTAATTTGGACCTACGAGTAATGGCGACTTACGACCTCGTTAGGAATAACCGTGCAAAATTCAGAGCACATGCCTGACACGCCCTTTTTCAATTTACACGCTGCCTTATTACTTTTGCCGGTATATTATTTTAATTAGTTTATTTATAAATAGTTTTAGGGCCAGTTTTTTGATCTGTAGTAATTGTAAAGTTACGTTACCAGCTTTCAACATATTATGCGTTGCCTAATATTATATTAAACCAAGCTCAGAAAATAACATAAAAATATAGTGTAATTTAAATTAAGGGCTTACCTCAGTCCAGTTCACTCCAGGTCTGCCAATTCGTCACAGTACAATATCTGAAAAATAAAGGAGATAAATACTCAGTTTATAATCATAACAAATATGTATACTTGTAGGGAAGCAATCACATTTCCCACAGGTTTTTTTTTTATTTGGATAGAGATTTGTTTTATAAAAACCCTCTTCAAATATTTTAAAAATAAAAAAACATGTCCCTGATGGGTTAAAGTAGTACGAGTAGTAATCTATTGAATGGGCGATATTATGACGAGGGTTCACTAGGCATTATTTTGCACGCTTTGATGCCAAGATACTGAACCGAGCCTAGTCATGACTTTTTTTTACTTATGACACTAGCCATCTAATCTCATAAAATTCTTAACAATAACAAACAAGCCCTAATTATTTGAAACGTAACGGTACCATCGCACGGCCCTTAATAACGCGGGTCTAAAATTGCGCGGAATGCCGGCCGAACGCGGAAAGCAGAAAACTGCCAGCCGGACAGATGCCGGCCACCGGTAATTCCTGAAGAATGTGCTATAGGGCTGCCACTAACAAAACATTAATATTTAGTTTTTAGATGAAAAAGAAAAAAAAAATTATATAAAAAAATATAATTACTTACGTTCCTTATCTAAATAAAGCAGCAACAGAGGGATTCATCATAACATTGATGTGGTGACGCAGCCTATGCGTTAAAAAGCTCTTGCAAAGTTCAACAGGCTTGCCAATGTGTTGGCGCCCGGATAGCGTAAAGACACAGGGTTTGATGCCTTGTCTGACACAGTTGCTTCTTACAAGTGCAATTATGACAGATAGTTTTTTTTTTAGTATGGGTTTGCTCTTGACTCCAGACCAAGCCAAGTGCGACTAAGACGGAGTTGAAGATGGAACGAGCTCGCCCAGAAGAAGCCTGTTCACTCTGACTTTGAATAGATTCGGATTAAAGTCACTAGATATCTAGTCACTATATAGATACTGCGTTTTAGACTTATACAAAGCTGGCCAACTTTTACTTTAGGTACGACTATCGTACATTGGGGACGGTTTGAGTACACTTGTCGTACCTCGTTTTATGTTGATAAGTATGAATAGAATAGAATAGAATAGAATGATTATTTATTTGTCACACACAAAAAATAAAAAACAAAAGATTTAAAAAAAAAGACAAAACAAAAACACAAGGCCTCAATGTGTGCCAAAAAGGACCCCGCTCAGTTAAGTCTTAACACTAAGTAAGTATGAACACTAGTTATAAGATTTTCTGAATATGGCTCATTCTAATACTGACACGTTTCGTTTTCATTATTATTTTATTTCTTCACATATTTTTAATGTTAGTTTTCATTATTCTTTTATTTCTTCAAATATTTTTACATTCTAAAAATTTAAATTACGTTGAGCACAATATTTTTAGGTAAGATTATCGCTGTCAACCCTAAGTGGATTGGATGCGTTTAGAATATCCAAGAGATCTTATTGTGCGTTTTGTCCGCATTTAGTATGGAGCAGGAAATAAATCGCTTTATTGGTAGAGGATAGAATTTCAAGTGTAAATAAAATAGCTGTTTTTATTGTTAATTTTATTAGATTTATCAAATTCTTCATTAGTAGGTGATTTTATTAAATGCACGACTTTTTAGACAGAACTCATTGTAATTAAAGAAACAGACATTTACAAATCGTTACAAATTCAAATATTTTACAATTATTTATTTAATGGCAACGCAGCCAGCATCGTCATAGTTTCTGTGCCACAAGGAAATGGAAATTGAATAGGTAGGCTTTAAGAAACTTTTTATGATGCATCTCTCAGTTTTAATTTTTGCTCGGTTGTTCTTTATTAATAAATTTGCCCTGTTTGATCATTTATAAGCACGTCTGTATGAAACCTTGCAAAAGAGTTTTGAAGCCGCTTTTAAAGCGTTTTACGTAGAGTTTAGCTTATAGTTATGTAAATTCATTGTGGTAGTCCACCGCATGCCCCAGGGAGCGGTGTCCACTCCGCAGTTTATTGGCAACCGCTCGACTGTGGGGACTCCGAATTTATTGAGCACTACCCAACACTAGGAACTTGGAAATTTCAGAGTAAATAAAGGACTTAATTATTTAATTGTTAGTTGATAGACTTATGCCGGCTTATAGATTACTTGATTAAAAGTATTTTGAATACGTCACTAATTTTTATTTTTTATAGTACCTAGGCAAACATTTGGCCACAATCTCACCTGATGGTAAGTGATGATATGGCCTAGGATGAATTTACGTGTAACAAAAGATCTAAAACTTACTTTAAAATAGTGAGGTATGTGCTGTAAATAATGGAAGTATTCGTTGCACAAGAAATCTAAAATACTAGTACTTACTAAATCTGAATAATTTTATTACTTACTTTGTACTTAAGCTTCGATTGCTCAGATAATGCTTCTACTAAATTACAACAATAGCATACCAATAAAGTTATTTCCGTTAAATTGTAGACAAACAATAACCAGATCGTTATCAAAATCAAAACCAACTTAAATAGCATGAATTTAGTAAAGTGGAGCACATAAAATTTGCAAATCTAAAGTGGTCAAGCCATTTGTTATCATATCAATTCCTGGAGGCGAACTAAAGATTACAGGGTCATAACTAAGCTGGCCCGATGCAAATTGTGCAACTTTGTCATAATAAGCATTCTTTCGGGTCATTATTGGCCAATCGTTAATGGTGTTATTGGATTTATTGGCGGCGTTGAAATGCAGTTTGATCCTTGAATGGTCAACAACACGAGCGAACGCGTTATAACTTCTAACCGTTGCATAAGCCTTATATTAACGTACTGACAGTGCAAATACTTAAATCTTATAGAGGTAAAACTCAAACGATAAACTTGTCATTGAATGCTGCAAAATATTCTGAAATATACACGAATTATCAATGCCCAAGCGACGTGCGACGACCACTATACATTGAAAACGGTCTAATACATGACGTAGGATCGCGCTGGAAACATGTCGCTTCTCGCCAGTTACTAAAGAATTAGTAGGAAGTGTCCACTAGTGGATGTAAAAATAATAATGTGAGCTTTTCTTACTATTGTCGCTACTAATAAAGTGTAACTGTATGTATCTACGAGCTATGTGTAAGCTTGTTATAGCTTGTAACTTATCCCACACGTACAGAACGGGGAGCTTGCGAAAAGGATAAGACAGCTTGCTACTGTTGTGCTTGTACGCAGGCTTGCTTACAATGTTATTAATGCCTTAAGTCACATTATTTTATTGCATAAATATATAAATCGTTCGTCTTAAAAAGTACAAAATAGTATTCAGATTGTTGAACTTGATTGTCATACTACTGTGTCATGCGGACTCTACATGTGCGACAACGGTACTTATTAATGTTGGTTGATAGGCTAGGTTTAAAATGATAGGCATCTTATATGTCAAAATATTTCTAATTTACACTTTACGTCTTGTCACTTGGCACACCAGACGGTAAATTAATTATAACTAATTTTTAACCTGTGCCTTTCTTTACCTTCGTTACTTCTTTGCTTATTACTCTTGTTATTCTTTAAAAATATTGAAATGTATCAAAACCACATTATAAATCGGTAGGAAGCGGCTCTACTAAACTTTAGCTGAAGTCTCCGAGCCAATACCTCTCGACCCGAGAGCCACTCACTCGAATGGACAACAGATCACACTTGTTTTAAACAGTTGGCTAGAACCAGATTGGAACACTCCAGATTCAATCAAACTTTAAGTCGGCTTCAAGAAGTTCAATATTCCTCAAATGATTGATTTAATTTAATGAACGAAAACAAATACTTAACTACCAAAAATCCGAACTTTAGTGCTGTAGAATAGAAGAAAGAAGAAAGAGAGGAATACCAAGAATAAGCTATATGCACCAAGTAAAGCAAAAATTTAATGTTGCGGGGTATCACGAGATCAAGATAAGGGCGGAAGAGCGTAAAGACTGGAAAAAACTCCACCGACAAGAGCGTAGCTCATAAATCAGATGATGATGAGTGTTGTAGTATGTAGCGCTGTAGTCTCCAGATGTCACTCTTATCTCCAGACTACGAGTAGACCAGATGCAGTGCAGATTCGTGAATAGACAAAGATGGCGTTAAAGCGAGCTCATCCAGAAGAATCCTGTTCACTCTGACTTTGAAGATTTCAGGGTTATAATCCATCGGAAAAATTCATGCAGATAGATACACACAGAAGGAATATTACTTAAACTATGACTAATATGTTCTTGAATTAGGCATTAATATGATGGAGGATTAATTTTAAGTAATTTAATTCTTTTCTATTTTAATTTTCATTGATAAGAAGCAATGATAGAAGTAAAAAACAAAAAACTAATTAAATAAAGTATTTCAAGCTTCTTTCAATTTTCAAAAGCAAGCCTAGGTTACTTACTCCACTTTAGACCCTTATAGTAATGCCGCAAACGTTTAAATAATGCTTATAGTTTCTTTCTAATCGCAAGAAAGTGTGACAAAATCCATAAAGGTCACTGTTATACAAAATAGTATCGGTGACAACTGACATGAAATCAATTGTGTATTCAAAGTTTGAATACCACGCCAATTTTGATATTGCGCAAGAGACATTTTTAGAGATTGCTGCAAAACATCTTCAGATTAAAAATACTTCGAAAGAAAATAGCTTTTATTTGGGACTAGCGGTCCAAGCGAACTTTGTTTGGCCCCGGCCCTGCCCCGCCTATTTTTGGTTGGTATCTTATTCGGGGTCAAGACAAATCGGTCCCCCTGTTCTTGAGTATGAAGTTGTAAAACAAACACGACCTTTTAAAATGCAATGAATCTTTAATTTACCAAACAAACTCAGCTAAAAAGACAAACACTGGAACGGAAATCCGAAGTCAAATATATATTTAGACAACGCGCAATTTATTTTCCCGTAAAATTTAATTTACTGATTATTTGCTTATCATATTACGGGTAGCTACTTAAATCGAATTGGAATCACTCCATAGGATTTATTGACGTACAATATTTAAGAGGCGTTTTAATCAATCAAACAGACAAAGACATGAAGTAAACTTCATCGCGTTCGAACTTAGGAAATGGTTTGCAGTGCTAACTACTTCCCTGAGAAACAGCAGAGGGGTAATAATTAAACCTCTTAGTTAACAAGTGTACAAGTATACAACACTTAAAGGGCAGTTTCAAACGCCATTTCTCATTGCACGCGCTATCGGTGTAAAAGATCTGAGGTCGCTTTACATGGAACGACATTTGCAACGATTCTATTGCGATATGACTATTTGGTTTCAAGTTTTTGCAGCGCATTGAAACAAAAGAGCAACAGTTCCTGTGGAACTCCACTACTTACTTTAAAAACCATCACAATAGAATGTAGGTAGACCACGGACAGGCATAAATGGAAGACCATCATCAGAAGAAAACTCATGAAGGGGTGTAACGACCCTCAGCAAAGAAGAGAGTTATTGTAGACCTTTTTGAGATAGCACCAGACTTATTTTTTATTGCTGAAAGATTAGAGAGTTAGTAGGTGTGTTGCCGGTTGATGAAAGTGAGCTGTGAATATAAGGAGATTGACAAAAAAACAAAATATTGTTTGCATTTTCCTCTACAGAAGAGCATAATCGATACCTAAAAAACAGAGCATTTATGAAGTAAGTTACTGAACAAAAAGTCAGGCAACAGTTCTGACACTACAATATACTTGACAAATACTGTCTGTCAGTATATTCAGTCCTGAAATAAGCACAACGCTTTGCTTATGAATTTCAGCGACCACAAATAACATCATATCAGTCGTGCCATATAAATGCTCTTAGCTAATTGTACTCTTCCTTGGTGGCGTTAAATCAGGCACCAGTTTATAGAAGCGTGTAATTAATATCAATATGCAATGAAGTAAACTCATGCGAAACGACATTCGTGGGCGGACGTCGATATTAAGACAAGTGGGTGTTATTACAAGCGATGGTTATGTACTTCCGTGAGGAAATTCTTTAGTGTTCTGAGCTTATACACTTGTTAAATGGCGTCAAGATTTAAAAAGCTTCCTAAAAATTGTTGTTACGGTATTGTTTCTGTGTTTGAAGTCTCGACATAGTTTCCCAGTCGAACAACCAGGTGGCGGTCGAAAAACGCTGACACAAAATTGGTATTTTCGAATACTTATTAATTGAAAACTTTTTTGAAATAAGCTTAAAATTACAAATATATTTTTAAGGTTAACTTAAGATATAGCTTCTTATTCTTACGTGAAAAGGATATTTGATGCAGCAGTAGGTAAATCAGAAAATTTTACACTTATTAGGCCGCAATGTCAAAAAAAATTACATATCTAGTGCTTCAGACTTTGGCCGCTGAATACTGAACTGAAACCATGAATATAAACTCTTAACATTTATATTATAAAAAAGATTTTGACCATAGTTTCTCGTTGTCAAAATATAATCTTACAATTGTACAACTTTTCAAAGTTCGCAATGGGTATGGGATATTTTCTAGTCTGCCGCAACACGTCAAGTTATCTATGGTTGTCATAAAGTGCGTATTGCGGCATCGGCACTCATCATTGTGACATCTGCAGCTATCCACAATATGGGGGCCTTTTTATGGCTATGCGAAGTGGGGTTATGTTAGGTCATAGAGGTACTAGCTACACGACGGAGCTATAAAAAAACCCGATACTTTTCTTATCTGGTAGTTTTTTTACGATGTTAAATTCTGTTGCAACTTGTTAGGGCATGATGTGACCTAATCCATGGTTACAACAGGATTAGATTATCCGAAATTTTTGGACAACCGGTTTTTTTTTCTAGGAATTCACAAACAAAATTAGATGTATGTTTGCGTCAGCCAAAATTATTATAAATGCAGGCTCTATTTTCCTTAACAATATTTTTTTTTAAAACAGCACCCTGACAATTTAAAAAGTTATCTACGTCATCGGCTTCGCCTCTCTCAATTCGATGCCCAACCCTTCTTTTTCTCTTATCTTGGTCTTAATTAATAAAAAAATAAAATCTGAAAAAAGTATCTTCAATTTTCTCCAAATATTTTCTACAAAAAAAAATATCGTGCTAAATCGGCCGTTTAAATATTATCACTTAAAACGAGGTGACCGTGTATAAATTCTGCCTGTTTAGCTTTTCACACAAAATCAATTAGAAATGCATATTACGATAACCTCTAAAATATGAAAGTCAGGTATAAGTTTAGATAGAGTATTGCCCTTAGAATTTCCAATTATTTTCCCGCGTCCTAACAGAACAACAGATTTAAATTGATTCTACTACCTGGGCCTAAGGCAATGTTTACACAGCGGAATCCCTACAATGGGGCTTTCAGTGCAACCTCGGCTTACGACGTAAGGCTTCAGTGAGGTCACATTATTAGATCTAAACCAGCCCTTATAACCTTTACAACCACATGTCAGTGTAAAACCGACCTTATCTGAATTGGTTAAGCCCTAATTCAAATTACAGTTGCGAGATGTAATTGTACGTACGCTGTTTGTTAGAACTTTGCATAGAAATTGTTACAGCCAAGCAATTTCAGATTTGCTTGACTCTGAAGAATGAATATGTAAGATTAAATTTAGGCAAATGTAACATGCATAGAACTTGGGGAAGAAATTAAAAAGTCATTAAAATTTGAGTTCGTGAAAAGCTTTGAAACTTGATAAGTCTAAGAACAGCTATTTCTTCAAAAAAATTAAACTTTTATGACCTTGCCAAAAATAACGTAATCTCTAGATAAAAGTTTCCGTGCCCAACGTTTCCATTTGGAATCATGTTTATTTTTCTTGTGAACACTGTCTTTTCTAACTTTGTCATTCAAACATTTAAAAAATCTTCCAATAATTCGATAAATTGCCTAAAAACCATGAAGGTAAGCTGTTTATTTGTGGGTCAGTGTAAAAATTGACTATAAGTGGCTAGTATTATTAGGAATTCCATTTTCCGTATGAGGAAAAACATTTTAGTGCTTATCAAAAACTGAGTTTTGAACTTAAATGACGACAAATAGTTTAATTTGTAAGCAAACTGTAACTAAAGACCGTAATTTTTTTAAAGAATTTACTAGATTATTCTTCGTAAAAAAACTTGTCAAAATCTTAGTCTCACTATAATGAAATCCAGTCTGCACATACTTTTTGCAGGAACGTAGGCTCATTGGCAGTTATGAGAACGTACGTAGATTTACCCATCACTGTTATTACATCGCATATTTTACTATACCGAAGTGTTGTTTCCCAGCATTTTGTAGGTAGAATCTCATTACTTTATCATCGGGTTGTCGATAAAAATATCGCCATTCCAGTTAATAAGCGGTCCGCAAGCAATAAGCTATTAGGGCTCATTGTTGCGGTCCCGTCTTCGCCTAAAATAGCTTCATACTACCATAATAACCGTGCATAGTAATAAAATTATTTCATGCACAGGGCCTATGTATAACGCACGTTATATTACCCAATTAAAAATATACTTTATTTCATGTGCTAGTAGGATGATTTCGGATTGGTGGCGGTCACCAATGCATTATGCGTTGACACAGGCTGTAAAGGAGACGCGCAGCGCCATTTTGTTTTTTATTTTTTATTTTAATGTCACATAATGTCTGAGGACAAGTACTGAGCTATATGCGGCCAGTGTCAAACTTATCTCTTTGCATCGTTTACATCAAAAATATTGCGACACAGAAAAATAAGATAGCAAAGCAGTGTACCTGTCTGGTTGGCAGGTATGGGCGATATTTATTTATTTGCAACCGATAGGGAGTACAAGACATCTTTATCGCACATTTTTTCTTGACTTTGTGTGCTGTCTAAATATTTTCATAGCTCTTATCTCCTGCTACTTGTAATTGTAATGCAAGTATAGTATCTTTAATTTCATGTTTTATTTTTTATTAATCATTGCTGTCCAATATCGATTTTGATCAAACTTGATAAACAATACACACATCAGTCAAAAATACGTAAAAAATTACGAGGTATTAATAAATAGAGCTCACGAGTCATGATCTTTTTAATCCTATTGATCTATCAAATTGCAAAATGTTGATTGCAAAGTATTACCCCAAACGGATATGTTTATCATCACCATTCTTTTGTCATTCTTTTGTAACAGGAGCGCTGGCGTCCTATGGATCCTCGAGTCTTCTAAATACTGTGGCTCTATTTTCCATTACCAGAGTCGTAGAACATCCTTGATAGGCTGTAATTTAAGTAATATCAAAAAATAAAATTACCTGTACTCAAGCAAATACGGACATGACAACTCGGTCAGCATGCAAGCAAGTTTGTAGCAAGTTGAAGTTTATAATAATATGCAATTAACATACAGGGTGCTTGAGAAAAATGTCGGCGTTGACGGATGCTAGAAAGGGTTAGTAAACCAATGGATGTATGTTAATTACATCGTAAGTTAGCAATTAATAGTTGTTCTTGTTAAGACTTCACACAAAGTGTTAGTTTACACGTAGAAGTATTACCAAAGATCGGATGTGCATCACCATTATAACAGGCCTGTTTTATCAACTGCTTAGCTTATTTAAAACTTTTTGCAAGAGCCAAAGGTCAAACTGCCCTGCTTATTTGACACTTCTGAAACGAGCTACGAGCTGGGGTACGGGGGTGCTACGGAATAAATAAATAAATAATTATAAGGCACCAATCCCATACATTGCTCTGATCCTAAAGTACCACAACACCCAGACCCGAAACAATGTAGAAAATCATGATTTCTGCATTGCCCCGATCGGAAATCGAACCCGGGACCTCGGAGCGGCGGAATAGAATTAGACCTCTTATTTTATGAGGTTATCTACTTTATGATATATATGGCCCATACTACCTCACATATTTTGAGGTATATTTTACTTGTATCTACTTACTTTATGAATACAAATTTGTACGTTAAAAGCGACTGTGGAAAATCGTTGGGATGGTCTATTGGTTGGTTCCTTTTTCTAATTTAAGAATAGTTATAGCAATGATGATTTGATTAGTCAGATATTGTTAACCGTTACAAAATCTAAAACTAACTAAAACTTTATCAACTGTCGCAAACGTCAAATTATCTCCAAACCGCCATAAATCTCGGTCGGCGAATCAAAGAATGTGAGTCAGTATCAGTAAGTATAATCTAACATTACTACTGGTAACAAGTCTAATATGAATAGTAGCGAATTCGATCGCCTTTTACGGAAAGCTGGTTCTCTCTAAGCCCGCCTTGTTAGAGACGTTCGTGGATATAATAATAAATAGATTGAGTACAAAATTATACTTATATCTTGAAATTATTAGACATGTTACATAGATGCGTACGACGTCAACAAATATCAATTAAAAAAACGTTTGCTTTATCAAGACCAAAAAAATTAAAATTTCGAAAGACGCCAACGTTACATTGTGTATATGTAATTAATTATAGTAAAATGTCATGCTGGAGCGGGCTTTGATAGAGCTCATAGTATTAAAAGTCAGGTTAATAAGATTTACTTGATACTAATCGATGAGTAATAGCGTTACGGTATGCGTTGGACGTCATCGACAAGATGGACAGACGACCTTGTAAAGATCGCAGGATCACACCGGATGCAGACCGCTTGTGACCCGTTGCTGTGGAAGACCGTGGCCTATGTTCAACAGTGGACGTCCTTTGGCTGATAATGATGATGATGAATCGATTAGTCGTAAATACCTATAAAGTACCAAATCACACCACCCTTCAACAACGAGAACCAATCTTAATCAAACAAAGACCATAAAACTGTGTAAGTGGCGAAAGTTCGAGAAAAGTATTAATAATCCTCACTTCGCGAACCTTCTGGGTGTTTTGACTTTGAAATGGGCTCTAAGAACTTTTATTTACTTTACGACAGAGAAATTCCATTTGAAGGCTTGTAAGAAGGATTATTTTTTGAGCTTCTAAAATAATACCTGTCTCTCCTAATTTCATATTCTCATAACTTTTAGGTATTTGTACCTAGAAATATAGCCGAAAATGAGCGTTAGCTTAACATTAACCTAAACTTTTAATATCTAATCATGTACAAAATTTATAACTAAAATAATAAGATAGTTGTAATATACCATTACCATCTTCAACACGTAAATATGCCTTACTTTTATCCGTAACAAGACAATTACTGCTTTAAAACCATAACAACTTTACAGGACAATAGCTCTCACCAGGTGGACCGTAAAATGTCTGTGACCTTAAGATGCGATCCGATTGTTGCGATACCAACCACAGAGTAACTATCTAAGTAGAGGACATAATAAGAGTGTACTTCACGTGTCAAAAAACGGACTTAAACGAAGTGCTTTCTTTGCACAGGGTTTCGGGACTTTAATGGCGTTTTATTTAGCTCACGTTTCAAAATCACCGCATCAATTAATTAAAATGTTCTTTTTAGAAAAAATATTAAGTCAAAATTGACATTCAATTCATCAAGTTATGACGGACTGAGATTTTATGACACTATGATATGCAATCAATGAAATCAATCTCACGATAGCAGTAAAAGTTAACACGCGTAATTTTCATACAGTCGCAGGGACTTGAGTTGTCTACTTAATATATCAGGTCTGTGATACCAACAATGGCCGAGGAAGTGGAATATCGAGAAAAAGCTGGATGAAAAGCGAATGCTAGTTTGTTCTTCCCATGGGAATATACCTGGGAACCGCTGACAATGCGCTGGATTGTATTATGTATTCGATTCTTGCTTTTGCTTTATTGAGATTAGTGTATTACTAATACGGCTGCAATGGTGAGCGAGAGAAATTGCGTTGGAAATGCAATTGTGGTCGCTTTGTTGTTAGATGTTTTTCTCAGTTATTTAATTATCACACAAGAGCTAACTAATCAAGAAGTGGACAAAAATGATTATTTACACACTTTTTAAAGCTTAGTGAAACGATATAATAAGTGTACGGAAGCTTATTGACATTTGAAGAACCATGGTCAAGCTATTTTAGATAGCTTCATTGCCTTAATGCCTTAATTTCAATTAATGAAATCTAATTCAACATCAATACCATTTCATTTCACGGCTCTATTTTAGTACTACAAATAACACTTTTTCCTTATTTTTGTCAATTGAAAAAAGATTGCATTATGTTTACCATTAGCACTAAACTTTTCTCCAATAAAACTTCGTATTAGAATTTAAAACAAGTGTTAAAACAAAACAAACTTAAAGCATTCCTATAGAGGTGTGGACGAACTTTGCACAGCTGGCTTGTTTTAGAGTAATAGGGCTGCCACAAGTTCTAAGTTCTTCAAACACTTTACACTTAGTTAATAATGTGCTTGAGAAATTGCTCCATATTGCATGGTAAAGTTTAATGGTTTATGCCTCGTTTATTGAGAAAAAGAACATCAAAATGTATTGTTAGTAAGGAGAAAATCGAGTAGCATGGGACAGCACTATGCAATCAAGTAATGGTGACCAATAATAAGTCAATAGTCAATAAGTCACGGACCGTCGCATAATCCGCGCGTAATTATTTAGTAGCTCTGTTTTAAATATGAAATCAATAGATCCGTCGTTAAGGGTGTATTTGTGCTTTCAGTATGAAAAATCCTAAAAATATTTATTATTTTACATATTTATTGGTTTTGAATAATCGTTTTTTTTTCTTTTCCTTCCGTTTCGGTTTAAAACAAAAGGCAACATTTTATACCCGATTATATTCTTACCAGCTGATTGATTGCTAAAGTGCGACCCACTGTGTATGTTTAACAAGTAAATTGTGGCTTTAAAAAAAGGTCAGGAAGAGAGTGTTTTTTATTTACTAAAAGACTGTCAGGTTAGTTTGTTGGTTTGTACCCGTATCCTCCCTTTGCCCTCTAGGTTCAAAAAATATTATTATGAAAGCATAACTTTTCTGGCATTAAGTTTCAAGAGAGAAAATAAGCTTATTTTACTAAAACTTAGTCGAATAACACAGCCCTAACTAACATTAATATGCAGACCCATGCACGCTCAGACACACAACTTCTGAGTTATGTGTAGCGAATGAAATCGCTCAAATTTGTCAACCCCTAAGCGTATTGTACGCTTAGATTTATATGGGTACTTCGGGTTAGGCGCCCTAGGTATTCGTAATAACGTCAACTAGCTCTATTTTTATGAGATGGAGGAAAATTCTGTTTCGAGAAATGACTAAACAAACGCTAAATTAATAAAAATTTCCAAGAAATGTGTGGCTTAGGAATGGTACTTTGGTTCGAAATCAAGGCCTACGCATGTTATTTTAATTCCTAAAAACAGATGAAGGTACGTCTGGGAAATGCCTGATGCTTACCCTCTAATCCAGGTCCCACAGTGTTATAAAAGAGGGGGTGCTATGAGGTACCTAACCTAACTATAGTCAACGCGTCAGCAACTGAGTCTTGAGGCCCTAAGACGTCTTGAGTGGCGAAGCTGCATCGCGTTTCCAAAACGCGCGTTAGTATCGATGCGAAAAGTCGCAGTGTGTAAAGGGTCTAATGTTAATAGAGATAGGTATATAAAGCGCGCCGCTTCAAATACATGACACTAACAGAACTCAGTTTGAAACACGCCGATTATAGTTTAAACGGTTCACTTGACACTCAAAATGTAATACTGTCGTAAAAGTTAGCTACTAGCCAGTAATGCGCACCATTTCATAGCCCTCATATTTCCCCGCATATAAAAGCTCACTGTCACTGTCACCTGCGCGAAATTGCCGCGCACAAGACAATAGGCCTGTTCGAAGTATTGCGCAGTTCGTTAACTTTTATGTGTCTTTCTTATTGCTTTACCGTTTTCAATTGTTTTTGTATCTGACGAAGATATTGTGGATAGTTTTTTGCAAGATCTTAAAATAGCAACATTTATTTTTATGTACGGAAGGAAAAGTACTTCCTATTTACTATATTACAACAATAGGAAGAAGGAAAGGATTTATTTTGTTGAAACAGAGTTGATTTCAATCCTTCTTTAGATACAAAAATTTCACAATAGAACAAAAAGAATAAAATGTTCAAGAAATAAGTAAATTGAAATAAGCGTTATTGCATAAAAATGTTAACCAGCAATCTCCAATCTCCATACCTATTATCAATAATTTATTTAAGGTTTAACGTATCTTATACTCTACATTTTCGTGCGCAAAAACCGTTGCATTTCTTTTTTATATAAATATTGTCAAAAAGCTTAATATCTTCGAGACGGTTGCTTCGATTTTTAACATACGCAGCTAAGAACCACCGCTAAAAAAACTTTCAAATAAAAAACCGCGTCCAAATCGGTTCACAATCGATTCAGCGGTCAAATTTATAAAATCCCTCTTTTTCCATCGAGGGTTAAAATACTAGGAAATTCTGCAATTTTTGACATCCAAAACACAAATTCCATTCCAGCCCAGTGGGCCGTCTCAGTGCATTGTTGTGGCGTATCAAACGCGTGTCGCCATAGACACGCGACCCCGAATCGATCTACTGTGCACCACTGATTGTGGATTATTTATTGAGTTACCAATTTTTGGGGTGAAGACAATATTGTGGGTGCAGTTAGACTTTTTCTTTAGCTGGCTCATAAAATATTTAGTGGGACTTGCGCACGGTGATTTAACCCAGGAATACGCTAACCCAGGATAAAATCATCATTCTGTCTCTGTCAACGTCATATAAACTGACAGAGACAGAATGATAATTTAATCCTGGGTTAGCGTAATCCTGAGATAAATCAGCGTGCGCAAGTGGGCCTTAGAGACGTAACGTGATAAATAGGTATTTTTTTATGTGTTTTTATCCCTTACTTCATGAATTAAAGTCACCACACCATTTACAAAAACGCTGAGTACTATAGTGGAAGTTGTACGCAAAACCCCTACCGAATATTTGTAGGTATTTTGGGTCAAAACATTTTTTTTACCTCCAGGCATACTAGAGGTAAAAAAAAATATTTTGATGTTTTGTGTGTGTGCCCAAGGGCTAAACCGTCCTATAACAGGATTACACACTACTTCCTGTTTAATGGTTCGCGCTTTACGTGTAGGTTATAGGTTACTCATACTGAGGAAAACAAACACTTGTTTTGAGAAATGATACGTATAGTTGCCATAACAAGGCTTGTGTCGTATGTCATCCGACGCCAACCAGGATTCTTTAGGGTGATTGTTTTCAATACGAGTTGACGCTTCGGAGAAGACATAACTTCATCGCATTGCATGATACCACCGCTGGCGTTTGTCATCAATGCGTCGACATACAGTATTGTGTACTGATGGAGTTGATAGACAGTTTGATCAAGCCAGTACCATTACCATGAGTTTACGACGGTTTTACTCGCTAGCGACTACGTAAAAAAAGTCTATGAAAAATTGCACAGTGCCCCTGGCGGTCACTTGCAGAACTAAAAAAAACATACAAAAAGTGACGTCGTCGCTAGCGAGTAAAACCGCACGTAAACTCATGGTAACGGTACAGGACCAAGTAAGACCATCATCATCATCCTTAACTGATGTCTGTATTTGAATGTATATACATGCTAGCAGACTGATCGAAATTTCAAATAACGCTTTTGCAAAAGCACTAAGGGAATGTTATGCGGAGATCGCAGAACGCTAGCTTTCTGTCAACAGCTCTGAAAGTTCTTTTCTTTACAAATAAAAGTATACAAACGGCTGACTGGTGATTATCAAGGACACTACTGAGTCCACTCCTAGTACCTTACGACTACTTTTTCTTCAAAAAGTTTTTTTTTCCTTAATCAGTCAGGTATCAAACGAATGCCGAGAGTCGCATAACAATGGAATTTTTATTGTGTCTCGTTTACACATACTTGACGAGTTAAAAAGTATCCTGCTAATTTGGTTTTGTATTATCTATTTTATTATTTATTGCACAGACAAAGAAAGGTACAAATAGCGGAGTTAATGCTAAATCATTCTGTGTATTTGTTTTTAAATCCCTTGGAGGCCGTATTCATCCGTTTGAGTAGTATTATCATTACAGATTTTTGGCTCTAGCTAAGCCATTGCACTTTGCGCTCCTAAGCTAAGTATCTATACAGGGTGTTTTTGCAAGGGAAGGGGGTGCCAAATTTTTGGAGATGAATGAGACCATCAATTTGAACAACTTTTACTATGGGGTTATCGTTAAAACCTTTTTTTTCTGCCTCTCCATACATTTTCGTCAATGTAGCTGACTGATTTTGTATGGGGCACCTGAAATTTTATTTAAGATTTCGACCATGAGCCTATAGTAAAAGTTGTTCAGTATGATGGTCTCATTCACCTCCAAAAATTTGGCACCCCCTTGCAAAAACGCCCTGTATGTCTAGGAGTCATCGCCATCTGAGTAGCGTATTTAGCTATTCTGCTTGCACAACCTGGTACGGTTCAAGGGGAATCTTCCCAGAATCGGAATCAGTGATCACGATATCTCGAGGAATGGAGGAAGCCATCTTCCAGCGCGCGCTGATCGGTATGCACACGGCAACGCGCGCGTCCGATGCACTCCGACGCTGATACCACCTTTGTCAAAGAATATACAATGTAGTAGAAGCGTCAGTCGATTTTCTTGTGTGCGGTACCAGCTAAAAGTTCTATTAGTTTTGACAGGATCGAGCACAAATTAATCGTCACTTGGAAGATTTTTTGTTGATAATGTAGAAATGTAGACATGTATAAAACGTGAGACTCGCGACATACGGTTTACAACAGCTTAGGAGTCTAATAAAATTTGTTACAAAACATATACCTAATTTTAAAGCAACTTTGACTAATAGCATCACCAAAACCTAACCTAAAAGCTTTATCATTGTACACATCAGAATGACCGCATCAGTCCGACCACCGCAGTGGCGCGGGCGCAGGTTGCACAGTGCATCGCACCGGGGCGTGAGCGCACATAAATTAAACACATTCTCATGTGAAAATAACAATTAGACAAGATATAGTCGAAGAAAAACAAAGAAAACAACACACTATGTATTTATCTCTAGGCAGTTTGCTTTTTAGTTGCATATATGACTGATTGAATGCGTTAGTCTAAGCGGGAACCGGGTGCCACGACAACAATAGCTTTATTTTATTTCTCAAAAAATATTAGAATTACATTTATAAAATAAAATAATTAAAAAACATCACTTTGACGTGTGATTGTAATTCATTACTAAGTTTCCTCCAATGGCTTTATTTGGGTCCAATATAAAAAAAAAACTTTTTGTAGCTAAAACCATTAAGACATATTTACTAGTTCACAATAAGAGATAATCTGATCATAGTTTTTTAGTGTTTCACAAATCTGCATTATTACCTACTTTTATTTTTACTAATAGGCAAATGCTCCCCGTACAAAAGATATGAATAACTAAAATGGTTTTCATTATTTTAGGACCACGGCGAATTGGCTAGGAATGGCATCAGCCAAACTAATGACTAGTGATATCCAATAAAAAGTACTAGGCATGTCTCGTTCAGAATGAAACAAGGCTTCGAAGATGGGCTGTGTATTTACAAATTATGCCGCTTACATTGTTGTCGTTGAGTACAGTGTGCTATAATTTATTGCTAGTATTTTGTGACGACAAAATTAATTTGTAGTCTTGGCTATCTTTATCTTACAAATAAATGAGGACCCTACACCTCGAAAACTCTTTGATTATTTTTTTAAATGGAGGAAACTCCACAGAGCTAATCTCTTAAGTAAGACAAGAGACATAAATGAAACGTTTTAGAGTATTTTTTTAACACCTAAAACAGCGTAATTGAAAGCGTTACGTTGGTGCATCATATTTCATTCCCAATTTTCCATTTACGTTCACGCTCAAACTGCAATTTATCCGTCCGACTGTACTCAACTGCATATTCATATTATGTCCCGCCGTCTGATGCGACTTTAATCGAGTCTCCGAGGCCAGCAGTACACTCAGCAAGAATAATCACTTGCATTTAGTTAACTTGTGTGTTTATTACACCTTTTTTGCGTGGTAATGTGATAATACTCATGCATGTTATTGAAATTAAGAAATGTAGCTCTTAACCTCATGGACTGGGTTTTATTTTTGAGTAGGGTTTAAATTTGTTTTTGCATGTATTTTCTTAAACCTTCTTTATTCCAATAAAAGAGTAGAAATGATATGCGTATGTAAAAATTTACATATTTCAAGTTGCAACACACAGTAAAACAAAAATTAAACTATACTCACTCATTCTATCATTCAACTGGCTCATGAAAAAAGTTATTTTTTCTTAAAAACCTGACACTTTATCTAAAAATCTAATTAAATTTCATTACAGCCTTGTAAACAAACTTCTGTCATTTAAAAATACTCTCAAAACCGTACAAGAAACAATTTTCTAAATTTAATTAACAGTCAGATTACCCATTAATCCGTCATAATTAAAAAAGAGACAAAGGAATTTTAAGTAGGGCCATAAAACACAAACCCGACTCTAGATTACGGAGCACAAAACAAAAGCTAGGTCCCACACGTGCTGGCCCTGTACTCAGTATAAATTAATCAGCCAGTCCACTCAAATCTCCACACTTTTAGTATGAGAAGTTTAATGATATTTTTGAAAATAGAAAAACGGAATTTTATAAACTTCGGATAAAGCATTAGATATTGGTTTATACGGACTGTGTGTTAAAATCCGGGTGACTCAATGTACAAGTAAACTGATGATAACAACTATCACATCATTAAGTTCAGTCGTTTGTGAATTAAGACATCGAGCACAACATATTACTTGCTTTTGGTAAGAGAATACACCCTTCAACATACAAATATTGTTGTTTCACTACTTTCCGTACCTTAGAGTAGATTTCTAGTGGTCTGGTGCCTATACCTTACGAATTATAAATTGTGAAAAAGTAATAAAATTCAGGCAATTGAGCACACAAGTCGTTCATAAATTATTTATAGGGTGACAAAATATGTCCTTTAAGATAAAAAAAAATACATTACCGTGCATTTCAAAGTTGTAACTAATCGTCCACAATGAAAGAATTATCGTAAAAACCGATACAGTGATGTACTGCCTTATTTCTGAAATGAGTCGAATTGTTATCACTGAGTCCTGTCAACTCCTGACAGTGGTATGCTCATCTCGCTTGCACTTACCGATAAAGCGGCGCGCTGTATATTCCTATCTCAATTGACATTAGGGCCTCAGAAGTCAGTTGTTAACTGTTGTTAATGGCTGACTATAAGCCGCCCGCTAACATGTGAAGAACGCGATCGTTCGTTAGTTTGTGTGAAATACAGCTTAGCTTTTTATTGTTCTGTTGATGAACAGCACCAACAACGTGTTCTGTTTGACTCTAATAATAACTACTGTACTGTCTGTTCAGGCGATGGAGAGGGCTATGCTAGGTGTATCTCTGCGAGATCAAAACTGAAATGAGGAGACACGTAGAAGAACTAAGGTAACAGACCCTGCGTATTAGTAACATAGCTGATGGAGCAGGAAAGTTCAAGATTGGAGACCCTTCGATCAGAGGCGCAGCCTAGGACGTCCACCGACAAGATTGACAGATGAATAAAGATCGCTGAATCGCACTGGATACAGACCGGACCGAATCACAACCGGTCGCTGTACAAAACCTTGGGGGAGGCCTATGTTCAGCAGTGGACGTCCTCCGGCTAATAATGATGATAAATGTACTGTCTGTTTCTCACTGGCTATGGTCCAGTACTTCACAAAGTCTAGAGCAATGCTAATGTGGGCATAATCGTTTAGCCGCGGGACGCCTCCGGGTAAATTGACCGTCGGGTCCGATGCTAAAAACTGGCTAAGCGACTGTCCTGGGAGATATGAGGGTTCTTTGTTTGAATTAATTGAGAGCACACGAAATAGTAATTATTTATTTTATGATAGTTATAAATAAAATGAAGTGTGAACCTAGAATATAGACTAAAGGATTTTTTCTTATTTCGTTTAGATCATCCAAGGATACCTGGGGGCGTATTGCGATCCAACTTAATCCGTTCAATTCCGAGGCAGTTCAATTCAGACTCAGTGTAAACGAATATTATCAATATAATAATATTATAATAATACTACAATGGTATGAATATTAATCTTTATATTGTTATATTATAGTAATATTATCAATATAATGCGAAATTGCAATAATAATTGCTAATTTGACAGTAAATCAGAGACATGGCTCGCTTATTAGATACACAACAAGTATTTATCTGGTGTGAATAAATTTCACATATAGGGACATGCAGAGTGCAGTAGAATCCTTAGACGCCTTGACACAAAAAGTTTAAAAATTCAAGGAACACCAATTTGCACATCGATCGTATTCTACCGGCGACGTTTTGGCAAACTATACTTACAAAAAAAAGATTGTACCAGGTTTATACCAAGACTAAAATTATCCGACAAATTAGAAAAGTATGAACCTATTATTGAATGACATTATATTGGATCACACTGGATGCAGACCGCTCACAACTGATCGCTGTGGAAAACCGTGGGGGACATCCTTTGACTGATAATGATGATGATTAAATATTAAATTTTGTCGGGTAACAGTTTAGTTTCGGTGCTAAGCCTAGACTGGTACTAAGTAAGTGTAATATTGGGGAAAATGTCTACTTTTCTTATCCATTTAGCAAATTCAATAACCATTTTAAAGTTCCTGACTCCTCACGGGCCCCTGAATATTGAAGATGTCAAGATGGCGCCGGATCATATGCGAGCGACAAGTATGATTGATGCAAGGGATGGATGAGCAGGGCCTGATGAATTAACGTCCCGTCTGGGTAGCAGAGTGAATAAGGCTTTCATCCGATATTATGCTGTTTACCATTCCTGTATTATTTTTGTGTAGAGTTTACTACTGTTAATTGTAAGTTAAGCAAGCATTATACATAAAAAAGAATAGGGACTAATATGACCTATTGCTATTGGGTGTGTCCCAAAAAAAATACATAATCAAAAATGGATGCCAAGAATATCCATTTTTGATTATGTAATTTTTTTACTTTTCTTCCATAATGATTACACGGAAGAGTGTATTTCTTAGAAGTAACCTTAATAATTTCATCGGGATTTTCGGGATCAAACTACCGCCTATACGCATACTTGGCAAAAACCCTTTACACAAAAATCAACAAATCACTATATAGGACCATCCATCATAAACGAATTCCCATCATCAAATTCTTAGGGGCGTTACACACTTATCTACATTGTTCCACGGCCACATAAACATCTCATCCCTAAGGGCATCGAACGTAATCCAAAAAGGTTCGCAACAACATCATCTCGATCGATCAAGCCCACAATTTGAGCGACGACGGCAATTTCGAAAGATGCGATGCGCCTGCGCCGATAACCTCCGATAAATCGCCAATAACATCACAAAGGGAACGGTTAAGTAAGTTCTCTTCAGATTATTTAAGGCTACGTTGAACTAGCTTAGATACTAAAAACATTGTCGGAAAAAATATGAACTACATCTGACAGCTCTGTATTCACTTTTGGATATTTATATCTTTAAAATGATTTTTTGGTTATGATTGCTATGTAAGGCCTAGTTGTGTGATCGATAGTTAACCTTATGGTTAAGTTTCGTTACCAGCGGTTAAATATTTTCTATTTTGCGTGTTTTGAAGAAAAAGTAACTTAATCAATAGTAATTAAAACAGCCTTTTAGACATTTGGTTAAGATATTTTATGTTTAAAACACGCACAATAGAAAATATTCAACCGTTGGTAACGACATTTAACCATAACTTGAGCTACGAGTAAATACCGATCACGAAACCGGGCCTTAGACTGTAACTAATTTAAAATAGTTTTAGTTATCTATTTCTCGTTACGTTTGTCAAAAATACATGACAACATTATTTGTGCCTTATAATTAAGTTATACAATAGAAAGTTGAATGTTGTGTTGTATCAAGAGGTTAAGAGAATGGCGGAAGAGCGTAAAGAATGGAAAAAACTCCACCGACAAGAGCTTGGCTCTTAAATTAGATGATGAATAGAACTATATATTTAAAACCTAAATAACTATAGTTGGTAAAACGAAACCTTAGGAGGATATTAAATGACACAATCATGAGGCTCAAATTCCCCATCCATATTCTAAGAACTACCCACAATGCATCAGGTCCACTTATTCCCTGTACCAAAACTTCTTACACATATTCCAAAAATATATTAGTAGATATTCCTTCCCTAATCACATTTCCAGGAAAACTTTCCCGGCAAAAAGTAGGGAATAATAATATTATTTATTTCTTCCTTTCCCTAAGTCTCCTAATTGCCTCGTGTCGAAATTAAACACGTAAATAAGATTTAATTGGCGTCTTGGTTATAAATGCTATTGATAATTTTAATATCAAATACATTTTTTTTTTGTTTTACAGGTCAAATGGTCCGTAAGTGTTTCTTAATTCTTAACTAAGCCTAGTTAATATATTCAAAAATGAAATAATGTATCTCAATATAATTTCAAAATTAGATTTTGTAGAAAGGCGAGCTCTTCTGGCACTTTAATGAATGGCCTCCTGGATTCAACATGTATCATAGCTTTAAAAAAAATATCAAAAACTAGTTAAAATGTGTTAACTAGTTTTTTCTAAAGCACAACCCAATCTTTAACCATCTTCAAAGTTGGAGTGAGCACGCAGACTTTTCCGGGGGAGCGTCTCCCTAATAATAAATACCAAGACATGCCCTTTGAAAAGTCCCCTTTTCTGCGAAAGTCACCTTGGCTATGTAAATCAATCATGTCTCACCACTCAGCGAATCCAAAACGTCTCTATTTATTTAGTGGAACTTCTAAAAATGGGTCTGCAACCGCGGACGCCATTTATTCCGTCTGAATCGCCATCGTTCAAGATTAAAACGATATTCGAATTAGGGTTTCTACTACAAACATAAGATACGATACGTTCAAGGAGGTAAAAAATATGTACGTATACTTTCTGATAAATTTATGACAAAGGAAGTATTATTTGTGTACTGATAAAAACTTATTTACAAGATATTTAAGACTATTATCGAGGACTCACAGATCGGAGGAAAAGTCCTTCCTACGTTAAGAAATAAAATATTAGCTTTTAAACACAAATTAACCTCAAACAATGAATGTTAAAGACTCTATTTGAATAAGCTTTTCTCAGCAATATTCGTTAACGAAATACGTTTTTCGTAGTAGACCTCCAGGATTTGGAGCGAGGCTTGAATTATCGTCTGTGTTCTCCGCTTTTATCCTGAAGAGGAAAGCTTTTAAGAATAATAGTTGCTCCTGTTACAAAAATTAATTACGAGATGTTTTTGTTAGGAGCGGGTTCTTTGAAATACCCAAAGATCATGAAAAGTTTAGGTGCGATAAATTATTAGACCGTTCGTAAGTAATGAATAATAATACTAATTAAATAGAAATAATCACTATATTATATAACAAAGCGGTGTCCTGGGTTCGCGTTATACCAGCAATTTTCGGATTTTCATGCACCAATAGATTGAGTCATTCACTTGAAAAGTGAAATTGGATATAATTTCAAGGTTTTTTTGTATAAATTGGTTGAAATTAAACGTATATGGTGACGGAGTAATTGATAAAAATCTATGCACCTTGCGTATGCGGGATGGGTCGCTAGTTCATATTAGTTCATGCATATTTTGCTGAGAATTTATTTTAACGCCTATTACGGTCAAAGATTACCTGCCTACAAGTTTCATTGAATTATCTATTAATTTGCGGAACCGTTACAATGGATAATTTTATGGATACCGCGATATAGTACCGCCTCTTCTGCTTACGGAAAACATTTATCAAACGCGGGCTTTTGAAGATGAGGTTAATACCTAAACAATATATTATCCTAGCGATAACGGAAGTGTGTTCGCTTGTTTCTTAGGCCCAGTTTTATCGTCGATAGTAATGGTAAAGTTACGTTACCAGAGATTGAATATTTTATCAATAAACCGGCCCTTATTATCACATATCCAAGGTATTGTGGCCCAATTAAGTATGCTAAATTATGAAAATTTATATGAATGTAATGATACTTGAATACTAGCGAAAATACACATACAATTCTCTATTGTTGTGCTTGCTTATATTTAAGAAAATTTATGTTTCTACTATTTTTGAGATCTGACATGTTGACTGTGAATTTATTTCGAACTTATTATTGTCAACAAAAATCACATGCTATTTTTCAATGGCTATATGGGCCGAACATCAAATTAATTGTATACATTCTGAGTGAGTACCAAATAAATGATTCTATACTAGATAGAACAAGCAAATGAAAATATCTACAGTGAGTGACAAACATCGATCCTTACGAGAGGCGTTCTAACAAACCCTACATCTATTTCGGCGGAACTTTTTATCAGATCGGACGCGGTTCTTCGAAATGATTATTGTTTTAGATCGCGATCCCGTGCCGTGATTAAGGCCCCACATTATTCGGTTAGTGTAATCACAGTAATTTTGACCGATTTGGGTATTATGCTACCAACTTCGGAGTTTTTGGATTGATTCTCTTCGTTTCCACGAAAAGTGGTAGGCGGTGTTTAGCCACCTAATATATCTACATATTTTAGGAGTGTTCAAACTGTCTGTCTTAAGGAGTGAGAACTTGTGATTACTACGTGTCGTATTCGCTGTTTGCGAAGTACGTTCCACACCTAACCCGAATTGTTGACAGCGCTCGCTTGCAGTGACAAAAAAATTTACAACGTTGGGGGACTTCTGTCGCCGATTCTCTAGCAATTTTAGTATAGGCAAACCGCTTCATTGAAACTTCGCCTGCGGGGTTCAGGGGCGTGGGGGGACTGGGAGGAGGCGATAGCGGGTCGCGCGCGGGGTGCGGGCGGCGCGGAAACTCCCGCCCGTGCTCTCTCGTCCCCCGCACCCCTTAGTACCGCAGGCGAGGTCCCAATTTCGCAGTCTACCTATAGTAGCCCTGCATATTATTTTATTTAATAAGTAAAAACCGGTTAAGTGCGTGTCGGACCCGCGCACTGAGGGTTCCGTGCCACCCTTAACTCAATTCAGGGTCCACTTACTTTCACTTAACGAAAACATCACAATATATTGCGACAGCAAAAATAACTTTGTTTTTCATAGTGTTTGTATGAAAGACAAAGTTATATTTGCGGTTGATAAAAATGTGTAATATTTAAAAAACTACTGGTTCGATCTCCTTCAAACCAATTTTCGTTGCAAGTTTTTGTTTAGATCTACATCACATATTTTTTTCAAAATTTTCACTTTCTTAGTTCAAAAGTTAGATGGGGGGGGACGCCCATTTTACCACTTTGGAAGCGTCTATATCTCAAACCTTACACTTTTAGAAAAAATGGGTTTTGAAACCTCAACATCATTTTAAAAGACCTATCCATAGACACCCCACACGCATAGGTTTGAGTGAAAAAAAATTTTTAGGTTTTAGTTTCATGTATGGGAGCCCCCCCTTAAATATTTTTTTTCTTACTTTTTGTATCTGAACCGGAAAGCGGTGAACAAAATACACCTACCTACCAAGTTTCAGCTATGTGATGCTTATAGTTTCATAATAAAGTGGCTGTGACATACGGACGGACAGACAGACAGACAGACAGACAGACAGACAGACAGACAGACAGACAGACTTGACGAAACTATAAGGGTTCCGTTTTTTGCCATTCGGCTACGGAACCCTAAAAATCGTTTGTATATATTGACTTAATAGAATAGAATAAATGTATAATACCATATTTCATTGAAATACCTTTGGTTTAATTATTTTCGTAATAATGACAGTCTGCTAATAGTTTGTGGCGCTGTTGTCGCGCACGGTCCCAATAGAGAAGCAAGAATATGCCAAGCAAAAAATGATTCGAAAATACGACGACAAGATTGTGAACGACTCCTTGAAATTTGGACTTCGAATATGAAACCATTTGTATTGCCTTTTACATGATGATTCTGTCTCTGTCAGTTTATTTGCCGTTGACAGAGAAAGAAATAAGATTTAATTTAGGACGAGCGTAATCCTGGTTCAAATCATTATGCGCAAGTATGCCTGATCTTTGTGTAATCTCAACTTACAAAGTAAACAATCAAAATATTCGCTTTAGTCGGTTACTTGCACTTGTCAGGCTTTTACCACTTAACATGGAGCACTTAAGAAACATGCACATTAGTAATGAGATAGCGAAGCCTCACAAGACTGGAAGAGCCTTCGTGGGAGCTTCAATTAGCCTGAAGACCTAATTCAGCTAATGATCTGAGAGTCGCGGGTTCGAATCCTGTTCCCTTGGGAAAAGTAACGGAATTGTGACGGAATGGAACGGAAATGTTATGGAAACAAGATTCGAGCTCAAGCTTAGATAAAATATTGAGATACAGATAAGAATTTATACTAACATTAGTTGAATATTATACTAATGAACTTTGCGTTTATTGTTGTTAGCTACTTAACTTTGCTTGGCTTCAAAAATAGCATTATTTACATGATTAAAGCTAGAGTAAGTGCAACAAATTGTAGGTAGATTATTTATTACTATTTTTAAAAAAATATTTTTTTTACAATTCGAGTTATTCCAAGATAAGTATTTCCAAGTGGTACATCACAATAAAACTAAAATGCAAAGCAATTACATAGACCTAATCCCATAAAAGAGAACAACGGCAGACTTTTATCACGAATTCCTGAATTTGGCGCGTCTCCAAATTCTTAACATACAGCTATTCACTCAAATTGCTATATCGAACGGACTTACATGGGCATGTTTGGATCGCGATATTTTGACACAGGCCAAAAGAGGGACGTCTCGTCTGAGAGGGATGGAAGACGCAAAACAATTTGTGCGCATGTCCACTGCAACCCCAAGATAGTCCGTATATTCACCTCTGATATGCTATACAGTGATCTGTCCATCTATGCGATTTGAAACCTTATTCTGTAGGGTTAAGTGGGGTAAATTTATATGTTAGTGGTGTATGTATGTATATGTTGGGAAGTGAATTTGTCTCTGGCATGGCAAGGTCGTCGTAGTGTATGACGCCTGTTACGGCATTGCGTCGGGAGGTCGGAACGAATGATCCTTGTAGATGACCCTTAGATTCAGAGTATTCTCATCTTGTAGTTTATTCACCGAATAAGACACAGTAAGCGTTTTCTCCGTGCTTAGGAACTTCAATTAATATATGATTGCTGATAGTTAATTTCTTCATAACAATTTGATGACAAATAACATAGTCTGCCTGTGACCAAGAATGCTGTAAAGCATTCGAAAAGTCAGGCGTGCTTAAAAATAAATGTTCGCGAAATCAAACCGTAAAATGTCTTTTAATCAGTCAGGTATCAAACGACTGCCGGGAGTCGCATAATAATGGTTTCTCGTTCACACATACTTGACGAGTTAATCAATGAGTAGTGTTCGCGTAAACCAAAGATACTAAATGTGTTGTTATATATCTCTTATGGCATCTACAACAAAAAGCCGATAAGCCCAAAAAGTAGGCGAAATGCTGGGCTTACTGTTACAAGGAAAAACTATTTTTGAAAACAGCTTCATAAGTACCTATTGACATTATACTCAATAAGTATTACCTTCCCATTTACCTCTTGAGCATCCTAAAATTATAACGGGATTGGTGAAAAAAGAAATGATTCTTAGAAAAATAATTAAATGTGCTCAAGAAAATTGGGCGCAAGGCAAATTGAAAAGGTTTCCTGTGTCGTTTCATTTTGCTTGGAAACTAAAAATGAACAGGCTTTGATATAAAATACGTAGGCGAGTCAATCTCAAAGAAAGGTGATTAATAACATCAAAAGGTAATAAATCTGTCGTATGAATCTGCAATAATATGAAGACTAAGTAGTAATACCTATCTTACTGACTTAAAAATGACGATTTTCTTCCTTCGATGGACATCATCGAACAAAAAAAGGATGTAGTTCATAAGCTGTGACTCTAGAATTAGTATACAACCGCTTTGACGCTTATGCATAAAGAAAGACCAAACAATGACATCAATAAATAACCAGCTGATTATTATTCATAATATTGCAAACACTCCCTACAAATCATCTGATCCTGAACGTTAATAATAGTTTCGCAAGCAGGGTAATAAATAATTACATCCAAATACATTTCTATACAATTCCGATGGACACAGAGGCTTGCTTTATCCGCATTAAATCTGTGATTTGTATTTCTACACCCACTCATTCTTATATTCTACGTTATGTCTTATGCATCTATCAATTTTACGCTAATACAGATTTCATCTTATACGCAAGTAGCTAAAAATGGACTTAGAAGTCGTAAATAAACGATAGCTCTTTAAAATAAACAACTCTATTTACTAAGGTGAAATTTTTTTTACGAAGTCGGTGCCATCGCATTGCGGCCATCTCAAGCACAATCATGATATTACATTTTGAAAATAATATTTGCTTTACAAAATAGTGACTTGACGCAAAGACAATGTCCTATTTTAAATAACCAGTAACGTTATCTGTCCATTGCTTTATAATAAACTAGCTTTTGCCCGCGACTTCGTCCGCGTGGAATAGTGACTTCTTTCTCCCGTTTTTTACACATTTACCACTATATCTTTGCTCCTATTGGTCGTAGCGTAATGTTATATAGCCTTAAGCCTTCCTCGATAACTGGACTATCCAACACAAAAAGAATTATTCAATTCGAACCAGTAGCTTCGGAGATTAGCGCGTTCAAACAAACAAACAAACTCTTCAGCTTTATAATATTAGTATAGATTACATTCCATATTTGAATTATTCGATGGTTAGTGATTATTCCTTGATGGTGAAACAGGCCCTTAATATAATATAGACGAGACGCCCTTATTACATGAAAGAAAAAAGTTATGCTTTTCATCATTCTCTTGCCCTGTTCCCAGTTTATCTGGGGTCAGCACAGTATGTTTATAAAGTTATGCTTTCATCCGTTTAATCATTCTTACCTATTCTTTAGTAAATATTACTGTCTCTCTCTAGAGTCTAGACAATACGGACCGCCTAGGCACTCTCCGTACTCCTATTAGGTCGTTTATCTCTGCCACCGTTTCTTTTGAGTACTATTTATAGGAGCTGACCTTTAAAACTGGACCGAATTGTGTTCGTAGACAAATAAGGCATTTAATTGGACCTTTGATTCTACGTGGCTTTGAAAATGTGGGCATTGAAGATTTTCGGCATAAGTATATTTTGGATTACAAATATCTATAGGGAGCTGATTGAACTTAATAAAAGAATAGAGGAGGGAGATAAATAATACGAGGTCTGATTCTAGCATCAGGGTCATATACCTCATTGCCGTATAATTAAAGTGTCTTCTTTTTGTCTGACATAGCGTTGTATCTACTTAAGTTGTTGAAGATGATATCCGGCCTCCGTAGTGTAGTGCTGGGTATCGAGGCGTCAGGTTCGAGGTCCTGGGTTCGATTCCCGGTCGGGTCAAAGTAGATATTGTAATTTTCTATATTGTCTCGGGTCTGGGTGTTGTGGTATCACCGTATGTTCTAAATCCATAACACAAGCATTAGCTACTTACTTTGGGATCAGAGCAAAGAATGTGATTATTGTCCAAAAAATAATTAATAACATTTATCTTATGATTTGACTACGTCAGACTTACAAATGTCAAAGAGCTTTACCTTACAAATTATCCTACTACTATTATAAAGGCGAAAGTTTGTAAGTATGGATGTATGGATGTATGGATGTATGGATGTATGGATGTTTGTTACTCTTTCACGTAAAAACTACTGAATGGATTTGAATGAAACTTTACCACAATATAGCTTATACATCAGAATAACATATAGGCTACAATTTTTGAGGTTTCTAATGTGAGGTCGTAAAAAAACACATTTTTTGCGCTACTAGACGGGACGATCCTGAAGTCCACGCGAACGAAGTCGCGGGCAAAAGCTAGTATCTTAATATCATTTCATAAAAATAATTAAAAGCCATTTAGAATTACACGTAAATAAACCGACGCGTTCACTTAATGAATCCCTCTAATTTCCCTAAGGCTTCAACTGCAACATATTTCTAATTTGGAATTTCCAAATTATCTCTTTGTGTGCCTATTCTAGCACATCTAGTTAAGACTGCTGCTTTACTAAACAAAGTTACGAGCTTAAAGCAAATAATAACACGGCACACCGTAGCACGCACTGCATGGTTGTTTTTTTCTGTTTTTGTTTTTTGATCGTTTTTTTTTCTGTTTTGTATTATGTGAATTTGTCGTGTGATTGTGTATGTTGTTGTTTTGTGAACTCGTTCAAATGTGTGTGTGTGTTTATGATGTCCTAAATTAATAAATTCATTTTCTTTCTTTCTTTCAATTTAAGTCGAGAACAAAAAAGAACGAGATAACATTTTCTTATGTGTCCTACAATACTAGAAATAGGTTCCAATCAATGAAAATAATTAATTGCAGAATTATAAAGAGCACTTCATTAATCAGGTGGACAGACTGAGAATCGAATCCTGAGCTTCCAGCACGCCGTTGTGTACTAATCCAGTGTTTAAGTAATAATGTGTACTCATGCATGAGGCTTGGGGTCATTGACTTCAAATACTTTTCACGTTCATTACCCGATAACATCAGCTGAAAGAAAACCTAATTTTTGGGGCGTAAAAGTTTCGGTGACTTTTCCATTCAAAGTTCATTCACATAGCTAAGAAATATACACATTACTTTTATTTTCTTACGATTAGCAGGTACTATGTGCTGTTTTTATATTATGTTGGTTGAGATGTTGAAGTTGCTACAATTATAGGTAAACAGACAATCATAAATACTATTAAAAACATCCAATGTAAAATTATCATCCTATTCAACAGATTATGTCACAATGGTTTCAGAATATACACTGAAAAGCAAAATACACGCAATATTAAGCAAAATCTTAACCCCTTAATGAATAGCAGCAGCTTAGGAAGTAGCTAATGCTACCTCAACCCTTTAAACTGTTGATTAATGTTGTTTCCCATGATTCCTAAAGGCCCCCACCCCAAATTTTCCTAACCCCTAATACTGGGCCCATGTTTACCGATCCGGCAATGCGGCATTATCGTCACGCATTTTATTTTAGGTACTACACAGCACACAATCATATAAAAAAAATAAAAGAGGGGCTAATTTAACAACAACTGCAGGTATTCAAACAAAAGCGACTCAAGTCCTCGCGGAAAAACTGCCGAATCTTCGTCCGCAAAAAGCGAGTGGCGCCGGCATCAACAAATTTTATCTTTCATTCGACAATACACACTCACCTCGTAGCAATATTAGTAGAACCGGCAAACAATCCAGTTGCACTCAAATAAACAACACTCACGACCGATAAGCAGGTGAACCTTGCAAGAAAAACATCAAAATAGTAACTTGGTTATATTTCTTTTGCATCCCGACGTGGCGGACGGACGATCGCACGCTCGCGACTGCTCGTATCGAGCGAGCCAGCCTCCCCGCGCCGCTCTAAACCAATTTATAATACATACTGAGACGCAGCATCCCCTGTTCCCCACCCCAGATGAAAACCAACCCTACTACGAGGTATTAAGGCCAACAATCCAGCGGATGTCGGATGCCGCAGCGTCAAAAACGTCGCTAGTTCTTGCAGAAAAGCGAAGGGTGCGAATTGTGTACGTTTCCATCGGTTTTACTCTTCATAATTGAAATTAACGTTGGCTGAAAGCCTCTTTGAATATCGACACTTTGCTTTTGAAAGTGTCAAGCCTGTTTTACTGGGCTGAAGTTGGCACGATCTACTCGGAAGCAGTCTGTCATTTATAATTTTAATACAGGTTCTGACACTTATCCCGAGATAAATCTATTTACAGTCAAATTATTACTTTGATCGTTAACATCGCTGTTAAAATTTGATAGGGTTGTGTCAATTACAAAAGGGATTGACTGTGTTAATAACAATTGACTGATTAGTAAACTAACCTATTATTTTACTAACTAAAGTATCATAGAAATCGAGATAGACCTGAACGTTAAATTTTAAATGTCATTGGCATACAAAAGTTACGAGAGATAATCATATAGGAAAATCATCATCATATCTGCAAAAAATTTTAGGCAAATAAATTAACTCCTACTATTATTTATTTTATGTACTAGTGGTTTTGGAATTTTAAAAAATGCTCAATATTTTCATGCCGCTAATTGAAAAGAGATCATTTTCCTACCAGCACCCCTAGAAAGAAACATCCATAATATGTGCATTTACGTTCTTCTAGAATATCATCCATAAACAATGTTTTATTTTTCAAAGTCCACCGACAGCTTGTAGGAAATGCATACGTACCTACTTTATAAGGGATCGAATGTAGCTTTTTGCTTAATTAACAAGTCGATCCGATTTGTCCACGTTAACCCTTTTATTGAACAAAAACTCATGCGACTTCAACTTGCGCTTTTTGTTCTGATCGCCAAAGAGTAGTGGAGTTACAGAATCCACCAAATAAAAATGTAAATATCTTTTAGTTAGGTGAAGTATTAAAGCTCACTTGAGCTGTAGTAGCAAGATTATTTGTCGAGGTTGATAGGTAGATATTTGATATGGTAAAAGTAAGATGATGTGACATTGTACTAAGCTTTGGAAAATGCGGAATCACCGTCATCATAAAATTTAAGAGCTCTTGTTTGTAGATTTTTTTTCCATTAATACTTCAAATTAGAAAAGGGTGGTTTTCCTCTAGCCTTACACACTGCAGTTTAAGAACCGGATAATCAGTCGAAAGCCTTTCCTGATATACGAAATCTTCAGCCTTCTGCCAGTACTGACGTTGTTGCTACCCAACACCAGGGTAACGCTTATTTTTTTTAACACCAACTCCTAAAATTTTAACACTGCTCTGAAGTGATCTTTATCTAAATTGCACTTTCTTTTTGAAAACTTCATAAATATTTATTAGTAGACTATGTTCATGCATACTTCATTCAGCGATAGTTGGTGACTGATGAAGGTAACTCTACGTAAGTATGAATAAGAAGGAGATTTCACACAAATCTTTTAAACTTTTCAAGACTTATATTACAGCATTATATTTCATTCTCTACGGTATTCAAGTGAAAAACAAGAGAAATACAGTTGAAATCACAAGTGGATTCGAGTCTTCGGTCGGATTTATTGCCTCGTTTCATTCAAGCCGAGCTCAGATTTTATTAAATTGCACCAAACGATATTTTAGTCTAAAGCACTGAGATTTACTTTCATACTCACTTTTGAAAAGCTTTTGCGGTTTATCACTGTTCATAAAAAGTTTATAACTGAGGAGTTATTTTAAAAAATAAAGTTTTTTTTTCGATTCAATAATTAGACATACTAGTAGTCGTATTGTTTGTATTCGTATTGTATTTTATGCCTATTAAGTCCAATACGAATGCTTTTTTTTTTATTTTGATCTTTGCATTTATGTATATTCGCAAATCAAAATACCAAATGAAATTTTAATTAATTTTATCGACCCACCATGCCAAAAAAAATATATGAGGTCATTATTCAATTTGCTACGTTAGTTTATTACACGTTTCATCTGTAGTTATATTGTTGCAAATCAGAGGCGAGGCAATTTTTTTAAAAAGAGAAAACAATGTTTCAGCCTAAACCTTTTATTTACCAAGAAAATTACAGAAATACCCGCAAAATAATAAACCTAACGATGTGACACGGTCGACGATCGGAAACGGAATGAACCCGCTTCTAATCGAGCGCTGCCTTATATAGTCTTTGGGGTGGGTGAATATCGGTGTTTGCAACACGGCCTCTCCTGACAGGAGGCCGTCCACGGGCTCCTTCCTCTTCATTCTGTTACAGCAACGGCATGGAGAGTCCAGGTTCCGACGAGGACGTGAATGGGGCGCCAACGTCTTCTTCTGCCGCCTCGTCTGAATCTGGTCGTCCGGTTGGTGGCTCGATGACCCTCCCTGTACCAGAAGTACTCGGTTGCTGTCCATCATCAACAGATGATTCTTGAGGGAGTCTTGTACCATCGTCAGTCTCCTGAACTTCATCAGCACCACGTGTGTTTCTCTCGTCTTCGTCTGTATCAGTATCTGCATGGAAACAAATTTCAAAGTTTTAGAACCATTTCTTAGTAGATACTTAAGGCCCTTTTAGGACGCTTCATATTACATACATGGTTACCCCTATGATAAGCGCCTACAAGTGCCAACGAAGAGGCACGACGTTAGCATTCGCTAGACACTTATATCACTTAACTCAAGGGTAACATAATATCACAAATGGAAACCTTAAACTATTACGATTACTAGCGCATAGGCACGTCGTTAGCGTACACTAGCAATCATAATATTCATGGGAACCAAACAAACAGACACACTAAAAATATGGTCGTCAAGGGTCTGCAATTGCCTGCGCATAGGCACTACGTTAGCGTACGCTTACAATTGCTGCCCGGAGCAAGTATCACTGCTCGCAACTGCTGGAGCAGAGGCACGACGTTAGCGTACGCCAACATTGCGACACAGAACTTGCAAACTCGACACAAAACTAGTACTCACGATCGGTAGGTGCATAGGCACGACGTTAGCTTACACCCACATTCGCAGCACTCAAAAACATTCTACCCAATGTAGTTTCGCACTTGCAGCTGTAGTTATCAATGCATAGGCACGACGTTAGCGTACACTGACAACCACAGTGCCCGAAAGTCACACAACCAGACCAAATGCTCGTAACATCGAATTACGAAGAAAAATATAACAATCAAGCGTTCACAATTGCCAGAGCATAGGCACGACGTTAGCATACTCTTAACAATTGTAACGCCCAACAGTAACACATTTTAATCAAATCTCATTCAAATGAAAATAAAATAACTCACCCTCGAAATAAGCTGCGCACACCTCGGGGGTCCATTCCCCGTGCCAAGGGAACATGTATTCTGCGGACGCTTGCGTCAGCTTCCCATATGACCCGGCTACCAACTGCAGCTCGTACCGCCCATGAGGTAGGATCTTCGTGATGCGGTATGGCCCACGCATACCGGAGTCCAACTTTCCGGTTGACTGTGCCTGTTTCCTGACGAAGACTAAAGAATTAAGTGCATACGTTCGGGGTGGCCTCCGTCCTTGATTGACGTAGGTATCCTGGTCTTGTTGGTTTTGCCTGAGCCGCTCGGACGTCCTTTGCCTACTCATCTCTCGTAGGGCTTCCCTGTTGGAGCTAGAGCCTTCTAAGGCTACGTCGCGGATCAAGCCACGAATGAGGGGTGTTGCAGCGTCGATACCTACCAGCAAGTTAAGGGCAGAGTATTGAGTAGTTCGGTGCTTCGTGATATTTATTATCAATTGAAGTTTCCACATGACACTGGGCCACTTGTGCTCTCGATAGTTTGACTCAACGCGTATCATATTAAGCACCGTTCGGCAGTAGCGCTCGACCTGTCCATTGGACTGGTGCATCTCGGGTGTGATAAGATGCGTGTCACAACCTAGCCCACTAACGAAATTGAGGAACTCGGTGCTCTGAAACATGCGGCCTCTATCGGCCACAATCAACTTCGGGGTGCCAAACAAAGATATCATATTAGTGACATGAAGTTTTAACTCAGTCGCATCTTGGCGATACATAGGGTAGAGAAGACAAAACTTCGAAAAAGCATCAATAACTATGAGAACATAGCGATAGCCATCTGCCTCTGGAAGAGGTCCTAAAGCGTCCATATGGACGGTTTGGAAAGGCAGGTCGGGTTTTTCCCAAGAGCTAATAGGTTGAAGTGGGGCCCGGGGTACTTTCTTTTGTGAGATACACACTAAACAATGGGAGACATATTTTTGAACAAAGGTTCGTAAACCTGGAAACCAGAAATGCTTGGTGATTAGGTCAACGGTCTTGTCGACTCCAAGATGGTCGTGTTCATCATGGAATATGCGAAGCAAACTCAACCTATGCCCCTTAGGTATGAAGCAAAGATATCGGGAAGGTTCACCAGTAGGTGTATGTTTGACGTAAAGGAGGTCGTTCTTAACGACGTAACGAGTCGCATCCAGTTGCCCGTCAGCAAGCTTCTGGATGAGAGTCCGGGTTTCTTCATCGGAAGCCTGAGCAATCTGTGCCCACGTCTGTGGTTTTTGGACAGTGCACACATTGATCGGGTTCCGGCTGAAATAATCGGCATGCGACATAAGCGTACCTTTACGGTAGTCCAAACCGAAGTCAAAGTCCTGGAGGTATACCCACCATCTGGCCACTCTAGGTAGCAGGTCTCTCTTGCGTTGTGTAAGCTTCAATGCGTTACAATCTGTAACGACAGTGAAATGTACACCCACAAGATAGTGCCGAAAATGCTGCAAGGCTTTAACCACGGCTAGGGTTTCGAGCTCATACGAGTGGTAGTTACTCTCAGCTCCCTGTGTCAGTTTGCTGTAGTAAGCTACCACCCGCTTGCGGCCACCCTCGTGAACTTGCATCAAAACAGCCCCGTAACCAATAGAACTGGCATCAGTGTGGACCTCAATAGGCAAAGACGGATCATAGATTGCCAGCACGGGCTCGCTAGTAAGGGATTCGATAATACTTTGACGGGCAGCTTGCTGCTCCTTTCCCCATTCAAATGCAATGCCTTTCCGAGTTAAAGCTGCAATGCAAGCAGTCTTCTGTGCAAAGCCAGCTATATATCGTCGAAAATAACTGGCCAAGCCCATGAATTGACGAACTTGCTTTACATTTTTAGGCTCGGCAGCATCTACTAAGGCCTTGACTTTCTCGTGACTCGGCCGCACCTGACCTTCACTAATACTGCGACCTAAATACTCTATTTCTGTTGCCAAAAAGGAACACTTTTTTAAGTTAATGGAAAAACCCGCATCCGTAAGTGTTTTGAGAACGTCACGCAACAGGACAAAACCGCGATCCAACGTCTTACTTAAGATCAGAACATCATCTATGTACACGAGGATTTCACCAGATTCCATGAAGTCTCGAAGTGTCTTTGTGATTATCCGTTGGTAAACCACCGGGGCATTTGCTAAGCCGTAAGGCATTTTCAAATACTCAAAGTGCCCCTCGGGCGTCACGAAGCCAGTAAGCGGAACAGACTCCGACTCCAATGGGATCTGGTGGAACCCTGTAGCCATGTCAAGGCTTGTGAAATACTTGTTATGTCCTAGGCGGTCTATGTGATCGTCAATTCGCGGTAATGGGAACCTATCCTTAACGGTTACTTCGTTTAGTTTACGGTAATCGACGCACATTCTATCTGACCCGTCCTTCTTTTTAACAAGGAGGATAGGACTAGCGTAGTCAGACTCTGACTCCTGAATGATACCTTTACCTAACAAGTCCTTCACAATTTCACGAACACGCAAGGTCTCAACATAAGAGAGTCGGTATGGTCGATAATAAACAGGTGTGTTACTGTTCAGTTTGATACACATTCTACCTGTGTTGACGGTAGATGTAGCAGTACCCGATATAAGGTGTTGAGAAAACTCATTAATTATTTCCATTAAACGTTGCAAATCGTCATCTACAAGAGACGTGTTAATCGGTATGGACGTATCAGACTGAACAGTCATCACTCGCGCCGAATCGCATGTTTCTCTAGTAAGTAACTGACAATCACGCGTACGAACATATCGAATGCCTTCCCTATTCAGGACATCCGTGCCCACTATCACTGGTGTGTTCATGAACTCCGAAGCTACCACGAATAAATCTACCTCAAGGGTAACACCGTCAAACTCAATGGGTAAAGTAACGTAGGAAGTACTTTCAAGTTCCTGACTACCGAGACCCTTTAACACGCGGAACGCCGGCTTATGCGGGCAATTAAAATGTCTCAATAATGACGACGAAACGAGGGATATGGTCGACCCGCTGTCTATTAAAACATCCGTCGGTATACCCTGAATAACTGCGGCGACTACATCACTATTGCGGGTATTTCGATTTTCGCGACAAAAGTTGACATCGTTTTTGTTACGCGACTCAGTCCGTTGCTTTGCAAAGCACGTATCTTCCTTATGCCCTACCTTCTTGCAAAAGGAACAAGTTTCAGATCGCGTAGGAACAAAAGCAGGTTTGGTATTCGAGCTACCGGCGGAAGAACCTATGTCCGAATCAATTCTAGGCTTTTTATTACCACATGTAGCTTGTCTGTGGCCCGTTTGACCGCACGTAAAACAACGCCTATCATCAAAATACCGCTTCCGGGACGTCGTATCGTTTTTATCCTTTGCACCTGGTATATTTTGGAACGTGGCACGCGAAGCGTTACTTTTAGATGTATTCGGCTTGACATAGATCGAAAGAAACTCTACTAAATTGTTCGGCAAAAGTTTAGCATTTGTAGCTGACGCTCGAATATGTGGATCGGTAATTCCTCGTACTATAATCGCGGACATCAATTCATCACTAAGGCCCTGTACTATGCGGAGGCGAAGTAGTGAGCGACGAGCGTAGTCGGCGTATGTAGGGTAGCTATCAGAATTCTTACACATTACTTCGAACAAAATGTTCGCTACGTCAGGCGTCCTTGGACACAAAGGTTTAAATTCCTTTTTGAAATTACTCCAAGTTCGCTCGCTCGTCACCCACTCATTCAACCACGATTGAGCCTCACCCTTGAGACAATTCCCTATCCGCGAAAAGCATTCAAAATCACTCCAATCATTTAAATTTTTCGCACGATCTACCTCCTCGCACCAATCATCAATATTGTGTAAGCTAGGGTCGAAATTGGAAATATAAAACCGTTGGTTAGATTTTACAACACTATTAATTGAACGAATAGCATCTACGATTCGATCCGTCATAGCAGACGGCGCGGCGGCTTCACTATTTGCACGTTCGGACACGGCACTCGCGGTTAAATCGACACGTAACTCACTCGGTGGTGGCGCCGGCGCCGGTGGCGGCGGGGTAAACGTCTCGGGGGGCACTATACGCTGAGTGCGCAATTCGGACCGGCGACGCGGCGACGGCGTAAACACGCGATGGCGCCTAGATCGAGACCGTGATCGCGCACGCGACACGTGAGGACGCGGCGGTGTTACGGGACGCGCGTGATGTTGACCCGACGGCGGTGCACTACCACGAGTCACTTGATTTTCTAATGTCCTAAGTCGCACTAACATTGCTTCCATTTCACGTCTTAGTTCACCGTCTGGAGTACGATCGCGGTACCTACTGTAACGACGCTCGCGGCTACTAAGGCGGCTACGACTACGACTACGTTCGCGATCCGACATTATTTTCTCCTCTTTAGCACTCGCCACAAATCAACAAAATACAGAACGGCCAGCAAGATAGGATCGCGTTGATCCTATCCCACTTCTGATGTTGCAAATCAGAGGCGAGGCAATTTTTTTAAAAAGAGAAAACAATGTTTCAGCCTAAACCTTTTATTTACCAAGAAAATTACAGAAATACCCGCAAAATAATAAACCTAACGATGTGACACGGTCGACGATCGGAAACGGAATGAACCCGCTTCTAATCGAGCGCTGCCTTATATAGTCTTTGGGGTGGGTGAATATCGGTGTTTGCAACAATATATTCTTTGCCCTTATCGTCTGTCCGTCATCGCACGCGACGCGTCGAAGGTGCAAACACATAAATAATTGAGAGTGCACATCCCTTGCACTCTCAGCACCTCCCCCACATACAATAATAGCTCTTTCGCACTCACAATAGGCACAAAAGTCGCGTGCAGAATCCCCAGATCGGTGTCGCATAGGCACAAATCAAGTTAGGTTTAAACGCTCCGCTGTGGCCGTTAAGGGCATTCAAGGGACGCCGAATAATCAGGAGCGACGCGTATTGGTAAATGTACCCATAAGGTTTCCGATGTATGGCGTTGGTGGGTTAAATTTTAAATTACATGAGTAGATAACTATTTGATGCGTATTTATATTTGGTATTTGGTTCTGAGTTATATTGGCTTGAAATTAAAACGCCTACGATACACATTTATACAAAGCTAAATGAAATATTCTACTAATTTCTTTTACATTCCGGTCAATTGTTAAGGTATCTTTGTAGCTAAAACTCGATAAAAATAATCAACATTTCGGTTGCAACAATAATTCAGGGTGAGAATGAAGCCATGCTATCGTTTTTTTTAAACATTGACTACCATCATCTCCAAAATGATATCTTATTTCCATAATTATAATAAGAGACACTTTTTAAAATTGAAGGTTTCTCACAAAATGAATAGGACTAATACTTTATTTATTTCAGTACATAACTTTGTAGTTAGTTACTCTAATTGACACTTCGATAACCAAGTAAATAAATACATTTTTCCCAGGACTTCGAATAGATCTGTTTACATTATAAGTTCGTTCCAACTCTATTTTAAAAACAAAGCACAATCTATTGAATATTTCAATAAGTATGAATAACTGAATATAAACGAAGTTTGGTAAACGAAAGAAGCACAGAAGCTGTATCTATTAAATTTCAATACTCCTTGCACCAGGACATTATGCCATTATAAAGCAGTTCGTAATAATTGTAAAAATAATTCATTGTGAGAGTAATCTGGAAACATGGTGACGCAGCCTACACGTTAAAGGGTCACGTAAGAGTCTCCACCAATGCGGAGTGATTGTAATCGAATACGTAAAAAGAAACGGTCTCCTAACATCCAGACTAAATTTTCTTTATTCCTTCTATAGCGTTGCGCTTCTATGTTTGATTGGTTCACCGCGTCCATTGCGTGAGTTTGATAGGCTGCTAGATAGCCCCTACACATTCTGCGAACAGTGACTTGCTCTGGAATTCGCCCTTATTTATGTTTTAAACAATCACTTTGTTTAAAGTAGCTTCAATTCGCATCTTACAGAAAACAATAAATACTTGATACGAGACACTGGTTAGTGCTCTTACTATGCCAGCGGTCACGGGTTCAAATCAAGATTCGAACCCTTTTTTTTCCCTAGCAGGGAAGGGGAAAAAGTTTATGTGATTAGCACGAACATTTGTACCTACGTCATGGATGTTTATATGTATTTAAGTATTTATGGGAGACGACCCCGACATAATCGTTGTCTGGTATTTGTAACACAAGGAAGACAATTCCTGAGTTCAAAACCAAGACAATTGGTGTGCTGTCTTGTCTGGTGCATATTTGTATATTTATTTATATTGAAAGCTTTCCCTTTCCCAGCACTTGTTGTTAACCCGTTGGCAACCTGGAAGAAAATACTGCAATATCTCTTCAAAACTTTTACTAGTCTTTCTTCTAACTACTGACAAAAACCATCATAAACCAGTTAAAAAAATTACTATCAAAATACAGCTCTAAAAAAATTATTTGTTAAAAAATTGACAATTTTAATAAAAACAACTATGTAGCTTTAAGTTCATATTATGCTGTAATTTTCAGAAGCCTACAACTTTTTCACCTGCGCACACGGCAGCACGTTAACATATCCAAATTCGTCAGAATCCCGCAACCAAAGTTCAATTCTATCTTCTATACTTTGAGTTCAATATATTTTGATCAATTTGGTAGGTTGATCTACGTACGGCACACTTCACACTACTCAGACCTATAGGAGGGTGCCAGAGGCTCCTCGATAATTGGCAGACGGAGGGCTAAAGGCACTTCGACTGGAAACTAAGGGGAACTAATGTTTACACGCAGCGAAAACCGTCCTTATGACCGTTGGGTAAGTCCCAAGGTATCGGAAAGGTGTACTTATTTTTGACTGACTGACTGTACCTGGGAGACGTATCTGTACGTGCTGATGGAACTAGGAAAAGTTTGAGTTCAGTGACCTTACCTTAATACTATACCCATGATACAAGTAATATTAACGAAAGTAGAACTTGACAACTAAGAATAGATATCTTTTAATTTACTCAATTATAATAACCCACTCTTAAGTTTTTTTGTACGTCTGTTAAAAGATCTGAGTGTCATTGCGAGCTCTAACTACATTTGCACCGCGAATTCTCAATTGAAAACTGGTACCCATTCCTATCGTTGATCGAGCCTATTCGGTATAACAGTAACAACAACGGTATAGCAACAATCTCATCAAGTGCTCCCCGGAAGGAATCGAACCCACAACCACTGATCCCGTTCTGAATATTATTCTATTTGCACAACTACGAAACTGCATAACTGTTGGTGGGGACACACGGGTGAACAGTTTGTGCGTGACCGTGAGCGAGCTTTAGTTCGGTTTGCCAGGAGTTGAATTTTGCATATGAGAACTAAATATTGTTTTACAATAGCTTAGGTACTTACATATAAATTATATGCAGTATAAAAAAATGCATTAAAGCTATGGTTTTTAAACTATCCAGTATTGACTTTATGGGGCAATAGTATTGATTGACAGAAGCCATGAACATTGTACTTTTAGTTATTGGGTGTGTGTGATAGAGATTTTATGTTTATGCTTCAAGTAAATAGGTACAACAAACTAACGTGTATCCATCTGAAACGCCGATTAGGTACTTCAATGTCATTGCATAATGCCTTGCTCTTGGCAGCTTATTTTTATAAATAAATAAATATAAATATGCGCCAGACAACACACCAATTGTCTGGTTTCGTGGTAAGGAATTTGCTTCCTTGTGTTACGAAGTACCAGACAACGATTATAACGGGGGCGTCTCCCATAAATACTTAAATACATATAACATCCATGACTTAGGTACAAAATGTTCGTGCTCATCACACAAACATTTGCCCCTTGTGGGATTCGAACCCGCGACGGCCGGCGTAATAGTCTGGAGCGCTAACCAATACACCAAACGCGTCGTCAATTTTCAAAATGTCTTCCGTATGTTTTCATCGCAAGTTCGTCTTTACAGCTCTGCTAATGTTATTCTTGCGTGATACTGACTAATTTACTCCACTGATCCAATATATTATGGCTAGCGTCATGAAAACAAACAAAATATTTCTTTTATCTAATTCTTGATCTGATAATTTACGCAATCGCCATCATTTTGGTTGTAAATAAAGATGCAACGAAAAGCCAAGCCTAGTTCATTTCTTGGAGTGTTTTGTGGCTGTAACTGTCGTTTACTTTGTTTATATGATTGGGATTTATAATAATTATTACATTACACTTAAAATTAAAAGTAAAACCCCCGTCGTTGAAAGAAATATAGCTGAACAGATTTTAATGAAACATGGCTAAGTACACTCGGGGTAAAATTATATGACACTAAAAAAATACGAAAATCGGTTGATCTATTTGGGAGCTACGACACATAGACAGACTACATCACAGTAAAACATATAACACCCCTCTCTTTTTGGGTCCAGGGCTAATTAATAAACAGGTAACTTAATCTTAATCGTAATGATTTTGTATGTAAATTGCCATAATGCCAATAATACTTTAGCTACTTAACAGCTGAATCCAGCTGCGTAAACAAAAAGATTGTTGGTATGCAACGATGTGAGTAATTTTATCTTCACACTCAAATGGAATGCTTTTAGCATTAAGTCCACCTTTGTGCACCATGATTTGTACAATGAAGTCTTTAAATAAAGAAATAAATGGAAGTGTTGAAACTAAAGTGGAGCATGTTCAAAGCTAGGTACATAACATTGCCCATCTAGCTCTTTAGCTATAAAACAACAACGGTGTTAGTCTATAGAAATAAACATAGCATAACTAAACGATAAAACTACACACTGGCACTACATAGAGGCACTTTCACCATCAAAGAACAAATTAAAAACATCATTGCATTAATATGCAGTAGCAGTTTCATGCCGCTGTTGTGCGATTAAACAAAAAATAAAAACAATTTTCTACTAAAAGTACTGTTAACAAAAAAAAGCTTCCATTAAAGCAACGTGAACACCTTTTACCAAAGCACCCATTCCAAGTCACAACCTAACAAATTCATTTTTATTCTGACCCTACGTGCATCTGCCTATGATTCCAAATCATTGTAACTGCGGTTGAGACGACGGACAGTGGACTTTAACAGCCAATAAATAAAGGTGAAAATGGGCAGTGTCCCGGAAAGTATTATTAAGAGAATGTTGGGCCATGAAGAATAATCTTAACACTAGCGTGGCAATATTTCTACAAAATATTAAAACGAGATACATCATGATTCAAAATTTAAAAGAGTACGGTGTTTGGAGAAAATAGAAAAGTTCACCGCATCGTCGGAGAGAGTTATGCAAGCTACAGAAACTATTAGTAAAACATATGCGCCTACGTATTATGTTTAGAAGAGATTTACTAGATTTTCATGTTGTATATCACATCAAAAAGTTTATTTTATCGTTTGAAAGCGCAATGGATTCGCCGAGGCCTGTTCATTCAACATTTCAACTTTGAAAAAGTTGGGTAATTACAATAAAAGTTTTTGCGTCTGTGTTATCTAATAATAACGCTAGATTGTGTTATTTAGTCATACATTTTATTATTTACGACATGTTACAACACAATGTCCAAGTAAATTATGTTAAAAGATATATCTTATGCCATGCTCGCTCATTTCGTGGCCCCACCAAGGTTTGTATTCAATTACAGCAGTGTCAGAGAGTTCAGAGTTCGCGAGTAAAAACTGCGAGGATTGTGAGTACAGTCCGCCATCATTTAGATTCGCCCATTTGCCTATTGTTTTAAGGTCCAAAATTAAACTAAAAAGGGCTCACTCTTTCGGTCACGATGTCGAATTTCATGGTAATGATCGTTGCACCTCGCTAAGTGTTTCTGCGCTAATCTAGAAGAGCAGTTATAAATTATACGAAGGAGCTGCACTGGTTGAAAGGTAAAGCAACGGGACAAACTGAGACTGAGATGTATTTCTATGATTCAAGTATAAACGTGAGAAAACAAGGGTATTTAAAATTTGATCAATGAAAGACTGGACGATCTCAGATTTTTTTCTAGATGTTCAAAACGGTGATTTGAACAGAAAAAGCCTATATTCAGTGGCCCAAGTCTGAAGCACAAAAATTTAAACATTTTAACATTTTCCCTGATAAGTTAACATTTACTGATTTTCTGCTGCATCAAATATTGTTTTTACTTATGTATCTTTTATAAATCGAAAAAAAATGTTAAGCTCAATTTATCAATAAATATACGAAAACAAAACACCAAATTGTCTCGAGCGCCACCTGGTAGTTCGACAGGGAAACTATGTCGAGACTTCCAACAACCAACTTTGCCAACTTTTGCCTGTTTAAACGCAGTTCCGAAACGTCCTTGCATCCAATCTTTTGCTTTCAAAGTTCAAACAAAACTACACTAAGTTTATCAACTTAACCAGACAAGTTATAATAAATAAATCAAAGTATTATCACTTAGCCAAGCGACCACATGCCACGTGACAGGTGTCAGCTATCAGCAAGTGCTCTGACACCGACCACCTGGCCCACACAATGCACACCACGTGGCCAAGCCAAGGTTAGTCAAGTGCAAAGAACAAACGAAAAGATTTTATACTGAGGGCCGGTTTCACCATACAACAAATAAGCACTAACCATCGAAAAATTCAAATAAAGATCGTTATTTTGTATGAAGTATCTGGCAGAAAGAACTAACCAGAACTTATTATGACATTGTGTTACAGGGCCTAAGCTGATAAAAGAAAGATTTTTGAGCTCGGTTTTCGATTCAGTGCCTCGAGACAAGCTTCCAATAATACTTCCGTATTATTTTCGCTGCACAAAGGGCTAACGTCATCATCATTATCAGCCAAAGGACGTCCACTGTTGAACCTAGGCCTCCCCTACGGTTTTCCACAGCGACCGGTTGTGAGCGGTCTGCATCCAGTGAGATCCTGCGATCTTGTACGTATTAACGTTACTTGTAAATATGTGGCGACGACATACAAGATGTTTTTAATGTTCAGTTATAGTTTAAGCCGATGTATCTAGGACTCTACTAAGTTACTAAATCATGCAAGCAAGTTATCGATAGCCGAATGACCTAATAAACTTCGTCAACAGTCCGTCGACACGTGGTCGCATTCCCACGATTATGTATGTGCGGACAACAGCACGTCGTGGTAAACACTGCGGTATCTTATGCAGTTGTAATAAGATATAGTTTTCAACAAAAATGCATTACCTGATGCGCTGGCGACTGTACTTCGCGAAGTACCTCACCTTCGGCCTGTCCGTCACACGTTTTAAGCACATACGAATATACGGGGTGAATGAAATTGATAACATTCATTACATTACTTAGGCCCCATTAGGTCAACACATTTGTGTTGATTGGTTTAGTGGCGTAGCAAACCATGACCGCGATAGGAACTAGTCAAGCAAAAAAAATATCTTTGTATTGAAAACTATGACACCTTGCCTACTAGACTGTTCCGTCACCGACCAACAACGTGGCGTGCCATGCACGGAGCGTGTCAGCGCGGGCGAAATAAGTTCTCGCTCGCTCTCGTTCCAAACAAAACGATGAGACAGAACTCTGTCAATCCGTTCAGTGGGCAAGGTAAAGCTGGTAAAGCGTATCGTTTTGCTTCTTCTGACGCGTTCCTAGCACGGTCATGGTATTGTACAGTGCAATAGGAATATTCTCTAATTGCACAATTTCAAAAAGGACGTTAGGGTGTTTTTTTACGAAGGATGTTAGTAACGAATCTAAATAGATCAATATATTTTTTTCAAATTTTTCATCGTATATAGCCAGTTTTTTGTATCTTTTGCAACCTTTTGCGACTTCTATCACTTAATTCAATCAAGATTCGGTTGTGATAAGCTGTTTTTTCACAAATTCTAACTGGTATTTCATATTGAATAAACCTGTATAACGTCAATCAATATTTTGTTATTAGACCATTTAGTTAGAACCAGAATATTTGAATTTAATCGGCCAAGAACCAAATTACACATGGTTGTATACTAACAACTGCGCAAACAGCAACTATGTATGTAAGGTATCATGCATGAACATACCTAGCTACCTAAATATTAATTATGTGCAATTAGAGGCTTACTACGAAAAATGAAATCTGCCAATACAATATATATAAGATTTGTGGATCCGAAATGTTTTGTTATTAGGATTGCATAGTACTGAAAATATTTCAGATTTGAAAAAGGACAAACAACAGTGTTATGTAAATAAGAATTATTTATTTTAAGTGTTGCTTGTTTGCTTTTACCTACGTTCGCCAGCCGTGTTTATTTCATACGGAGTTTATAGCTTTTCGATGCTTGAAAAAAACCGGCTAAGTGCGAGACGGACTCGCGGACTTAGAGTTCCGTGCCAATTTAAAATTTAATTAGGGGTCCACTCACTTCCACGTAGCCCAAATACCACAAAGTTTTGACAGCTAAAATAACTTTGTTTAAATTTCATATTTTTGTTTTTATATGAGAATCGTAAAGTGGTTAACGGGATACTGCTACCTAAGCTAACAGTTTCACAAAAAAGTGGCTGTGATATACGGTCGGACTGACAGACAACTAGACTAGACGAAACCACAGATAATATAATACTAGACGAAACTATAACGGTTCCGTATTTTGTCATTCGGAAACGTTATCCTAAAGTAGAACGGTACAACCAAGTGAACTAAGGGTTGTGATCAATTATTCAGATTTTTTATCGGATCATGACAAAGTGCAAAGAAGTGATCGCAAAAAAGGCCTGAAAGGAAGAATCAATCAACTAGTTGACAGTAGGTATGTTTTATTTAGTTCAGGATCGTTCAAAGTAATAGAATAAAATTTCTGATCTATGAAAAACGAACACACTGTTATTATTAAGGTGCGTAATTGGATTCTAATCAAATATAAGCTATAGTTAACAACTATATCTTATTTATGATTAGAATCCCATTAAGTACCTCAACTTTTTCAATTGGAAGCATTTTTTTCCTTTGTTAAGACGGTTCATAGAGCAAAGTATGAGTTATATCAAAAGGAAAAAAAAACTAAGTAGGTAAGTGATAAAAATTCATACCTATTTATTTACTCATGAATCTATTTTAAAACCAAGAGGTCACACAGTAACCTTCTTATGACAATCTGAGCTGGTTTAAAGAAAGCCAAAAGGTTTCTCGGCCCTCAAGCAAGAGATTTAAATTTTCTTTTGCGCACGAATTTCAGTAATGCATAATGCAGAGCACCGGGGCACTAAGCAATAGGGTCCTACCCTTGGGTTGCTCAAGAATTACTATTAAAGCTACGTATAAGTTAAAGTTAGGATTATACTTAGTATTGCCGTGGTTTGACTGGCAGAGAATGCTTTTAGCATTAAGTCCACCTTTGTACACAAAATTTGTGCAATAAAGTCTTTAAATAAATAAAAAATAAATAAATATTGCCGATACAACCTATTTTGATCAATTTTCTATTACCTTTTTTAAGAACGCGCATTTCATTAGTTTAAATAGTTTATCTGGTTATTTTCAATGAGTTACCGGTAAAGACATGGATAAAATTAGGTTGGTGCAACCTAGTTTGTTGGTGTAACAAGCCAATATTAGAGCGTGAGTGACAAAAATTGCGCCATGATAATGGGGTAGGTACCTTTATTTGAATTCTTAAAAGATGATATAAGAAACCAAAAGTTGCACACGGGCGGGACTCGAACCAGCATCTTATGGGTACCTTTATGTTGCTCTGTGATCATGGTTCATGACGCTGGCAACAATAAATAAAAAAAATATGTGCCACCAGGCAACACATCAATTGTCTAGGTTTCGAACTTAAGGAATTTTCTCCCTTGTGCTACAAATACCAGAAAACGATATTGACGGGGATGCGGCGTCTCCCATAAATACTTACTGAAATACATAAAAACATCCATGACTTAGGTACAAAATGTTCGTGCTCATCATTGATACATTTTCGGGACAATCCCTAAATATCGGCAACTTATAAATAATTAGGTATATAGAAGCCATTCCGTCTCTTACTATTCTTATGTCATAGACCATGAAAGCTTAAAATAATAAATAATGTTTGGGTCAACCGCAGAATAATGTATGATAATAATAATATGGAGGAAAACCGTAATAGTTTTTAAAAAATGTGATTCTGATGCTGAATTTCGGATATTTTTCATGACAATCATAAAAAACAAAATTAGTAGTGATCATAATCAGCAACAGTAATCTGTTTTTTATACTGACTTTAAAAATATTATTTTTAAAGCAGGAAACGATAAAACTATGACCCCCACTAATTTAATTTGACACACGATATAACAAACACTAGTATTCACCTGTATATTGATTGACAAATACTTATATAGCTAGAAGCGGTCATAAAAACTACTGATTTAAGAATAGGAACACGTTACATTGCCAGGGGCCATTGGTCAGTAAGATGTGGCACCGGCCGGAATATAATATTCTGTAAACTCTTCTGCAAGGTGGAAATATAAAGTGAATTTTATTTTTGCACTCGGCCTGAAGCTTATAACAGATTTTTGTGAGGAGCGCAGATAAGATAAATAGTAAAGTCAATCAGTTTTGATGAAGCTAGACCAGAATTAAAACTTAATTGAGAGTCAACGGCAGTAAAAGGTCGTAGGCATTTCCAGTTGCTTACCTAAAAAATATACCTATGCCTTACCGTCTGAAGATATGTGACGGTGGCCGAGTGGTATAGGCATACGCCCGAATAGCGTAACACACGGAGTTCAATTCCTCGTCTGTCACAGGTTCACAGTTGTCTTATTACAAGTGCAATTATATGATATACATATTTTGTCTACAACATAATATTCCTTGGAAGACTCGATACCGTCTGAAAACAAATTAAACGCCTCTGATATACGTCATCATATTTTATGTAAAACTTAGTCATGGTTGAAAAACAATATTTCATGATGATACAAATTGCACTTGTGTATTCCTTATCTGGCGCAGTGCTTTTTACAATAATATTTCATGGTTTATTACAGTTGCATTATAATTTTATAACTTTAAAGTGATTTTACACTTAGGCCCAATTTCCTCATCGATTGTAATGGTAAAATGTCGTTACCAGCGATTGAATATTTATGTTTGTGTGTGTTTTTAAGAAAATATATCTTAAGCAAATGTCAGAATGGCTATTTTAATGACCATTGGTTTAGGGATTTTGTCTTAAAAGCACTTATAATCGTAAATACATTTACGTTAGTAATATCTTTTTAACATTACTCTAGATCACGCAATTGAGCCTAAGGCCTAATTTCTTCTTCGATACTCGAGGTAAAGCTAAGTTACCAGCGGTTGAATATTTACGATTATGTGTGTGTTTTGAAGAAGAATACCTTGACCAATGGTCATTAAATTAGCCATTCAGAAATTTGGTTCCCTAACCAAATGGGTAGTTCTTTTTCAAAACACACACAATCGTAAATATTTAACCGCTGGTAACGTAACTTTACCATTACTATCGATGAAGAAATTGGGCCTTAATCTAAGTGTAGCCTGCTTTCCATTTGGCGCCAGTAAAGTGTCTACAGTATTTTCTTGGAAACGACTAGATTGAAATATTATCTTTAGCCGGAGCTTATTGTTATTCCGAGAGCTTCTCTAGAAGAAAAGCTGAATCGGTAACGTAATAAGATGTATTGTTTTGCTATAAAACGGATTAGTAGAGCGTACCAAACGTTACCTACTTAGATACAACTACATATTAAGGTGTTATTGTTCTTACTGTATTAAATAGTAATAGTCCCCCTAGCTGATATTCCCGACCCGGGAATCGAACCCGGGACCTCTGGCGCAACAATCGTTTTAAAAGTGCCAATTTTAAGACTTTAAGGCTGCATTTCCACCAGAGATGTGCGAGGATGCGTAGCGAGGGATGTGTTTGTAAAGAACCAATAGAATCGCTTCCTTTACCTCGCCTTGGTCAGCACAGCTCTGGTGGAAACGGCTCAGCGGAGCTAGATTTTTGCGCATACAAAACAAGCGAGGAATGTGTGCGAGGGATGTGTACGAGGGATGTGTGCGAGGGATGTGTGTTGAGAAGGATGTGTTGCGAGGTTTGCGCATACTATACCAGCCAGTCAGACATTTCACAGCTTCGCAACGCATCCTCGCACCACACATTAAGGCTGCGTTTCCACCAGAGATGTGCGATGGAAATGTGTCGTAAGAGGATGTCTAGCTGTGCTGTGAAAATGTGTGGGTGTTTCCACCAAAGCTGTGCGATGAAAATGTGTCTACGAGGATGTGTAGCGGAGCTGTGAAAATGCGCATTAATGTGTGGTGCGAGGATGCGTTGCGAAGCTGTGAAATGTGTCGACAGGGGTGCGGTATATGCGCAAACCTATTCAACACACATTCCTCGCACACATTCCTCGCACACATCCCTCGCACACATCCCTCGTACACATCCCTCGCACACATCCCTCGTACACATCCCTCGCACACATTCTCTTGTTTTGTATGCGCAAAAACCTAGCTCCGCTGAGCCGTTTCCACCAGAGATGTGCTGACCGAGGCGAGGTAAATGAAGCGATTCTATTGGTTCTTTACAAACACATTCCTCGCTACGCATCCTCGCACATCTCTGGTGGAAACGCAGCCTAATGCGCATTTTTACAGCTCCACTACACATCCACATTTTTATCGCACAGCTTTGGTGGAAACACCCACACATTTTCACAGCACAGCTAGACATCCTCGTACGACACATTTCCATCGCACATCTCTGTTGAAAACGCAGCCTTATCATACAAATACAAATACAAAAGTTCGCGCAAAACAAACTTAGCAGTCGTTTATTGGAGTACTTAAGAAGTTAAAAGGAACTTAGAAAACTTTCATGATTAAATTGTTCTTTCAACAATGAAAGGAGAGTTGATTTCACTCCAATTTGTCGGACAACGATATCGAGAGTCTTCATCGGTAAGTTATAAATAAATAGAGTTAAAAATAAGTAGCTATGTACTCCTTTATTAAAGCAAGCACTTCAAATTCGACACATTAATGAAAAAAAAATAAACCGCCCAAACTCTCTAAAAAGCCTAAAAATACATGTCTTTTATTTTAAAAAAATAGATTCAATGTGCTTAGGCTGTTGGTGTGCACATGATCAGTGTCAAAATTGCGTTATTTTGGCTTTTGGCTAATTAATTATCATAATCTTTTTTTTCTTGAATTTTAGTTTTTTACCAAGTCCAAGTTTTCATCAAGTTACCATCTACTGCTACTGTGTTTGTAAACACTATGTACTGTACACATGATTCCGTAAAAAATATCTTATCTTATCTTATCCTATCCTATCTCCAAAACAGATAAACTAATTTTGATGAACTTGCACCATTCCTTATGTATTCCGTAAGTTATCATATACTTGACTGAACGAAAAATCATCATCATCGATATCACTTTTGGTTTTTGAGAGATCCGTGGATAAACATAAAATCGACAGATGAAACACTTACGAAATATCGAAAACATGTTGGAAGCTTAACTAGATAACTTAGATACTCAAAAAGTATCCAACAATATCACATACGTACAGTTTGAATTGAATACCAAAATATAGAAAAACGATTGATAAATAAACGACCACGTGCGAGCCTATCTGAAAAACACGCGATCTAGAGTAAACTCATTCTGAACATACTTTTATCCACCATATCTAGAGCCTGTACCTAAATATTCCATAGCTGAACATTTGTGGTCCCCGTGCAAGATTTACGAGCGATGCAAGATTCAATTCCCGGCCATAGACTGCAGACTGCAGAACAAATTGTCTGTGGGAGAGCGCCGACCGTCGAGGATATTAGGTACTTGTGCACGCTATAAAGCAGACTGGAGATCTAAAACGATCTGCGGTGAGGACTTGGGAATATAGTTTGAACCGTTAGTGATGTAATTTTCTGAATATTGAGGCTGACAGTAACGTCATCAGAGTTCTTGATTTAAATCGTTGTCTGATGACCATTCCTTTAAAGGTTTTTGTATTTTTTTTATCTTTTTAATTTTGTTTAGATATCTTTATATATAACTAGCGGTCCCAGCAAACTTCGTTTCGCTCCCAGCCCCGTCCCGCCCCGGCCCCGTTTTATAGGAATTTTCTTTGCTATAAACCTCACGGAGTCCGAGACCTTTCCAACGAATGCAAAACCGTGGAAATCGGTTCGTGCGTTCTGGAGTTATAGCGTCACGGAAGAAAACCCGACTTAATTTTGTACTAGCTTTTGCCCGCGACTTCGTTCGCGTGGACTTCAGGTTCGTCCCGTCTAGTCTAGTAATAAGTAAGAAATACGGTAACTAAGCACTGCAGAGCCCTAAATTGTAGCCTATATGTTATTCTGATGTATAAGCTATATTGTGGTAAAGTTTCATTCAAATCCATTCAGTAGTTTTACGTGAAAGAGTAACAAACATCCATACATCCATACTTACAAACTTTCGCCTTTATAATAGTAGTAGGATGTAGATTGTATTTTGATTGTTGTGGGTATATCCAAACTCGTCGTTGTTTATACTACAGTAATATTTCACTATTTTTGGTTATGGCGAATGCTATGTATTATGTAATATTAGCTACTTTTTGATTTTAGTAAATGTTGTGTACGTTATGCTGTTGATGTACAGTCGCCAGCACATCAGGTTATACATTTTTGTTGATAACTAGCCCTTATTACAACTGCATAAGACATTGCATTGTTCACCTTGACGTGTTTTGTGCGTACCTAAATAAATAAACAACTAAATACCGGGTTGTTGGAAGATATTGCTTTCGGAAATTAGACCACCTCAACTGTACATTTTCTGTAAGCTCATTTGTAATTTTAACTCTATAATTTGCAGTTGTCTTATTTTTTAACGGTTTGCCAAATAAAATAAGGTAAACATTTTGAAAAACTAAAAACTACTACTACTACTAAAAACTACTTTTAAAATTCACTAAAGATAACGTACATTAAGCACTGCTATTTCAAGATTCTCTACAAAATGTTGTTTTATCCGTTAGTCGCAAAATGTAAGTCTTACATCTCTCTAGTTGTGAGTGCATTATCATATCATAACTCCCAGCAGTTACCGCGTAGGGTGACCATCAACAACACACAAGGGGATTGGAAATAGTTTTTTTTTACCGACTTAAAAAAAGAGATTATCAATTCGACCTGTATGTATATGATATCGTCGGAATTTGATAATATTTGTGTGGAGTGATCTATTAAGGCTTCCAAGCACGTGTGTGAAGTTTCGTGAGCTTATGTATGTTTGTCTGTTTCTCTTCGGATTTACCGAATATGAGAAGTCATAGCTATGCGATTCTTATTAGTTCAATCTGGTATATTCCAACTTAAGGTACTGCATAAGTTTCATCACAATCGATTAAGTAATTTTTGTGAAATGGGTAATAATAACTAAAAATCTCGTAATTAAAAATGTCTTTTTTAAAAAAAAAAAACCGTCTTTAAAAACTCACTAAAAGGGATAACGCATTTGTCTTCTGTTAAGGATAAACAAATTAAGTTTATGATGTGCGTACGTAGACTGTTATACCCATTTTAATGTTTTAGACGGATTAGTTCGAAAGGTGCTCAAAATCCTCCAATCTGTTGTTGATACTCAACAAAACAAGAATATTTAAATCTGCTGCTTATTTTTCTGAGCCCTGTAAAAATTTATGCAGTTGAAATACTATTAAATTTTAAAATTTACTATGATTATTTACATCATGGCTTTTATTTGTAAGATATGTTGGTGGAATACCAAAAAATAGTTCAGGGAAGAATAATGAAATAAAAAGTCTCTAAAACATCCTAAACTTTCTAAACATCTTGGTCATATACTTCTGGGAAGGCTACGACCGTCGGGAGGCGTAAAAACTTCGCCAACTTCCCTTCCGCAAACAAAATTTAGACGACGCTCTGCAAATGTAGAACGAAGAACTGTAGTAAATGGACCTCGGCAGGCTTCAGGGCCGAATGTTAGATAGAACCAAATTTAAGTTTGGGTTGTGGGTCAACTTCATCCGTTTAGGTTTCAAGTTTTTTTGTAGTTACAATGTAGAAAAACCTTGGTACTTTTAGAAAGGAACCACGTGACCCTGAACTGTTAACTAACATTTATATTATACACCAGAGTATGTGAAAGCACATTAGGTCATATATTTTTATTTAAAGCCAACCCTTAAGACAACTGCATACCATAAGGTACCGCAGTGTTTACCTTGGCAATCTGTTGTTTGTACATACAATGTTTTGTGAAAATAAATAAATTCATTTACTAATTTAAAACTTACTTTCTTACTCTACGAAAAATTCGAGAATTTTCATGAACATCAAAAATGGTGTGCAATTCATAAACGGATAAAAAAGAAAAAATAAATCACCGCCTGTTTCTGTTCTCCTCTCATATGACGTATTGTAGCAACACACGTCCAGTAAACATGAAGCAGAATGTTTGCATGAAATATGATCCAATTATATTTCTGCACTAGCTTTTGCTCGCGACTTCGTCCGCGTGGAATAGTGACTTCTTTCTCCCGTTTTTTACACATTTACCACTATATCTTTGCTCCTATTGGTCGTTGCGTAATTTTATATAGCCTAAAGCCTTCCTCGATAACTGGACTATCCAACACAAAAAGAATTATTCAATTCGAACCAGTAGTTTCGGAGATTAGCGCGTTCAAACAAACAAACAAACAAACAAACAAACAAACAAACTCTTCAGCTTTATAATATTAGTATAGATACACAGGTGAGCACCCAATCTGTTTTCAGATACACACCAAGAAAACTCACCTTTCACAGGAAGCCGGGAAATCGCTTTATATTTCCCGTGAACTCGACTTGAGGATATTACAGCGGATATGGAATCATTGAAGGCGTTACTTGTTACTACGTGAGTTTTGTAAAATTTACGATCTAATGGGATATTGGATATTCAGATTTTCGAAAACTAGTACATGAAGCTGATGATAAAACGTAACATCTGATTTCTAAGGCGAGCGGAACTGTCCTAGAACAAATACCCATGAACTACCGCGCTAAACCCTTTAAAAAAATATGAGAGATTGCTAGTTATTTTAGTACCTAATATGATCTGTAAGCACTAGCCCACAATTATCCCGAAGCTGTGGTAGGAGGGTATTGGGACGTGTATGCCCCCAGGATATGCAAAAATAAATGACTTTTTATGACTTTAGTGGTGGGATTTCTTTGTCACAAAAAATTTAATTACGACCAACAAATCCAGAGCTTAGATCTGGGCTCCGGATAAAATATTTAAAATTCTAGCAAAATAATTTTCGCCAATGGTGACTTCGACGCGGGCACCCCGAGCCAATTACTTGGGCTAACATACGACGGGGCTATTAAGTAATTACGTAAGCGATCGTGATGCGATCGCAATTAGTGCGTGGTTTGAAATAGAGTAAGCGCTTACAAGTATAGGTGAACCGTGAAACTGAGATATATCTGACGTCACTTTGTTGTCTTCCCCTGCCAATTTATGTATTCCTTATTATTATTATGAATAAATTGTTCTCCGTTTATTTATTTTTTTATTTAAAGACTTTATTGCACAAATCATAGTGTACAAAGGTGGACTTAATGCTAAAAGCATTCTCTGCCAGTCAAACCTTTAGGTCATGCAGAGAGATGGCAATGGGTGCAGCGAAAATGATAAACAGATAAGAAATAAAAAAGCAACAATTAACTAAAATGTATAGTAAAAAAATAAACCTACATAAACTACTGCAATAACATATAGTCTATAAACATACTTAAACTTACACAAAATACATAAATTATATATAAATATACATATATACAAATATTATGCAATTATCTATTCTTTGAGGAATTGTCGGACTTTGCTCTTGAACGATAACTTCGACTCGGTCCTCCTGACATCCAAAGGCAGAGAGTTCCACAGTCGTGTTGCCGTCACTGTAAACGACTTGGAGACGTACGTGGATCGGTGAGCCAGCGTGCCAAGCCGGAGATTGTTGGAAGAACGGAGAGATCGATCGTGAGTTTGGTATAAAAACGGGAACATATCTTTAAGATAAGAAGGTGAAGAGGGGTTATAAAGAATAGCATGTAGGATGCAAAGGATTCGAGAGTGTCTACGCTGGCGGATAGTGAGCCAGTTAAGCTGTGCTCTAAAACTGGAGACATGGTCGTACTTGCGGAGGCCGAAGATAAATCTGATGCAATTGTTGAGGAGACGTTCAAGCTTATCGATAAGGGCTTCAGTGAGGTTAGTACAGCAGGAGTCTGCGTAGTCAATTAAAGGAATAACAAGAGTTTGCATAAGTAAAAGCTTCGTCTTAAATGGGAGAAAGAATTTTAAGCGGTAGAGACTTCTCAGACAGATGATCACCTTACGGCTGACCTCAGCTACGTGAACAGTCCAGCTAAGCCTGGAGTCAATAATCAGGCCCAAGTTCTTGACACTAGTAGAGTAAGGTATTGTAGTATCTTCGTACACTATTGGATCCAGATCCATGAGATTAAATCTAGAGACAAGTCCCGGACTGCCTACAATTATAGCCTGACACTTTGAAGGGTTAACAGAGATTCCGAAATTGTGTGACCAGGATGAAATATAATTTAAATTATCGTTCATGAGTTGAATTGCAGCAGATAGTTCAGCAACATCAGTTAGGCAAAAGTAAGATCGTTTTATTCACATAATGATATGGAGTTCATTAATTTGGAGGGAAACGAAAATGAAGGCGATAAACATGACGTTAGGAACGTCACAAATTTGCCGTGAGCAAATGACTGACGCATCATGAAGATGACTCCACACCGGGGCCGGTGGCATACGTCAGGACATGTCAGATACTATAGAGTTTATGACAGCTATGCCTACATATATTATTCATCTGTGAGCTATGCTGGTGGGCGGGTGGAGCCACCTTGAAGCGGCCTATTCATTCCTAATAGGCAGTTTTGCATATCATCGTCCGATAATATTGATAGACAAAGGTAAGTATCTTTGTCATTTCATCGGAGCTTTCAAAATATTAAAAAACGTTTGCAAATATTGCAATACGAAAGCGATCGAGTTAGGTAATACAGTTCTACCGTTTGCTCGCTCGGTCGGAAAAAATACAAACCTACCTAACGAACGCTCGTCAAAAGATCTGAATAGATTTTTCTATTTGCATTTTATGTACCAAAATATTTCTTTTAATATATCTGCACGAATCACTTTTGATGAATTGGAACGTTTGAGTTTATCTGGCACACAATATGAAACCGTATCCTTATAACTGCCTCTCTCACTAAATTTCGGCGTATCAATAAAGATCCGACAACTATTCAGGACACAAAATAATACGCAGGTGCCCAATTTGACCGGAAACTACAGAGAAATCAGATGCATGACCAATGGCTGAACACGTTTTCCGAGGCACGGGAGTACGGGAGTGTTCACCACCCCCAACTTCATGACTCTGAGCTGATTTAAGGATAATTTTTAATGACCGGAAAGTAATCAGGCCCAGGACCAAAAGCTTAACGTGCTTTACGAAAACAGCAGTGTATGCCACCAACATCCTGACTCCGAGATTTTCTAAATTAATTAAAACGAAAATATGTATCTTGACCTAACTATACAGAGCAGTGATCCAAACATAATGGAAACCAAACATATTGGACTTAAAAACATGTGGAAACTTTGAATCAGGAACATTTTGCTAAACCGAGTTTTCCGCTTGAAAACTGCGGAACTTTGTAGATGCCACAGAAAGTTTTCGTATTAGTGTGATGTCGGATACTTCGATTTGTCGGTCTGTGGTAATACTATAGCTTTATTTTAGATTTTACTCAATAAGATGGTCATTTTACTAACATGAGGTCAATATGTTTGAAAGTTGTCTTGATTTAAAGTAGATGAAAGACATTTAGGTATCATAAATAATGCACAAATTAATCCATAGATATCTAACAAACGACGAAATAGACAAATAGTATCATACCGCTAAGACAATGTTTCTAAAATAACAATAAATTTACTTATCTAGAAATTCCCGTCCCAATAGCACAAATAGATAAGAGCAGTCCCAATTACCGAAGTAAGTATCGCGACAAATAAATTGTCATCAGGTCAAGACACTATTGTCCATTAATTAAGTAATATCTTAGTCTAGTAAAACAACACTGCGTAGGAAACAAACAGAAACTTATAGATAAGAGAATCTTATTATGCAATAGTACAAGCGATTTCCGCGAATTCGCCCCAGTAAGTTGTATTATTTTATCTTTTTACATCCATATACTGGAGGTGAGAATTTTGACTAGCAGTGAGATGATTAATAAAGGCAAAATTTACTTTTTACCTCTGTCCTTTTTACGTTTTATCTATGCTTTACTTTACGTCATCATCGTAGTAATAGTAATGGTCCCCCTAGCCGATTTCAACTACGGTGGCCAGTCACAACGACTAACCGACTGCGCGGGACATTTTATAGTGCACAAGTGTGTGCGTAAACACAGGTGCACTCTCTATTTCTTTCACTCTCAAAGCCCGATGGGACAGCAATCTGACAGGACCGGAGAGAGATTAGGCGCAGGAGCGCCGCAGAAACACCGCCAAATTCCAAACTACGGGCTTCCCAGAGAATTTCTGAACAGAAAAACCCAGGTACATATTTTTGGCCCGACCCGGGAATCGAACCCGGGACCTCTGGCGCAGCCGTCGCTTTAAAATGCGACCCTCTAACCGCTGCGCCACCGAGGCAATTATAGTATCATCGTAGTATGCTTGCATTGATTACTTAATCCGTATTTACAGTGGTCTAAAAATCAAATAAGCTAGGATACCGCTTACTTAACAAATACTTAAAATCCCAGGCTAGGCAAAGTCACTTAACCCACCCTAAACCGACTGACAGTACGCTAAAGGCCGCACTAATTCGTTCATTAGCATTGAATGGAGGCGCCACTTTCGCCGACACGCCCGTCTTGGCCACACCGACAGGGTTCGCCGACAACTGGGCAGCTGCTGACATTATGCCGACATTGTCGCGCGTGGCCTCATTTCGTATTCTTCAGTATTGGGTAGGTTTCCCACATTTTGAGAGTAAAGACGTCGAGGCACTATGGCGTAGACATTGCGGTTACAAACGCAAGACATTGGTTTTGCTCAGTAAGTAAGTAATGTTGTGGCTAAGAATGCTGGGTTTTGAGGTGTCCGATGCTACGGGTTCAATTCCCGGTCGTGTCGGTAATTTTCTAATATAGTCTCCTAGTTTATGATTTCCACAACAAAAGTGCAGTAGCTTTGCAAAAGTGCATTACAGGGATCAAATCAATGTATGTGATTAGTGTCCATTTATATAAAAATATAAAGATGAAAGGTTTTTTCCCCCCGAACCGTACTGACCTGACATGTGGCGTGCATGGTACTTGACGGTGTTGGTCGGTGATGACGGTGATGAAACGGTCTAGTGAACAAAGTGTTATAGTTTTCAATACAATTTTTTTTTCTCTGACTTGTTCCTAGCAAGGTCATGGTATGTTTCGATGTAGTGGACAGAAATCTTAAGTCTAATAACAGACATAAGTCGAATATATATTTCGATGAAAACACCCTAGTTACTTACCTGTTTCAAATTTAATTAAGTGTATGTATAAAGCTGGCGACACATTATCGGAAGCGTCTGTAAGCGGTGACTGATAGGTTTGCACAGTCTTTAATATAACTTAACTATAATAGGTACTTCCCCCACTCACCAGTCCAAGCGCGCGAGAGATTCTTCTCTCAACTGTCCACGCTCGGCCGGCACCGCGCGCGGCTAGAATTATATTGACTGCGCCGACAAAAACACTTATCACAGAAAAACTACTTAAGCTGTATCAAAACTTTAAATACCTGCGGAATGCTAATAAAAAGCACTATTTAAATAATTTTGCAATTAATCACTTAAAAGCGAGTTTAAGTTGTAAAAAAAGGTTAAACTTGGCAACTGTAATAAAAAATACGTGTTTTTATTTCGAGTTGTACCGAATATATAAATAATATTCGCTAATGATTAATATGTAAAAAGAAAGAAGACGATCTATTCTTTAAATTGATACCAAAATAAGTATGTATATGTATTTCTATTAAAATAAATAGAATAAATATAAAATATGCGCGTATCTGCGCGCAAAATGGCGAACTGTCATTTTGTTTTTTCTTTTTACTAAATTTTTTGTTGCCATGGTATGGAAACGTAATGTTCCTAAAGATGGTTCATACATTCCTAGAGACATCTGTATTCGACTGGTCGTACTAAAACACCTTGCTTTAATAAAATAGCATACAACGGGATGTTGTCGCAACAATGTTGTTTGGGGACTGTAGTCCCCATGGACAGTTGAGAGTAGTTTTTTTTTGGGGACTGTACTCCCCATGGACTGTTGAGTGGAGTCTTATTCATTCGTATAAATAGACCTGACAAACCCTTAATAGAGAGCATTTCTAGGCGTACCTACGTATTAAAACTGAGACATCAAATAGTCTCAGAAAATGTAATCAACATGATAAAAACCCTTTCATACTGAGTACAGCGGGTCTAAAAAGGCCGCTTTGAGCAATTCTTTTCAGATTCGTATTATGAATTGGATTAAATATCGCAAAATGGTCACTTGCCCGGCAATTCATAGTATGATTCGTATAGGATTTATATTTTGACAGTTTATTATATTTTCTGTCAAAATATATATCAAACGATTACATGAATTGAGTTATAGGAGTTATAAGGATTGATTCTTACAATTATGTTAAGCAATATAAATCAACTGAAACAAAGTTAAAAGATAAGCATAACTTACCTGCCTCTCTTCGCCATGTCATTATGAATTAATTGTTGACATTATCTCCTGCACGGTTGCGTCACCCTTGCACAACGCACGCTTTATAAAAGGATTGTGGATAATGCAATTATGTGCCCCGGCGCATCCACGCAACGTGGACACATTCACACAGGCACACTTGTATATTTAGATAGCACATTATGTTTGTCAACGAATTAAAATAATTCACTTACAAGTAGAAAAACACGCGAGCACTTCTTAATGGATGGATATAGCTTTTTTCTTCAACAAAGGTTCACTGTTTATAGGATACACTGTATTCCACTGTCAATCATCTTTCATTGCAACGGTCAAGAAAATACAAAAAAGTTAAAAATCAATAAAATATAACTCAACTCACATAGACAAAAATGCAGCAAGCCATATCAAAAATAACAGTCCTAAAAAAATAACTGACATCTGACAAATCATTATTTACAAATACCTCGCAATCCAGATGGAACCGTTCTTCCAAAACCAAGGGTTGTCACTATGGCAAAATTCAACCACAGATACCTCACAGACCATGGTTTTTTAGGTTCAGGCATTTTGAGAAACGCGTGATAACGACTATATGCCGATTGAGAATTGGTCACTCCTGCACACCGGTATTTCTACACAAACTTCGGATCCGGGACAATTATCTCTGTGAGTGCGGATTAGACGAAGGCACACCGAACCATATTTTTTTTGAATGTAGTAAGTTTCCTTCATCTTTTTACGACTTTTTACCTACTAAGATACCCCGTCCTGTGAACCTTGAATTTATTCTATCCTTCCCTTCTACGTCAACAGCAAAACAGCTCTGCAAATATGTATATAAGTATGATATTAGATTATAAAAATAACATAAAAATGACATGTCTCCGCTCGCTTCATTCTAATTTCTTGCTAACACATTTTTGTGCTATGTTTTTAAACTGACAAAGTGTTGTATGTTTCATAGGCTATTTATATAAAACCTTTTATTTGTCTGTTTCCGTACTGTTATGTTTTCCCTTTCTTTTAGTAGTTTACAAGATAAATTTTTCATTTTGCCCCTCTGAACCTGACATTGGCGGAATTATCGGACTGTCCCTGGGGGACGGATACGATACGTGCGCTTGCCGCATGATAGCCATTATATAAAAAAAAAAAAAAGACGCGCACCGGAAAACACTAGAAATCGAAGATGTAGAAATAAAATATTAGAAATTGAATTTAATATTTCAAAAAAAATATTTAATTCAACACACTTTACGGATTAATGCAGGAAAATAAGTAAGCCTATAAGAAAAATATCTATTTACAAATAAAATCATAATCATCATCATGGGGTGCCATCTTCAAATTGAAGTTTGGAGGTCAGCATGTAGAAACCGATGCGGTCTTGAGCCGCTCTTTTTAGCTGGTCATAACGAAGTTTGGTCCAGTCTTTGATGTCATCTATCCATTTTCTTCTGGGTCGGCCTGGTGATCTCTTGCCAGGAATAAAAAACAAATAAAAAACATTTCCCAAATCTGAAACCTGAGATGTTTATTAAAATATTGAAATATTAAATTCAATTTCTAGCTTTTAAAAAAAAATCATTGAAATATATGTATCTGAAGTGTGCTAATATCCATACATCCACTTGAATGTTTATAATTACTAAGATAGGATTCATGACCTAAATAAATAAACTAGCACAATCAGAGGGTTCAACAGCAGAAAAAGAACTCGATCGTGATCAACGTTTCCTATACTTAAGTCTGCTGTTGAATACCACGGTGTAACTGTGGCCTCCTTGAAAATAGTTGATGGACTTGGCTCTAAAGCTTCTGAAACTAACTAAAACTGAATTCTAACTAAACTTATCAACAGCTTCTCATCAACTCGCGCAGTAGAGTTAAATAGAAGATAATCACGACTCAGACTATTTGCAATCAAACATTAATTTAAAACTTTTGAGTCTTGTGGTGAAGGGTACAAAAGTCGAAGTTGAAATTGAGACATATTTTCTATTGACAGTGGATTTTAAATACCTAGATACTAAGTGTTTCGTCTCAATAATCATTTATTAAAAGTATTACATTCCTTTTCGGCTTATATTTTGTAAGGTACTGTACTGGAGGTCTCTTGCGCCTAACCACAAAATCGGGCGTCACTTTAAGCAAAAGAGACGCGAGGTGCAAGTGATTTAGTCTTTTAAGTTGTTTAGGCGGCGGTGGACCTCGATATGTTGGTTCGATTGAGCATTTTTTATTTGAGTGATAAGCGAATAATATACCAGGTGGTTACCCTAACTTGTAAAAGTGATATTATCAAAGGCAAAGCGTATTTTAAATACGAAACGCCCTTGCAAACAACTTTTAAAATTAAATTAGAAAAGTTCGTTCATTGTGCGACTCGGAGATATTATCAGAACCCGCGTTTTGGGGAGAATCAAGAATATGACGACGCGGAAACTCTGCAGATCATAAAACTCCTCTGTTTTATTTGTTTGTTTTTCGACCCTAGTATTAGCATAAAACACACAGAAAGGAGATTCAGTGACCTCATTCCACAATTCGTATTACGAAATTCGACTTAAATCTCAATACGAAACATGTCTAACCATAAAATAGATAATTTTAGTATTTTTTCACTTTCATATTGAGATTTCCGTAATTATCATTCATATTATAAATTCTACTTGTCGACCTACGATGTGTAGTAGCTAAGAAGCACGCAGTAACACTGAGCTGACCGGGAATCGAAGCCGGTATAAATCATAATTATCTTTTTGGGTCTGGTGTTGTGGTACCGCCGTTGTGACTGACTCAAAATAACACAACGAGCGATGGAGAAGGCTATGCTCGGTATTTCTCTACGAGATCGAATCAGAAATGAGGAGATACGTAGAAGAACTAATGTAACGGACATAGCCCAGAGAATCAGTAAGCTCAAGTGGCAATGGGCAGGGCATATAGCGCGAAGAATTGATTACCGTTAGGGCAGAAAAGTTCAAGATTAGAGACACTTCCACTGACAAGATGTCCATCTTGTCAAGACGATCTTGTAAAGATCGCAGGATCACATTGGATGCAGATCGCTTGTAATCGGTCGATGTGTAAAAACCGAGGGGGAGGCCTATATGTACAGCAGTGAACAGTCCTTTGGCTGATAAATTAGATGATGAAGTGAATATGATTTTTGTCCAATGTTAATTAACAAGGTACACTCGCTCATTGTATGAAGTTTATTATTTGTAATAAGTGATTCTACTGGTTCTACTCCCATTCTGTAAAACACAGGCAGTGGGAATGTAAATGAAGCGCCAATATAAGTTACACAGCGTTTATGCTGAACAACACACACTGCATATTCCGCCTTGTTATTTCTGCTAAAAACATGTAAATGGCATCGGCGGCAAAATTGTCATAACGCTACGTTTGTCTACAAGTGGCTGAATTCTGGGCTGCTACGTTGTAATTTCTCCATTATAATTCCTCCATATGGGTTTCCATCGACACTAAAAACTACTAGAAGACTACGTTTGTCAAACTCGGAGTCGGCACACTTAGTTTTTTTAAATATATTTTTTCTAATGCTGTTACGTGTAGCACTCCAGCAGGCCTCCTTTTAAACTACTTTCTTTTCCTCGCTAAACTTTATGAAATATTAATCACAGTAGCGTGGAAAAACTAAAATACCATTGTAGTAATAGGAGGGCAATTCAAAAGGTCTACCGGATATAAGGTTATGTGTAATGGGGCTCGGTGGTCTACATCACCTTTAAAAACATAATAGTTTGCTTAAAATAAGTGTGCTATCTATAAACTAAACGTTACCTAAGCAGATTTGTGGCACGGTTTTCGAAAGACCCTATTCACTTACGAGAGTGACATTAACAGTAGAAAACTATTCTAAGTCGGTAATCTAAAAACTTCTTTAATTCAAGGGCCGCGCTCTTGTCGATGCCTGCATCTTGACTTTCTGGGAAGACATGCCAAAATTCAAATTCAAATTCAAAATCTTTATTTCAATTTAGGTCATGAAACGACACTTATGAACGTCAAATATACAGTGAAAAAAAAAAAATGTGCCTTGAAAGAGCCGAAACATGTCCTCCCGCATGTGCATTGACTTTCTCCTTTACTTGGTCGAAATAACTAATCCTAGGCCGTCCTATTCATTTTTTAGAGAAAATCCTAAAAGGGAAAAAAGTCTAGAAACTTAAGAACAATTAAATTAAACATAGATAAAAACACATTTCTTCCGAAGCCGAAAGTTTTATTCCAACCATTAACACAACGCCCTGCAGAAGTAAAAAGAAATGACTAATTGGATGATCAAACGAACTTACCTGTAAGTGAAGTTCGATCCAAATTGTCCTGACTTCGTCGAAGAGATTTAATTGACCATGTAGTAGGCCCTGCTACGCGTCCATTCACTCGCACACAGGTTTAGCGCAAGAAAGAGAAGGTAAAAAACCCTCCCTCCTTCCTGCGCCTCACAGCACTGCCAGCCGCCTGTCGCTCATTCATTTCAGAGCAAGGAGACCGATGTTCCAGATGTACAACATTGATTTATGGTACGGGTGGCAACTATTTTTGCAGAAAATACACGTACCTATGGGAATTGGGAAGGGTGGGAACTTAAATCTCTTCGACGAAGTCAGGACAATTTGGATCGAACTTCACTTACAGGTAAGTTCGTTTGATCATCCAATTGTCCTGCCTTCGTCTCTGAGATTTAATTGACCATGTAGATGTTCGGAGTAAATCAATGTTGTTACAAAAATAAGTTGACACCTCTATAGTTAGTAATCTTTGATTATTAAAATGATCATTTAAATAACAAAAATGTTTTATGTTACCATGTTTGGCATTATGCACTATTGTTATGGGTGCATGATAAGTAATTTCTTTAATGGGAAAGAAAGAAGATATTTATTAGTTTTTTTTTTTAAATGTTAAACTCCAAGAATATGTAAATACAATAATAATTTTAGTAATCTTAACTGAAATAGGACGAAAAATTCTTAGTTCCCTTTTTTTTTTGGTCTGTTATAAAAATTGCAAATAAATACGAAATACGTATTGTTGAGACAGATTGCGAAGCTACATACAGAAATACTTCTCATCCAGCGCCCTATCATTTTTAATGCACTTAACGGGCGTATTGGAGAGTCTTTTTGTCTTGCAGTTTTAACGTATTTTACAATCATAGATTTGTAAAAAATACGCGCATGATATTCGATTACTTTTAAGTATTGGGTATTTATGTATTTATGCAGCTGTTTGAAATATATTCAGCCGTATACCGAAAACAAAATACTTATTATTCGAATTTTGAATTCTAAAGAAAATGTTTTGTTGTAATAAGTGTAAGATGATTGGTAAAAAAAATAGTTGGTTCTTTTGTGGGTATATAAGACTTTAGATGTATTCATCGGTGTATATCAACGCTATTATTATTTTCTGGGTTACAATAAGAATACGATATTTCAATGAATTTGAAATATTATCGTTATCAAAACTTGAAAGCATTAAGGAAGTAGGTAATGATGATTGAGTGATTTAAATTTTTTCTAAAGAAGCTTGGAAACGACCTCTGGGGGCGTTGTGGCTTTATAAGGTCATACGAGCGCAAACGATTTCTCCGATAGAAGTTTTGGTACCACCTAACCCGACGTTTGCCTAATATTTAACTTATCAACCAGGCGCGGAAGTCTCGACATAGTTCCTTGTAAAAAACACCAGTTGGCGCTCGAAAAAAGCTGAGACAAAATTGGTATTTTCGTGTATTTACTGATTGAGAATAATGTTTTAATCAAGCTTATTTTTTTTATTTTTTTTAGATTTACTAAAGAAGCTACTACTTACTAGCTAAAGCTATGTAAGTTAGAAAGATATTAGATGGAGTAGAAAATCATAATATTGAAATTATCTACGCGAAATATTAAACATGACGCTTCAGACTTCCAGCACAGGAATGTTCGCCGAGTTTTCGATAGTCGGCGCATAGTCGGAAAAAAAAAATACTCATAAATATTGACTTGATAAAATATGTCTGAATTACTGAGGGTTACATTAAAAAAAAAAAATGCGATCCTATCTTATCGTTTTGGTTTTGATGAGATACTTTATTTTTATTTAAGTTTATATTTTCTATGAGTTTGACAAATATTTGTGACTTATTCTTCTTTTTTGGGGGTAATGGCAATGTGCATTTCCGCAATTATTGTGCCGCCAATGTATTTGTGTCTTATTTGGCTTCAGATGAGACTTGTTTCAATATTATGAGCAGTGTAAAATAAATCTTGATGATTCAAAATTAGGGTACCTATTGTGACAAGAAGTCCAAAAGTAAATGAATATGTCGTGTTACAACAAGTATGTCATAGATCGATGTCACCAGGGAACACTGGTTTCATACATTTTAAAACACCCTCAAATATAAATGATAAATAAAAAGAATCAAGCATTATTCTTTTTAATAAATAAATTACTTTCAGGTTTTATAAATAAATCGTCGAACTACTCGACGTCTTACGGCGCAAGAGTATAAGAACGAGCGTAAAAAATAACATTTGCAAAAAATATGTTAAACTTGGCAGACCATGATTGGTTATTATTTTGTGGTCGGCAATTGTTTCACCATACCTAAGTAATTGTTGAATATTAAGACAAGATTTCCTTTGAAAATTTATTTAACATAGTATATTCAATACTTTTAAACATCAATTAAACGATACAATTCATAAAATAAAATAATCAGTTTTATAGTTAATGCAGCAATGTTTCCATATGAATGGTTTCCTAATATCATAGTGGCTTTGCTGGGGAGATGGTTGTGGAGTGGGTGTATGTGATTAGTTGGAAAAAAAAACTGATGATGATAGAAGATATTTACTCGATAAAGTTAATTCTTAAATCACAGAATATAGTGGGAAAAATATGCATAGTTTATATTCCCAATAACTCAAATTAGATGCTTGTAGTGCAATTTAGGTTTGATGCTGCGTTGCTGCCTTTTGTTTTAAAAAGATCGATTTTTGTAATTTGTACAATAATGACCATGTCTTTTATTTATCCAACCTTTAACGTAGGTGTGTAAATAGTGGAATAAATATAGCCAAAAAATATAAAGAATAATAATAGTACTTCAAACAATAGGTCATTCTATGTTTGAATTATTCTTCGGTGGTGTTTGTGGTGGTAAATGGTGAGAAAAGAAATAAGCCCATAAAAAACTAAAGTCAATTCAAGTTGACCTATGGTTGTCACAATTTTTTGTTGGCGGTGGCTCAGGCATCGCCTTTTCTGAAGATAATGGACACAGATCTTTATTTAGTTTTTCAGACTCCACATTAAGTACCGAACTTTGCGACGATTTAATCTAAGAAGCATACATGAAAAGTTTAGTGCATATCACACCATATTTTTCGAAAAATAAAATAGCATCTAAAACAATTAATTACCGTCTACCTATTTAAATCAAATATGACGGTAGTGCTATATTGATTTCGCAATTTAACAAGAAAACTCATTGGTATAAACCAAAAACACATTACGCTTTCCAGCTGGTTGTTGTTACGTCGGTTATTAAAATCTAAGCTGTACCGAATTATTAACTGAGGAGTGAAACAAATCTTAGTTGGATTTCAAGACTGAATAAGTACCTACTGTAAATATTCCACCATTCAGAATCATACAAATGCCAGTTAATGAGCAAAGCTCAATATTATTAGTATAGCTATTTAAATTGTGAGCAATAAATAAATGAGTAAATAAAATCAGTTTTACATAATTCTTATATGGACCCAACCATATGCATTGAGTAGAAAACAGAAATGTAAGTAAGAACTTGCTTACTTAAAAAATAATAATTGTCTTCTTTTTATACAATCCGTAAACTTCGATATTTAAGTAATGTTAAATATTTCATTTAATAAGCGATGTTATGTTTTCCATAGCATTGTCTAGCAAGACAAGTTTTATAGCCATTAGCCAGAAATAAATAAAAAGAGTTGTAATCAATTGCAGACATAGGACCATAATATTGTGAGCTATGTAGTATCGATGTATACAGTACCGTTTTTAGAGCTTTGGGGAAAAAAATAAGGAGCGTGCACCGCATCGCAGGTGGCACTATACGTACTTATGTTTATCAGTCTAGGCAGTTATAGTGTTCTTAAGTCTTTCATTTTTAAAATTTCAGGTAAAAATGTACAAAATAAATATAAATTTATTAGATTTGAAATAAATCTGCTGCCACTATTGTTTTTCGGTGCTTACAAAAAAGTACTTAGTAAAACATATATATTGCTCCTTTTGTTTGTAAGTGTAAAAGCTCACATTAAACTCAATTCCAATCTATGTCAAAAGATTGACTGAGTCAAGTGTTCGGTCGTGGTTTTACCACGAATGGAATACGGTAGCCCGTAACACGTAGTACGGCTTCAAGCTTAGCTAGCTTTAATGAAAAAAGACCTTACCTTTATTTGGTCGGATTGATTTCGAGCGCGAGACGTTGAAGCGCTAGGATTGTTGGACGGTAGTTCACCGTAACAAACAAGCAATTCACGGCGCATGGCGTCGCGTTGGCACAGGCAGGACACACTATGATGCCTGTTGGGGCTTGATGAGTGTGGGCGAGGAACGCTTCACACTGAGAGGCCCTGATGGCGCGTCGTCAGCGCTGCTTAACATTTTTAATGAAATGCCTTTGTGGCCCCATTAGTTCACTTTTTTCATTTGTCGAAACGCAATGAAAATAAGGGTAGGTTTATTGAAAGCAACGCATACCATACGTCTTGATTCAAGATAATTAGGACTGGCTGGCATCACGTGCCAGCTCGGCCAAAAAATTGCTACAGATCAATATCGCGTATTGATTCGGAGCGTTAAAATGTGGACTGGCTAGTATCTCGTAATAGCTCGGCCGCGAAGCGTAAAGCATGCATGTAGCAGCCACGCTGGGTTATGCGTTTAACTTCAGTTCACGTTCACAGTTTCATTTTTTCAGTATGAATATCACAATAAGGTAACTTTCGTTTAGCACGAAATAAAAAACTTAACGGTTTTTTCTTTTTTGCTGTGGTTACTGCGTGCGTCGGAACGGCGCGCGCGCACGGACACGAATGAGCGACAGGCGGCTGGCAGTGCTGTGAGGCGCAGGAAGGAGGGAGGGTTTTTTACCTTCTCTTTCTTGCGCTAAACCTGTGTGCGAGTGAATGGACGCGTAGCAGGGCCTACTACATGGTCAATTAAATCTCAGAGACGAAGGCAGGACAATTAATACTAACATAATATAATACAATAATAAAGCTTCCTCTAACATACTCGTAGTTTGTTAGTGTTACATAATCAGGATAGTCCTCAACCCTCGCAACGCGTTTTCCTCCTCGCATAAGGAGTCAGCCTTAACAAGGAGGCATCAGGAGGTATTAGCCTTAGGAGGGGTGACCATACATCTATTGTTTGTCCATCTATTTATTTATGGACAAACCACCTCGTCCTCGTCCTCCTCCTCCTAACTGCCTCGGTGGCGCAGCGGTTTGAAGGTCTGAAGGTCGTATTTTTAAGCGACGGCTGCGCCAGAGGTCCCGGGTTCGATTCCTGGGTCGGGCCAAAAATATATACCTGGTATTTTCTGTTCAGAAATTTCAAGGAAGCCCGGAGTTTGGAAGTTGGCGGTGTTTCATCCCCGTGCCTCGGAAAGAACGTAAAGCTGTTGGTCCTGCGCCTGATCTCTCTCCGGTCGTGTTAGATTGCTGTCCCATCGGGCTATGAGAGTAAAAGGAATTGAGAGTGCACCTGTGTTTGCGCACACACTTGTGCACTATAATATGTCCCGCGCAGTCGGTTAGTCGTTGTGACTGGCCACCATAGTCGAATTCGGCTAGGGGACTACTACTATGGACAAAACTTTCGTGGCTTCGAAATGTTCAACTCACATAAGGCCCTGAATATTACACCTCTATTGAATCTATTGAAAATACATCATTATTTGAGCGTTATTTAAATACTTGAAAGACAACCTTAGCTTAAACTTTGTTAAGAAATAAACTTATTAGGTACTAGTAGTCGGTGCTCTGAGCCTCTGAGACTCCATTGCACTAGGCTTCAGTTACAGTTCATACTAGTGCTTTTTATTCGCGGAGAAATGCTAAAATATGTATATACCTTGTTAGTTTAATAAATTAATGTATATCATATCAGTTACTTTTATTATTAGTGTCTTATGCAATCAAAATCAAAACAAATAAAATATTAATTGTAAGTATCAATCGACAAGACCCCGGTGCATGCGTATTACCCAATGCATTCGCGTGCCACATGCGAAATTCGGATATGCTTTGTCTCGCCATAGCAATATAGATGTGATAGTTGCATCCTTGTCAGTATCGTTGTATCTAATCACTGCCGCATGCAAATGCGGGTTGACTACTTACAGTATCAGATTTCGTTGTCAATATTGATTTTTACAGTCTGTAGAAATTTATGCCAAAGACACGTCGTGTTACATTTTTTTAAATTATTTATTAATGACCGCTACTTTATACCATAGCTGATAGAAAAGGGAGCCAAAAGTTCCATGCCCTTTTTTTTAACCCATGGTTACCCTACTCATGAATGGACCCCCGCCGGTATCGATTGTGCAGCATCACCGTCGCCCGGCAACGACCGGCGTGACGGCGTCGCGCCGGCACTCAAGCTACATTCAACCCTATTAGTGAACTACAGAATGTATTTAATAACTAACTGCGTAACCTCGCGACGATAGTTGTGAGTCTGAAACTTGGCAATTGATACCAAGCATACGAAAAATGCAATTGATAATATGAGTGGTACCGTCGCTACGGCACTTGTTCATATTGGACTCCGTTGAGTTGATATCAAAATCGATTTAGTGTCTTTCTGCGGATCGTGGTAACGCCGCGACAATAGCTGTGAAAGACTCAAACTTAAAAAATAAAATATTATATTGTGAGAGCAATCTGTCAACGTCGATGAGACTAGGCGACGCAGCCTACGCATAAATAAAGCACTTGCAATAATCAAACAGGCTCCAATGTGTCGGTGGTCGAGTGGTTAATAGGCATGCGCCCGGATAGCGTAAGACACAGGGTTTGTTTTCTTCTCTGTCACAGTCACTCTTTCATCATCTAATTTAAGAGCCAAGCTCTTGTCGGTGGAGTTTTTTCCATTCCTTACGCTCTTCCGCCATTCTCTTGACCTCTTGATACGACGCAACATTCAACTTTTGCTTTATTTGATGCATATAGCTTATTCTTGGTCTTCCTCTCTTCCTTTTTCCTTCTATTTTTCCCTCTATTATCGTTCTGATGAAACTGTCGTGTCGTATCAAGTGTCCCAGCATTCTCCCTCTTCTACTTTCAATTGTTTCTATTAGTTTTCTCTTTTCCTTTACCAAGTTCAAGACTTCTTCATTAGTTTTTTTCTCCGTCCAGCTTATTCTCTCCATCCTCCTCCAGCACCACATCTCAAACGCTTCCAGTCTCTCCCTATCTTTCTTTGTCATGGTCCACGTTTCACACCCATATAGTGCTATACTCCAGCCCTATCACCATTGACAATAGACTAGTAGAACAGGTTAAAAACTTTAAATACCTAGGCAGCCTAATTACCGACGACTCCAGGTGTACACCAGACATAAAAGCGAGGATTGCGATGGCAAGGCAAGCTTTTAACTTAAAAAAGAACTTAATAAAGGCCAGAATATCCAGCAATGTTCGCAAAAATCTCGTGAAAGTGTACATTTGGAGTCACTCTTTATGAGTGCAATTTATATCATTTCGTTTTTATAGTGACAAAACACTATAAAACAAAAATATAAAAGAGCCTGTAAAGGCCAACCACATTTATTTAATAGAGATATAAGGTTCCTACTAACAGTACTTACCTAAGTGGTCGCAATTTCCTCCACTCTCAAAGTTCACAAATCAATCTCAGTTTTATTTGCACAAATAGCTACTTATCGAACAATCCCACATTCACGAAACCTTTATGGGCTATAACATTTCGGAGGGTTCCTTTGAAGATGGCACCCCTCTCAATTGGAATCCACATTACCATGCGAAGAAATGAGGGGGAGTATTTCAATCAGAACCTTTAAATATTCACTTTGTTTTCGAGACCGCGATGAAAACGTGATTTTATGTGGAGTTGAACCAATGTTCAACTCCACATAAAATAGATAGATATAGAATAAATATAAAATAGATAGGGATAGAAGAACGGAGTCTCTCAATAGAGACTCCGTTCTTCTATCCCTTCCCCTTATGAGTGAGGTAACATTATACGTTATAAAATTTCATGTAAACATCATCATCATGTCAACTGTAGGATCATTGCTTTTGCTTAACGAATGGCATAAAAGGGCTAGAAGAACCAAGAGCCGTGAAGTAAAACGAAGAAAAAAAATGCAAGGTATCAATTCCAAATGAGAATACTCGTTATCTTAACTCTTTGCTTTTGTATTAAACTTAGGTTGTAGTAGATATCTTTTATTAATTCTTAGAAAGCCCTTTTTGTAATAAGTGAACAAAGGTTGAAAACAGTGCCAGTCTGCAACGTTTTGAAAAAGGTATCAACAATATTATGTATTAAAAGTTAGTATTTTTTTAGAACAGGCAGCAAATGTTGATCGCTGTTAAAATTAACTATTACGTTCACTACTCCCACGCATGTGGGCTTGGCGATAAGGAGGGTTTGCTGAGACCTATGTAAATATTAGCGATTAAAGTATTATATTATATTTTCATGCTGCAGTGGACGTCCTTTGGCCGACCATGATGTTAAGTAGTGCGAGACTATTATTATGTAACTATTTCGTTACCCCTAATTCTAAGCTGCTGCCAACATATTTCGATAACTTAATGTTTTTCCTACTTTTTTTCGTTCTCTTCTCTCCCGTTGCAGAGTGTTGTTTTATAGCTTAAAACCTTCCTTGAAAAATAAGCTATCCAACACATTTTTTTTAAATCTGTCCATTAGTTCCTGAGATTAGCGCGTTCAAACAAACAAACAAAATCTTCAACTTTATATTAATATACTAGCGGTCGCCCGCGGCTCCGCCCGCGTGGATGTCGGTTACCGCTGCAAAAAGCCTACCCAGGAAAGACACGGTCAGCAAACAAAATGATTCCCAGATCAATTCACAGACACCGACACTAACATCGACGAAGCACTATCCGCAGGCTGAAGAAATTTTCTTTCTGTGGATGTGTAACGCCTACTTCGCAACGGGCCTTGCAGCAGAAATCGTAATATTTTAATTTCGCTATAACTTCAGAACCAAACGTCCAATTTTAATCAGTCAAAGACCAAATAGTATCTACATTACCTGTACTTAGTAATGAAATAATTTATTATGATAATTAATAGCATTAATAGGATTAATAGCATGAGTAAAATAAACGCGTTTAAATGTAGTCCAAAAAAATCAAGATTTTTCAATAAAAAAATGGTTATTGTGCCTCACTCGACATAGATAGGTATAGTGTGTCGGGGACTTTTTGTAGATATTTATAAGATCTACAATTACTTAGAATATTTTATGGTTCTATCTTTAATAGTTTAGGCAGGGTACGCAAAATAAGTAACTTTTTTGGTTGATTTTTTACACCTTGTGTCCGAAAAACCCTAATATCTTACGGAACCCCATTTTTTTTTAAATTAAATATATCCTATATTACTCGTGGATAATGTAGCTTTCGAATGGTGAAAGAATTTTTAAAATCGGTCCAGTAGTTTATGAGCCTATTCATTACAATCAAACAAACAAACAAACAAACAAAGTTTTCCTCTTTATAATATTAGTGTAGATATAGATATGCGCGAGCGCCATCGTGTTCTACAGGTAAATGTGGTCGAGACGTACACCGCAGGTCATCCTTTATAACACCTCTACAAAATGAACTAAAAGTCGACCTTAACATTAGAGAATGAATTAATTAATTAACGGGATATTTTAAACATGTTTGTTTCGGAAGAAAAAAAGCACAGACACGGCTTTTACATTACGAAACTAAGTAACACTCGTAACGTAGGATTACGGTGGAAAACACTTACACTTAGGACACAAAAATATTTCATTTTTGTACGGACAATAGACTTAAAACGCTCTGTAAAACGATAATGCTATATAACAAACACACATATTTAAACGTACCCAAGCTGCATTGAAGTATGGCGTAGATAAAAGGGAATACTTTAAATGAAAATAGAGTTATGTATGATAACAAACCATGTATGCGTACATTTATTTTGAATAATTAATACCTAGCGACAGTATAAAAATAGCGCAGTCAACGAGCCGTGAAAAGCGCGACTAACAAGTTTCGACGCGCGATCAAACTTGACGGATCCATTCGGGAGCGCGAGTATTCACCACCTGTACCCCCACGAAATACTATCGACTGCGTAAGCGTATCGAGAAATGTCAAAATCCATGTTAAAAAAGTAATTTCTTTACGCACCGCTATAGAAGCGCTAGTCCAATTTCCATACGAATTCATTTTTCTCGATACGCTTACGCAATCGATAGTTTTTCGTGATTGGGGTAGGCACTGATTTATAGGTGGACACTTGCATAGGCCGTAGCTACATATATATGACCCTGTTCAAATATTTTTAAAACAGTAACGTTTGAGGTCAATTTTCTTCAACAATAGGAATGGTTAAATGTCGTTAAGCTTATGTCACGTGTATGTTTTGAAGAAAAAATACCTACCAATATCTTGTCAATAAAATAACCATTTTGGTCAGCTGGTTAAATATCAATCTACAGCTTTTCGCCATTCTTAGTACTCAAACAAATGTGTTACTTTTTACGCGCTTAGTGCAAACTGTAGAAAATCACATAAAAGAATGACAAAAAAAATTACAAATCACTCATGCTGTTTTATCGACATGAGCCAAATTAACCGTACTGACTGGCTCGTTATAAATTAACAAAAGAAGATAATAGAGACAAGATCAACTGGACATACCTACTTAACTCGTCAAGTATGTGTAAACGAGACACAATATAAATTCCATTGTTATGCGACTCCCGGGTGTCGTTTGATACCTGACTGATTAATATTCTAATTAGGAACTCTACCAAAATGTACTATCTATACTAAAATATTATAAAGCTGAAGAGTTTGTTTGTTTGAACGCGCTAATCTCAAGAACTACCAGACCGATTAAAAAAAAAAAGGATTGCATAGCTGATTTATTGAGGAATGCTTTAGGCTATAAAACATCACGCTGCGACGAGAGGGGAGGGAGGGGAGAGCAAACTCAAAATGCGCAGACGAAGTCGCGGGGACTGCTAGTTATTCGATAATTGTAAAAAAAGGTTGCCGAGTGGCCTGTCCTTTATTGTCCTTATCAATTGTCTGATTTATTGGTAGGCATCCCTATTAAATCCAATAAAATATGGTAGAATACAATAGACAGAGTAGAATAGAGATTTACAAGAGCTCTACCCAATCTAGAGACAAAATTCAGTTCAAGTTTAGAGCTATAGAAATTTTGAGATAAGATGTTATTACTTTTGTGAATATCATTAATATAGAGAGCATCTACTGTCCTCCCACGCTAAGTTAATGCTAATGTTAAGTGTTTCCAAATAATTTATCCATCAAGTTGTCTTGAAAATTTATTATATTTGATTGAACCCATCAAACCCACGAAAGACCAGAAATTAAACAGATTAGATATTACTTAATAAAAAACCATTACAGCTGCTGTTTAAATTTTCTTTTATTTATATGCGAGGGGACAATTTTTGTGTGATGAGCACAAACATTTGTACCTAAGTCCTTATGGATTTTATATGTATTTTAGTATTTATGGGAGACGCCCCAGTCATTCATAATCGTTGTCTGGTACTTCGTAACACAAGGAAGAAAATTCCTTACTTCGAAACCAGACAATTGGTGTATTGTCTGGCGCATATTTTTTTATTTTATCTATTTATTAATATATTATGTACTTTTATACAATATAGTAGAGTATAGTAGAGTAGCCAGGGAGCTACAAGACCTTAAAATTACAGACTGCATGATTATGATAAGTGATAAAAAAATAATATCTTAATGACTTGCCTTAAAATTACATTACGGGCCTGTTCCAACATCGACAAAGAAGCACTAGCCAATGGATAATTCTAATGTAGCACGTAATTTTGTATAAAGAATCTGGCAGATAACGCTACCCAGTACTTATAAGGCGTTATAAATAAGGACATTGTCAAACGGGCCGTAAGCATTTAAAATTTAAATCCGCTTATCTCACCCTATGCTATTTATAACTATTACGCATTAGCAAGTATCCTCACACACCTTATACTTTTACTAAAGCAATATTTTAAAACGAAGGAAGGAATTATTTCCATAAGACGAACAAATTGATTGAGACGCTGTATAAATTGCTGCCTACTTTAGGTATAGTAAGAAGTGCATAGTAAAAATAGGAAAGAAACAGCCGTATTCCCATGAAAAGTATTGAAAGTTAGGCATTTCTAATTCATGTAAATAATAATAATAATTAATTTACTTTATTGCACACCATAAACAATACAGAAACATCTTAAATATTAAATAGGAGTACAATCAAGCGGTTTTATTGCTTTAAGCAATTTCTTCCAGACAACCTTCAAGTAAGGAAAAGCATAAAGAACGAAAGAAGTGGCATGGCGATGAAACATTTATTCAATCACGTTCTACGATAAAAATAGAGTAGTTGTAACGAACGAGTACATCGATTTCAGTCAAACAAAGGAAACTATTAGAAACAATTAAGTGCAATGTTAAAGTAAACATGATTTATCATTTAAATAAATTATTAAAATGGTTGAGAATTAATAACTTGTTACTTAAATGGTCTATTTTTTTTTGCTAGCCGTTGCTGTCCCACTGCTGGGCAAAGGCCTCCCCCAAACTACTCCATGCGTCCCTGTTCTTGGTAAGGGTTTGCCAGGCCTCGTGATATTTGTCTAGATCGTCGCGCCACCCCTTTCGGGGTCTGCCTTTCGGACGGCGTCCACGTTTGTGTTAAAACCGCTAAACTTAAGTGGTACTGGGTGGGCCACGTCCTCAGGATGTCTACTAAGAAGTGGTCCAAGATCGTCACACACTGGCTGTATACCGAAATGGTGTATATTTAATTTTTTTGCTCCTATTACAGGCTAGACGCGCCGTTTAATTCGTTTGACGTTTTACAAATTCAACCCACCATAAAATTAACATATAGGTAGTTAGTTAAATTAATTATATTTGAACTGTTAGCTAAATCTTTTTATTTGGGGATCTTATTTTCATAAATATTTTATATACCTACTTATCTATTTTCAATAGACAAGGGTGACGAACTGGGGGCGTATTGCGATCCAACTTAATCCATTAAATTTCCAGACAGTTCAATTCCCACTCAGTGGAAACGAATTAATAATATTATATTAATTATTCGACAATGGTATGAATATTAATGTTTATGTTGTTATTATAAAATAATATAATCATTTTGAAGCGAAATTGCATACGAATTGCTAATTTGACAGTAAAGCAGAGCTGCTACACTGTCAAAGCTGCATTGCAATACGCACCCTGGTGACGCACAAACTGACGAACATCTTCAGACAAGCTTTTAAACTACCTGTCCCGTTTAACTCGTCAAGTATGTGTGAACGAGACACAATAGAAATTCCATTATTATGCGACTCCCGGCAGTCGTTTGATACCAGACTGATTAATAATTCAAAACAACCTTAGACTTCTAAATTACAAATCAAACACTTCTTTACTCTTATGTGTGATGCGTTCACATTGTAATTTTACGGCGCCCTCTGAATGTTCAACAAATTGATAGATAAATCAATCAATTGGTAGTTTTTTTTAAATACTGGACAGGGTGTATTATTCAATAAAAAAGAGATTAAATTTATTCTATATTTTACATTAGTATAAGTTAAACTACTTTGACTAAACGCCTCCGTATAGAAGAACAGAAAATTAGAGTTGTTATTGTACCAGATTTATTTATTATTAACTGCTGTCATTTATAATAATACTTACTTTGTGGTATTGCTTTGACTTAAAATGCGTAAAATTAATATTGTTAAGCTTAGTAACTTATTAAGCCATAGGTCCTTATTAAGTTCCGAAATGATTAGTGATCAGAAGCCAAGCCATAATTCAGTGTAGCATTCTTGAAGTCTAACTACGTTGTACTTGTAGACTAGTTCTATGCCGCGGCTTGGTTGGGCTTTTAATTAGTTGTCAAAACAAACGACTGGACTAGCAAGTATAAGGACTAGGTACAGAAACATTGACTAACACTCTTATTTTTAAAAGATTTTCAAAGTCAGTTCAAAGCCTGTACACAAACAGGCTCGCTCCATCGTCGTCTCTATGTCACGTTTAGTCTAGTCTAGAGACAAGAGCGATCCCATTTCAATTTAAAAAAAGATTTGCACAGAGAAGGCAGCCTATTTTGCCATTTTATAATAAAGAGTATAATTTTGGAGAGCTAAGGCGGAAAAAAGTAGAGACCGACTCCTTGAACGATGACTTGGCGCTCCTGACCACAAAGCCAGCGGTCGTGGGTTCGAATCCCAGAAGGGGCAAATGTGTGATGCTCACGAGCTTTAGTACACAAGGAAGAACATTCCTTACCTCGAGACTAAGACAGTTGGTGTGTTGTCTGGCGCGTACGTATTTCTTTAGATTTATTCTTCTGAAAACTCCAAAAGAGCAAGCGACTTTTTCATAGTTTATGGGGAAAAAGATGCTTCTACGCATATCCTGCTTGCGCTTGTGACAACTCGCTCAAATGCGGTTTTGTGACGAAATCTTTTTATTGTCTCTGTAATGTTGTAATGTTGACTCGGTAACGGGTAACAAAGGAATTTTATATTTTGAAAGCTTGCACTACTTAACATTGTAACAGCCGTATGAAAATTCTATTACTATTATGAAACTGAAAAGTATGTTTGTTTCATTACTGAACGCGCTATGAATCTCAGAAAGTATTAGTCCGATTTCAAAAAAAAACTCGTAGCTTATTCATAGGCTAAAACATTTCGATTCTCGATAGTTACATAGGGATGTTTTGTCGTTAAAATACAAAGAGAAAACGGTCGTAAATAGTTTGTATTCATAAATCGATCTATCAAAGCATTGTGACCGTATAGCGTCATCAATCTACCATTGATTAGATTAAATCATAAGTTCGGCCCCAGGGGAACTAACTTTGCGGGCCCTTGATCGAAGCTATTATTTTATTAGTGAAGTCCATCTTGCGGTATTACGTATACCCAGCTGAATTTTTATTTTATTTTTCTGTAAGCAACATATCCAGACAACTGTCATTGTACCGACAATTTGAAATTAATAAATAAATAAATTATTGCTTAATTTCTTTTTAACAAAATTCTTTCAGTAATTTGTTGAAATTAGTAATTTAAGCAAGCTGAAGTTGAACCTTAGTTTTTCTTGTGATAATGACAGCTAATAGGTCAAAAATACGAACCCCAACTTAGGTCCATTGCTGAGTTATGATTTGATTTCGCGCTATGATTTTTTCAGGCGTTCTAACTTCGGAACTTCAAGAACGGCTATGAAAAATTTTCTCTCAATATTTTGAAGAAAATTCAAAATTAGGAAGGCGGAACCTCGATAAGTTTTGATGTAGGTATATTTTGGTTCAAACACAACACGTCCTAAAATGTGAATTTGTATGAATTTCGACTACGGTGGCCAGTCACAACGACCAACCGACTGCACGGGACATATTATAGTGCACAATTGTGTGAGCAAACACAGGTGCACTCTCTATTCCTTTCACTCTCATAGCTGGGACAGCAATCTGACACGACTGGAGAGAGATCAGGCGCAGGACCAACGGCTTTACGTATGAAATAACAATCTAAAGGAGGTGACTAAAAATCATGGGCAAGGAAATCTATGTTTTCTATTATTATCTTAGATGGGTATAGTAGATTTTTTTTTGTTTTTTTCGGTAACGGATACAAATTTAACGGATCGTTAAAAAAAACATTTTAAAGACCGAAGCATTCCCATTGACTACTGCCACGGCAACTTCAATCTGTATTTTCTCTCAAACGGCTAACAATGCCCTGAAGCAATTAAAAGCGTAAAAATAAAGCCTCCATGCTTCGGCATCAGCTTGATCGTGCGCGGAGGCAGGCGAGCGCAGCCGCGGGCGCGTGTTATACCACAATGCAAACAGAATAAGCAGGCTCCGTCAAATTGTAAAATTTTAAAATATTTTAGATATCTAGAGATGTTGGATGAAGTGCCAATGCCACGTACTTTAAAAAAAAACATATAAACAGCTTTACTAACTACACTGGCATGCAAAACTAAATACTAAAAAAAATCTAACGTAAAAAAAGTCTGAGTATTAAAATAAAAACGTTTTATAGAAAATTAAGCTTTACAGCCTATTTCATCATCGACAAATAAGACGTATGAAGTACCTGGCAGATAACGCTGTAGCCAAAACATGTGCCGTTAGTATTATTAATATACGTTTAATTTAGATTGTCTTGAGGAATTAAAAATAAGTTTTACAGGCCAGTGTATGTGACAATGATATTAAACTTCATTTGTAAGAATAAATTATTCAACCAAAAATAATACCTAAAGAAACAGTTTCTTCGCAAACTAGTCACAGTGAATGAGGATAAACCCAAATATTTAATATATTATGTAAGTATAAGACTTAGTTCTGATTCTACTGGAATCAGGTCTATTGCAATAGCATACTGCGCTGGCACATCCGATAACAGACGCGCGATCACATCTCTTGACATGCTTAATTAAATTTTTCACGGCTTATTACAACGCCAGGTCTACCACATAACCTCTTCTACTAACCGCGATCTTATCACGACGAGGTAGAGATACATTTCCTTTGATCAGAGAAACTGTTAAATTGGTCTACCCTGGTTTGTGAGAGCTGGATCTTCTAGGCGAGACAAGTGGCCTAGGGTTCTATCTACCATTGTGTATTTATAAAGCTGTTCGCTTAGCACGCCTATCAAAGTAGCACCAAACCGTGGCTGAAACACAATACTGAAGAAGGCAGCAAGACCGCTTGCATATCAGTAGTTATATTATGTCTCACAGTCTCACTAAATTAAATTAGTTACTTTTAATCCAAAACTTAATTTCTATCGTTCAAACTCGTTAGGTTTAGTGGTTTGGTTAAAGCTATATACATTTTTGGTAAAATTAACTTTGTCAATGATAAATAATTTGAAACAAACTACGGAGAGATCAATTTTGGGCAGCAACAAGGCTTGTTTCGGAAGGTAGATTTATCTCTGTCCATTATGTCATTCCCGAAGAATAGTGACACAATTGAAAAAGAGCGTAGGCGTACATAGATTTACCTGACAAAGTATTCGATAGTATCTAGAGAGACACAATAAAGCATTTAGTTTCCACACTAGCTAAAATCTTTGCAGGGACCTTAGACTGTTAAGATGCGACCCCGATGTGTCGGCATTGAATAGTCGTTTAAGTTGGCAAATCCTACTGAATCTTGCGTCAAGTATGGCTGGGCTGTAGAAGCGATATCCTAAGATAACTAGACGCGCGAGAATGGTTATTAGTACCAAGTGCAGAAACGTTTAAGATTACTTTAAGATGGTGAAGCTATCTTATAGTGAACGATACTAAGGAAAGTACAGCCTGTAACTTAATGCTTAGAGATAAGGGGATTCTTCTTTAACTATATTTCTTACGCCCTATTGCACCTTTTGAAGCAGTTTTGAAAAAATGAGGAGTTAAAACTTTTGCGTTACACTGCTATAGGTAAGTTAAGTAGTTTAAAACCGTGATATCTAATACTTAAGACGTGAGCAGCTACAACATTTAAAAATGCAAACGTAAATAGGTAAAAAAATAGGCAAATGTAAATAGCTAAAACATTTAAAAAGGCAAATGTAAATGACTATTATAGATTTAGCGTCTTCCTTTTAATTCGCCCTCAAATTATGACATCAAAGTAGCTAGTGTCGATCTCCTGATGATTTCAGCAGGTGTTTATCTTCTGATGATGTCACAGGAGCAAGATGAAAATATACATTTATATTATTAAGTTTGTATGGTGACAAAACACTATAAAAACAAAAATAAACTGCAAGATGTAGATGTTTGTCTTCTGATGACGTTGAAGCTGTTATCCTTATCTTGATGACGTTATGGTAGCAGGGTCCAGGTCGAGACTTCCACTACGTCACATCACACGTTGTACCGTCATGACCACGTGACTGTGAGGTAATGGCCATTTCAACCCTGAACTTCTTCTTTCTTCAACGATCTTCTGGCTTTTCATAGCAGGCATTTTCTTGTTTCTTGAAGCTTCTAAGTCTTCTTCGGCTAAGCCGTTTTTCGGTAAAAAGTTCTTAACACATACAGTGTCAGTGTATTTGTATTCTTAAAAGATAAAATAAGAAACCAAAAATTGCGCACGGGCATCATCGTCTCTTAAGAAGGCGTCAATAGCAATTGAAAAGATAATACCTTAATTTATAAAATAGTGCGTCGAGATCTTTACGAATCAAATCAATTTCAAAAGACCTACTTGTTCTTCTTTTTTTATGGAACTCGACTGTTAAAAAAATAAATATAAACTAATAAATAAACACTTCGAATGACATTGAAGACTTATTAAACCATTATTATAATAATTAGGCAGAATTTTGAATTTTTAACAACCTAAACCCTAATTACTCCTTCCTATAAAACCCATAATTTCTTTACCCAAAGTTTATCTGACAGAGATCGCTTATAGAGATGGGACCGCCTAAATTGTACATTTCCTTTAACCAAATTTGTGAATTCACTAATTTGGTGTGCAATAAAGAGTTATCTATCTATCTATCTAAACAGGTGAAAGTGTTGTTTGTCGAGTGTGTTTTTCTCCAATTGCATTTTTCACAAGTTGAATTAGGTAGATTGAATTCTCGAATCGAATACTTACGGATCTGGATTCGGATGAGTGAGAAACATGCGCTCCGTACAACAAAATCCTACGACCGGATGCCTCGTAGTCATAATAATAGCCCTGATAGTACAATAGAGTCATTGCAAGCAGTGCAACGCAAAAGTTCATTATGATTTATGATAAACGGATCGGTTAATGAGGCAGCTAAATCATTATATTACAAGGTGATAACGGGTACTTGGAGTGATTATTAAAAACCATACAAAAATAAAATAAGACAGTGAAATTTTGCGTTTTTTAAATAAATCTTATTCAAAACAAAAGGATTTACGCCTACCTGTTGTTTGTTTCACATAATCCTCTTAATTTTACGTCCTACGTGTAAAAAGTTAAGGTTTCCTGGTAAAGATTATGTAACAAAAAACACTTACCTAGAAGCCTCTTGATTGGAGCAATTGAAACACGTGTAACTCCGTCAAAACTTTCCACTGAAATTAAACAAACAATAATTTAAAAACTTATTTGAGAAACTATACAAATATTTAAGGATTAAAGTACCTATAAGGCTGAAAGCGTAATGTTTTCATTAACAAAATCACTCCAAAGTGGTCAGTCAGTAAAAGTTTGTAAAATAAGGTCAATCTAATACCTATAACACGTTAAATTACCAAAAAAAAAAAATATATATTTTAGTAGTAGATCATACTAGATTTTTTTAATGTATTTTAAGCTCCGACAAAAAGGGCCTAATTCTCAAAGGCAACGCCAAATATATTTTAAAGAATGTTACAGAATTTTCATGAACTTACCGTGACGACGCGTTGCGTCGTTCGTTGCGCAGGCGGCTTAGGGCTGCCAGTCGCCCGGGCTTAACCTGGATTGACCAGCTTCACACGTTGTCCTGTGTACAAATTTTAGACAAAATTTCAACCTAATAATTTAATACACAGATCGCTTGAGATTCTATCAATCAACTTTACATCTCTGTTTTAGACTGTTTATGGCGCATTGCTTTTTGTGGCTATATACGCCAAAGCGAGAGCGACTAGGTCTACCGCATGTTAAAAAGTTAAGTTTCCAATGGATTCTCACAATAAAGTAGTAGCCTGTATACTAATTGATGGAGAAGATAAAAAAAAACTATAAGCACTTAGCAAAAAAGTGATGTTCCATAGAGCTAAAAAGTTAAAATTGACGTTTTGATTGGTCGTTGACTAAAACAGCCAGAAAAATGTTAGTCAATTGTTCGATTCTTCAGGCTGCCAACCCTGAGGCGGCTGCAACCGAAACGCTGACGTCGCCCGCGCTGGGTGTTCTGTTCGTTGGAATTGCACTTTTGAATATGAAACCTTATACCACCTTATACTGTCAAGGTCAACTGAACTTCTCTGTGACTTGATTTAATAATGCGGAAAAAATTATGCACTAATTGATGCTATGACTATGCACGTTAATTTTGTAAACAAAACCTTCCTCACTTTTAAGTAGTAAAATAACCACCACTGTTAAATGAATACCGCAATATTTTAAACATTGACTACTACTAATATAATAATTAAAATAGTGCACGTTGCATAAACAGAGTTATCAAGGGCCGTACAGGTTAGTGTAAAAAAATAAAGCTTAGTTCCCTAAAACATACTTAATGTGTATAGCTGCACCGTTAGAAGCCTACTGGCGCTAGTTTATAACAAACAAGTTTTCTACACGAATCTGGCCTAAGGTCACACGATAGTTCTAAATCACATAATAAATTATTTATTTTCAAAAAAGAACTTACATGTGAGGTCCACCTGGGCGGGATAGCTGCGCAAGAGTGCGGGCGCGCGCTGCCAGCCGCTACGTGTCGAAAATGCTGACGATGCAACCCTGGATTGTCAGGGGTACATAAATAAGGACTGCTGTTTTAAATTGTTGGTATTGCCTATATTTATTGAAGCTTTATTGTACATCCAAAATTTAAACAGACTTTTGATTAGAAGGTGGAATTAAAAGCCATGTTAAGAGCCAGTCGTAGGTTAGTGTACATTACTTTATTTATAAAGTTCACAAACACATTGCAGTCTAAACATGCTTATAAATTAGAGTTCGAAATTACAGACGATACGGTGGTCCAACAATAGTGTACATAATACATACCTTATGGACAAGCTGAAAAATGAAATGGTGCTACAAAGGGAATGGACTCAAAACAACAACAAAATTGAAAGCTTACATAAAAGTTTACTAGTTTCTTACCGTATTTAACTTGCTATGACACATAATAAAAGGTGGAGAATCGAACCCTCAAAAGAATTAATTGATGAATGATAATAATCAAGCACCTTCAATTTTTATTTTATTTTTGAGACTGTTTAGAAATTGATTATAATCTTAATGTAAAGTTGATCTAGTATGTACTTAATGATATTCATTAGAATGATATGTAGGTCTCTCGCGTCTAACCTCTTTTCGCGGGAGGTGCAAGGGATTTTAGGCCTTAATGTGGTCAGGCGCGAGAGACCGCAGCCGTACCCACGATACATACGGTAACGTCATATAGGTACAGTTAGCTGACAAAAATTCTATTGGGTATTTTGTAACTTCTAAATTAATTCCAGTTGCTTCCATACGATTTGTGTCAAAATTTAAATAGTATTCTCTCAGCGGCGAAACTTTTGGCATCTCTTCTTTTGCGTCATTTAATTTGTTTTGGCCACTATTACTAGTACCTACATAAAGATGAGGTTATTATATTTTTTTAACTTACCCAGAGCTTTAATTGGGATGTTTTAGGAACCAAATGTACAAGCCAAAAGAGAGTTCAAGTCACTCCATTATTTAATTTTTCCAAGCCGATCAATTTGATAGATTTTTGCTACTATCTTTAAGGTCCCTCCACTTTTTACGTTATTTATTTCATATATTGGCTCTGACCATTACTTATTATTATTATTGGGATAGGTTTCTCTATTAAAAACTACAATATTCAGTGACAATCGTGTGACATGATGGCGAGTAAAACGTAGCCATTCAATAAGAGTTCTCCTGGTGTTGGTAGCAGCATCATCAGTACTGGCAGAAGGCTGAAGATATAGTACATATATCAGGAAAGGCTTTCGACGAGGCATAATGAAGCTGAAAACGTCTGGTTCTTAAACTGCAGAGTGAAAAGCAACAAGGAAACCACCACAATATCTTTCCTCATTTGGAGTTTTGGAAAAAACTACACCATCAAGAGCCTATCTCTTAAATTTATCATGATCCCTAATATAGATGAGGTTCATAATTTTTTTCTAAACTTACCAGTTTGAGTAGAATTTTATAAAATTATTTTGCTTTAAATTTCCGCTAAGCGACGCCGGCGCAGGCATCGCTTAGCGGTCATTTAAAGCAAAATAATTTTATAAAATTCTATTTAATAATGTATTTCCGCAAAGTAACGCCTGATTCTATTTATTACCAGTTTGGCTTGTTTTTGGAACCAACTGTACAAACCAAAAAGAGAGTTCAAGTCACGTTCCTTAGCTTTCAGGGGCGAACTCGCAGATAAACTAATAAACCACTATTGAAGGTTCGGCTTTCAGAATTCGCGCGATCAGTCAGACCTTGTTCTCGATTTTATTTCTTTCTTAATTGGATGGAGGCTTTCTCTAGTGATTGCACTGTAATCAATATTGTGATACGTTGCTTTTTAAGTAACTCACTTGAGTAGGTACCTTTTATAAGCCTCGGACGAGAAAAAGAGCAAAGATATTTGAATTTACTATCTACTATATCTACCAAAAACATTAATTAAGTACCTGTTTGCTTACCTACTTTGTTACATCCCACAATAGCAGAAAACATTATTCGAAAATCAATAAATAACAAAGCAATAAAAGTTTTGATTGATTAGGTAAAAAGATCTCTGCTTTGATCAATTTCAGTAGTAGCTCATGGCTCATAGATGTGCAGAGGAAGAGTAAAAGTAGGTAACTTATCCTTATTAATCTATTACTTATTCGAACACTACTTAAATAACCTACTTGTGTATAAATAAATGGTAAAATGAGTACCAAATATAAGCCTACAATAATGAGTTATTTTGCTAAAAGTTTTACATAAGGGAACGTTGTTAGATAAACGAAGAGTGACTACTTACCTACCTAATTACTAACAACCTGCGGCTACAGTCTGAAGCAAACGAAATGTCACATTTCGCCTCGATAAGTTCAATCGTCTGTTTTTTTTGCTACATCAAATATTTTTAACTTGTGTAGCAATTAATTTCTTCTTTCTTCAATTTAAGAGCCGAGCTTTAGTCGGTGAAGTAAAGCTATTTCTTTAATTAATTGATGATGATGATGTCCTCCACGACGTGTCCGTCGACGGCGACACCTTGTCAGTTTCGGCATGAGCTCGGAGGTAACTTGCAAACCCGAACTTGGACTTGAACGTGCGACTGCATAGACTGCACTGCAACTGTCCACTTGTATTGCAGGTGTAGTTGTAGGAGACCTTGGGGTGTGTCTTTCGAGCATGGCGTTTGGCGTCGAGTTCATTGAGACGGGCTGCTTCAAACTTCTCAATTCCAGTTTTGACTGCATTACGCCACTCTGGCCTCATCAACGCGTCCTTCTCCCACGTATTATGTGACATGCCGCAGGACGTTAGATGTCGTTTCAGGACGTCCTTGTATCGAAGATACTGCCCTCCAGACTTCCGCTTACCACTGGAAAGTTCCGCGTAGAAAACGCATTTAGGCAAACGAGCGGCGTCCATGCGTACAAGGTGTCCACACCATCTTAACTGCCCCTTCATCAGGAGACATTCCATGCCAGAGATATTGGCACGACGCAAAACCTCTTGATAATAAGTATTTGTAAAGGCAAATAGGCCAAAGGCGCAGCGTAGGACGTCCACCGACAAGATGGACAGACGACCTTGTAAAGATCGCAGGATCGTACATGATGCAGACCGCTCACAACCGGTCGTTGTGGAAAGCCATGGGGGAGGCCTATGTTCAGCATTGGACGTCCTTCGGCTGATAATGATGATGATGATGATGAAGTATTTGTAAATTTTTATTAAAAAATTGTTCTCATTGTTAGCATTTATTGAGCGCCACCTGGTGTTCGACAGATAGAGACTGTGTCGAGACTTCGAAGCCTGTTATGGTACTTTTGTGTTCTGTGAACAAACATAAATATGAAAAGCTCTAGGGAAATTATTGTAAGTTGCAGTACCTGGTAATTAAATGATAAAAAGAGATATTTGTACCTACTAAGGATATGGATAAAGTCTATTGAGATAGACAAGTCCCTGAATTTAGTGAATAACTTAAAAGGTAACGTTAAAAGGAAATCATCACATTTCATCACAGTTCACCTTCGCGTTTCTAGGCATAGTATGACACAGGTGGACTTATTTTAGGTAAATTGAAATAAAAATAAGTTACATGTACTTATACTTACGTTTTACCTTAATTCAATTTCTAATTCTGTTTCTATACTTATATTCCTAGGTGTCGTAAGTGGATACGTTGTGGATGAAGGTTGGATGCCCTTTGTCAGGCAATGGAATAAATAGTTACTAGATAGACACCTAACATTTTCTTACTTGAATATTGTTAATAATCAATCAGAAAACAAAAAGCTCACTGAGCGTGCTACTTTTAAATCTGCTAACAGGCCATTCTGTAGTAGCCTTGCTCGTTTGACTTTTAGAAGCTTGCTCCTGCGTTGTGCAAGTCCTAAAACAAGTACCTACTTATTCATGAATGACTTGATAGCGGAACCGATTGGAGCAGTTGTTTTATAGCAAAATCCTTTAGCGATACTAATGCTAATTAGATCAAATCGGTTCGATAAATCAGTAGAGTTGCGCGCACCTGGCGTGGTATCATATTGCTGTGAAACATTCCTATCAGGCGTTCCCGTGCAATAAGTTATTTACACAACTAGGTACCTATATTTACTGTTAATGCGCCATTATAAAACAAAGCGATCAAATTGTTCAAAGAAATCGGAAACTTTACCGGCTTTCAGCAAGTTTGCATTGACGTCAGTAGGTAAATACCGCGCTGTTGTGAAATGCTTGTGCATTTTACATTGTTTTGTTGAATGCACTTCGATTAATGCCAATTATTTAACGCATGTTTGGTAAATGTAAGTTACAAACATCAACAACAAACAGAACACAGAAAGAAAAGTTAGCCACGGGGACACAGACCTGCCCTTTATCAACTTAATTTTTAACAGGAATACCAAGGAAACTACGAGTAACCAATGAAATCTAATAAAACGTTCGTTTTTTAAACTGCTTAATTATTTTCCTTAGAAGATTATATGTGGTACTTTTAGTAGAGTATCAAAACACGTGTAAAGTTTACTTTACAGCTTATGTGTGTATGTAGTAAGCACTAATCAGTTGGTAAGTAGCACTTTTCAGGGTTCCGTACCCAAAGAAAATACAAGACCCTATTACAAAGATTTCGCTGTCTGTTCGTCAGTCTATCTGTCACCAGGGGCTCTATTTTTTAATCACTCGCTTCAAGATTTCGAGTGATTTTCGTTCGAATATGAATTAAAAGTCAAGGAAAATAACTTGTTTTCAAACGAAAATCAAAGAAGTGATTCAAAAATAGGGCCCCAGGCAAGAACCGCAATAGCTAGATAGACAGTTGAAATTGTCACAAATTACGTACCTATTTATGTAGCCGCTATAACTACAAATACTCAAAATAAAATAAAATAAATATTTAAGGTAGGCAACATACAAAAAATAATTAATTATTACTTAGACCAATTAATTAATTATTTACTATTTATTTGTTAATATTTGAACGTCTGATTGCAGGCTCAATACGTTTACTTTGTTTGCACTGAAATATACTATTTTATGTTTGTATTATCGAAAATAAACTTTCTGATTTCTGACAAACGCTATATATTTTGCCCTTTTTGCTTGATATCAATAATGGCAACAGGCAACTTTGAAATATACACCCGTGTTGTTGACCTAATCAATGGTACGGTACCCTTCGTGCGCGAGTCCGACTCGCACTTGGCCGGTTTTCAACTACATGTGAGCAGACCTATTTATAGCCCGGTGACACTAATGTAGATTAGCTTACGGCCGTGTAAAACTCAAATAGATAATGTTATGTATGTACCTATTAGTACATTAAAGCTCAAACAAATAAACTTATGTTGTATTCTGAAATCTTTGAAAATCCTTTAACTACCACGTGAATGGGAATCGAACCCATTATTAATCAAACCCTATACCTTTTCTTTTGTTGTGGGTGGAATATGGCAGTTAATACTACTCGTATAGTCAGCTCGATATCAACTGAGTCGTGAGGCTCTAATGTCAATTGAAATAGAAATATACAGCGCGCCGCTTTATCGGTGAGTGCAAGAGAGATAGAAATGATACTAAAAGGACTCAGTTGAAAACACGTCGACTATAGTTAACCTTATTTATCATTTAAATGTGTAGTGCAAGTACCTACGAGTGAATTGAAACAATAAAACACATTTTTATCAATCATACAATATGTATTTAATATAAGATACAGTACTTGTGACAGGTGGACAAACCATTGTATTAAAAAATTCTTAGTAATCACTACATTGAACAAATTTAAGGGTTCGAGATTAAAATAACATTCACTATTATTATGCCCAAATGTGTGATAAATTAATTGAGGTAGATTACCCATTCGCTGTGGGTCAAATTATAATTAATTTTCGGATTTCACCTTCGAGGGATCAAGCAAATAAGACAACGCATTAAACATTATACTATATATAATTAAATATCTACAAATTGAATATAATTAGTGCACACTATCGGGATACACGGCTCCACGCGTTACTATTGTATCTCGTCAAACATTTACAATAAAGGAGAACATTCATATAATAAACGCATAATATAGGAAACATTGTGAAAGACAACTCCGTACGCTACCACTAGTCTAACCGCGGCCAACCAGGCGCGAAGCAAATTACAGGATTATGCAGAATAATACTTAATAATAAATATACTTAACTATTTACATTCCAGTTCGTCTGGTACAAAACAATAGCCGCATCGCGGTAATGAAACTATTATTTTTCTATTAAAATCTCAATAGACCTAGCGCCCTATAGATAATGTCCCGATCGCCGCACGTCTGCATGGCAGCTGTAATGTGTTTCACGCCTTCACACTCAGTTAGATCCCCCGAACCTCGCAGGCAAACGAAATATAGGCGAGTACTCTGTTCATACATTCCCGAAGCGCCTAGCGCCGCGGCACTCACACAACTACGACTATTGTGGCAGTGACAAAAATATACATCTGCGCTTACGAATTACTGTATGAATATTATTCCGATATAATTTAGTACCTCGTCGAGGTTCGCTTTCACAAAATATTACTCTGCCTAACGATCGAACGCCTAACTCTAATCTAATCGAGAAGATACTTAGTTTTAGTCCGGTTATTTTGCCAAAGTTTCAAAACGCATAGTTATTCAGCAAAACGAAATTTGTACTAGATATGTTACTAGGCCAAACGGTTTATTTGTCGCGTCGATTCGGATTGAGCGAAACTTAGCATCGAAGTTAGAAACCGGCGAACACTCGCCGGCTAGTCTGAGATCAAATATTCAAGTCCATATTGTTACGGATAAAACAAAACGTAATTTTGTCTTTCTGATTTTGGTGTCGAATTTCACTAGAAAAATAATTTTATAAAAAAAGCGAGCCAATAAAATATGGCACTACAATCAGTGCTGAAATAATTACTCTAGTTTTTAAATTTATTAAAAAAATAATCAGTACATTGGAAACGCTCCAAAAGAAGTCTAAACTGTAGATTAGCATACGATCCCATACCACACCGACAATCAGGCACCAACTTGACTACTAGAGAAAATTTTCTATTTCACTTCCTTGGGTACAAGCGCGAGGCGACAACATTCCCAGTCAGTGTTCATTTAATTTAAGTTGTTCAATATTAGTGTTATTGGTTCAGTCCCGTTCATAAAAAACTGACAAAATAGTCGCCATCGCACTATCACCCTAAAGAGTGGTGTCTCTTCCGCTATCTACTTAGGGCCGACACACACGACCGACTGTTTTCCGTGACAGACATTTACAGTTCTGTCATGACAGTCGTATGCGCCCGCCCCGCCTTACCAAACGATTTACACCCCGACACTTACCATTACCTACCGCTTCACTACGTTCTAATATAGAATCTCCGTAACTCTTACGTTGAAAGCGAATGTCTGAAAAATACGCATTGGTGTTACCGTTAAACACACCACGTCCACACACAATTCATCCTAACTTAACTCTATAGGCACTAACTAAAAATACTAGCGAGATCGTGTGAGCACAGAACACAATTTACTTCCATTCAATTGTATATTCCCTTATTGCTAAAAAGGCAATGACAACTTCTGTATATGGGGACTCCAAAAAGTTTACATCTAAACTCTGCCTACTAAATCGGTTGTTGACATTAAAATATCAAAATCATTGGCATGTTGTGTGTAACCGCTAATACGTGTGTCTTAGTCCTGCACGCTCGGGCCGTCAGAGCGAGGGAGATAACACGATTTATATCTAGTGGGCAGTGAATTAGTTTAGAATATGACGATATTAAAGCGTTCGTCTCCTCGGCTCCCACGACCCGACCGACCGTCGCTCAACATAATTTGATACTAGAACATATCATCGCGCCGAACCCATGCCACTATAACTGTTGTATACAATTTGTATATTACACAAAATACAAAAAACTTGTGCGTGGAAACGAATATATCTGTTATTCAACAATTAAGTCTCTTATCACAAAACGTTTATTGCTAACAGTACAATCGTCGATGTTATTACAACGGCTTTAAACTAAACACGTTTCAATGGCAGTGTCGTACAATAAGTCATCGGACATACTATAATTATGTACAGTACGTAATGGAGAAACACTAGCGAGGGTCAGACAGAGACGGCGCTCTACGGAACCGAGATTCGGTAGAGCGTCATCCTTGTCACTCACCCGAGGCGAATGTTTCGTCCGAAACGCTGTTGTAGACAGTTGTTGATTCTGTAAAGCGTCTTTTAAATTGCTTCACTTTTCGAACACAAGTACTGGATTTAAACTTCGAATATCAAAAATGGAACACTAAACTACAACTATTTGCGAGTTTCTTCTGATATGACTACACGGGTATATCGATATAAAGTGAACACTACATGAACAGCGCTATCGAGGCACTTGGTGAGTCGTCAGCCCAAGTCCGGAAGACACTCGAAATGCGTCGCGCATCGTACAATCCGTAGACGAGACAAGTCTATGCTAAGACAGCTCGTTATATACAACGAGAATCCGATAAACTCCCTGTCAATACGATCTATGACATAAAACACACAAATCGATGTAAATTGGCACGTAAGCGCAAGCAATCGAGACGCGGATAATTACAACTAAACGAAACACATCGATCAAGCGTCGAACTCAAATTAATCTATGCTAACCGTATCGTTTCATACGAACTACTATGTACACATTGGCAGTGCTGCGTATCGCTGGTCGTCCGTGTCTGCGCGACACAACTTACACTAAGGGCGGGCTCACACCGCCCGGACCGTTCCCAGAGCGTTCTCTAAACTGAAGGACTTGCTTACGAAAATGCCAACACCTTGTACATGATATTAAAAAAAATCATATGTAACCTTTTCGAAATGATTATGATTTTCTTTAAATAAATGTACAGTAAATAAGTGATGAGAATCCGAAATATTAACATATAGGAATATGCCAAGATGTATATCAATTAGCTGTCAGTCAATCGGCTGTTTTTTTTTACGTTTGATTGCATTTTACATGGAAAAGATAAAGTTGATAAAGATTACCTATCAACATTGAATCACACTGCGATTATAAAGCCCCTTTAATTACATGTATTCCTCTCATGGATGTGTTTATAAACATTATTTTGGCATTCTTTTTTTTACGGACCCGCCGGCGTCCTATCAATCTGTGAGGCTTTGAAATATTTTTCGAGAAACTGTACATGCCTTGGCAACTTTGTAAACATTTATTTTTACAAACTACTACCGCTCGGTTCTTTCTGGGCGGTGTGATCCCGCCTTAACAACTTAAAATTACTCAGACAACTCAGTCCGCTACGTCGAATAGAACATATCCTAAACCTTTTTACACTTCGCGCTAAATATTTACAACTCCGAATATCATTATAAAAAGTAAGCATCAGTCTTGTGGATAATGTACTCGCTACACCGAGCAAGAATCAACATCTGTCTCCGCGATACTAATCCCGATATCATGTCATACATTGGACGAGAAATGTCATCGTATTTACTAGTCATTCATATAAAAAACTCGTTTTGAGAGACTGACATTGAATTAAAATTTAAAACTAAAACTCATCCAATTAAATGACGGAACATAAATTATACTATAGTCGGGTATTTAAAACTGTATCAATTACATTAAAATTACATTTAATTAGTCAGATTACATTTGATCATTGACTCGAAATAACTTAAACAATTCCTTAAAATTCAAATAAAACAGTCATTTCACTGACTGGTGTTTAAAAATAGCGTAAAACTATAGAAGTCATTGAGTAGAAACTCGCGTCAATTTCACGTCCAATGGTGAACTTTGTCTAAGCGATAGCGATTCACGCTAGCATTTTGTTCGACGGACGAGTGGCATTCGTTCGCTGTCTAACGGACGCTCTCGGGAAGAGTCACGTTTGTACTCAGTCGCTACAGTTAACTACGGTTCTATAGTAACGAGATAAGCCTTTGGGTGCACGATTTTAGTAATATTTCGTTTTACAGAGGTAAAACGAACTATAACACAAAGAAATAGAAATCAAATTGCTTACAAATAACGGATGTTGAAAGTTATTATAAAATTAAATAAACAAATAAACAGAATATCACTCACTAGTAAAATTAACGCAAGTTTCTATTTGCAATTCGAATTCGACTTTTAAAAGATCGTTCACCCAAAACCCATCCCATTACCAAAAAACTGGAATATCATCTAGTTAGCTAAATCCTCCTCGCCCGTCTAACGTCAACTTATCGTCCGGACGGCCAGAAGGCATCGCTGCCCCCGTACCTGCGCCCCATCTTGCGCTTCTTAGCCCCGGACACCTCGACGCGTTCAGGCGGCGGGGGGCGGTACACGGGGGGCTCGGGGGGGCACTCGGGTCTCTTCTGCTTGGCGAGCAGGTTGTTGAGCAGGCGGGACGAGGTGCAGTGGCGCGCGGGCAGCAGCCGCGGCGTCGGCGGGGAGGGCTTGCGGGGCGGCGGGGGCGAGGGGCTGGCGCGGTACGAGGAGCAGAACTGCTCGTACAGCAGCACTTTGGTGTGCGCGGGCAGCGTGGATATTTCGACGCGTTTGATTCGTTTCACGTCCTTCTCTGGCACCCACTCGTCTTCGATCCTGTGGAAAGATAGTTAATTTAGAAGATGTCGGGCCGTGTGCCACACAGGGGTGGTTGCAAACACATAGTGCGGAGCTGCCATCTGAAAGAAATTGTTATCGTTCGAACACGTTCGTTCGGGAGTGTGTTTGCAGCCACGGGTTGCCATCCCCACTACGAATGATGGTACGACGATGCTCATGCGACTAATAAAGCTTTAGAACGTTTTGAAGTAGAAATTATAAATGATTAGTTGCGATTAAACAAATAAAGTTCTACTGTGCTAAGGAGTAATGGCCAACTATACAAAAAGGACAAGCAACCCATAAAGTTGCTAGCAAAAACTTTAACGAGAATTGTTAAACTTTCCTCTATTTTCCCAATAGATTTATGCAATGCACCATGCTGCGGTCACACGAGAGTCCTAACAATTGAGAGAATAGTTCCTTAAATTAAATATAGAAGTTACAAAATAACAAAATAAAATATGTACGTCCCATATTTATAACCCTAATTAGCATAACTATGATGCAGGGTCTAAAGCCTAGCACATAGGTTTTAGAATATTATCCTAATTTTAACAGATCCTATTTTTATTTCTAAATGAGCATAGAGTATAAAGAAAGAACGTAGAACATACATATAAACATTTCTGATTCTGCTAAGACAAGAGCTTCATTCTGATCCAATGGTTAAACCCTACCATCACAAAATAGCAATCAATATTCGCGTCTGCACGTGACCGCAGCACTACATAATATGGACAGTGTTATGCAAAAGGGTGTCAAGTGACATATTGGTCATTTCGAGATAAACGCGTTTAAAGATTTTCAAGGTCGTCACTTTTAAAAATTGCTGTAACTTCGTATTTACACGGTTTACATGCCTGAAAATTGGCATAACTACAGAATGAGATGTATATTTTATGTATTTGATGTTCATTTGTGTGAATTATAATTATACAAGTAGATAAATGCAATTAAAACACTTCAAACCTTTTTGCTTTAATAGGATATCGTTGCAAATAATTTGCTAAAAGGTTTTAAAGTACTTTAAATCCCTTTTGCAAAACTCTTTTAAGAATCCTATTAGTATTAGTTTTATAGTCAAACAGTTTCAACGACACAGTTCTCTATATTTTTATGATTTCTTCATTAAAATTTCATTTGTTTTATTTTGTAGAAGTTTATAAAAAGCGTTACTTTCAATAATTCTAACGTTCTAGTAAATCCACACACTTTTTCTGGATTTTTTCTATTCGTAATTTAATCTGCGTATTTCTATGCATTTTGTAATACTTGATTATCAATGAACAGTCTGCCCATGGCGAAATCAGTATAAAATACAACTTCAGGTGATAGCTTGATCAATCAAGACCTATATTAAAAAATGTACTCCGTTTATAATTTGTATGTACTATGTACTTCCAAAACCGCAGTAAATTGCTTCTTTTTGCCAGATTTGATTATTAAAAACACAGATATTAATCTTAAGACTCTTACATCCATAGGTCACTATTATTTTATTCAAAAATAATAAGATGCCTTCGTAAAATCATTAGAAAAATCTGTATTTTTTTAAAAGTTAATTCAAAAAGAAATTCTCTTCTATTATAAGGATTTTGGAATACATAGATGATTTTGTTTAAAGTAAGTCAAACTGGATATTTTTTAGGAGTTAGTAGGTTGAATAATCTTTTTAAGGGAATTATGACTAGGATGACTTGTCGTCCTATTCATTGGTCAAAAATCTTAAACTAAGGTCTATTTAGTCATTATTTAAAGATCTGTGCAAGAAAAAACGACAGCTGTTTAAACCTGACAGATCAACAATTCAAAAAATACAATAATTTTAGTATTTCCATTAATAAACATGGACTTGAAACCTTTTTGTTAAAATAAATTCAGCAATAATAAATCGCTAAACGGTATTAAGAACACATGAAACCTTTTTGCATATATCAGTATACTCAATGGGTTGTTTCGCAATACGTTATTTTGTGAGATAACTTTTAATAGAATTTTTTCCGAAGTTCGACCTTTGGGCGACCAGTTAGAAGACATTTTTGCGAATCCAGTGGTACCAATAACTCCATACCTGATTTTAGGTCACTTGACACCCTTTTGCATAACAGTGTCCATATAATACTGGTCAAACAAGAAACAGTTTCTCAACATTAGTCATCAGTTCTAGTGCTAGCAACTTGAGATATAAATTGTCACTTCTGTGTGGCACCTTGGCACCTGGCAACATTGAGCATGCAAGCTTAATGTTGCGGACCAGTTGCCACCTTTGTTGGCCAATTTATAGAAAAACCACATGAGTTTTCCTTTTTCTATAATGGTAAGGTCAAAAATTTGGTGAATTTCCAAAGAAAAAAGTTTTTCGTGTTGAGTTTTTGGAAGGCAGCAAATGATCCATTGAAAATCATAAGCGAAGCTGTCATGCTTAGTAATAATGTGGTGGTTAGCCATGATGAATTAAAATGAGTACCTTTTTCTGGGAATACATAACTATAATTAGTGAAAACAGAAATGTGTTGAACTTCAGTCCAACTCAAGTCTCATTTTCGGCGACTGCCCATCCAGGGGTGACCAGAGACAATAAAGGGTGAGAAACGTGTCTTGATTATTCTGTACTGATTACAAAGGATAAGTACTCGTTACAAACGATAAATACTCATTACAAATGGTAAGAAGATACCTACTAAATACAACGAAGACACGGTCTTTAAAATAATAAATGACATCAAGTGCATGATATGTGAAGGCAAATATTTATGATAATAAAATGAAAGGACAACATACAACATTTCTAGGAAATGAAGGTAAACGAATCGTCTCTACATATCCAGACCCACCTGTGTTACCTGACAAGTTATAAATTACATGGACCGACGATAAACTCTGATGCTGTAGAGTAAATCGCAAAAATGATTTTAATATTTGTATCAAATCAGTTTTAGGTCAATATAAATCATAACTAAACTATCTTACGAAGTATTAGTGCTAAAGATATAGAGCCCAATGTGATTCCTCCAAAATCATAGAGGAATATAGTGCCCCTAAGGCATACCCCTTTAGCACACTCCCACGAATAAAGATAAATTATAGTATGTTGTGTACACAGTTACCACGAAACTTGGAAATAATACTCCAAACGAGGCTTACCTGAAACACAAGTTTCGTGATACTGGTCATATAATTTGGCGCCTTATTGCATTAAATGAGCAAATCGAAGTGGTTCGTATCATTCCTATTGTACATATTTTTCTATTTAACACAAATAGCAATGAAGCAAATACTATGTTCCAGCTGTTCCTTTCGTATCTGATATCCTACTATGAAAAAGGATACAGGACTAGCACTGTCTCCTTCAGTTATACTTATTGGAGAGCCTTAAACTCATTTAGAAATGGTAGGTTGAAGCCAGATCTAAATAATATCTGAGGTCGTAGTGCTAGTTGGAGCGAGGTTTACTCGATCAAACTCATCGAGCGCGTAAACCTGAATTTACATGGGATTTGAAGTAGCACCCGTCTCGTGGCTAACGTAAACAATCCCATATAAAATCACGTTTACGCGCTCGATGCGTTTGATCGAGTAAACATCGCTCCAACTAGCACTACGGCATCAGATTGATTTCACTCGGATGACAATTAGTGTGACATAACATGCGATACGTTGCAAATTGGTCGTCCCATCTCGTTCTGGCTGACACCTGGCCCAATTAAAAGTAACGAAGCAGAAGTTAACAGCAAACTGGGTATGATACTCACACATGCGGAGGATAGTACGTCAGCAACGCTTCGTGCGCGTGATGCGCAGCGTTGTACCGCGTCGCCGCGACCGCCGCGGTGAGCGTGAGCGTGTGTCCGCCGGCGCCCTCACGCAGCGGGCACGCGCCGCCGAGCCGCCAGCGTGTCACGCGCGCCAACCGCCACGCCAGGCCCTCCATGGTACTCGCGTCGAAGAAGTCGAACATGCGTGCTGGAGATTGTGAGAAATGTTCTTAGATCGATGTTCAGGCAAGTAGCAAATTGTTGGCCAAGACATGGCTGAAGAGTTGACACATTCGCGCTTAAAGTATCATGAAATTAATTTGTAATTTTCAACGATGATTTTAATCCCGGGTCCAGCAAGGCAATAAGTTTAGACGAGCCGGAAAAATGAACTATAAGCGCTTTAAAAAAGAAAAGAAAGATGGCCAAGGTATTTCATGAAACTAAATATTACGCAATTTATAGCTTGGATATTTATGTCCTGGTTTAAACTTATTTTAGCGCTTAAAGGATGTTCAAGTAAAACTATGGCCCCAAATGGTAATGAGGTTCATCAATAGGCTGCGACAGTAGTAATGGCAACACAATTCTCGTATGGAGTTGGTGGAATTTGAAGTTAGAAAAAGCAGATGTTCAAACATAACAAGCGAATGCAATGGTAGCATACTAATAGAATAACAGACGCTAGCGTAGATCAGATGATATTGTTGAAACTCACCCGACCAAGGCTGTCTTCTATACCGCAATTTCTTGCCATTCCTGCGTATCAGCTTGGAAGCACTATCAGCGGTCTTCTTGCTGCCGTTGGCCCCAGGAGACACTTCGTTGAAGTGGTTGTTCACATGCCTCTCCAGCAATATCTGGAAAATTATACCCTTATGTTAGATTTAGGCCAAACAACCGTGTCCCAGGGCAGGTTGTAGCTATTCGAAGATCCTACCCAGAAGATGACAACTATGTAACTCTAAGCCTCCTCATTTAATTCTACGGACATAAGCCTCTCGAAGATTAAGAACAACAGAACATCTGGAATAAATCTTACGATCTATCTAGGCCTAAAACAATACTTGTTTATCCATCATCAGCAGCTCGTCTCGATAAGAATAAAAAATAAATAGTGACGAACGATAAATTTACAAAAAGATAAGACTCGGAGTGATTCAGCGGGGGTGCTTTGGTAGCGCAGCTTCAGACCTTGGGGAAAGAAAACATAACACACATTTAACATACATTTCGGAGCGACTTCGCTCTAAAAATCAAGGCCAAATGTGGCCACATCACTTTTACTGAAGATTTGTAAATTCGAAGACGACTCGAAATTTTTGCAAACCTGAAGCGTAATAGATGAATTGATTTTACATATTGAGAACGGCCTAATGCCTGACGATACGGACGATGTCATTAAGACACAATTGCTGTAATTGTTTTGATGAATGAAAATAGTGATGTGCCACGTGATCATCCAGCGATTGAATCACGGCACGTATTTAATGACGAAAAGGACGACAGAAGACTAGGAGATAATGAAATAGTTCGACGACAATGAATACATCTCCACAAACACAATCTACTTCAACCACGTGTTTATGATCCAATCACTAGAAGATTGGACGTGATTTGAAGAGATCACACAAAAATCGCTCAATCGCAAGTAATGTAAACAGTACACAATTTGTATTTTATGACGAAATCCAAATAACCCTTAAGCAAAAACTACAAAACAAACTTAATACTACTAAATAAATGTTAGTAAAAGCTTAGATCAGAAAGTACCAAAAATATTTAACTGATATTCCAGGCAACCCTCGAAATTTGCGAAACTAAATCAAGTACGAATCTCTCAAGTAATATCAAATCATAAAATTAAAGTAATTTAAAATAGCAGACAAAAGAACCTAGATAACAAAAATCATTAATGTAAATGTCTTTAAAATGTATAATTTTTACACTGTACACAATATAACAACAGAACAAGTAAGGTTATTTATTTTGAAGACGATATGACGACAACAATTAGACAATTTTAATGATCTCCTCGCAACATATTAAGATTTGTTAGAAAGGCAGAAGGAAGATGATTTCAAAAGCATCAGCTCAATTAGTATCGATCGATCTCCTCAATATTAATTTCCTAATTATTTAGATAAATTACTTGGACATGCTAATTAACATAAGTTAGAGTCGACAATGCAAAGTGCTTTTAGTTAGTAGCAGTTTGCAATATGGTTACGAAGGATACTGTTCAATATTCAAACTTAAAACACTTAAGGGCCTAAGCGTATGACAGGCTACTCGTAGTCTCAAACGGAAACAGCATGTACTCGTAATATCAGCACAGAATAACTATCGTCAAAAAACTAAAGAAATAGTCCGCCATCAGCCTAGACCCCCACATAAATACCCAAAATCCGGTCTGCTTCCATTCACTGTTTTTGAAAAATTTAGTCATCGTCGGCTAAAGTATATTTTGACTTAAAATTCATAACTCGAGAATGTATTAAAACTTGGTCCACTCACTGTTCTCCCGCACTTAATATCATGTAACTCGTTAACGCGAACTCTAGCCGACGATTTTTTTTAATCCGCCATCTGTACAAGGGATCAAGGAGAAAGATTGTACCTGGGTGGAGAACCTTCGGTCGCAGCCGTCGACGATGCACTTGAAGGGCTTGTTTCCGCCGTGGGAGAGGGCATGACGCTGCAGCCAGAGGCGCGAACACGAAGGCTTCCCACGGACTTTGCACTGCTGCCACAGACACACGTAGTTCTCCTTCCCTGCTTGACTTTCCACGTGCACCGACTGGAATGAGGGAAGACAAAGATCCGTTATATTCAATGCGACGTGAACCAGAGCAAGTTAGCTGAGCGATAGTCTTCATACCAAGAGCGATACTAATGTTTTACTCGAACTTTTACACTGAATGAGCTAAACGTTGTGTTTGTTTGTGTTCTGTGTTCATTCATTTTTGATTACATCATAAGAAAACGACAACAAGTTATGAACTTTGAACTTCAAACTCGAGGAAAGCTACTAAGCCACCTCTTTGTTACCTTTCAAAGAAAATTGTATGCTTTGTACGTTCGTGTCTTTTAAAATTTTCCATGGACCACACAAACACTTCAAACGAAGGGAACAATGCATTGTTGTTTACACAACGTTGCGTCATTATTATGCTTAAATTAATAAACGTGAGGAGCTACTTTTACGAACATGAATATAATAAAATCTCACCTGTAAATGCTCCAAGAGATCCGTGTCACTCTCGAACTCACATTTGCAATTTTCCCACATACACAATGTCACCGTTGATGTTGTATCTGTACTTGACGTCCTTTTGCCACTACCAGATTTTACTGGATTCCTCGGTGGAAACCTCAACGTTTTCGGCTGCTTAAGAATCGGGCTCTTCTGACTACTTTGCGTTTCTATTGAACACACACTCACACTTAGAGATAACGAGGAGTCATCATCACATTCTTTACTAGCTTGCGAGTCGCTCGGCGAGTCGATAGACTTGTCGGTGCCTATCCCCGATTCGGATGACTCCGTAGTACTACAGAAATTTGCTTCTATCAGAGTACTTTGAACGTTTGACGAGACATCTTTCAAAACAGTTATTTGAGTGAAAATAGTCTCTTCCCTTCTCGCGACCTCTTCAACTTTTCGCAAATCTTCACCGGAACATTCGTTACTCTTCAACTCAATACCTTCATCTTCATCCATAATTTTAGACCCACGTTCTTTCTCTACTTTTAATTCGTCTAATTTATCCGATAGAACTTGTGCAAAAGGCCTCGACGTGATTTTATTGGAATCAAACGGTACGATGTTGTTATTTACAGTTTTTGATAGCCAAGGTATATCACACTTTGAACTAGTCACCTCGTTCATTTCATTGGGTTCTTTTACTGTACTACTCGGTGGCTCTGTGCCCTGGATCGGATTGTCAGGAGGCTTAACTGGCGCTATGGGTATACTACTCGTGTGTAAGGCTTGAGTAGTATAATTGGCTACCATAGGAGGCGGGTGATGAACGATTTGATTCGAACACGTGGTTTGTGATGATGATAAGGCATTCGTATTCGTGTAACTCCAAGTTTCTTTCACATTCATATTTGGCACAGACGTAACAATGAACCCAGGTTGCGGCACCAAGACCGGATGACTGAAGTTCACCGTGTAATTCGGCTTGGACTGCACATGACTCATGCCGACGGGTTGCATTCCAGGAACGTTTTTATTCATCACAGGAATAGACTGACTGGTAACAGGCCCAGTCTTGTTGACATTAGGATACGTCGGTGTCATCGTATTAGCTAACTTCAAAAGCGTACCGTTTATCAGAATTTGTGCCGCTTGTTGATTCTGCAAATGGTCTTGCCTAGGCGTTGTTAACTGTTGAGTTTGAGGAAGAACAAAGTTTGGCATTTTAGCCATAAGATTAGGTATTTGCACTACAGCTCCATTTATATTCTGCATGAGCGGAAACACAAATTGTCCATTCAACTTCGTCGGGCTTGACACATTGACATTTGGCCTATTAAAAGCGGTCATATTACTTTGTTGCGTTAATGCTTGGGCCGGAATTCCGTTTTGTGGTATCCTTAGCGTAGTTAACATAACGTTTTGTGGAACCGCTACGAATGAAGCTAGGTTATTCGAATTTACCGTCCCATTACACTGTTGGGGAATGTTTATTTGGTGACAGTTCTGTAAATTGGTTACAGGTACATTTAAATTGTTCAAATTCGCATTCATCGTCATTGAAACTTGACGAACACCATTTGGGATATTCATCTTTGGTGCTGTGCTGGCCTCACCTGGCATAGAATGTGGCATGATGGGTGAGTTTTGTGTGGAATTGACACAATTTTGTTGTTGAAGCTGCACTTGCTTCAAGTTATTTGCTTTAGACCAGGTAAGGTTTTTACTGTTGGCTATACACGCCGAAGACTTTCGATTTGTACGTTTAGGTGGAGCAGCGGTTTTCTTTAAAGCTTCTTTCTTCATGGTAGCGGTTTTAGTATTCAAGCTCAAATTATTTGATCCACAGGTGACCCCGTTCATCCTACTGTCTAATTTAGTCGTAGAACTAACAACACCATTGACTCTTGTTGAATCTGGTTTAGAAATCAAAGGTTTCTTTGCCGGATGACTGGCAGAAGTAGCTGGTGCTATCCTTACTCCATTTAACTCATTTGACATTGGTATGGGTACTTTTCTTTTAGCTGCTGCTCTCATCGAGTGTGTGTTGGAATACATTGCGCAATTGGCGGATGGGTCTGATGTTGTCTTATTATCGAGACCGTGTTTCTTTCCGTCAACCAACCCGTTTAGAAACCCATTTGAAAGCTTCTCTTTGGCGAACGATTCAGTGGCATGCCGAACTTCAACAAAACCATTCATGTTGGTGTGATGATTCTTGTCTCTACTTTCTTTGGACCTACTGAAATCAAGCATGCCGTTCATATTCGAACTAGGTGTCACTTTGCTGAGATCTGTCGGTTTGGTGGAATCAACAACTCCGTTGACGGTAGAGCTTGGTTTCTTCGCTGATGTTTCAGCTTGCTTCGCAACATCCATCAGGACCTTCGGGCTGAGCGTCTGCGACAGATACGAGATGTATTTCTCTAGGTCGTGCGTGACGCCATTTTTGGGTAGGCACTTTCTTTTGGTGTCTTCGTTATTGGTGGCGTTGGAGTCGCGCTTGAGTCCGTTCTGCGGCTTCATTTTGTGGTTTGAAATATTCTGTGATGCGGCGTCGTATGGGTGGCTGGTGCCGTCGCACGGGCGCGAGTTGGGCCGGGATGCGTCGCGGTCCCGGCGGCGCCGGCTCGCTGGCCCACGGCGGCATGCGCGCGCCGCCCGCTCCCGAGCTGTCTTCTGTGGCGCTGCACGACGACTCGGGGCTGCGCGGCGAGCCCGGCTCAGTAATGTCACTACTGCTGCACCCGCCACTTTCTGTCGGACTCAGCACCGCTACGCCACTGAAACAAGAACAATATACCATCAGACACTATAATTAATGTTATGTACAACCAGAACAAAACTACGTCTTATTTTAAGTAAATACAATGTACATTGAGTTGCTGATGTACTTAGATAAATAAATACACAGCATATAGATATTATAGGTTGTACTTTTTATATTGTGGTCATTCCAGTTCATAAATAGTGCCACCTATTGCGCTTAATGACAATCAGCTGTTGAATGGTTACGATCGATCGTGTGCGAGCATAGACGAGTCGCGAGAGCGGAGACGGCATGCGACGATTGTCGGCGGCATCGGCAGTGTTGTGAGCACAAGGTGCATTGCCCCGTCCAGTGCAGTGACGCAACGAGACGCGCCGCTGCACTGACCGACCGAACACGACCGACGCACACACTCAAATTATTATTTTCGGCTGCGTGACATTCGCCGCACGTAGTTGACGCGTCTACGCTCTGTATGACAAATTGATAAATGATTTTACTTCTTTAACCAACGCTCTCATATTCTTGGATGGGCTATCAATCATAGATTTTAATATTCTCTCCACTTACGTTACGTAGGTTCACAAAGAACTCCCACACATCAGTAGAATTAATATTTATTCAAAAAGCATTCTCCGCGTAACTTGTTTTACAATCTTTTGTTAGGTGAAGAGATCCACAGGTAAATGTCGGATAACACAATTTTGACACGTAGCCAGAAGTTCCTTACGCGCGATTATGGACTTTGTGGTTGTGTTGGCGGGTGTTATTTTCGTGGAGATATTTCGTGGAAGGGGGCGGCAAGGGGTGGGGATGTGTGCGGGGGTGGGGTGGCGTCTCAGCGTCAAGGGTGCGCGCTTTGTGGAGCCGCGGCATAACCAGAGTTGCACTCCCCTCCCTTTTCACACTTCACTAGGAGCTTTGTCTGTAATTGACCCAATTTTTTTGGAGAATTTTTAGTCCAAACATTTTAAGACGCAGTAGGTATCTTTTAGGGGGATCTTAATTAAACGTCGATGGTCGTTAAGTCGGGATTATGAGTCGGAAGAAGTTTCTAAGTTTTGAAATTAATTGCAGTACAAGCTGCATCGGGTTTCGTATCAATTAGCGGGCGTCGTGGCTTCGTTAGCACAATGAGGCGGAAGCGTTGCGGGTGCGGGTGTCACGCGAGCTTCGGTTTGAGCGATCGGTTGAGTTGCTTATGTTTTTTGCGAATGTCGAAAGCAAAAGTGGGCGCGTCGGCGGCGTATGTAGGTGAGGCTGCGGCAAGGTCGCGCCCGCGCCGATTTCGGGTCGTCGACCCGCTCTCGGCTACATTGTAATCGTTCGAATATCGAGTGGGTGGTCTATTTCGTCCGTTTGTTTTGACGCTGAGCCCTATTTCGTGTAATTTGTTGATGTCTGCACATACCTACACGGTAACGCTACGTAATGGGCTTCAATGGGCTTTGAGCAATGGTCATCATGCGTAAACAAAGAAGTACGATGAGTTCTTGATGGCAATATAATGAGTCATGTGGCAGGTGACGAAGACTCATTGACGAGAATGATGGATTATGTTAATTAACGTCAGTCAAGAGTGTTCTCACCATATCATCAGCAGGCATGCACAGCTTGCAGAGATACTCCTGATTATAGATAAACTCCTGAATTTTCCGAAGCCTATATGCAACCTGGCAAATTGGCGTACTGTCATAATAATTCTATGGATGTCGTGTCTCACCATCGTCCTATTAATCGGTGGTCCCTAATGGCGGTCTAATCACGTTTTCCATTTTCCATGAAGGCCTGTAATCGGTATCTCGCGATATAATGCGCGACAATTGAGCGTGACCCGATAGGATCGTCGCAGGCGCAAGCCTAGCGTGTCGCCCTCGAGCTTGAAGCCCTATTCTAAAGAAACTCCTTTTATCCCTGTCATTATTGCCATTTCGACAGTGCGAGTGACAGCCGAAAATTAGAACTTGATGTGCAGAGTAGCACCCGTGGCCCATGGGTTTGCGATTAGTGAAAAGGAAGGAATATGTAGGTGTACATGATATAATGTTAGTCAGAACCTAATCAAAAATCAATTTTTCCTTGTGTCGTGCGTGACATAAGGGAAATTTACACAATATACGTCAAACTAAGTGTACAACTGCTAGCCGAGTCTTTCTCTAGTAGTGCAGTAGTAGGAACATACACAAGGTGCTAGCCGAGTCTTTCTCTAGTAGTGCAGTAGTAGGAACATACACTAGGTAGGTACTCTACACAGAACAAGTCTTAATCGAGGAAAGTAATGCTAACTAACAACGGAAAATGACGATGTTCTAGATTTGACACAGCCCCATAAAGCAATGGTTAGCTTAGAGCTTAGGTCGTAATGATATAGAACAATCACTTTGCTCATTAAAAGTTCTTGTTGAATTTCCAAAGCTAATATTTTACACTGATGTCATCCCATTAAGTAAGTCATCCTAATAGCGTTGTAAATCACATTCCATTCAATAACTCGTACGTATTGATGTTCCATCTGATATTTTATTCTTTGCTCTACACACTGAATAGATAAGTGGCTCTACACGTGAAACAATCAATAGATGCATCATTTTCTACTGTTGTTTTTTAATTATCGTACTTTGATTGATATCCTTTCACGTAACTTATTTTCCGCGGCAAGTATCGCTCGCAAACAGTAATCTACAACGTACTACGTCCACGTGTTACTGTTACGCTAGCAATCGTAATCGTGAGTGTTATCAGCAAACGCAAAAATACTACGAATTACGACCGGTTGTAGTGCCGGCGGTGTTGCTACACTAGCAATACTAGCAATCGCGACACGATAAGGCGGCGCGTCTGAACTCGCTAATTGTTCTAGGAAATTACTATGTAATACGCAGAGTGCTCTGTGGCGTTTATTTTTTTACGTTTGTAGTCGTTAACCAGCCTAATTGTCTGGAACAGTTGTTTGTTCGTTGTAAGAGAGACATTAAGCCTATGAAACTGCAAACGTCTGAAACGGGCAAAGCATTCGTAATAGGACGAGCATAACATTACATCACGGATTCAAAATTAAAATCAGAACACGAAACATCTCTCTGAGAATTTTGTCACTGCTGATCAAGTATTTAAATTCATGTTTTTTTTTCTAAAAGTAATTTGTTTGTCTTAAAATTTATTCAAGTATTATATTATTATTTAGTATTAATAACTACTTTTATTCAAGTAAAAATAAGACACTTTTAATATTCACTAACACAAATTACGGCTGACAGGCCAGATGCAGTAAGATATCATATCTCAAAATAAATGAATCCACATAAACTTATCTAGTTAACGTAAATTAACATGATTTACAAACTCAGAAATGTCACATAACCACTAATAAATTGATAAACAGTAATGAGAGTCGGTTGCGAATATTCAAAACGCAGGTTATCGGCGATATTATCGGTAAATGAAATTGGCAAAGTTGGCGCAATTGAAAAGTTTGCGATGTAAACACGATAACTCGAGCCAGTTATATGGAATTACGACATGAATGGTTACCGGTATTTTTAGTTTTACTGAACTAGTAAATAAAGGTAACTAGGACCAGACAAACAAATTAGCTAAATGTTAGGTACCGAAGTAGTTTTTGACAGGGTAGATAAGCGAATATTGTGAATCAGTAGTGAGTCTAGTGAGGTAGGAGAAAAATAAGTAATTGATTGACGAAATAGTTTTACGCAGCGAATGGATCTTGGATCTGATTCGATTGGGAAAAGATAATAACATATGAATTGTCACCGATCAAGGGTCATTGCAAGTCACGATCCTGATAAAAAAGATACCACCGAAAAATTATTCGGCGAGTTGAGTCACATTTTCCATTTTGTGAGCGCAGTTCATCTTCCGCGATCTTGAACTTGAAGTGAATCAACTTGTGTAACACACACAAGATTTAAGCACAGCCAGGATGCTTTTAGTATAGCGTTCCTAGCTAGTCTAGGCTGTCTTCACCACAGCACATCCCTTTGATTATCTCAAAGGATTTAATTATCTCTCCTTTGTTGTTGTGGAAATAAAATTGATTTGATTAGCTCAATCGGAACAATGAAATGAGAACAGTTTCAAGGTGAATCATCACTAAAAATCGTCTACTGCATATCCTTGTTGGCAGAGCCATGTATGTGTGCAAATTACATGCAGCAACCCACAGAGCGGAGGCGAATTGCCGAGCGGAATGGAAATGGCGGCTTCGAACGCGCCCTTTGACAATTTTCGCCGCCGCGCTAAGCACGCACCGGGGACGCATAAATATGTGGATTGCTATAATTAAATACGGATTCGAGTTCATGAAAATGATTAAATTTAAAAAAACTGTGCGCACGGACACATAAGATAGTATTTTTATAGGTGAGTAATAGTTTTCTATCAGCTTCAAAGCAATTTAATTGGACGTGTCAAAAACAACTTGAAATCTTAACACAAATAAACAAAGATTCAATATGACAGAAATGATGTAGAGAAAATATTTGAAAGACCTTGCAGAAGAGTTATTTGAGAAGAAACTGTATTGCACTAAAAAAATGTTAGAGGCCCTTGCAAAATTCAGACAAATAACTACAAAGCGGACAAGTAAAATGACTGGGACAAGGCCTGATTATGCCATTTAAGATTACTTACACTAAACCCTACTTTAAGAGATCAAGAAGTGACAGAGACGAGATACAACTGTTACCTGACAGGGATTTCCTTCTTGGTACAAAGCACCGAATTTGAATCCAGGAAACGGGTCTGGTTTACAACAAAAATACGCATAATAAATTAGATGTAACAAGCAGAAAGGAATGGAATCATATTTAATAACGACATGTTTTGTAAGACGATCGCTTGGGAACCAGGCTACGTAGATAGGGTCACCACCACTAACAATTTTAAGACATATTAAGGTATCGATGGAAACTCAATTATCCCCCTAAAAACGCCTTTTGGTATTACACATTCACAAGCCAGTCACTCTATATGAAACTCAGTTCTATCAAAACAATGCTATGTCAAGATGATCAAGAAATTTCTACGAATAAATGTTAATTTTGAACTGTATAATATGTAATGAATGAAACATTGAATCAATTTATAAATCACGCTTCATTTTTTCAAAGAAATGAACATATCAACAACACCATCAATACTTAGCAATAGTGAAAAAATAATTAAAGAATGGCAACCCTTTACAGAAATACAGGGGTCAGATCTCAGCAGCAACCAGTTTATATTCATAGGGTCAAGTAATGATAAATAGATAGAATCTCACTTTCAAAACAATCATCAAGGATTGTTTCGAGACATCGTTAGGTAGGCAGATACTCCATGTTATGTTTATTTAGACGTCTGCCTCATCATCAATGAACTGTGATCGCGAGACAGTGCTTGGATTCTGTGTTCGGGTGCTAAACGTGTTTTATCTAAAGAATGGATTTCGTTTCTAAAATAAATGCTAGTGTTATTATAATAATTATTATTCTGGTTCACAGACGAAAACACGTGTTAAATAGAGATCTTATTGCATAGAATAAGCAGGAATGTAGCAGACAAAGTTGCACATTAATTTTGACAATATCAAGTTAGAGTAGGTAACCGTTTTGAAATGCGATCAGTATATTACGACTAATATTAATTCAAAATCATTTATATACAGATAGGTACTTTTTTGGCGAAACACTGGGTCATTCTTGCGTGTATAAAAACTAAACATCATTAATAACTTCAATCAAAAGCACTAAATCCACCCCTCTGCACAGTGTGCGCGGCGTAATAGGTGGGTGGACAAAAGCGCAAATGATACGTCACTCGCACATGTTGCTAAATCCATGGACTATAGACCCTAGTGTGTGTCCCTGGGGGACATATTATGCACCGCGCCCCGAGATTTGATAGAATAACTACAGGGTTAGTGCCCATACAAATTACAAAGGACTCCACTGAACGATTTTTCGTGATGTAATCAGCACCTAATTTGATGATTTCACAATTCTCAAATTCCAAAAACTTATATTGAAACATGAAAATACTATCAGCAACATTTTTATAAGTATAAATAAATAAAGCATGTATAAATTTCGATTAATCAATATCTATATCTAGCAGTAAGTTATCCGCCCGAGATACAATCCAACCAACATGACATTTATTTATCACCAATCGGTGTCGCCACTTAAAATTCAAAGCAAAACGATTCACCTGATACGAAAACCTTAAACCCGAAAGAGGACGGATTAAAAACCCAATTATTTCGAAGCCAATAAATTCGCATTCTTTTTGGGTTTTGTAAAATGGAATATAACATTTTAGCGTTGGAAATTGATCATCGTGTAGGGAGCCGCGCCGCTAGGGATTTTAAATCCTTGTCAAATTTCACTCAGACCTGACATTTTTGATATTTGCGTGTTTATGTTAGATATTATAAGGTTCAAATTCGGCTGTTTGTAAGAGGAGCGAGGTTTTGTGGCGCCCCGCGGCTTGCATGTCCCACTGTGCACGTTGTACGCTACTTAATTTCGGAATAAATTCCAGCCGTTATTGAAATTCCATACTTCCAAATTGCCTATTACACTACCAAACGCTAAATAAAATGTATAGAAGTCGTGACTTTCGATGAAATAAAATTAGGAGCAATAATTATTACGCTGCAACGCTGATGATTTATACATTTCTCAATCATGTGTAAATTAACATTATGAGGCAGAATTAAAACTGAACGTATATAAAATATAATTTAAACCTCATTAAGACTTTATCTTGCACGCTTAGGGCGGACTAATAAAATGCGAAGGTTATCGGTACAATTGATTAATTAGTAATAGGAATAATTGAACGGGATTTCCTAATGAGAGAGTTGGAAGTCCTGGAAATGTTTTATCCTTATAAATGTGTCGCTATCCGGGAATTTAGATAAACCAAACACAAAAGGTCAAATAAGTTATTATTTGGAAAAATGTATCCCTACACATAGGGAAAAGTGATGAAGTAATAATAAACAAACCAATAAAATGTAATGAAATAAATTTATAGCTCTGATTAATTTATTTTCAAGAATAAATAGGAGATGGACATGGTAGTTGCTCAATTATTCAACGTTTAAGTATCAGGATTTTAATGGCTTTTCCTTTGTATATCTTGTTAAAGATAACTCTAGAATAATTAAAATGTAAAATATTTCGCTAGGAACATAAACCGTCCATTTGTAGAAATAAATAAAGTTGCCGTGGTAATATTACCGCACAGATTGTAGGGTACTCTGCCCTATCATCTGCCTCGCTGAATATTATAGAGCACTCATGTTAGATTCGTTCCGTTCCCGTCTTATCCCCATAATTTTGTTACATTACTTGCATTCGTTTAATATTGGCAATTGATGTTAAAATTAAATTAAAACATTGTACATCTTGCATCTACATCGTGATTTGCAATAAATCTTAGGCCCACTTGCGCATTTCAAGATAAGCTTAGTTTTGGATTAAATCATAATTTTGTCTCTGTAAGTTTCTAAGACGTACCTAGTCAGGGACAGAATGATAACTAGATCCAGAACTCAATTCTGCACATTTGTTAGATCCTACTTACATATTAAGTATCTAATCGAAACAGTAAACGATGCTACAAACATGACGACTTCAATATATTTTTACGTCTCATCCCAAACTCAGCGTTTACAGAACATACGTTTGGGTATAATTTTTCCCAAAATTGTAAACATTTTCCTATTGTCACAGTTCGACAGACCCACAAAACAAAAGCCGGCCAATACACTTTCTAGTCATAACAAGTTTTCAATGGCACACGTAATGTAACGTCGAGATTATGTCACCGCTGTTTACGCGAGCCCATTCATTACGACTGAAAGGAAGTCGCGTGAGAATCGTGTCACAGACCCTGTCCGGGGGGACGAGCGCCCCACCCACCCACCCCCGCGATTATTATGCTAAGTGTCTGAGGGGAGGGAGGGGCGAGTTTTTCGCGCATCTGCTATTTATTTACGCGCTTTATATTCATGGACTCGTAACCGCGTAAGTCGGGTAACTCGGTTCGAACAGTGCCGCACAGTTCATTACACACCGATACAACGCTTAGTTTGCTGTTAAATGCTCCGAATTGACCCTTCCTACCTAGAGGTTAAGGCCCTCGATTGTCGTTTGGGAATAGAAATGGGTTACCGGGCGCACCCTGCGTGACGCCCCGTCAAATGTCGTTCGATTGATTTCGCTCCGAGCTAAAGTGCTTTTTCGAATTTGTGTTTAGTACGGTAAATAACGAAGTTGAAGACACTTTTCCCCTTTGCACTTCCGCGATACATTATAAAATATGGAATCGAGTTAATCCTATATGCATTTAGAATGCATTTGAATATGTTAAAGTTCGTAATACTTATGTAGAATGAAGTTATTCCAAACGAATGCATTGTAATGAGATTTATTGAGTCACACTGGCTCATACTGCCATATTGTCGAATGGGCGGAGTTATTTTTATTTTTTAAAAAATATTTGATCCGATAGTCATACAATCAATGCGATTTAAAAAGTTACGGAAGGGGGTAGACTGGATAAGCATTTAACCTGTTGTGGAAGACAAAATTCACGTCTTTAGGTTTATTTGTCCGACCACCGAAGTCGTTTTGATCTAACAGGGCCTAACACAAATAGCACATATTCTGCTTCGGTCTCGAAGCCACGGAGCTTTTAACTATTTCAATCGCTTTCGTATTTGCCATCGATTGTAACGTCGTCATAATTTCAGTATTTATTTATTTATTTAAAGACTATTGCACAAATCATGGTGTACGAAAGGTGGACTTAATGCTAAAAGCATTCTCTGCCAGTCAAACCTTTAGGTCATGCAGAGAGATGGCAGTATGTCGAATGCTCCGAAGAAAGCTAACGTATAAATCTGCTGGGTACGCTTGAAATGTGTCTGCCGTTTTAGGGATTTCCCTTGCAATTCTCCAAGGGCTCACTTCGGCCGTCTCACAACGGATCGCAATCGCATTGCGATCTTTAAATCTGTTACCCAATACCCCTGTACCACGTACGGCGGCTTTCAGAAACTCAATTTCCTGCTCAAATCGCTGCGATACAAGATAAACACGATAGTTCTGCCGTGAGCATCGTCCGCAAACGAATTTCACTTATCCAGGGCTGCTAGCCCGACTGAAATGTAAATAAACACAAAATGCTTCTAAAAGAACGTTTAGACTTTTACCTTAAATTTTTTAGTGAAATGTACAAGATCTTTCTTCCACTAAAACTGTAACAGAAGTAACACGATAAAGTTATTGTATAGTTTAGTAACTATATGACGAATCACATAACGGAGAAAGGTTTAAAGTAGCTTGACTTTTATCAATTTTTTACTGACAAAAAATAAAAAATGTAAGAAATACCAAATTGGATCACTTAATTAACTAGCCAAACACAAAATAACCTTTTTTTTTAATATTGTTACTAGCTTCGTTCGACAAAGGCCTAACTCTCTCCTTTAACTTATAAAACTAACTAAAGTAGATCCAAAGTTATTCAGCATAAAATTATGGCTCAAACTTGAAGCGACTGGAATGTTTGTGCTTGCACTCCTTGATTTAACTCTCATTCTAGCCAAAATAAACTTTGGTGGAATTGTATCCAGCGCATTAAAAAAAATATTCATTGAATCACTATAAAAATATTGCTGCATCGTCGCACCTACAGATTTAGTCGAATCTTATCTAGTTTTAGGTGTATATTTTCTCAGGACTTTGGTCTGAGCTTGGCATGTCACCGGCGTCAACGGTAAGATAGTTAAGTCAGTTCCTTAATGCTGAAATGATTGCTCATTTTATTATCTAACTCTGTAGTATTAGGGTAGGCAATCGCTTGTTTCTGTCTGTTGCATTATGTTGCATCGTAAAGACGTTTCGTTCGTGAATCCGGAGTCTGGGCAGGAAATAAGTGGATCCAGCGGGCGCTTTGTCTCGCCGCCACTTCAGCGCATATCCGACGAGCTTGGTGAGCGTGTTAGGGTAACCACTGTTGCTATATTCAAAATTGACTGTCTGAATTTGAGAAAAATACGTTTCCTGTCACTTTTCTACAGTGCTGTAAATACAACTGTGTTGTTACAGTGCTGTAAAAAAAAAAGCAAGCGTATTTTTTTCAAGAATTTCAGAAACGTTATATATGATAATCCTGGCCGGGGACCATACTCAATGTTACCATATTAACAGAAAATGGGCTTATTACTCTATTAACAAAAGCCGACACTTAAGAACCTCATTAATATTTATCTTCTCGATGTTATGTAATAAGTCTAAACAATCATGAATAATGGAAACGAATTAATTTTAATCAACACAGATGCCCGTATAACGAATAATAAAAATACCCGAGATAACGAATATCAACATACCAGTTCCGGTATCTATAGATGGATAATTAATTATTCTATTAAACTTTAATTCAGTTACCAATAACGCAGAATTAACTAAAGCAGACGCGGCAAAAACGTTAAAACTCTAGTTTACGTACGTAAACGTTAGAACGGTTTTCGTTGAATAATCACACATCGCACGTGAAAAAACAAACGGTCTAATGAAATCATTAGCAGCAACGAACAAAAAGTGCATTGAGAGCGACATGTTTGAAAAACAAGAAGCGATCCAGTGGCCCGAGCGGACGAATAAAAGCAACGGCACAGTGCATCTATTATTCCGGCCAGACGAAACACGTTATGTAAGCACTAGATATTTTGACTCCCGCTGGTGTTACCTACCGAAAAATAAGAGGTCGATCCGTATTGATTTAAACGTTATTACAGTATGCAAGTACAGAGTAAACCCTCACGGATGTGTTTATCAACATTCCGGCGGCCTATCGATTCGATCCCTGAGCGTTTACTTACACGATAAACGTAGTTTCGAATGTTGGTTAAAGAAAGGTAAGGCTGCACGAAGTTTATATTATTATAGGTAAACGACCAAGTACCATACAAAACTAAGGCGCGTCTGGTCTAGTCTGGAGACAAGTACGAACCCATTTCATATTTAAGAAAACTAACTGTGACTACTTTTTGACTAAACCGTATAGATAAAGTTACTTGATGCAGCCCACTCAGGCAAAAATATACAGTTAAAATAAAGAATTGCTTTTTGAAGCATCATCAATTCATCACATAGCCCACACAAAATGCCGTTCCAATATAAACACAATCAAATATTAAAAGCGAGATTTTGAAGACACGTAAACAATTTGCAATTAAAAGTGAACATTGAAGAAGCAAACAAAACTGTTCTTGTAAACATGATGAAATGCATTGTTCTCAGTTCACATAGAGGTATTATGTATTTGATATGTGGCCAAGGAAATCCGCAGAGCTGTAATATGATAATTGATAAGTAAAGTTTTCCAGGGAAATTATGATTTTTCTCGTGAACTGATTTCGAAGTGAATATTAAATCAACAGGTGACGATCAAAGGTCATGTCTTTTGTTTCGATGTTTACAATCTTAAGAGATAAGGTTACAAGTGAAGCAATTACAAACTTAATAAGAAATCTGTCTCATGTAAACAACAGGATTTATTAACTATCTCGAACTCTTAATAAACAAAGCAAGAGGTCTCTGCACTTCGTTACGCTGATGACTTTGTCATACCCCCTACAGTGTTGCATACAAACAAACTACACGATTGCAAAAACTGATTTGCGACGTAAATTTGCTAATACCTTTTTTTTACCGACAATATTGAATTGAAATACTAATTTAAAAACGGATATTTCTGCGAAAGGTTCATCAATCAACATTATAGAAATAAATCATTCAAGCAAAACAGAATCCGTTTGGAATCCCTAATAATAACCGCTATGATCGATCCCATAAATAAATAAATAAATCTTTATCCCATGATTTGAAAATATTATAAATACTTGTGATGATGGATAAATTAACATGGGAAAAACTTAATATAATAATAATTCTGTTCTGCAAAGATATCAAGGCAAATGCATAACCTTTGCAATTGAACTTTACCATTACATGACTACGACCTAACCACTGGTTAGAGAACGAGTGTCGCTATCGCTAATGCATATAATTTCTTTGTTTGCTATGTGTGTCAAGTGCGAGACTATCATTATGAATCACGTATCAGTGTTGCAGTTGCATGTTGGCTGCACTCAAAGGCTAGTATGTACTAAAGACATAAGTGTTGTTGTAGCCATCTTGTAAGACGTCCCGAATTCGCAAGTGATTGAGAAGAAAGAAGCGATGCCATGGACCAAACACATAGTGACAACTTTTAATTGATTTCAGAACATCGCTCACAAATCAAGATATGATTCGATTTATACAGTTTTAAAGTAATTCGATAAACAATTTGAATATTCCCACGAGGATTGTAGGTTTTTTGAAACGTGTGAATAATTAGCGGGCAGGTAGAGGAAGTCGTTAATGGCCGATGTCCCGGAGTGATATGATTTAACTTTGAGTTATTGCTCGTTACATTTAAGGGCGGGAGGCTTTCCCGCAATTAAAATTAACATAAATACAGAGTTTAGTGCGATAATATTGTTATTAGTGGAGAGTAGAGAATACTAATTTTGTTCCCTACCTACAGATACGTTAATAAAGTACTAAGATTTCGATACTTATACGTAGACTTATATGTATTTTACGTAAGTGTAACATAGAGGTCGTTGTACTTATACTGGGTTGCATTTAAAGTTACAGTTATTGATTTATTGTTATTAGGTTAAAACACATTTATCGTTTTTGTTCTAATATCCGTAAATTGTGTTTTAATCAATGGGTAATATTCGCGTAAACCCAAGGCGTAAACTTTAGAAACAAGTTATTGTCAGTACTTTGCACGCTATCAATAATGTTATAATTTCTGAGTATTTTTGTCTATTGAAAGTCGTTTTGGCAACGGTCAATTTTCGCTACGCCGAAATAGCATTCTGACAAATGTTTAACCGGCTCATTTATTAGATTACTTAGTGCATGTCAAATGCTTCTCAATATTCGCTAACCAGTAGTAGCAATCTAAAGGGCAGTGCATACAGAATGCAGCAGCCTTGGACGGCTGTCGCGACCTCGCCGCTCCTCGCTGCGATTACGACAAACGACCGGGGTAATGATTATGTATTACGATAGCGAATATTGTGCGATTATCGCAATAATGTTGAATGATTGGTATCATATGTACCATCTTCATTATTATCAACCGCAGGAAGTGATCTGATTAGGCCACATAGATTTTCCATAGCAAGTGACCTGCCTGCATAAGGCCTTTCTTGGTTGGTTGGTTCCAAATGGCTAATGCTGCATTGTGTTATGGAGTTCCTAGATTTTAAGACAAATTAATTCATTAGGTACAAACTATTTGTAAAAATTTGCACGTATGCATGCAGGCTAATACATATCCTTCTTTGGAATGTATTCTTGCATATAAACTTTCTGATTTCTGATTGCCATTTTGCCGGTGGACGTCTACACCTTTGGTCAGAAAAGATCCCCTGTATACAGATAAGAAAATGATATTATTTTTGACACGAATTAGAGGTGGTTTTTGCGATTATTGTAAAATGTTCGCTATTGCAGATTTGTAATAGCCCTGCCCGTCTCTTTGTAGCGCCGCTACTTATGCAACATTATGATGCACCGCGACTGCGCTTTGATCTGTCGATGGTACAGCAACTTTACTAGGTATTTACGACTTGAATGTTAATGCGTAGGCTTATGATTTGTGAGTGGTTCAGCGGTATAAGGTTCAAAACTGCATACATCTGTTACAAAAAAGTTATTCTAGGTTCAAAGAATTCTAGGGCCAAATGACACCATCCATGATAGAATACGGAAATACACCTACTTATCAATTTTATTGGATTTCGAATCATCGGGTCGGATTCTATATTTGGGGTATGAAAAAACGATAGGTAAACTGTGCGACAACGATACACCAGTGTCTCTCAAAGTTCGATTTTGCTAGAGATGTTTTGATCATGAAGAGAAGAATCCTAGGCTTGAACCAGACCTGATAAAATTTTGCCAAAAATTGTAAAAGCGTTGTAGTACCATTATACCCACGAAGATATTACCATAGAGATTGGTTCAGCCGCATTATCGCAGCGGGTCTCATAGGATGCCATCCAGGCTGCTTCGAAATAAAATTTAATACAACGGAACTTGTATGGGCATCATAATAACGCTCTCAAATATAATTTATAGATGATAGTGAGGAACATTTTGTGGCACGCAAACTTTGAATGATAGTGGACGTGAATTGAAACGAGTTTTAGTTAATTGAAGTGAATGAAGTCCGGTTCGGGAATGTTGATATTGTTGGGTACAATGACACAATAAAATATGAGGATGTGTACAGCCATTCTTGTCAAGAATAGAATCTTAGTTGTATATAACTTGGATTGAATGCATGCAGAAGGGCCGCAGTCACCTTGTGATGTATGTATATTATGATTACAGCATTTTATAAATTCCGCTATAATGATAAAAGCGAACCCTGTGTCTTACGCTATCCGTGCGCATGCCTATACCACTTAGCCACCGACACATTGACAAGCCTGTTGAATTTTGGTAAAAAACGTCATGAAGGCCTAAAATAGACTTTTTAATCATAATAGTAAAGCTAGAAGATACGGGTGTGCCGGTGCCTGTGATCGGAGGGCGAACGAATTCGAGGAAGCCAGCATCCGGTGTATAATTAGGAACTAAGGTGCCGCTTTAACAAAATAAATATACGTAGATTCAACCAAATTGTAACCGAAATTAACAAGAAAATTTATGTAGAGTCAAAGTTTGTTCAAGACTAAAACAGTAAAAACAAACAACGTTTAAACTAAATTAGCAGGCACCAAGCTTATGAGTTCAGTAAACACATCCACTGTTTTAGTACGAGACCACCCAAAGAGTAAGGGTTTCTGAACCCTGACCCTGTTTCACGTAGGGATTTACCTTCTTGTGTGGCTTCTGCATGAATTATACCACAACTGACATCTAGGACATCTCACTCGAACGATTCCTACCCCCTTACTCTGGACACAAAACCCGATCCAATGAATATAGCCATCCCTGTCACACGCATTCACGGCCTGGTATGAGTGACAGGGATGGCTATAACCATTGGATCGGGTTTTGTATCCAGAGTAAGGCCTCTAGTCTCGCCTCATAGTTAGAAACATAACCTTGTGTGTCTGAGGCATTATAATGACATCACAATGCTCGTCGTTACCATCCGCAGCAGAAACAAACATGCACAATGCATATGAATATTTACTGCGTGCTGCTGGCATATGTGCATTTAGCCACGCATGGCGTGTTTGTTAAGTCAGTGGAATAAGGTCAACATTTGAATGCACCTTATTGTTCTTTACTAGGATGCATTGATGTCTTTTCTGAACAAATGTTTAGTAATGAAAACATGAGCCTCTAGTAGCTGATATTTTGCATGTTGAAGAAACATGCAATGGCTTCGTGGGAGAAATATAAGATAAGGCAGACAACATAGTGAAAGTAAATTACAACTTAGACATTCTTGTGACTAATACATGTTAACGGAAAATAGTGTGGTGACTTCTACTAGCTACTAGCTAGCATTAACGGTGCACTGATAAGCTTCTCAGATACATTTGAGGTTTGCGCACTATCGCAAAGTCTATAAATACATTCGGATGACGTCGCTCAGCAACAATCCAGCACGCTGATTAATCTATCACTTGGAGCTAATAAACTCCCGCGTCACTCCTAGGGTGTAACAGACGTAATGAATCATTAGTAACAATAGAATTGAATGCGTACTATGTTTATTTCAGAGCTGTTGAGTTGCCAACGGTCTAAAAAATCTCCTTCGCGTGATCTTGAGCTAGCAGCCGATCTAGACGGCCAGGTAGCCTGAGTAATTAGGGTTGCCTGAAAAAGTGGAGCCAGCTTTTTTTTATAAAATGAGGATGTAATGGTGACCGCAGACTCGGCCTTGGACTTGATTGAAGAGCTGAATCGGCCGATGCAGATATTGCAGGTGCGTTTTAATCTATGAAATAACACCGCGAAGCATAAATAAGCCAATTGGATTTATTAGCACTCAGTTGTTCAGAATGAATTCCTTTTCATTGCTTGATAAAAAATATAAATTGTATAACATTAATGGGTCGACTTTGGAAAGTACTCAGTAAGTTCATAAAACATTCAAACAAAGGATTGTCCCAATGACCAAAATGTTCGTAGCAAAGTTATTTTCACACCCATTGTTACTATGACAGCAGGAGCAATGAGTAAAGTATCGCAGCCCTGTTACTATCGGGGCCGCAGCGTAAATAGTCGCCGTGGGCGAAAGTGAACGCGTCGCGCTCCACGAGCCGATAGGAATGACTTGCGCAATGCGCGTGAGCAGCGCTGCAGCCGCTGCAACGATGCGTTGATCGTCACGCTTGTATGTCTAATGTCTGCTAGTCGGCACGTCAGCTTGGTAATGATGAGACAGATTTATTAATAATTGGAAGTGGTACCGAAATGATTAATCAGTGCTGCAGACGCTAGCGCATAGTGCTGCGATTTGTTGCATCTGTTTGTAAACTCGTGCTATTTGTACATATTACCCGGTATCTCTTTGTACGGACGACAGCACGTCAAGCTATACACTGCGGTATCTTATGCTGTTGGAATAAGGGCTATTTTTCAACAAAAATGTATAGTCTGATGTGCTGTCGCTGTACATAATTAATCAATCAGAATCGTGCAACCTTTTTTCAAACTTAAATGCGTTTTTTCCTAGCTAAAAGGCACCCCAGAAATAAGTCATTACATTAGTCACAATGTACCCGTAGTATCTAGCTCTGCGCTGCGTTACAACAAATGAAATGACCCTTCCCTCTACTGGACCTATATTGGAACTTTAACAAAAGTCTCAAAAGCACTTACTTGAAACCTCAATAACACAGTAACAAAATCTTAAAACGCCAAATTGGCTCGCACGCACCACAATTCATATTGTGCCGGACAATGGGCATGCGGGTCCGAGGTTCGATGCCCGGCCACAAATCGCCCCCATGATTGCTAACATGATATGATACGTCTCCCATTCAACTTAATAACCTTATAATTTACATTCACGGGAAACGGGAACATATAAGTTGCACCCATTGATCTGGGTTTAAGATATGACATTGATGTGCAAGAAAAATGCAGTAGGCAAAAATATTTATTAGTCAAACGCATAAGAGAGTTGATTGACAAAGCGAATGCAGCAGTGATTAAAATTCGGACTTCATTAATAGGCGTTCGGTATCAAAATTTCAAAAATATCCTGGCTGTCCTGGCACATAATAATTTATAGTTAATTTCACGTATAGAAACAGTTCAATCTTTTTTTTTTTGTAAAAAAAACACTTTTCAAAGAAACAAGTAGAAATAACAATAAATTGAGTACGCGTTAATTGCCGGAAGAGAACAACGTATAGCTGTAATTGGCGTTGTTTATTATTTTTACGAGCTTTTAGTAGAAATTACACCACATTTATTAATACTACACGTTATTTCCTAAATAAAATTGTAGTCGAATCACAATAATCTAGAAGAAACAAGTTAGAAATACATGCGAAACACCTAATCATAATTCAAGTTTAGGCTATCAAGATATTTGCTCGAGAAGCGAATAACCACAAATTAGCTATTAATACAAACTACAACTACAAATACTTATACAAACACACATTAAGAAATCACCAAGATCGTCATTAAAGTTAAAAAGCAATTAAAAGATACTGCATTCCAGTCCAGTTCACTAATTAAGTTCTAGTGTCGATAAAATGGCACGAGTTCCAACTTTAAAAATAGCTGGTAGCACTCAATGATGATTACACGTCACCTGTCAATAAGTATTCACTAGTTGGTGCGTGGGTACTTATTAATCACACAGTGCAATTAGCGATATAGGACCGCCTTGGCCAGTGGCCACCCTTTGCTTTGCATGTACGGGGAAAGGGTTGCCTCGTTTGGTAAATTGATAGATTTACAATTTAATAAATCCGTATCTGATGTCGTAAACATGGTTTTGTGATCATATAATACTCTTTTAATGACAAATAAATTTTAATTTTAATGAAGAGTGTGGAAAAAAATCTAATAAGCTAAAACAGCTGTCGTACCTGGACCAGGAATTCAGGAAGATATCAATAAATTTTGCGATTAAGCAACCTATTGTTATGTAAGATTAATTCTATATTTGTGTGATTATCAATTATAGTAACTACCTTGCTAAAACATTGCTTGCTATTAGAGATTTTTGGAACAACATTGTTTATTTGTCAAATCCAAAGCTTTTGAGTGATACGGAATAGGTATTAGTTAATTAGTTAATGTAGCATAGACAGCCCTTCACTTCCATGGTCATGCGAACAGGTCCCGTTGCTCTGCCCAAGAATGCATAATTAAAACCCTTGCAATTAACAGTTATAGTAGCACTGAACACAACAATAGCACGTACTGCCAATCGGTTGGTTCACACATTCTTCTGCATAAAAAGATCTTGATCCACGATTTACAAACTTATGTGTGATGGGCAACGCCAATACATAGCAATAATTTATTTTCTTAACCATTACACTTCCCGGCCAGACAGCGATTTTAACTATTAAAGTTGTTTCACACTTAGCTGGACATTCCAGCAAAAAATAACCCTTTCCCGCAATTTATAACGGACGAAGCGTTTCTAGTAAATTGCGTTGCATATTTTTCCGGACGGGCAAATCTACTGCCAAGCTTAATTGCGTAAGAATAAAAAGATTGCCTCTAGGCTACAGCACATCAACAAACAATCAGACAGAAATAACACATTAGATTTGATAAATTATCATGCAAAACGAATATGTAAAAAGACTGCAAGCAGGACAAACAGGGTTCCAAAAATCTGCAAACTTCTGGCAACGATTTCAAGGTCCACAATTTTTTAGGGTACCGTAGCCGATTGGCAAAAACGGAACCCTTATAGTTTCGTCAAGTCTGTCTGTCTGTCTGTCTGTCCGTCCGTATGTCACAGCCACTTTATTCTAAAACTATTAGCATTACACAGCTGAAACTTGGCAGGTAGATGTATTCTGTTAACCGCTTTTTGATTTTCATAGAATAAATAAAAAATAATTATATTTAAGGGGGGCTCCCATACATGAAACTAAAACCTAAAAATATTTTTTTAGTCAAACCTATGCGTGTGTGGTGTCTATAGATAGCTCTTTTAAAATGACATGAAGGTTCCTAAAACCATTTTTTCTAAAAGTCTAACGTTTGAGATATAGACGCTTCCAAAGTGGTAAAATGGGCGTCCCCCCCCCATCTAACTTTTGAACTAAGGAAGTGAAAATTTTGAAAAAAAATATATGACGTAGATCTCAACAAAAACTTTCAACGAAAATTAGTTTGAGCGAAATTGAACTAGTAGTTTTGGAGATATAGCACATTTTTATCAACCGCAAATATAACTTTGTCTTTCATACAAACACTATGAAAAACAAAGTTATATTTGCGGTCAACAAAATATTGTGGTATTTTGGCTAAGTGGAAGTAAGAATCCCTAATTCAGTTAAAGTTGTCACGGAACCCTCAGTGCGCGAGTCCGACTCGCACTTGGCCGGTTTTTTTTTTCAAGGAATACAAGATTCACGGCCCGGTATATCTATATATCAGCTAAAGTGTTCCCATAAACAAAATGATGTGACAATTTCATAGTAAAGAGCACATAGATACTATCTCTCTTCGGATATCATGCATTATCTATCATCAAGTGAGATTGCGACAAAATGGTTTATGTTGCGGCCCGGAGTATCACTCCTAAAGCAGCTCTGCGTATTGAATTAATTTTGCATGCATTGTGGTTTATTGATTTAAATTTTAACTCTGGGGTGCGGTAATTGCCGATTTTTTTCAACTAAAAATAAGTTGCTTATTTGAAGCTCAAGAAGTACATGTAACGAGTGAACCCTGTCAGTGTGTGAGCAGCGCTTTACGAGGCCACTATCGCGACACATTAGCATAATTTACATTTCCGACGTACGCACTGACGGGGAACATGGGGAACCTACTCTGTAAACCTGAGTACATTCTCAATTCTTGCCATCCCTGTCACTCATGCCAGAATGACAGTGAGAATGAGCTCGATGGATAGAGACTAAAATGCGGACGTTTTTTGCAGTAGGTCTTCGGGGCCGACTAATGGCCGCCTGCATCGTTACAGTTTTTTTTCATTAATTACAACCATAGCATACCATTGTTTTGCTTCGAAAGAAATGGTTTAGCTTGCTTAATTGCTCTACATTTGTGTAGCGATAATTAAAATAATAAATAAAAATAGTTGTAAATAAATATATGATAATTATAATTTAATTATATTATAACACTATCACAGAATGTCCCTTATTCGCGTAAAAAAGCCGCCGCATACTAATCAATTGCCACATCCACAAACTCTCTCAGACTTGGTTTCCAAAGAGGCCACACAACAGTTTAACAAACTCCCTGCAAACTCCATTCATAGTCTCAGAATTACTCGTAGAGTTCAAATAAATAAAACAAATTAATCTAAACCAATGTTGGCCTTATTTTACGGTGTAATCCATATGCACTGTAAGCTTAATAATAACACATTATGAGTTCGATAACACATAAAAAGCAAGAGATTGAGTGAGAGATATTATAGATCTCCTAGCTCAGGTAATTGAGGTAAGTAACTCAAATTTAGTTATATTAGTTGCTCAATAGTTAAATTAGTTACAAATACGGTAATTTCTAGTACATAATTCTAAATAACAACCGATTTCATCTAATTAATGTGTCCTTGTATGGTAGTGAATGCTTTTGCTACAAAGTTGGTTGATCGGCATTAATTAAAGTTGTGCCCGGTCGGTACAACAAAGTAAGCTCGAATTAAGTCGTTAAGGACATAGTACGGTTTCCCATCATTATAACTGGTAATTATTGTAGTTGTTTAAAATCGAGTATAGTGAAGAAGCATTACTGATTTCTTATTTATTTATTTAAAACCTTTATTACACAAATAAAAGTGTACAAAAGGTGGACTTAATGCTAAAAGCATTCTCTCCCAGTCATACCTTTAGGTCATGCAGAGAGATTGTTATGGGTGCAGGAGAGTGTTGTAAATAGGTATTAAAATTATTTAGATATTATTCTTCGCGAAGCAAGCCAGCTATAAAGCTAGGTAACTGGTCAACTAGATGAAATGCGTTAAAATTAATAAAAGTATGTTAATACATACATTAACATCGTGCTAATTACCAAGTTAACTTATGCGGATGATAAAGACAGATTGTTCAACGATACCATAAGCGATCGTGGGAACTGATAATAATGCCACACAGATTAACCGATTACTTTGACGTTGACATATCTCGGTGTATTGATTTATCCAATAATCGCGCGCGCTGCATTCTTGTGCGCGATTGCGAATAAAAAGCTTTAATTAACTTGCTAGTTGAAAATTAAACACAAAACATCATGGTGATAATCGTCAATTAGTTGGTGGCTTGGGTAATAATAATGCAAATGAAATCCGAAGGACCTTGTGAGCGCAACCATCTTAATCTATCCATGCATAGTTTTTTAACATAACCATGTTTCAAGTCACAAATAAATATTGAAATGAATAACTTATATGCATCATGCCATAAGCTTTCACATGCGCAGTAAATTTCTTAACATGTAATTTTATTACTACTACTACATTTACGACTGTTCAGATACTAATCTTGTACTTGGTACTGCACACGTACTCGTATGTATATTACATAACAAGCAACAAAAGAGTACACACAACCGCAAATAACACGTCATGTAAAAAGTTGTTCCATAAATCAAAAATTCTAATCTCTTCAAGCACACTAAAATCGAAATATTATCGTCATCAAATTATCAGTAACATCAGTAATATTTAAATTTTAAAACAGCTCAATTCTATTTTTAGATTATGCACACATGAAAAGAAAGCGCGCGCTATTCGAATCTGACCGGTCTGGTATAACAAACTTGACCAATCGGATCCACCATTCACCTGAACCTGTATCGTTTCCGCTCCGTTACGGCGATAGACCGAATGAATAACAATGGTGTTTACGCGCCGGACCGGTATTAGTTCCTAATCAATTTACGACACGAGATGTTTAATTAATTATTATCATTTCTTTTGACAACATAATTCATAGGTAACACTGCCAGTGGCATTAAAACGGGTAGACCTTAGTTATTTTGAAGACAACCAGGTGCTATTCGTAACAAAATCGTACAGTTAAAAATATGCTGAAATCGTCCATATAATATTGTGAATCGTAACATTTTGAGACCAAGCATGTGGGGCCTTTGGTGTAACCTAAAAACTTTATCTCGACACGTATCACATATGTGTCTCGTTATTAAATAATGCAGCGCTATTGCACAACGTATCGGAAGTTTCGTAGCGATAAGTATAACCTCCGACCCATTTCACAGAGTCGCGGCCGCTTGTGCGCCTGCGCCGCGGCGATTATTATGCGCGCCACCACGCGTTTGATCGTGAGGGTTCGTGCTACTGGGTATAACCAACTTGTTTTATTTTTCAACGAACCAGCCAGCATACAAATATATTATATTATTTCAATGACAAAACTCACTTTCAGACCGCGAACTTCAAATCTCGTAACACCATAAGAAGACAACTTTTAAAATAAAAAAATAATCTCAAATCACTGATCATTATTGCGTTATATTTAGAAAAAAAAACATGAAATTTTATCTAGCATTAATACAATTCTTGACTTTTAAATTACCAATTTCATTTCAATTTATCGCCACCTAAGAATATTATGCAAATCGTCTGAACGCACGGCAGCCCTAATCGCACGTATATTTAGCGAACGGCGAGGTGAACGCACCGCTTTATTTTGTAACGATCGCGCTTTGTGCCTGAAAGACAACCGAGATGTTTTTAACGATATCTTAGCCGCCAGATAAGCACTTGCGGTGCTTTTGAGTCTTTTACTCTTTGTGTAACCACACCACATGTGCGAGCAGACGGCTAAAAAGTATTTAAAAAGCGTTGCGGATTTCAGGACCATTCATAATTCTTGGATGCATCTGACTCATTGTTAGGTTCAACGTCTGGTCATCGGTCCGTGTTAGAATATTATGGAGAACTTTGCAGTTTTAAGAGACCGTTGCACCATCTTTAAACTGAATATAATATTCTTCAAATTGCCGGTTAAGGTTTTGTACAGTTCGTCATATTTGCAATGAACGCAAAGCATTTTTATAGGCTTTGGCAAGAGACAGAACAGAATGCTTGTTTTGAGCCGGATTCATTGGTTTGTTATTTGTTTAAATTTTATTATTCATACTTCAAATGCAAATGTAACAAGTAGATGTGTTAACTTTTTACGAGTGCATTCATCTCGAGCAAGCCGTAAAATCGTTGGTCACCGATTATATTATTATTATAATCCATTGTTCTGTTAATACAAGTCTCACGTTTTACATGCTGGTTTACTATGAACACAATCAATTTAGAAAGGTAAACAAACGAAACGATTTTAATACGTGTACAACAAAACAATGTCATTTCACAGTCGATGAAAATATAAATACGCGGCATTTAGTTTATATACCCTGTTAACCTATTGTTTGTTTCATGCAAACAATATAACACAATTACACATATTTATTTAAAATTATTTCTAAAGCAAAGTGCTAGTACTAATAAATGCGTAAGTGCTAAGTATTAAAAGCTGTAAAAAGCGAACAGGTAATACTTTGTACAACATACCATGGCAAATATAACTTTTTAATATGTTTACAACAACTTAACACTCTCACAAATGGTATCCAATGTACGAGCAACTTGAACTGGTGCAAATAAGGGTGAATACAGTAATTAGTAAGTAAGATCGTCAAACTTTAAGCACAAGCAACAGAAAATTGTATGAATCCATTTCTCTACAAAATACATAGATACTAGTTGTGCGTTAGTTTACGCACCGTTCACTATGATTAGCGGGATCATGCTATCACTGTTAGTACTGATAAAGACGAAACAAATCGGTTAATGTCGGTTGTTGATAAGCTCTTATCACTTTGACTAGATTCTGGCCTATGGGTGTGTGTGCTATGAAGCGTCCACTTTATTGAAAATCATGCATGATACATTCGAAACACTTTCAAATAGCTAGCTACTCTTCATAACTTTAAGATTAAACAAAGCATTGGTTAGTCAATGGCAAAGTGCATATAAGGAAATTCCACACATAAAAGCATTTGAAAAACATTAGCAACAACAGCCATTATTAATAGAACGGCTATGAATTACAATTTGACTAAATCGAAGTGGAGTAAGAAATCCCGAATGACTTGGATCTCAGTATTTCCCGGAAGGATATTCTGTTTAATATTATTAGAATATTTCGCGGAAACTCGGTATAAATGATCTGGAAAAGCCTTCAGCAGACGTACAGGGAATCCCTTAGCTTGTGATAGCACTCCACTTGAAAGCTTATATGAAAATAGCAAAGAATAAAATGGAAAAACAATGTCGGTTGAAGCAAAATATTTACCATTAAAAGCGTGGAAGTGACAACCCGCAAGACAAGGACAAAATGCAGATGCAGTGAAGGAAGTAATGCAACAACTCGACTACGCTGAGAGCTCGCAATAAGTAGAAGAATAAAAACAGGTTTACTTAACGCTAATGTACATTCTTTTAGATATTACATTGCAAACAATAAGGGTATATAATGGTAATGTTGTTTATTGTGAAAAATAACATTAGATGTTTACCAATTATGTTAGCGTTGCCAAGGATAAAGTAGAAGAAGTCACGTCAACATCTGTTTACTTACTCCAAAAGAAAAAAAGTCACAGCAAAATGTCACTAAAGAAGTCGCAAGTATGCAAATACAAACTTGCCCTCGAACTATGCGAAGAAAAATATAAGTTGAACTTGAATTCTCGATGCATTTCCAGGTAAAGGCCACGGACCCGCCTATAATGCGAGGGAACCGGATCGCAACGCGAATTTATCTGTGAGATGCATTCAGCATACGGGTTTTGCGAAAAAAAAAAGCCGTGTTGTTAAACGATTCATGATCGAACATTGCTTTTATAAAATTAAAATTCTCGAAAGGACAATAAACCTTCATCATAAACAACAATAGTCTTAAATAAGTAAACGTTTATTAAGATGTGACCATCAGACATTGTAACACTAATAGGAAAAACTAAGACAGTAAACGAACGATGAAATCAATCCCATCACGCTAATGGCATTACTGTAAAAAACGATAACAATAGCAAAGCCGAAGAAGCATCATTGCATCAAATCGAAACCAATATTCTAGAAACAAAATCAAAAATTGGAAGCAAAATCCGAAATTGCTGGCAACGTGTCGAGAAATTCGTAAGAATTTCGCGACGTCAGGTTATTGCATCTGGGCAAATAGTTCACGGGGCCGCGTTCGCATATGAAAATGCAGAGATCAGTGCACGCTAGGAGCATTCGACGCGGAAATTGAGCGTGCTAGACGTCGAGATTGCTTTTAAATCGCATTACGGCTGCAGTGGATGCGCAAATGCAGCGACGCGAGACTGTCTCGTTAATTACTTCACTAATTTTGACAGCCCACCGAAACGGGGGTTAGAAATAAGATGCCGTAATAAATTTTAAACCTGCATTTGCACGTAACGAAAGAAGCTGATATTATTACTTGAATTAAGATTTTCATGATATCCACTCTATAATTAATAGAGCTTTAACAACAATGAATGCAGCACATGCAAACACACTTAAATAAACGGCATTAATATTATCAAATATGACATCATTTTAACACTGAGGTGATGATTTCAAACAAAAGGCTAGAATAATTTTGGACCCCTAAAAAACCCTAACAAAAACTTTACAACATAAGCATAAGCAAACGGAGCGGCAGAACCATTTGTGACCAGGCGCTGTTAATAGTTTTAAATATACAAAACAAAATGTTTTGAAAGAAGTAGAAAGCCGAGAAATAATTAAAAATAAACACTGAAATGCTCAGTGAATACAGATTGGCTGGTACTGTCAATGTTATTGCATATTATCATGTTACTAAAGGAACAAACAAGACATTAAACTGTTTCGTATTACTCTCCATCATAAGATAAATGACATTAACATAATGCGGATTGCAAAGGAAGAGATCCCACCAAACACAGTTTTTTGCGCCAATAATTGATTACCACTTAGCACTTATAAACATTTGCAATCGATTAAAATTCACCGACATAATCACATAATCACATAACCACAAACGAACATGGTTGTGTCAAACATAACAAAGTTAAACGCGTAGGTAATAGAAAAACGTATATCGCGCCGGGTCACCTCGACACATCTGCTGCTCACACACATTTTTTATCCTCGACACGTGGTGTTAATGATAAAAAAATTAAAGGCACACAATAAAACGCTGACGGTATCGACCCTGTGCGATAAATCTTCAATATATCAATGGCATTTATAATCGTTAATGTAATTTCGAAACTTATTTCCAAAAGCGAGCTTCATTTAACTGAAGATGAGATTGGAAAATATAAGTTTCATAAAGACGTGTTAGACCGAACAGTTCACGGTTACGGTCACATTAATCTCACAGATAACTTTGAAGGTGAAGCTATTCGAACGATTAGCAAAAGAAAACATATCTGACGAGGTGTCAAAGAAAAGTAAACTTGTCCATAGTTAAGTCACCGCATCTTGCTAATAACCGGACCTGTCCATAAGTCTTGTAGAATTTCAACGACTTCCTTACAGAGTAAAAACTTGCAGGTATTTCTAACTTGGATTGTGATTCAATAGGCTTTACTTTGTCCCGGCTAAGTAGATAAAACAAAGAATAGATAAATTATTCAACGCATAAAACCGGAAGGCTCAAGGTGCTTGTCACACCTGCCTATTCCTAGACCTTTGCTTTTTAATGGCAAATAAATTCAGCAAACGAAGGTCCTAAGAATTTCATCGATGAAGATAATTTGACATTCTTCTGACCAGATGACATTTGAAAACCATGGAATATTTTTTTACTTAGATAGGTACGGCTAGAAATTTCTCATCATTATTGATTCGTCAATAAATGCAGTGGATTTCCCCGTTTTTGTTGCAAAACTAGAAACCTGTGATATTTCATAATTTTCTATTGAATTCTGACGCACGCGAGGTTTTATTGGTAATACCGGTAATTCACATGAATTTCTGGTAGAAAATCATGCAGTACGTTCGACAGGGTGTCATCATAATAATAAACCTATCTTAATGTGATTTCATAATAATAACACGAGCGATTGAGCTCAATCGAGTAGGTATGTTTTTCATATAAATAGAAATACAATTCTGTGTTATCTTCTTCAACAAACAAGTTTGTATCAGAAACTAAAATAGTTAATTAAAACAAAATTAATATCCTAATTAGGGTATTGTCTATAAGGATATTATAAATGTAAATTATTAATTGTTTTTTTATTAGAAAGCAAAAATTTAAATGTAAGAATTTAAAATAGCAGTTGTAGAATCCGAATGTAATATAAAAAGTTTCGACGGTAAGTTAATAATATTATTTTGAAGAAATCTTTCGAATAACGTTCACGGATATAGAAAAACAGGACCCTTTTACTTCACAGCAACAATGAGTGCCCCCAGCGTAAGGGCGACATTCATTGTAGAAATTTTGACAAAAAACCTTACTTTTTTGTAACGCCCGACGGGGTGGTGTTTTTACACCATTCCCAAAAAAGCGCCAAGTTCGGCTTGTCTTACCGGGATCAACATAATCGTGGATCGAAAACTGAATACGATCACTGGAAATCCATTGAACGTGGTTTAGTGTTCACGGTTCCCACACGCATGCATGGTGTTTTTAGGGCCGAGGTCGGGATAATCACCTCGGTCGGTGGCGTAACATAACTTCTCATCGCCCGGCGGCGCCTCGGTCAGCTCCTGGCCGGTTCACTGCACATCCTTGTGGGTCACACACAGAACATATTATTATCACACGCGGGTGGGTACGATCGAGTCGTTCACTGCACTATGTCACTGTCACGTTCGGTCGCGAGACGGCGTGCGGCGTGCGCGGTGCGCTATCAACGCCGATGCATTGGCGGCAGTGCGCGCCGCGCTCCCGGGCGCGCAACAGCTGACGGGAGGAGCACTCCCCCCCTTCCCGTGCCGCGCGCGCAGCCGGTGCGTGCGCCTCGCCCCCCGCACACCGCCCCGGCACCCCGCGCGTCTCACCCCACCTCTAATCCATTATTTACGGACGGCCGACCGGTTTCAGGCGCGTTCGTTCTGCCCGCGCCGCTTCACGACGATCGTTCAAATTTAATGCCCTTCCTATGTCCGGCCTCTAATGCGATAAGATTACGGTCGTCGGGCTTTGGGCCCGGGCACGAATCCGGAGCGTCGGCTGTGCGCGGAAGATCCGCAGGAAAGATATCTCGAGCACCATCGATGCACGGAATGCCAAAAGTGCTTTAATAAGAACCACTGCACGAGAATTTACCAAAGATGCGTCAATGGCGTGATGGATATGACAAGAGGTGTAGGTGAACGAACTACAGGCAGTCTTCGACTGGTACTGAAAACGCTAAAACGCCTATAACCCAAAGTAATATTCTGTTGTAAGCCACAAATATACTTTTCAAGCAGTAAATCAACGTACCGGCCATAAAATCGTTGTAAAAATAGTATTGGATAACGAATACGAGGCTTAAGAAGAGTTTTCTCATGCAGTATTCATCGTAAGTATCTTGAATACTAGCGAGCGATATACTGAGGAAATATTCTTCCTAATAAAAACTTTCACAGCAGACCCACACGCACGCTCAGTTTATCTTAGCATTTATCTCATTTCCGTGAAAATAAAAAAGTTAATCCTTATCTTTATTCTGAGAATATCTTTACCACATGTCCAAGTTCAAGAACTTTCTGTAAAAATTCTACAGCAACCATGTAATTTATTTTGTAGCAGTAGATTCTTAAACAAAACTGGACATAATAGGCACCGACCAATTTCACCCTCGCCCTAAATTACTGTGTAAATATTCCTTTGGCAATAACAATGATATTGAAATGCATCTTACATCTCAAAATCTAGTAAAACAAATCTATTAACAACATAAGTTCTAAATAGATTTCAAATATCTTCAACCATTAGATTGTAGCAATTGCAGGGGAATGACTTCAGATGCAATAGCGGTTGCTGGAACAGGCTTGAATTTTTATGATTGACACATGGCTCATTCTTAATTAACTAAACGATGAAGTTTATTATGATAACTCCGGTAATAAATTCTATGCGGGAGAATAGTTGAGTTATGATTCTGGTAATTGGGGCACGAAATAATATCTCCAAGACCACCACGTTGAATCGTGCCATTAGTAGCATGAAAGCATCGCTGATGAGACTTTCTGGAATGTGTTAGATATACGGTATTAGATTATCAAAAAAGTATAACAAGATTTGAACTTAGACGGAGGTCTGGTGCAGCAGGGGTGGTGGTCTGCCGTGTCTCATTACAAGTTCCCGGTAAGATTAGCGCCAGGCGAGTGAGTCCCGAGATACCTACTCGGGGAGGCTTTCGGACAGCCATAGAAATCACGTAGTTCGCGGAACTTTGTTACCTGTGTGGTGCGGCGGCAACGCAGCGCCGCCAAGGTGAACGTTCGGGCCAAGGACGGCCCGAGCGCGGGGAGGGACCCGCCACGGCCCCCGCGAACCCAACCCCCCCGGACCTCGGTAAAAACGCTACGAACCTTCAAAGACGGGCGGTGCAACCCAGCAAAAAAAGGGCCCGACGGAACAAATACAAAACGCTCGACACAAAAAAGAATACAAATACTGGGGTCTCGGGTAACAGAACTAGTTAGGCCGTTCTCTGACGGTTGTCGAAATGTACGGTTCGCGTGTCACCTGCGCCTACGCAGACAGGTCACGCACCGAGACCGCGCGTGTTCCTATGATGTAATAGACGAGCGATAAAAACGACTAACGGAAGAGGCGCGGAACCGGCCGCATCGGCGACGGTCCACTAATCACCAACCATTTTGAATTTTCGCAGCAATAAAAGCCGGAATGATAAAATCTGCTCGGGAATTAATATTCTAAAGAACGTCTCCATTTCAATTATTCATGCCTTCTTTCCTATTCGTGAAACGCCATCTTTTTTTCTAGTTAAAGTAAAAAAAGTAGTAGCGACAGGCGATAAAATGCCGGGACTGCTTCCTACCAACTAGTTCAGCGGCATATTGAAGTAATTTTCTCAAGAGAAAAAGTTGTGGTTAGCGCAACATGGGCTGCTAAGTATCCTATCAGAAGCATCAAATCGAATCTCAATGTAAGTACAGTACAAAAAGAGAGTACTAATGTTGTACTTAATGTTCAACTGCAGAGCTATAATGCTATTGATAAAGTTCGCATCGGTAATCGGAAATATGACAATGAAGTCCTACTACTCCTAGTTGCAGTTATGCGGCGAGTCTATTGCCCGTGTTACATCACCGTTCATAAATAGAATCTCCTGGAGACGTACTTGCGTACAGTGCGTGCACGGAGGCGTTACGCTCCACACTCTTCTGACCAATGCCAATAAATAAGAGGGAAAAGGACGAAGCAGTGTTACAGTTAAGCAGGAACTCTATTTATATGCAAATATAACCTCGGAGTCGACACCTGTTTGCGAATTCTCGACGCTCGCTTCGCTTTGTGGCAACACTGTCTCCGCAGTATCCTTTGGTTACTTTATTATGAAATTTAAAATGAAGCTTAAAATTAAAATTAATTTTCATATAGCCCCAATTCATAAAAATATATAATATTAGTATTTAACACGTTTTGTTTTGGTAACACAATATTTTGTCTCACCATTATATTTCATTAGTTGAGTTCAAACTTTTGGAATCCGTATAATTTCTGACGCTTGGGGATGACAAATTGAAATTGGGTATGTTAAACTAATACGTTCCCGAGTTCATATTAAATTCAATGTTTGCGAACGCATCGTTATCTATTTCCCCTGCGGTTCGCAGTCACGTCTCTCCATTATCATATTTCGCCCTCCCACGTACCCTGAAGTTGGTACCCACGAAGACTGTGGTCCGGTTCGGGTTCATTTATCATACTTGGCCTGGTCTGAGTGCGTTCCTGTGTACGCCAGCCCGCGCAGAACCTTGTTTGTTTTGTTTACATGTGTGTTTACGTCTGTGCTTATGAAGCGCTCTATGAAATCAATAGCATTAGCATTTACGTCGTGTATGGGTTCTTTCGTGTCGTTGTTAGGGAATTATCCTTTTGCTGGTGCATAAAGCTGCTTCGCATTGAAGAAGAGTTCAATAGGTGTAGTAACATTTGGAGTATTTGTACGTCTATCTGCTGTTATAGTAGGGCATGTTGATTCGCACGTAGATCAGAGAGGCTATTGGTATGCAGATGAGGCCACATCAGACGAAGAGCCGCTATCCGTGTCGCGGTAAGCGTGTGAAACATTCATCTGTGTCCAATTTATATTGTTATTTACAAAACTTGCAAAGTGAGTGTGAAGGACCGCTTTAGCTATTTGTCAGGATTATCGTAGTCATTTGAATTTTAATGGTGTTGATTTGACCGCCGATTTAGATGCGGTCACAGAATTGTTCGGAGGCTTAACGAGCGTGTTGTGTCTGGCTGATAAGGTGTGTCGGCTACACTTTTTGCTTGCTTATTCCTTGTCAATGTTAAGATTGGTATGCAGCACCGATGCAGTGGTATCCGTCGGTATCATGTGAACAATCATATCGCGGGAGCGACGCCCGCGACGTCCTTTCCTGCCCTTTTAGTCGGTGGAAGCAAACTACACACGATACAATGATGCATTGAGCACGGTGATCATGAATCATATAGTAAAATATTGAATCAAATTTTTCGTCACTGCTTAATAACATTTGTGTAGGCATTTTAAACAAGCTTTATTAGTTTCAGCATAATCTGGCGCTCGTCTCTGTCTACAAAGACATGTGAGTCACGATCATAGAGTAAATCGCACGTGTATGAATTACATTATACTGACTGACGCCGTTTAATTTGCGTAGCATAAAGCGACTCAAGTCAATAATCTTATGACTTTCATCGAACTTTGCGTTGTGTTCAGAACTCGTGACGCCAATGACCGCCGTTTATGACTTAAGATGACGCATAATTACGTTTTAGGTCGGCAATTATTCGCATATTAACGTGTTAAGAACCCCACTAAAAACATTTATTTCTTTCAACTTTGAAACCGAGGTGCAGATTGAAAACAGTTTTAATGATTCCGAACGGAACGTTAAGAAATTCCGAGATACTTATTTAAAGTTGATTAGAATTTGCCAAGACGACGAAATCTTGAGAAATGGTAACGTAATAATAACAGCATTTAAAAAAACTCAATATCCTTAGGAGTGGATTCGCGGGAATCCAAAAAGACTTTTAATCAAAGCACTCCAACATCCAAGTCAGTCTTAATAGGTGCAGATTAAATATCCTCGTTTCTAGCAGACGGCTGCTTTTAATTCGCTACCATCTTGACTAGAGAGTGGTCTTGTAATTTCCGATAAAAGCAATGTAACTATACAGTAACTTTTATTTAGCGAAGAAAACTGTTAAGTCTTTGGAAATAGTTACGTTATTTTTTCGTCACGATTTAAAGGTTCTATGTGTTCCAGATTTGTTGATATCTAATAAACACTGTCTCAATTAATGGTAAAAGATAAGGATAAATACTATTTTGAAAATCATGTAATATGATAGCGATATTGCACGTGCATTAGGTGCATGATGTGCTATTGGAAATATTGGGTTTGTTCCGGAATATTTCATCAAGAAGCAACTTGCAACAAACTAACGGGCTATAGGTACTTTGATGTCGGCTGAGCAGCAGTCGCGTAGTCGGCGAGGGGAGGAAAAACACCCGCAGCGCTTCGGCAGGGTTGACATAGTTGCCAGGGTTACGAGTTTTGAAGGGCATTTTTCAAATTTACCTTTATTTGTTTGGACTTTAATAATAAATGGGTTTTGTAATTTGAGCACACTCTTTGAAATAGCACAACATTCTTTTGAGATCTTTTTATTCCTTAATTTAAAATTTTACCAGTACATTTATTTCGTACACATCACTGACCTTGTACCTACCACACATTTATGCGGTCTGTCATAAAAATTAATACTTGACTTTTTTAACCCAATGTAAAAGCTCTTATGGCAACCCTAAAGACCCCTTGATTAAAGAATTTCAATTCAACTACGGGTTGAGGAGTGGGTATTGGGTGGAAGGCAGTGTAAATAGGACATCAGTTGACCTAAAACCATACTTTCTCCATCAACGATCAAATACTGCAGATTTCAGGAATGCTATTTGAACTTTGATTCTCGTTCATAAGTTTCATATTACCTTGACAGCCCTGCCATCTCGGGTATTTCAAAGTCAGCAAGGGAGCGTCGCGACGGACGGCGGCACTAGCTTGGAGCGGAACGCGACGCTCTGACCCACAAACCCGTGGATGCTACTAGAACTAGTGTCGGATGGGAGTTATACCAAACGACCGGTCAAAGATCGGATCCGACCATCGGAAACAAATTGTGAATAGCACAATAGGCCACGTTTGTGAGTGATGTTTTTATGTACTAAACTACGACGTATGAAAGTATTGGAAAAGTGTGATGGAATAGCGAAAACTGCAGTTCCACCACGCCATACATTTCTCATGGACCATGGTATACTTGGTCTGCACGGAAAATATTCATCACAAAATTATGTACTAATGTTATCGGTTAGTTGAAGATCCATCCGACAAATCGTCTCTTCTATTTGGCATTTAAATATTTTGTTACGCACTCCTCCCATACAATATTTATGGGCACGAACCCTCCTGCGATTAGAATGCCGTTTCTTTACAATATTGAATGCGTTACTGGCTGTATCTTCCTCCATATGGCTCTATGCATATTTAACGAGGGTTGCAGCAGACGGAATTTGTAAATAGAAAGATCTTTGGAAAATACACTGGATTTTATAATTCATCTTGCAGATTAAACTCAAAGCCAGTTTCTTCAATACATGTGATAATTAAGCCATTAGCAACTCTCTAGTGAAACTAGAAATTAATATTTACAGTCCTAATTGCGACTATCTATCTTCTGATGCATTCAAAGGAACCCACCACTTATCAATTAGCAGCTGCGAAGTAAGCGCATAATAATTGCGATGGCAGAAGAAAGATGTTGCGTTTGACCTTTTTCTTGTTTAATTACATATTTTATTAAAACCAGTTAGTAAGCACTCATTATCTACTAAAGCATTCTGTTAGCAGTCACCATTTCTTACTGCAAATACTTTCCTAGTGTAAAAAGTATATGCATTGGCGATTAAAGCTGACTAATTAATTAGTCAGTAGCTTTTAAAGATCAATTTACTAAAACAGTGATAAAATGTGCCTTATTTCTAGGTCTTCTTTATAAATAATGGATCTGCTATTCAACGCATAACAATAGCACCTAGGGCACGAACCGCAATTCCACAAAACTTCTCTTTACAATCTCCACTAACTTAAACATTGTATCTACGAGTAGACAGCAGAAGAACTTGAATATATTCCAATGAGTTCTTAAATGAGAGACGAGCCTTTTGGCTTTTCTAGAACGCATAGACTCTAGGAAAACAAAGTACAGTAGTATTTGGTGCCCACACATTACAATGAAATATCTCCTGGGTCGTTGCCACCTATACCTTTTGCTAGAAGGGCATTATGAAAATGCTGCAAACAAACGCAAGTGCACAGCGGATCTAGCAATTGCCGTCTAAAAGGCACCGAGGGCAGGAAGGCGACGCGACGACATTGCGCCGACAGTCAATTTTCCAATCAATCGGCCACTGGACCGCGCGTTGGTACTACCTATGTCTATGTCAACGTAACGTGGTTTGAGTGTAAAGAGCATAGGACTTTGCGAATGGAAGCAAAAATTTCGTGGGATGAAAACGCTGCAGACTTTCACATCCTCCTAATTCATCGACGTAATCTCTCTTTTCAACATAGTAAAAGTATCTCAAAGGAACATTGGGTCTTAGGTTCATCGGTATAACTTTTATCCATTGATTAATTAAAAATTAAAAATATATTGGTAACTGAATAAACCACCCTATGTAAATTGATGTCAGCTATGATGATTTCCGCACACGAACACGAACCACGAGATATTTTGAAATGTATATTGTTCTTGAATACAATTTTTCGTCAATTTCATTAAACTTTTATAAGTAAACCATAACAAATAGTCACGCTTTCAACTCCAATATATTTTGTACCTAGAGTTTTAAAAGTTTGTTCCATGAAACTTTTTTGAACAGCACACTCGTCCACCCATATACTCACGCACACTATGGTATGAATGCTTGCAACGGCGCCCATTTATTAATTAGTCTGGTCCTTCGAGCCGGATACGCTCGCCGTTACCACAAACTAAATTAGGTGAGAGGGAATAGTCTTTGATATGACAGGATAAAAGTATGCTTAAGCATCGGTGATGTAAACGGAAGATATAAATTGTAACGAAAATAGAATTCTGGAATGTCTGCGAGCTTAACAAAGTTAAAGTTGGCACGCAAACGCAATTTCATTATAACAAAATATTATATTTCTTCCTGTTTAAACTGTTATGTTAACAAGCAATAAAACTGCAAAAATCGCTAAATGGTCCTGCTGGCCGGATACGATTAACACGACACCTTTTTATAACAATTCAAAGGATGACTTTGATAAAACGATAAAGTCAAAAAACTGTTAACAAATTGCATACAAAATGCAAGCTATAATCAAATTGGGTGTACAACGGAAGTCCACATGTCTGCGATGAGCCGGGCGTCCACAAATTCACATCATTCCCTAAAATATACCAGGCAAAGTTCTCTTTAGATGGCGTTTAAATAAAAAGCTTAATATTTATGGCACATTATGCCAATTAAGCGTAAGTCAGGTGCCTTTATCAAACAAAAAGTGAACGCATCTTGGCATATTTCTTATATTCGCTATATTTATGACATCCTTAATAACAAAGGTGACAGTTCAGACACCTTAGTAATTATGCTGCATCATAATTAAGTTGTAGCTTTTGACTTATCGATAGTTTAAAATTAATTACATGTCAAAAACAACGTAGGCATAAATTGATTGGACAAGATTTATTGTATGGACTGCAGATACAAAAAACTCTACAATGTTGCGGGCAAAACTTGATATCAATGAAATACTCTATGAATGTGGCGGGACATAATTCACTTCATTAACAACTTAATCTAATATAAAAGCGCATTTATATCAATTAACTACTAATTAAAGTTAAACAGTAGAAACTTTACAAGTTTGAGTGAGAACCACGGATACTTTATTAAAAAAATAGATATTGAAAAGAGATTTAAGGTTTATAAGAAACTAGTTTCCCAGCACTTAATTTGTTAAAGAACAAGATAGTTTCCAAAAGGAATTTTCAGGTGCGAACAATAATGGCGAAGTAAGTTGTTAATGTAATAGTTTTTTTCACAAAACATCTGCGTCGTTAATAGAATAGTGATCACAAGTATTTTTCACTTCATAATGGCGTATGATACTAAAATAAATAACGAAAAAATTTTAAGAGTTAAAAGAGCGAAAATATTTTATGAATTTTCACAAAATGGCTTCACAAAAGTAAAAATAATAAATGTGACGTGTAGGCAAAATAGCTTAGCTATTTAGAAGCTAAATTTCTAAGTTCCAGAAAAGGGATTTACGCTTAGCCAGTCACAGTTGTCAAGATAATCCTACTTCTCGTATTATTTTAACCGGGGTGGCTTAATATTAAGAATATGATTCTTGGAAGCTTTACTACTTGGATCTCGAGGTACTAAAGCATTAAAACTAATCTTAATAGCTCGTATCGTGTGTCTTGTCTCGGAAAAAGTTATTACCGTTTCGAAACTCAAGTTCTCAAGTCCTGCTAATGCTGCGTTATGAAAACATCGAGAATAAATCGGCTTAGGACAAGATGAAGCAATAAACGAGTTTTTATTCGTTCCCCGTCTTTTTGCAATGGTCGATGACTGAATTATTTGAAGTTAAACGCTGTCTCGCGATGTAATGCATAAACATTTGCGTATACTGCCCTCCTGTAGAGCTGTGCATGAAGATATTTATTCACCTTTTACTGTAGAATCAATTACTTATTTGTACCAGTAAAGACTTTTAACTGTGTCATTAATTACGATAAAATAGAAAACCCTCTTACAGTTCCTTCGCACGTTATTATGCGATTGTAAAATAAGACAGTGTATCTTATGAATATTTTATAGATAGTTTTCAAATGAGGATCAGTCAGATTTCTTTTTTTACATGGAGGGAGCCCTTTGCGGGATATCTCATTATAAATATTTAAAGTGTGTAAACGTGGGGTCGAGTAACTCGATTCCGCGATCTCGGGTTGCCTATTGACATATCCATTAAGTATTATTATACACTAGTATAGAGTGACAGCAGACCCGTGGACAAAGGCTTAGGTTCGAAGATAGCATACCTATATATCTAAACCCTACACCTATTTGGGTCAACATGAAAACTTGTTGCTATTAGGAGTTTATGAAATTTCGATACTAAGACACTAGTTCTACTACTAACAAGAGGTGAAACATTTAAGATATTCTGTGTGAAGAAAAAGCTCTTTGTGGAGGTGAACAGACTCAGAATTGCTTCTCAGAAGACTTGAGGAGTCCGAATAATATTTAAAGAGTTAAGAAAGATTACATTTACAGCAAAAAAAGTGACGACCTTAAAAAGGAAATCACAGTTATGTACATAAAAGCACAAAAGGATTTGATTTCAACCGTTTTTTATGGTCGAGCTTTTAAACAGATCCTATTTTAAAGCAATGCAGCTGTTTTAAGAAAAAGCTTTTTTGATGATTTTAAATTTGGCATTCTAAAAAAATATGTTATCAAAATAAAGCAACGGCAAGGCAGATGAATAGAACAATAACTTAACAACTGCTATTAAACACATTATTATCAATACATATGATATTTATTGGTGATTAACCTTTACGACGGGTATCAGCTGTCAACAAACTGTAAACTGCTAATTTAAAATGTTTAATTCATATGCCGATATACGTTTCCGGTGCGATTTGAATTATGCGATGGCAAAGGCATTACATATACGTACAGGCTTATACGTGAATTATTATGTAAGAATGCGTTCAGAAATCCTGGAGACCTATTACGAAAACCGAAAGCTTTTTGCTTTTTATCCTCCTTCATATTTCAAAAACAGAGAAAAGGTTGTATATTTAATCGAGATCCTCGTAATCGAATATTACTTTGAAATCGTTTATGATAATAAATTAAAAGCTAACTACTACCTTGAAAGCCGTGATAGAGTCCGATCATTAAAACGTATATTATCAAATTCATAATTTATTATATGTGAGTATATTATCAAGTTAATTAAATAGGTCATGTGAGGACTAATTATGTTGAAGCACACATTAATAAAATACGAGTTACAACGATGCCTGTATGTAAAGTATGGCCTTGTGCTTTCCCCGTCCCTCTCCCCAATCAATCCCCTGATAATTTCGACAAGGAGATTTATTTGGGCACCACCGACCGATATCTAACGTTAGAAAAAAAACTGAATTCTGTGCTTTCGTCATCATAACCAGCTTAAATTTCAACATGACCAAAACTTAACGAATCTTGAAAAGTCCTTTTCAGATTTACATTTTTATTCGTATTTCGTATTTGAAACACGGGCGTCGAAACTTAAAATTCGGGAAGATTTCCATCGGACTAGGAGCTTTAAGGCTGCTGTCACCTACCTTCTAACAAAGTTCAAATGAAAATTTCTCCCCAGAAATGACTAAACTGACTACTTTTTTTGAATGAATTGTGTAGAAATGAACTATCTCCATAAGATGTCGACTCTGAATTTTTGATTCAATCTTTAAAATGTCTGTAATTTGCAATCATAGAAGCCAAATTGACGGTTTTTCTGGCGCACTCTTCTAGATCACTTGTTGACATCAGCTATCGAAATAACATAAACTTGAAGGGAATTACGTTCGTATACAAGGTGTCGACTCTATTTTTTTTATTTATCGCTATGGTTATTCCAAATGAAGACATAATTGAAACCATGTTTTGGCATAAAATACGCACCTACAGACAGGCGATTATCTCTGAGATACATTGCACTTATTCTGTGTTATTTGATAAAACAATGTTATAGAGGTTCCTATCTTTGACTTAGCATCTAAATTCTTGATTTTATCTTGTGCAATTTATTCTAAATATCTTACTAAAGTAACCTATAAATTTGAGATTTGGAGCTGTCACGAACATTCATCTTCGATCGAAATTTGACAGACAGCGCCGAGCGCTCGGAGGGGAAGGGTGTGTCGCTCGTTGTCTTCGCTGCTACTCTTTTATTTTGTGTATGATACTGATTCCAAATTTGAAAATATCACGCTTTGCACAATTTTTATACGGCGACCAATTCGCTTTGAGGCTTTATGCAACAGGCATAAAGCCATAGTGCATTTGGATCGTCGATGGTCTCTAATTATAACAAAAAAGTATTCGTTCTTTTGTATAGATTAACTCGTCAAGTATGTGTGAACGAGACACAATAGAAATTCCATTATTATGCGACTCCTGGGAGTCGTTTGATACCTGACTGATTAGTAGTTGTATTTAAATGATTAATCAATGTTATGTAAACTTGCATAGAAAGTAATCCTTATTAATACTATAAACAAGAAAGATTTATATGTATGGCGACTATTTCAAGAGGTTCATGAGTTATAACGAAGATCTTTTATCATATACAATTTGTATTTTCGAAACTTGATCAAACAAAATGTGCAGATACTAGGACCAAAATTATCGACCAAAAATAATAATCATAAAAAATTGTCTACAAAATAAAACTGTGGTATATGATGAGCAAACTGTTTCTATCACCAAACAGTTAAATGACAATTTTATACAAATACTGAATTAATAAGACCAAGAATAGGCAATAGTACCAATTCTATTGCATATGTATGGGGTTGCAAATAATAACCTTATTTATATAAAATAAAGTAATATCAGTAACACTACTTTATAGTTCAACAACGGTAGACCGATTTTCATGATTTTTACTTTGTTGAATTGGTATTTACCTCTTACCCTTAAGTTATTATAAATCAGGGCTGGAGCGCGCCGAGGCTGGATATGAAGCAAAGTTTTCTGTGGTCGAAGTTTTTTTTTTCACTAAAAAGTCTAAAACTCTTCAAAGGACTCCAATTTAGGCAAACCATTTCTTTTTGAAGTCAGTGCCATCGCATGGGCTCTCTCAAGTTCCATCTTAAGCGACATCTATCTGGGCATCGACTCCAAAAAGAAATGGTTTGCCTAAAATGGAGTCTTTTCAAGAGTTTATTTAAGACTTTTTAAAGTGTTTTGTTTTTGAAGTCGGTTTTATTGAAATAGCATGGTGGTGAAGTGACCATTAACCCAACAAAATTGAAGACAAATAAGGGCTTTTGTTTTAAGTGTTTGAATTTAAGTGTTTAAATAGAAGCGTTTCATGTGATGTGTATGTAGTTAAATATGAACCTGTGTTCAAATTGTACGCAAATGCCATGAAGTTCCATGGTTATATTCATGTCCATATACATATAATATTTCATTTTTGAAAAATGTATATGGACAAAATGATATAATACCGGTGTAAACCAAATAATTAAATAAAAATTATCTTGTTTATCATCTGTTATACATGAAATTGATCGAAATTTTCTTAACTACATTTTCTGAATGTCAGCTATAATAACTTGTGACATATTTCATATATCAAAATACAAATCATATCAAAGAACAGCGTTACACTAAAAAGCATTTATGTGTAAATAAATCCTCATAGCATCAAGCTGGTATGACACGTGGTAGATCAAGGTCAGAATCAATGGCATCATCCACCAATAACCCTTAGTCCCCGTTTCTCGTGGAGTTTACATTCGTAAAAAAATACCTACTGGTAACCGGTACCAACCTGTACCGACTGACTAGTGATGTACCAAGTCATCTATTTTTAATCTCGAAATATTTAAGAAATTCGTTACAACAATCCAAATAAGGACCGACTGACACTAGGGGCCACTTGCAACAAAATCGCTTAATTCTCAATTTAGATAAAACTAGATTTAGGCTTAAACTCGATTTAACTTAAACCATATCAGTGTTGTCTTGCACGTCCGAAACTATCATTCGATTTAGCTAAATCGAGATTTAGCTCATCATTCGTTCGTCAGTCATTCGCTACGTTCCGTTTTAACAAAAAAAAGTTCTACTTGACGTTTCTATGCGTAAACAAGAACGTGTTTCGTGCGCTTGTTGCCCTAAAATATTTAAAAAAGAAATTGTCATCGTTATTTGTCGCGGCTTTTTACGGTTTGTGTTTGTTTTGTTGGTTGTTTAAATTACTTCGTATTGTTGTTTGCGGCGCGTGGGATTTTTTACTGAATGATCTACGAGTGATAAAACTAAGGAAACGATGAAAAAGTCCAGGTCCAGTCCAGTATCATTGTACGCTGTTAGGTGGGATAAATCCATTTGTGAAATATCCAGTTTGTAAGACAAATTGAAATTAACCGACCGTACCAGCAATACGTCAACCCGCGTACTGACACATCTCTCAAAATGGCGGCTAAAATCGAGATTTAACAACTTAAACTGACCTAGATGGCGATTAAAGATTTAAATCTAGATTTAAGCTAAATCGATAATGAGCAAGTCGCTAAATCGAGTTTTAATATAAATCTAGATTTAAATATCTTAAATCACGATTTTAAGTGTTGCTGCAAGTGGCCCTAGAAAATTGTTTTAAAACAAGATTCAAATCAAGACTTGAGTCGGAAAAGTCTCTATAGAGCATTTCAATTCCATGAAATAGCCAACACGGCACAACACTGGTTAGTCGTTGCAGGTCAGTGCGTGTTACCCGCGTCTATATGTCTTCACCCTTTGGATGCATTTCGTTTTTTCTATGCTGTAAGTTTTTTACGTTATTATAACTGTACGTTTGTGTTTAAATCTGTAAATTTAGTTATATAATTATCAAAAGGAAAATGTTCGCGAACGGAATTGACGCGAGCCCTGATTCCGAACTGTATTCACTGTATTCGTAATAGGTATTTTAAATACAAAAAAACTGGTATTACATTAATTTATCACATCGACTTTTATAAGACCATCATTTTCTGTGTTCATCATACGCATAGCTTACTACCTAGAGATAAAGTGTCAAAATTATTTAATTACAGTTTACATTTTTTTGTGTCCCGGACATATAAAATCGCACACACACATTTATAAATTCGGTAAAATCTGAGAATCTCCAGACTGTCATATGGCTCTTAAACTTGTTCTATTTGTTTGCTTAATGCAATATAGACTTTATCGCGCCGCGATACGGGTTCCTTACTTCTTCATTTCAATTTTGAATCCTACGATATTAACAATAGGAGTTATTTTAAGTTTTGTGATATGCAAGCGCAGTTGTAGTCACGTTAGCATGTGGTGTGTTATTGAAGACCTTACTGGCATAGTCATAAGGGTTATTGGCATGTTGTAGGGCCGGTGGTTGTAACTTGAACCAGGGTGTTCGGGTTCGAGGAAGCGCGATGGTTCCCACGGGGCTCGCGCCTGCGCAGTGCGCCACACTCGACTGGACACGGACATACCTGTGGACAATAAATGTATGGTTAATTGACAATGTAGATGAGGAAATCACACGGAAACTGGATTAATTAAAGGTGGATCTGAAACCGTAGTGCAAATCTTAAGTAATACAACTCTATTCAATTTATGCATGACAAACACTACACAAGGTACCTAAGGGCCTTAAAGGAAAACGATGAAGCTGTGTAATTATTTTCGCCGCACCATACCAGAGCTTAACAATTTTGCAAAAGCTATAATTGCCAAAGTTTTCATGATGAAAGGCTCGTTTATCACATCGAAAGAAAACAAAGACTCCCCTCGTGCTTTTCGACAAGACTGCCGAAAGCTCAATAGAAATTGGACAGGAGGACTTTTTCATAAGACGAAAGAGAGTTGCTTTAACTTTCTTCCGGTATTTTTGCGATAAGCCGGCCTCTTAAGTAAATATTTTTAGTAATTGCTTTAAAATTTTTATGGAGCAACTTTGGCCTTATAAATACGCGTCTTCCATCAGTCTTTTCCTAACAATCAATTATTTCAATAGTACTCCAAGCATTATGATCTGACACCGACTGAAGCGATATCAGCATATCACATCTGACGTCACCTTTGTTACTGTACGCATGCGCACAAACTATTACACGTTGCATAAACAATCCATTAACTGTGTTTTTATCAGTGATACTGATCTTGTTTGTAACATCAAAGTGGCATTGTGTACACCTGACCTGGTTGAGTTTTTTTTTATCGAGTAGTATAAATATTAACTGCCCTCACATTGTACCTATTTCTTATCCACAGTAATAGAAAAAAACACGTATAAATTCGATGTTGATAAGTAAAACACATGATGTATTTGCACGTATAAAAGTTCTGTCTTGGTCAATAGACTTGAGTGTTATTGACCCGCTCACTTCCTCCACCACATATCTTTCTTCGTCAAAGGATGATTCGGCTGCAAATAAATAAGAGGGAATGTGGACCAGCGCTGATGTATTGATGCCTTTTGAATACGTTCCAATAGCTATAAAAATTCTCGTATCTTGTCTTATTGTGGTGACTTGATTACTGATGGTGTATTATGGCACAATGATTTCAAAATATTTGAAGCTAAAGAAAATAAAACGTTAACAAATTGGAAAACAAAAATTATTTCATCAGTCCCCATATGATTTTGCAGTTACCATTTTACGACTACTGTAGATACAGCGGCTTAGGGCATGATTAAAGATTGCCAATCAGGTTCAACACAGGCAAATTTTAATATTTTCTAAAGCAAATAATATCCAAACCATGAGGTAGTTGGAAATTTACAGTAAGTTTGAATATGTGTTAGAAAATTTTCAATATTCGGTATATTTATTAGACAAAATACCATCAATAATCCTGCTACAAGAAGCGACGTGAGCGGACGTCGACACGAGGAGCGCGAGCGTCGTGTCCGGCGCGTGCGCTGAGAATTCATCCGCCACGTGGCTTTATGTCGACATGAGACAAAGGCATAGACAACCATTCAAAAAAGTCAACAATAGTAGGGTAGGTGCTGGAAGTTCAACGATTTCAGCAATGTAAGAGAAGTACCAGCTACTGCGTCCGTCAGCTCCTACATAATCGCGCACAACACTTCAGATGATGATGAAACAGATCTAGAAAATTGTTCCCCTGGATTTTTCTAAATACTCCCTAGTCACAGAATGATTGTAATTCCTGCTAAACTGTGACGAAAAACGTTATGCAGAAACTTGCTTAGAGAATTAACCCTTTAAAACTTTAGAGCTAAAGAAGCGAAGAAGAGAGCTGTTAGAAGACTAGATTTGAATACTGATACAATCAATCGTTATCTGTCGATTTATATCATATGAAGTAGCTTTTGGAGTTTAATGGCTGTTTAAGCAAAAAATTGAAATTTAAAAAATACTTCTTGTGTAGTCGTCGGATTTTCTATCTACCCATTTCCAAATTTCCCCGAAGCGCACGCATTGCGCGGGGTAATCGCATCAGCGTGTTATTTGTTGCGCATTCCGCGGAGTCACTGAAAGCACCATTGTCTGCCTTTGTAATGGTGGGGACCAGTGTTAAGAAATATTGAAGAGCAATTCAGTAATTAAAAGCAGTCAAAACATTTTCTCTATTATTAGTTCGGGTGGGGCCATAAAATAAACATTAAGGTCGGGATGGGTACGTTGGTGGTGCTCTTCTTTTATGACAACAGTTGCTGATCGAAAACAGCATCTATGTCCAGAGTGTAAGGTGGATTCTTCGTAATGGGTGATCGTACAGCGTTGCCGCTCCGCCGGGCATCGCAGGCGCACAATAGATCCACAGCTGTTTGTTTGTACCTGGCGTGTTTGCGGAGACTATTTGCTCGCCTCCCCCGACTTTTTCTCAGTTGATAAAGGAGAGTAATCGATCTGTGTGAAATTGATCCTCGCGATCCTGAAGAGGGCGCCTTGAGCACGCACTGCGTATGTGCGCGTGTGTTCGCCGCAGCGTCAACCCTCGCGAGGGGATACTTAATCCCCTGTCTATTTCAAACACGTTTTACCTCATTCATTTCGCGTCCGACAAAAAACTCTTATTAGATTTACTAGTCTCCCCGCGCGATCGATAAATGGACTGTTGTGATTTGACAGATCGGTAAAAGCCGGGGATGTGTTAAATGAAGCAATGAGTTTGTAAGGGCCCGATTGGACGGTACATTACTTCCAACAGAATCAATCTTCAACAATTTCACGTTATTAATTTAAGTGCCAAGCGATCTTTTATGAGACTGTTAGGTCAAGGAAGAGCAAGAAAGAGATTATAGCACTTGTGGACCAGACTCCTGTCTCTATCAGAAGAGATAAGCCAGACCAAGAATATGCTTCACCTCTAGATAGTTCTATCGTTATTAAAAACACAAATGAAACGCTATCAATTAATTATGACACATTTCCAACAACAACATCTCCATTAATCTCCACGCACTTAAATGAACATCAGCTGTTTCTAGCCGTGTGCATTGTGATAATAAATTAAAGTGCGTACGGCAAACAAGAACGCATCTGAAGTATCGTTCGCTTGGTAGTTCAGCTCAAAATATTTAATATCGGCGAAGCTACCGGCCGCGGAAAGGTTAACCCGTCTCCGGGCGCGTGATAAATGAAAATAGTCGGCGAGGGGGTCGGGCTCCCGCGGAGGTGTGCACATGGCCTTACTGAGAGAGACCAAGTGTTGGGAACTAGCGATATAGAGTACTATGAAGATACGAAACAACCCCCAGAACTACTTTTATTCACATACTCAGAAATTTAAAAAGTTCAGCAATAGGAATAGAGTATAACACCACAGTACTGAATCATGGTTTTTATAATGGAAATACCATAATGGGCATGTTTATCTTGTAGGTACCGGATAAAACTTTTGTAACATCACTTACATACGAAGCAGAAAACTGTCATGTTAAGCTCGACCAGTTTAACCTGTCGCATTACTTGTTTTGACTGTTTCAAATGTCTGGTGAGAATTTCAGTGTAGCCAGTTGTTTTTTGGAACTCAAATGGAAAATTTGAAAATAGGATCATGGTATAAATTGCACTTGTAAAAAGACAATTGTGAACTGTGAAAAATAAACTATAAATAGGATCATGGGTTTTTGTTACTCAATCTGCGATTAAAGCCATCACCCCTCAACAATAAGGTCCAAAACCGCTCGTCGCTCATCCCTCACTCTCTTAACTCCTCCGCCGTCTCGTCCTCGTAATAATACCGCGCACGCACGCGCCACGCGTGTGACCGGCGACTGCCGAAATAATTGTCCATTACCATTACCGACTGTGGGGGACCATGTTTCAACTTTATAACATCTTTACATACGATTAACGAAATTGATGGAATTTTCTCCCATCGAGAAACAATGTTAAAACTTTTTTTTTCTTGAGTTTTTTTTTAATTTGTAGAACTTATATTAGACTGATCTTTACATTGAAAATAACTGAATTATTAACATTCGATAACTTTTATCTACTCCCACTTAGTTAACTTCAACCTAATAAAATTGTTATTGGACAAAAAAAGAGATTATTCTAACTGCACAACAAGGGCCATACGATAATATCTAGATAACAAATTACCATCACAAATGGGCAGCGCAACTATTAATTTATAATCAATCATCTAACGTTTGCTCACAGTCCGTGACGACGTAAAAAATATTTATGAGCTGTAATCAATACGTGCTGTGTCCACTGATATACGATTACTGCGTCTAGCTAGCGGGATGTGTAGGACAAAGGGAGGCTGGAGACTGACTCGAGGGACTGTGAACCCATAAACCTAAAAATAAATGCGACGACACCCTACCGACGACAAAAATACCCGTGCCGACCCCATAGACAACGCTGAAGCTCAACACCAAGCTAATGTAACGACATATGGCACAATATCCCGTGCAATTTGCTTTACAACTCGAAAAGTTAAATTTTACTGTAGGTATAATACGCATACGAATAGTGGCATCTGTCAAAACAATATGCGCCGGAAACAATAAACCGATGTGTCTAAATTAAGTTTTTCCCATCATGCGTTAAATTTTATAGAGCTTTTACAATCCGGTGAATTAAGAAATCTCGAGGACCGATGGCAAGTGAATGAAATAAATCGTAAAGACATCTTTTTTAAACAAACCGGTCGCGACGAAGCGCCGGCACTGTCGTTCAACGGCGTCTTAATTAATATTTTGGTAGTTAAAGGGCGCCGATATTTAACGATGTTTTATTTCCACGACGTAAATTTTTATTACGTTTGTTTTATTACGTCCATTACCATACATTATGGTGCCGTAAGAAACAAAACATGGCTTTGAAACCGCGAAAGTGACATAATTCTCTCAAATAGTTTCAGCATTTGTAGAGTTTCATGAATAACTGTTACGCAACGAAACGGGCGATATAGGGCAGAAATTGCCTAATGCCACGTCACTGAGTGTTAGAACGAGTTATAAAAGTTGGCGAGAAGTGCCGTAAGGCCAAGTTTCCCGACTCCCTCATTGGGGGAAGTTTCGAAACGCTGTTGCCATGTTACGCGGATTAGGTAATAATTTATTTTTCTCTAAGAGCCGTCGGGAATCGTTTACGGCGGGAGTTCCAGTCTTCTATTTTTGTCGGACAATTCATGTCGAATTATTCGGCGGAGGTTCAGAGTGGACGTCAATCAACGTCGGTCAGTGCGCGGGCGCGTCCGAATGCTACCCTACTGCGAACTGAACAACATAATCTGGTGCCCAATTTAATGATGACATACGCTTAAATTGTTTGCGATGCGACAGCGGGTGAAGAGAACGACGACTTTTTAAACGGTCGAAACGATATAAAGAGCGGCCACCGCGCATTTGACATGAATACGCGAAGGGAAGCGGGTGATTCCGCGCGACTGAGTGACAGCTCGCAATCAGACTTTAATCAAAGCAGCCGACATACAACGGAGCCGCGGACCCGCTGGCTAATTGAGCGGAATAGCCATGGGTGCTTGCTCGCCTCGGTCGTTGGAACGAGTGAAAGCGATGTGACATTTGGTGACAAAAACGACAATCTATCATCATCAGGAAATACATCTGTTGGACCCGTTGTCGTTAAGAATTAGTCACCACTTTATTGCAAAACGCATTTTTACTGCGTGGTTCAAAAACTCTTGCTCGATAGTAAAATTTAGTGGAAATTTTCCAGGAATGTGACCAAATCGTGATTCACCTTGAAGAATACACGTTATTGTAAAAAAAAGTAGACGGCGACGTCTCAAACAGCCTTGACGATTTCTTTGAAAGTTTAAGCACCTGCGTCTAGTCTGGTGACGTCGGGTCAGCCAGCCGCCACAAAAAAACAAAGTCCGCTTGAACCTCTGCCTTGCCCCGTCACATGCTCTTACATGAGTAAAGGGTTCACGCGACAGAGAGAGAGGCGAGATATTGTTACGTCGTCACGCGTCCGTGGAACGCAGGGAATGTTAAGTTTGGCCGCATCAAAGGGTTCAAAGTGCCTCCGAAATTAAAACGACAAACAGAGGTCCACTGGCCGTGTTTGTTACCTATCGGGGGAATGCAGCCCACATCAGAGAAATACCATTTGCTTTTAACGAGGTGTTACGATGGTCAGTAGGATAGCTTGATAAATCAAAACTATACTTTTGTATTAGTTTAATAAACAGTTTTGATATAGGTTTCATATTTAATTGTTATTTCAGGTACTAACTGTATAGGTATTATTAATTGAAAAATTATGGGGTCTTCGACTGAATATTCAAACAAGCTTAAGAAAGATATACATGTTAAGAAATAATCTATTATTTAAAAATGCCTAGTAACAAATGAGCCTAACTAAAATAGACTTCCTCTAATATCTTGAAAGCTTTCCCACGATTTATTGATTAAAACTTTTAATAGAAGTCCAGCCTTGACGAATAGTTGACAGCCGAACATAAGCGTTGGTAAATGAGCGTGGTACAAAAAACTTAAATGGGACATGGATGGACGTCAGTCGTCAACTATGCGAGGAACGCGCTTGAATCCAGTCCGATGGATTGAAGATAAATTACCCTATTTGAGGCTGAATGCTGCCGTGTCATACACACTCTCTGAATGTTTGGTAGAGGAGCCTTTATATCTACAGAATAGTTTTTATATCAAACAGTGGACTTTTCGAGTGCATTTCACGCTCTGTCTTACAAAACTAAGAAATATATATTTTTTGAGAATACACCCAATATGCGAGGCAATAGAAAACAAATCAATAACAAAAACAAAAAAAAAGACGACATAAAGACGTGAACCAGATGTTGCGAACCACTCTGAAATAGACGGCGCGGTCGTGGATGAAGATGCTGGCTAAGAATCTTGTAATAAGGATACTTTAACTAATTAAAACAATGACATTTGATCCCCAAAAGAAAGTATCTAACAGAAATATTCACAAAGCAGCAACTCAGAACAAGAATAAATAATACATTTGGCAAAGGGTTTTGCGAACTCTGCACAAAGAAGTGGATTAAAAAATCAACACTGCAAAGGCCGTGGGCGGTCAATGTTAAATTATTCAGGCTATTTTTATTCAAACTCGTTTTTAATGAGTCAAATTACAAATACTGCTAAGCGAGATCTCCGTCGGCTTTTGAGGGATCGATGTTGCAAATTTTATATTAGGGACTCGTATTTATTTAGCTTCATCGCCAATTGTGGAGCATTTATCTTTCTATTCTGCAACGTTATATTTGTTTCTGATAGCTACAGTGTTTACAGCTCGTCTGAAACCTCCGACATTCTTGGAAATCAAAAATAGAAGTTGCTTAGTAGTATCGGCTTGTCCCAAACTGTACATAGCTTTAGAAGTTTTTCGACCGTACTTTGGTTCACAATGCCTTTTTTTCCACTCCAGTCATCACTTTCGCTCATGCCAGATAATATCACGGGAGAAAGGGACAGATATAATCGAAAAAATATGGGCAGTTTTACAGAATAGGTCTTCTTCAGAGTACCGGGAACTGTGCATGTGTGGCATATGCGACTTTCTCCGAAAACTCATTACTTGGCGCGCACGCGTCACGTAGGGCCCATAACTGGTTTTATTAGGTTTCACTAACGCGCCCTATGCTATGCCGGCCCGCACATCCGCGATGCCTTTAAGAGAAACAATGTTCACACAAGCCTTTGTTTAGTTAATTTGAACCACCTAAAAATGACACAAGGTTTGGATCTGCACTCCCAACCATGTGGAGGTCTCATGCTTCCTCCATTTTACATAATAAGTTACTTTACCTTTACTTGTAATTAAACATTTTAACAGTAACATTTCATGATCTTTTTTGATTAAAATTAATTAAAGTTCAGCTTTGAATGTGATAACTGGTAATCGAGCCCCTACTATAAATTTATTAAATAATTTAATTTTACCTTATTTTTTACTACTTTGTTGTTAATAAGTAGGCTAAACATTAAACCAGTGCTACTCTGCCTTTACTCTGACAACGCCTACTTTGTTTTGGGTCAGATTTTCTAGTTTTACAAGCCGAATGGAGCCAAATAAATGGAGCGTTAATAAAAATGAAAGAGCGAGCAGGAGAGGTATTACGTACCTAAATTGCAAGTGATTGCTATACGATTGCAATCTGTATAAGTGGCATGGTCGAATGAAGGTTTACTCCAGTAGTGCTTGCAAATCCAAAGCGCAACCGATTAGTTTTTCCTCTTATTCCAAAAACTTTGTACTTGACTTAGAATTAAGGTTTTAACCGACCAATTTAAAAAGAATGTCATAATGGTGTGGAAGACAGAAGACAGAAACCAGAGGGAAACCTCACACCATCTTCCAGATGATGCAGATCCAGATGATGAATAAAAGTATTCAATATTGGAGGTATACTTTTTTAATTGGGCGGGTAGCCTTAGTCTTGGTTTAGACTTGCTATCTTCTTTTGTATAACGGGACAGCAAATCAGGGATCGAGGTACGTAATAGGCCTGCAAGAGCATCTTTCAATTGGGCTGTGCTTCTCCACGCTCCTTTGGGCAATTTTTAACAATCTCGTAATTCATTCTTTTCTCTGCTCGTGGCTCCTTTATTCGGGTGCATTTGATTTTGTAAAAAATATTTTACTCTGCGAAGTTTTTGTATAGAAAAAAATAGTTGTAATGTATACGATGTAGAAAATGTTAGATGTTAACATCTGTTTGATCATAAATTCTTTGAAGTTTAAATAAAAATGAAATTTTATCAAAGCCCTTTTAATTCAGCATATAAGAACCACCCACCACAAAACCACCGATTTCAAAAGTACCAATCATGACTGCGGATTTGCCTTTTTATTTCAATCAGTCTCAAGTTTGTTGTAGCTACAAACTGGAGGGGTGACTCTACATTCTAATTAGTGGCACGTTACTTACCTTTCGTGATCAAACTAAGTCGCAATCGCAAACAGAGGGTAGGTTATAGTGTCCTTTAGAACAAATATTGGCTTGTATTGAGCGAACCCCGAGGGATCGGTTATCGCAGAAGTTCTGAACTAGTGATGTGCATTTGTTTTGAGGATTGATTGAATTTGGTTTTGATTAACTCTGTTTGAACACGTCATATTCTCCTCAGAATTATTATGTACGCAGTTTATTAAATATCCTAATAGCTTAGCCGCTCAGAGAATGCTCCAGGAAGGAATGTTAAACTGCATGACTTCTACGTTTTTCCCTTAGGGTTTTTGTCAAAATTGAAACAACACAATAGCATTCTCTGAATGGCTAAATTAGAATAAAGTTTCGTAAGCATCAAATAAGAGGGACATCACTACTTACTACCAGACTTGAGTATCCCCCTGATCGGAGGGCACAAGGTGTCCTCTCGGATTTACTGTTTAATTGCGACAAGACAACTTTAAGTTATGTGGGGAATCATAATCACAATGTATCGTTTCATGGCAGTTAACCAAATGGAATATGGTTAATTAAATACAGAGGGCTGGACGTTTTGTTAAGGGTCCGATTTGAATGGAATTTCGCTTAATTTTACGTGTTAATTAACTGTAAGTTAAACATAATATTTTAAATGATGTATTTTGACAGATTTTGAAAAACGGTAAAGAAAACTTAACTTGATAAATTATTGCAAATATAAAGCTTTTTTTATGTCTAGCCATATTTGTAAGCCCTACTTAGTTTATAAAATCCGTCCCTATTTAGCCAATTTGTCACAGGACCCCAGTGACGGAATATTTCGGATATGATAATACAAACCCACGTCATTCATCACATTACCAAGCTTTGAGTATTACTAGATATTGACTACGTTATTCGGGTTTATTTGATAAGAAGTTTGTATACATGTATTTTATGTCTGTCTTTTTCCAACGCACAACGCTTTAATTCGATTTCATAAGTACCTATATGATATAATTTTGCTGATATTCTAATTAGATGCATTTAATTAACATTCTGGATAATGGCTATCCATTGTGTTTTAAAATGGTTCGCTACACTTGAATTTTCCTGTTAAATCACCTCTTTCCTGTCCTTTCCGATAAATGTATTTGACTATTTGTTCTTTTATCTTATAATATTGCTAGGTATGGCAATTAGGTACTTAATTAGAAGTCATATTTTCCTTGAAAGTTCCACCAAAATCACGGCATCAGTATGAGGCATTGAAAGCAAAAGTACCAGGATGGCATAGGCGCGAGTAGGCTGCGTTGGGCCGTTGTTGGCAGACAGCGGGCGGATCGATACCGCCGCAGCGCCCCCGCGCCCCGCGCCTGCACCCGAAATTCGCCCCATTTGATCCCAGGAGCGAATCAATCGCTTTTGTTGCAGTAACTTGATGCATCACGCAGGCCTTTTAACTAGATTAACGATCTTGTAAACTAAACGATAAGGCTGAAATACGCTTGCAGGATTTCAGATAATCTCGGATTCTTGGCTAACTGAACGCGACAGCTGTTCGAGTTTGAAAGAAACGTGTAAAACATGCATTGTTCTCGGAAAAACGTCTATTCAACAAAAGGAGATGGGATTAGATAAGGAAGTGCTGTAACAACATGAGACAGGCCACCTGATTATACGGTCAATATTATTTTATTATGTCTTTGGATAATCTTCTTCATACTTGAGCTTGCTTATCATCTCTATGTACATTTTCTTGTTTTGAAAGGTTTCAGTTTTAAATTGTGCGTGGTATTTTCGAAAGATTGTCCATTCTACTAAATGTAATCAAATCCTACTACTATTATAAAGGCGAAAGTTTGTATGGATGTATGGATGTTTGTTACTCTTTCACGTAAAAACTACTGAATGGATTTGAATGAAACTTAACCACAATATAGCTTATACATCAGAATAACATATAGGCTACAATTTTTGAGGTTTCTAATGTGAGGTCGTAAAAAAACACATTTTTTGCGCTACTAGACGGGACGAACCTGAAGTCCACGCGAACGAAGTCGCGGGCAAAAGCTAGTAAGTAATAAATTCTACGTTAATAAATACCTAAATGCATAAATTGCAGTCGTTCTCTGTGGGTTTATTGATTGCAGTACAAGGCAATCAATTGCAAGCTACAGATTGACAGATTGCAACGAAAACCCCACTCTGGTAATAGGACGAAATCAAGAAACCTCAGTTTAGAGGCGCCATAAATAACTCTTGGCAATAAACCTTTAAGGTAAGGCCGTATACACACTACAGGACCGCAGTTGAGTCAATCGAACAAGCCACACATCTGACAACAAGTTTAAAATTACAAAAAACATCAATTTTATTTCTTCTTAATACAAACGTACACCCCCCAGCGTTTAAGGGCGTGGCTGACTTGGAACTCAAGTGTAAGCCACACTATATTAACAACCAAGATTGAAGATACGTATAGAAACAAGAAATTGACTCGCACAGTTTCTGTCCTCCTATAAATTAAATGTAAATCGGAGCAGATTAGCATCAAGATAAACAACGTGTTAACAGCTCGATTGAAAACATGCAATATTGGAGCCGATTTGAATGAATTACTTGGTGTTGCCAGCGATGTAGTAACGACTAATTACAATACACCCACTCATTTCCCAGAGCGAGGGAGTGAGTAAACCTAAATGGTCGTATAACGGACGTCTAGCGTGATAATCTATTAGGCCTTTGGCCTTCGGGTCGTAAATTACAGAATTTGCTTGCACGATGCCATTAGCTAAGCTAGACAGAAGATGAAAAATTACTGAAGAAAAGAAAGAAATGCGGGCTATTTTACTACTGAGCTTAAAAAGAAAACTTAAGTAATTTGTGACTCATAATGATTATTGAATAAGTAAAAGGACGCAGTGAATTCAAGAATTCTAAGTCAACCGATGTGTGCTAATTAACAATTTTAACGTTTCATGACAGCCGCGTTCTTTTAACACATGTACACATGAACCGGGCCACGCTACTCTGTATCGGCAGGCTCGAATTGAGATAGGAGTATCAGCAAGTTGGCCCATAAATAATTTACACTCGCGGGTGGACCAGATAACGCTCGGCTGATTGGTCGCTCGCGCCCAAGTCATCGGCTCGTGTACAGCCAGCCTTATTTATTTTTTTGCTCTAATTTTAGTTCTGTTTCGTCTTGGTTACATAAGTGGTGAGGTGAACAACATTACTTATACGAACTGAGCTACAATCATGTCAAATTGTGATATCTGACGAATTATAGCTATCAACAGACTGAATTAGTAAGGTAAATTCCCACGTCATTCTTTGTCATTAATACAAAAGAAGCTTGAAAAGGGTGATTAAAAACAGAGAAGTCCCAATATTCTCCCCAGAAAGAAAAAAAATGGGCTCAAAGTTTCTAGGTAAGATTGTGTAGGAGACAATGGAGAAATGGGATTTAACACTTGAACATGGCTGTTAAAAAGCAGATAATTTCAGTGGGATGATATAGGTTAAATAAAAAAAAAAAACCTATTCAAACTATGGGATAGGCTTACTCATACCCATACACTATTCCCATACGTAACTTTTCCCTTACTTTACTTACTTTACTTTACTTATTCCCATAGCATAGGCTCAGCAGTGGACGTCTTTTGGGTGATAATAATGATAAACCTATTATCGGTTATTTTGTACCCGCTTCCTCCTCTGACTTGAGCTTGCTGATAAGCGGAGGGATCGACCACAGCTATCGGCAGTGTTATGCGATATAACATAATAATTATGTACTACAAACAACCACGACCCTGTGAACCGCTGCTCCGTGAGTTTTATCAGAGTTGTTGTTTCAACATTTTACAGCTCATTTATGCTGGCACAAAACAATGCTTCACACTTCATTATGTATTATTTATAGCTTTACGATATTCCGAAAGCCTAGCAAGCGGGAGCAATGGGGACCATTGCATACTGCAATAGTCAAAGACGCATTATGAAGCTAAAACATTTTATTTTATAAAATAATACAAACAACAACACAATACGTAATGTAAATAGTATTTCACTCAGAAAATTTTAATGCAGAATTTATTTCATTTAACTTGCCAACGACATATATTTTCATTTTCGCCGAATAATTTTTAAAGCGAATTGCATTATTGAATCACAATTTGTTGGCCTTGATGAAACATTCAAAAACTTCAGAATGTTATCAATTATTGTTTGTAATACCATTGAAGTAGAATATATTTACTTAGTTACTACAGTGTAGTAGAAAATAACATCAAACAACATGAGAAACTGCACCACCACATCGAGGACATTCACACAATGAAAATACGATAACTTCCATTTGTATTCTATTATACACCCATAAACGCACGAGATAGGTCTATTACTGGGCTTTATAAATCAATTACCATGAATGAAATTATACAGCTGACGATATTTCAATTAAACTCTATTCCTGCGAGTCGCACGAACCGCCCAAGGCGATATTTTCTACGGCAACTTTTCCATAGTCTGAATTACTGATGAGAAACCTCGAGAGGCGAATGTTCAACTAGCGTGGAGTAGACTAGTTTAGTAAAGTTGAATTAAAATCAAGAAATGTCTAGGGAGTATGAAGGATTTAGAAACGGAAACCTCCTATGTTATGACGGTCCTGTTTTCAGCCTAACCAAAGGTGAGGAACAACTTTGTAGAGTTGATTTTTTATGTGGAAATCTCTTTCAATATTACAAGTTACATCGGAAGAAAGATGAGAACGATAAAACTCATTACAATGACTCCAGAGTATTCAACTAAAACAGACGAATTTTAAAACAGCTAAATAAACTAAAATACGTAAACAAAGCATGGTTCGAGTAAGAGTAGAATTTGTATTTGCCGATAACGATCCACTACTTTCGACAAAACATAAATTAAACTGACTCCCTTTCCTAAACAAAAACACATTCCGCTCAACGTATTGCAGGAACAGGGAGGGCCTACGCCGTGCACCGCGCTCGTATAATTTGCACGTCACCACGCTCTGTGATTATCGCATGTCAACCGCTATTTGCCAAGTGCAGCACACGTAGCCACACGTAGATATACCCGTGGTATATCTACGTGTATATACCTATACTCGGAATAGTGCACGATGTGGGCCTGTCTGGCGCACAATCGTTTCGCGAGCACTGACCTACCGCACCGCACTAACCGCGTCATCGGCTACGCCTAGAAACGTTCCGACGCGATTAAGAAAAAACCAAAGAAACTATTAATCTCGCGAACAGCTGTTCGGCGCCAGCAAAAAGTTACGAATGAATCACCAAGGGAATATAGCACTTGTGCCGATGGTAATACTATATTAAAAACCATATCAATACAACTCAAGTTCCACATTACCATAATCATGTCATGAATAACGTATAATATCGTTTTCATCAATGAAACGTATTAAATATTACAAACATTTTGCTTGTCTTATTAAATGACTCTCTGTAACAACTTGTTTTTACACGACTACATCACACAAATCATAATTTTATGTGCAAAAGTGGAAAGTTTGTTCAAAGAGCATAATAAATGGTCGCGATTGCAGAGCAAATGAAAAGCTTATTCTGGTCTGGACGTTAATTAGCGAAAGTGGTCGTTTTTGCATTATCGCTGTTAATACTAAACATGGTTAACGTTCCGATAAACCAAGTTAACCAACATTACAAAGTATCGATCTGTTGCTGATAGAGTTTTCTTCGACTCATGCGATTTAAGTCATTATTTTATCCTAATGGGAAATGTGGGAGGTCATTTACAAACACTCCATGATGATTTCATACGAGATAAATCTCCCAATTCTGGTAATGTCGAGAGCCCGTAAAGTTCACTGGAGCAAAAGCCATTTGACGCGACCATTTTAACACACCACGTTTCGTGGACCAACCCCACCAACTTTCTAGAATAGCTGTATAGATTTCCGATAAATATCCAGGCTAGTATAATTAAAACACGGAGTGTTTGATCCAAAGATTTTCAAGTGTGTATACTTTTACCATTTCATCTTGTATTGATTTATGTGATCAGTAGGAGTTAGGCTCCAACTAGAAGAAAAACAAGGCCATTCTTACTGCTTACTAATTTACTTACTGATGGAATATGTGATTAAAAAGTGTCACTTTTATCGGTGCTATTGATTTGATTTCAACACGAGATGATAGATGTAATGGTAACCTGAACACAATACAACATCAGTATCATTAGTAAAAGAGAATTGATGGTATCACGACCCACGACAAATGGTCGGAAAGAAACAGACATTGTACCGTAGTAAAAGAAGGGGAGTGAAGGACGTGTAAGTAATGTGTCACATTTTCTGTTGAGACACATTGTCCTTCGCTAAACCAATAACACTGAGGACAAAAAGGACATGAACTAAGCGATTGCCAAAAAAGTTCAAGAACATTCGTTGGATAAATGGGGCGGCAATATAGTTCGGTTGAATTGTTAATCTTTATAAAAACAAGGTATCATTGTTTAACCCGCTCATTACGGCGCGACCCGCCTTCCTCGAAGATCATCAATGCCCTCCACATGTTCGGAACATGACACCAATTTCCTGCGCGCTGCAGGTCGATGTCGCGTAAGCGTCATTGTTTTGCCGATTTGCATAATTAAATAACATTATGCATTCATTCATTCGGGTCACCCTTGCGACGTGCTGTCAAAACAAAGCGCCAAGAAAAACAAGGTCCGGCAAATAAAAGAGCACGGTGAAAAAAATCACGGCATAATCGCTTTGACAGTTCAATCCCGCCGTTTCCTTCAGCCGCATAAAGGGAAAACTGTTCCGGACGCGAATTAATGCTCGCCTGAGAACGTCCAAATTAATCCCCTTTAGGTGGACGCCCACATCGAGAGTAAACATTTATCGCGGAGGTTCGGAGTTCGCGGAAAGATCGGGGTATTTCGCGAAACCGATGGAAGACGAGCATCGGCGAGGCGAGCCGAGGGCGGCCGAGGCGCGAGAAAAGCGAAACCTCCCTCAGATTTCCCCCTCCGTGGGGGCTGGGGTCTTTGTCCCCGCGCGACCCAGTTAATGACCGCCCCGCAGACGCGGCGCATAGCCTCGTTCCGATATAAATACGCCTACTACACTTGACCTCCAAAGTTTTTATTGGAAAGCACGTGCCGGTATCGAGATCGTGTGTGTTGTAAACAATATCGCTCTGTTATGTAATTGATACAGCTATTTCTAATCTGATGTAGAGCCACGTTATCGTTTGCGTCAGAGATTTCCCGTTTACCAGATGTTGTGTTTCACAGATGATGCTTACAAATAAAATGCGATTAAAAGTTCGGCTGGATGGACAAGTACGGCACAAAAGTTTCCAAATGCGGCTAATCAAGAACCCTTGGTCCGACGTTGCGAACTTTGTTAGCCAATAAATCCTTTCCAAGTTGAATGGGAACTTAAAAGGGTCGGTCGGTCCATCCGAGTGGCACCCAAGGGGGGCGGAGGGGAAGCAACAGGTCGCGAAACAACGTTTTAATTGTTGGCCGATAAGCATCGACGTCACCGGACCGCGACACCTACACGCCGCACTGCAGTAAGGTACGATGACCGAGCCCTAAATGCATTCATTCCGCTCATTTACTGTGAAATTGTGAATCTGTTTATAATATTAAAGTGATTTCTTACATTACAAAAGGGAGGTATCATGCGCCCACCTTGTAGACGGTAGTTTGTTATTCATAGTTTCAGTCGATTGAAATAACGTTTCAATAGTTGTTTAAACACCTCAGGAAGTTGCCGGAGGATGCCAAAGTTCTCCTTTAGAGTTGACCAAGAGTAACCAGTCGATAATGAACTTCCGCAGCCGGAGCTGTCCATGTTATTTGAAGGGGGCTGGTGGTTCTATGTGGCTGGTGCGGGGAAACTTGCGCTTAGAGCGATAGTTGCATAAAACGTCGTTTCGCAAGCCGCAAGGGTCTGGCTCTGAGGTAAACGTTTCAATATCCTTTGTTTCGAGCTGAGTTTGCTTACAAACTGATATCTGAGTGTAGCACTTTTGCTTATTCAACAATATCAGTTATAATAAGTTAAGATTTGTTGGTATTAGTATTTCCAGACACGCCCATCTTTGTCCTGAGGTTGTAGCAACAAAGTTTCGGGCGATATTTCAGAAAAGTCGAGTTGAGTGTTCATAAATACGTATATGTCGTACTCGCCCACATACTGACCAGCTCTCTCGAAGCAAACGCCTCAGCCTCATTGTGTTCGAGGTGCTTTATGTCGGCTTATGTCTCTAAAGTCGAGCCCGTCGGTTTTACGGCACATTTCGAAATCATAATCAAAACGCACCAGGGCCAATTATGAAGTCCCGCTGTTACGATGCTAGTTTACGACTTTGGCAAAACGCATCACGTTTCCAAACCTTACCAAGATCTTTTTGTTAAAGCATACTTTTTAGATGACTTCATCAGCGTGAGCAACTAAGTTACTCTCTGATATGGGCATCACGAAGAATAAGAGAGAGAGAAGATAACTCTAGTTAACACAGAGATCCGAGAAAAAATGTGCATGGACAGGTCTTCAAGTCTGGTGATTGATAGCGAAAGGTGATTCGTTTCCCGTTTCTAACAAACAACAAGAGTCCGGAACACGTTACATTTGTCAGAGAGAATGGAGTGGCTGAAGTGTGGTTACGAGTAATTTCAGAATTTTACGGCTCGACTTGTCAACGCGTATAAACAAAAGCTCTGTGAAACGTTGGTGCATTGTAATATGAGAAAGGTTTGGGTCATTGGTTGATCGTAAATAGCAATTCGGGCGGCCCTTCAGGGTCTTGTAAACTATGGTTTTGTCGAGTGATATTTATTATAGTTCGTGATCGGATACACAACAGCCTTGTTAACACTTCGAGTATCGATCGGGCTTTGTTAATATACGTCTACCAGCAAGTTTAATGTTAATGCGCATCGTAAAAAGATCGTTAACTAAATCTCGAGGGGCTATGCTCTCCCATAAAGGCAAGGGTGTTGAGAACTTAGGTTTTAAAATAGCTTGGTTAAAACATGCTAAAACTCCGACACTACTTAGTACACTTTTAACATGGAAGTGTAAATGGATCCTCACCGCCATACTTATGTAGAACATCTTTAACATACCGTTAGTTTTGTTACTGGAATGTTATATGATATCGAACAATAAAAATACTTAGTAGATAAAATTTAAGAATTGAACTTATGCTTTTCTTACAACTCTTGAAGGTACTCAAGAGAAAATAAATCATAAAATTTAGAAGGTGCTTGAACCTCTTACCCACGTCTAGATATGGCAATACAAATGCTTGCGTTAATCATTCGTTTTTACGTCCCAAAAAGTAAAAGCTGTTTAGATTTGAAAGGGCCTTTTTGTGCTTCCCAAGCGTATGCAAATGAACCTTGTACATGGCACCACCGCAACATAATATGGAGGTAAAGAAGGCTTACCTATAATGTTTTTTGGGTAGAAATTGTGTTTGGTGGTACTAGCCTATCATACGAGTAACATACGAATTCAATGCTAACTGAAGTGGCAGAACGGTACGTTAGGTGGAATAGTAGAACTATTTAGATTTAGATGAAAAGCAGGCAAATATACTATGATAACGTCCATTATCAAGGTTGATTTGTGATTCTGTAAATCTCTAGGAAGTGTCTACAATAATGGAACTACCGTTGCTACTGTCTCCACTTGCACTATGGCACCGGTTCGAGATCGTTCCGCGTAGGTACTTCGGTTGCATTAGTGCTGCAGTTGTTGCAACAGTATGCAGAGGCCTTGCATTCGCCGACCCAAAGCGCTGGCCATGGACCAAAATACCCGCTTTCACGCACTAAACTGCATTGATGCAGTTTAGAGTGGGTTGCATCGAGCTAGCCCTAACTTTAACAGCTAACATTAAACTTTCATTTGTCAAATCTCCATTTTGGTAGCTAGCGGCCACCAATGCTAAGCATATTTTTCACCGTAGTCGATACATAAATGATGGCTTTTGGGGAGAAAAGATTCAGATAGATTGGAGCCTTCGACCAATGGCGCAGCGTAGGACGTCCACCGACAATAGACAACCTTGTAAAGATTGCAGGATCACACCAGATACGGATCCAGACCGCTCACAACCGGTCGCTGTGCAAAACCGTGTGGGAGTACTATGATCAGAAGTGGACGTCCTCTGGCCGATGATGATACGTTAATCCTTGTTGCAAGACCTTTCAAGTACAATTTATACTCTATAACTTCTGAGATATTACGGTGTAACTCATTCTGAGATTTTGTAACACTACCGTTATGAAATATCCTGGAATGTCCTAGTAGGATTGTATGAGCCATCGAGATCTCGGTATCTTATATCGAAGACGATAGTATCTTGGCATAAGCCCAGAACACTTGAGCCTGTTATCTTCAATCACATCCGCAAGCGCGGTTGTCGCCAGATGTTCAAACTAAAGCAAAGTGATTTTTCTTTTATTAAGTCAGTATTTTTTTTTCCAGAGGATATTTTATTTCTAACGCACCGGATGCCATCGTTTTTTAAATTTATATGTAATAAAACGGTGTAAATTTAGGTTGGGTGAGAAAGATCTGAAGAGATTTGTTTGCTGGCCTGCAGTTATTTCCTATAATTGAAGGCCAGCACTAAATTTGGTAACATTAGAGTCCTCCTAGTATTAACTAGCATCTAAATCCATCTGCATTAGATGTCTCCGAAATTGATCAAATTAGATATCGCATCATATAAACTTTGATACACGTGCGTCAAACAGAATGGTCACTTATCGCCCTACTCTATGCAATAAAATTTCAATGCTTATTCACTTCACCGATTGAAATCTGGTTTGAAATCGAAACCACTAACACAGTTTGGTCGCTGGAAACATTATTGGTTCAGTGGAGTTAGGTACAATCGTAAACTCCAATCGTGTTGGCGGTTTCAACAAGATTAGGCCCACACGCACCATAACAGACGAACGATAATCATCTGTCCAATTCTCGCTTGGTTCCAGTATAGTCAGCACGATAATATCATTTGCCATCAATAAGTAATTGGATACAAACATAACGGGTTCTGAAAGATTTCCTCTTTGTGAATCTAATATGATCATATTTTAAAGATGCACAATCTAATCCAAGAAATAACATCACATTGTACAGCTCGTCTATTATATTTTGGATAGTGCATGTTGTCCGAAGGATTTATTTTAGGCGTCAAAGTATGGTCTTTTATTTCCTTCCTTTTAGTCAAGTAGCTTAGTTACTCGTACAAAAAATATTTGTAAGCTTATTTCTCAGTATTGTTGACTAGCTAATTTTGGAACCCGACAGTACTCCAACGATTGTGGTTTCACGAAAGCGTGATTTGCAGTTGTTCCGAGGATGGCGCAAACGCAGCCAAGTCGTTTATTATACAGAGGTACGATACTTAACGGCGATCAGTATAAGGATAAGGTTAGCTGACATTTATACTGGTGTTTAATATTCATGTCATTAAACGTCAGGAGTAATTAGGGGAATTAATGGAAGAGATACCACCACCCATGATGGTATGAGTCAGCCATTAGTGATAGAGATAACGAAAGACACTTTTTACAACGAGTGTATGTTATTTAGATGTTAATTAATAGTATCATGCAAGTTTGCAAACTTAAATATGTTGTAGAAACCTCTAACTTTGTTCATAGTTTGCAAATTTTGTTTGGTGCTGCACATTGCAAGTTCTCTTGAGACATAAATTCGAGATTTTGCTTACAAAGATATTTAACCAAGTCCATCGGAGATTCCTCGCAGATACTTTGGGTAGAATTTTAGTCTAAAGTCACAATATTAATCCTTCTACTTTAAACTAAAAGGGACTTCCAGAAGTTTGAAGTCTTGCGTTAGTTATATCGAACGCGATACCTATATTTTTGTTGAGTTTTAAAGCCACACTTTCCCCTTACATATTGAGGGAATTTGGACTCAAAACAAAACAATTTTCTTGTTCTCATTTTGTTCCTTAAGACAGTGACAACGTTACATTTAGACCCGTAATTAGAAGAAGCTTCTTGGAATTCCCTCCATTGTTTTAGGAACGAGTGTCGCTTATCTCGACTCAACTTCGGATCCTGCAGAGAGGTTTGCAATACGTGTTCCTTGGGGAGCTATCAAGTATCAGGCTAGTCAAGCGTGGTAGCGATATGCCGTGGGCGTTACTTTGTGCATTGTGGTGGCTAGTATTACAGGCTTTACTCAGACAAGATGCTCATATTGCGACATTATAGCTATCCTTTTCGCTCATGCCAGTAAGGGTGTCCGAGCGAATGCAACGGCTAGAGTCGAAAACATGCACGTTCGACTGAGTAGGACTTAAGACTAGCCAGACTTTGCGCTACGGCCTGTCTGAGCTAGAATGGTGTTTGCGTTTGGCTAACAGCGTGATTTTAATCTTGGCATGTTTATTAGACGCTGTTAGAGCCGTTTTTGGTAGGTGGTAAACATGTTACTATAAGAATTTTAAAATTGCATGATGCTAATTTAAATGCTGAAGGAGGCTGGACTCTTGAAAAGAGATTTTCACATAAAGCTTTAAAGCCCGTATTTTCTGCTTGAATAACTTCAGAGTTTTAGTTACCTTACTGAAATGTCGAAGATGAAGAAATAAAACATGTTGCCATGGAGTAAGAATGTGAACATTATATAAAAAATATTCTTGGCTTAAATAACAACTTGGCAGGATTTTAAGCAAAGAATGAGAACTATGTAAAATACTTGAGCATGTAAAACTTTACGCCTGCAGATTATAATCTCCGGTATGTTTACGGGCTGTCAGTCCGTCATTATAGTAAAGGTACGGCAAGGCCGGTAATCGCAGATTCCTGTACTAGCAACTGCAGGTTTTGTCGCAATCTCCAATTTATGTACTTTGCCTATATCCATTAGACGGGACGACATTTTCTGTACGAAACCCATAACAGTGAGTTTTTATTACGGTTTATTATAGGCGCTACCTGCTATCTACGGCGACATATTACAGTATAAAAGCCTCTTCTGCATGCCATAACTCTTCATGACTATATTTAGAGGATTTAATAATAAATGCTTTTATGGCGTATACAGTTATTATTTACCGAAGAGGCGAAAGGGTTTTCTGTTTGTTACAAATATTTCTCAAAGGAATTCTTACAAATCATTGCGTTATTTAATATTCATAGTTTGTCGATGGTTTGAACAATGCCAAATTACGGGTAAACATAACAGATATGAAATCGACACACAACAAAGGCTGGGGGCAGTAAAGTCAAAATGTTTATTTTTACAGGGCCACAAAACGCACAATAGAAACGTAAAGACAAAGCTCTTTGGAAAAAGTTAGCCGTTCGGAACAAAAGGACGTTTGCTCGGAGTGGGGACGTAAAGGGGGCGCTGTAAATCAATGTAGGCGAATAATAAAATGCGACTCAGTACGGAATTAGAGACGCCACTGGAAATGTCCGAACACAAATTATTGAAAATTTGAAACATTCAAGCAATTATCTACGGTCCGTATGCGCCCTACCGAGAATTGCCTTACATACTTTTGAATGAGTCAATATGTATTAAAAGAGATTACTTACACGACCTATTTCCTGTAATTCCTTAAACAACGTTTCAAAATTGTATCTTTAAAAAAACTTTAATAATACCTGTAAAATGCCTATTCATTTCTGTGATTTATGATTTGCAACAAATATTGCTGACATACCTATTGCTGAAAATACCCATCGTCATAGTATGTATCAATGGGATTAACGATTAGATATTTGCATCTGATAAATTAGGTAAGTATGCGTTTAATTAGATAACATTAAAGTAGATCATGTTTTCATTGATTTATTTGTGAGTCATTATGGGGCTCTATTTCTTGGTGCAATACAATACGTTCAACATATTGTTTTAAACTTTCATGGTCACTAACATTAGAATAGATAGATACATAAATAATAAGGTAACATGGTAACAATCCCGTATCTAACTATTCTAATACGTTCAACTACAATAACTTCTAGCAAGTTTATATCTTTGTGAGTTGCATGCTGTGAAACCTTGGTTAGTGCATAAACCGTGCTTTTTAGTGCCAGCTCCGACAAGCCGTGGTTATACCAAGTAACCTACATAATAATAACTGTTCACTGCACTGGTTATTTTTATATTTCTAGCAATTTTTTTTCATTTTTGTAAGCAAGGGCGCAATTTTCAGAACAATGAAATTTTTCACTTCAATGGAAAATTTTAGAAGTATTTTTTTCACTGTTTTAAGTGGGTGGAGTAGAAAGGTCATACAGATATTTATAGAATTCCAAATTAATAACAAAAGAAATTATTAGGTAAGGTTTTTAAAAGAAACACCTTCGGATTGACGTCATAGAATAGGGCTGGATTATCATCCTACATAAATTTTAACGATGTACCTAAATTTATTAAGCTCGTAATTTTAAAGGATATGAAATCTGATGAATTAAGTAGGTTTTTTTAATTAATTGTGTTGCAACAATAATAATCGTCGAGTTTGTCAATTTTAAGATTTATTTGAGCTTTAGAGCCTTATCAACAAAATTACTGTAGCTACTAAAACTTGTAACACACATTCGTGGTATTCGTGTAGTTTTTGTTGCGAACGTAATTTATGAGATGAATGCCCTACAAACCGAGCATGCTTAGTACTTGGGAGAATGTGAAGCGAATCGCGCGACCATGGCCTGACTTGCCGCTAGTATGCAGTTCAGTACATACTTTGACAGCTTAGGATTGGTACACAGTAGCAGTATACATATACTGGTTTTACTTACATGAATACGTTGTGGTAAATTAATCTCATAACACTGTACTGCCCACGAGTCTCAAAATGTAGCAAACAAACAAATAGGATTTGGAAAAGTAATTGATATTTTAAATAACGATGATAATAATTAATGTGACACTATGTGAACTTACCCTTATTATTTATTATTCCATCGTTACAAGTGAGTACCGTACTGGGAAACTCGATTGCAGAAATATTTCCGAAGCTTACAACTAACTTAGCTTGTCCTTCAAATGCAATTTAGGACAAACATTGTTAAACTTTTTCAAAACAGTTAAAGACTGGATAATGTAAGTATTTTAAGACAATTACATCACAATTCGAAACTCCAATTGTATGAACAAGGGAAGTTTACGAGTCAATCGATCGGCAAATGATAGCAATCAACCACTTTGTAGTGCCGCCTACATTTCTTGGTAAACTCGGCCTGGAGAATGTTTGTGATTAGTTTTTACGACTTCGTCCACCAGGCACCAAGGTTCCTTGGCTGCACGGACGATTATCTAGGCATTGATTTGCGGCTAACATTTAATATATTTGCATAGCGAATTAATTGACTCTGTTTGCTCATTCTTGACTTCTTGTTTTTTGGGCCTTACTTCATGTCGAGACAAAATCTGTAGATCCTTGGGCTGGAGTACCATCATTGCACTCTTGACCCACAAAGTAACCCATATACTGCTTTGATATACAGTTTCTGACAATTGCATCACCGCTCAATGACGCATCAAATTCTTCGGCATAAGTACTTGACGACAAGAAGTATTACGAGTAGCAGTAGATAAAAATCAAAACACCTGAATCAGTGTACATACATCACCCGGTATGCGGCCAGTTGTGTGTTCCCACACTAGACCTCCGGGTATTTGGAGTGCGTGACTGGTTAATCGCCACGTCACTTAAGCAGTTCTTTCTAGCGTCCATTTTCTCTTTTGTAAGTGTCTTGACATGTTTTCTGAGGGTGTCGACAGCAACAAAGATGTGTCATGTGAGTAGGATTGAGTCGTAAAGTAGCTTAGCAACCGTTTCTTATCTTTCAGCGAAGTCATAATTTTCATGCTACGCTTGCTGTAAAATCTTGCAACCTATAAACATGTAAACTACGTGACTGAAGATATGTTCATAGACAAAGGTTAATCATTTGACTAGGAAATATCCTGTGTTACTTTGAGTTTCACGAATTTGATGGGAAATTTAGAATCGAAGCTCGATCTCAGAAACCAGAGAGCTTTCATCATAACAATCAGGACGCTACCTTGATTATTTAACAATTTCCAAACCAAAACTTATTGTTATCGATTCCGTCTGCAGACATCGATCATCATGACCGATACAAAACACAGTCATGCATCACTTGCAATAAGTGTATCATGCTGTTGTGGATAATAAATCACAGCGGCCCGACTGGTTTATCAAGACTACTGTTTCGAAAGACCCGGTGAGGTCGCCTTTTGTACAGTAGCCAAGAGTTAAGAGAAGGATGGATCGATAAAGGACTGTTTAGCAATCCGTTGGTGCAAAGAAAAATTAAAGTCCGTGATAGAAGAATGACGATCCTTCTCCAATCATGCGACATTTTTTTTCCAATTCTTAAACTACATAACAACAGTTTATCATCTTGAATACAGATGAAATCATCAATGGCCTATTCATCTATTCCAGACATTATATTTTATGGCTAAATAAACCAATGCGAGAGCGGTACAGTCTGCTACAAGCTGGACAATAGAAGTTTGCGAACCATGGAGTCTCGTCACTCTGATGTATCCTCTGTCTCTTCGTGTCGCGAACCAGGGTTCATCGCAAGGCTTGCGACCCTCCGCAACAATCAATAATTTCATTAATACCTACAATTCTATTGTATGAAAAGCTCAATGTTGATTGCAGTTACATCTCCAGTGTCATGATGGTATCTTCTAACATGAATGTCCTAAATATCGGGGTAGTAAGGTTACCCTTATCTAGTGCTTGTACTTTATAGTAGGCGTATGGACTGGTCAACTCACAAACAGGGTCAACGTACAAATACAACCAGCTGCAAATAAACTTGTACCAGTATTAGACCAGAAGGTAAGTAATGGCATGAGTGAAAATGATAGCTATAATACTGATAATAGCTTAAGTAAACATATTAGTTTCATTTCCGACCAAAAAGATCTCAACCATATCTTTAGCTTCAGTCATTAGCAATTTAACGTGGAAAATCTGTGATACACCCATACCGGCAAACCACCATTTCAAATCATCTAACAAAGTCATGGTGTGACTCATTGGTTTCCGAAAATTTACTGGTCATCTGAAAATAATTTCCGGTGCCTATATATGTCATACAGACACGAAAATCGAAGCCTTTCGAATTTGCCCCATGCAGATGTAATCTCTTTTGGTTTAGAGATGTTCGTTCGTATAAATCCTGCTGTCTCGAAAACGGTTGCGTGGGTGATCCTGGGGACCAATAAAAATTCTGTAGCCTTACATAGTAGTACAATAATCGCGCTACTAGAATTTTTAATTTAGAATCTTAATTTAATTCACCTAGGTTGATGCCCAAGTAAAAACCTATTTGAACTTAAAGTGGATCCATCTTATAACGAGAATGAACGAGTCGTTTCATAAAGTGAGCGGAACATCACTAGGGCCTATGGTCTTTTAAATCCTGTTTGGCTTACTTCGACCCCTCGCTGGGCTATTAACAATATTCATAATCAAGCGGTTCGCGAAGATGGGCACATCCGATAACTCCAATACAGTTTGAATATGCATACGGAATCATCTGTGTAAAGAGCGCAGGATTTTTTAAATATAATTTAAAATAACATTGTGCTTGGTTTTCAGTTTTATTCGCCCATCGAAGGTTTTGCAGATGTAGCAGGTCTGAAATGGTTATAATACATGTAAAGTACGCATATGATATCGAAAAACAAACCATTGACCATGAACCAAATAGACTGAACTGATATTGTACCGAGAATATTTCCTGTTTGTCCCGATGTGCTCAGATTTCATTGCATTCCGATAAGTTTCATGACAAAGAATGCAAATATACTACAACTGTATCTTTGGATTTTTTAAACTCATTTATCAACTCGACCTAACCTTGAAAAAAAAATTGATAGATTAAGTAAGTTGTAATTTAGAAAATGCTCAAATATTCTATCGCACATGCCAATGCAACATGACCTTGCGAGTGAAAGAGATAACTTTATCCAAAAACGCACAATGTCTTCCGACATCGTCTCTCTCTGTGAACAGGGTATCACGTGAGTAATCGGCGTATTGAATCGGGTATGAGCACTATTTCCGTCCGCTGTGGGAAACTCGGGGCAGTGGGCGAGATCCAGTTCCCTGACCTCTTTAACTGTTGCGATTCGCCGCGATGCCTCTGTGACGCAATCACGACGAGAGCGGACAGATTTGTGCAAACGATACGTACTATTTCGGTGCTAGTGGAGACAAAGCAAACACATGGTCATAGTGAAACTGGACAAAGGGTTTACAAACAGAAGTATCGTTAAGTAATTCAACAAGGAAATTACTTTCATTTATGTAAGTTTATTCTAATTTTAAATAACACCTTAAAAAGTCAAGCCAAGCAATATGGACGTGTAGCACCCGACTCGCAGGGACGACATCCACACCACAATCGGTTCCCAGAAACACAAGCCGATAAAGGCTGGAACGAGTTTAAAAAGCAAAGATCTATTGATAGAAAAGCTGGAATGTTCTGTTCACGTTTCACAGGACTAATGGCATTCGTTATCCGAGCTTTTTGAATGTGGCACGCGATCGAATTGCACGAGATATACTGGGTGTATGGACTATGGACAAACGGTTATTTAGGTAATGTGAGTGGTATCAGTGACATGGATGACGTTATACGAGACCAGATTCCAGTTACACCGACTTTTTAAGTTTAGAAAAGTCTCAATAAAAAAACCATTCTTTTTTTTCTTCAAAAAACAATTTGGGACGATTCATGCATTTAGTTTTAACCTCCAATATCCTCCGAAAACATGATGGCTATTCCATATGCATAAATATTATTAAATAATTTAAGGAACTAAGCCCACACATTGCTATGTGTGATCCCAAAGAAGCTTACGCTACTGTGTTATGGAAATCAGAAACAACAGTGGTACCACAAAACTGAGACCCGAGGAAATATAGAAAATTATGATTTTAACTTTGGGTCAATGTATTGTATTGAACTGGATATGTAATTGATATTATTATTTATTAGCTGAGTTCAAAAGCCAAAGCATTTGTATGTATTTCGTCCCAACTATCGTGGAAGTCTTTTATCTAATGAAGTTCCTGTGGTTCCCTCATTATGTGCCAACGACAGTGAGAGAGTGAAAATAGTTAACGTTTAAACACCACTGTGGGAACTCGGTGCTGACTGATATTCGTTCTGTCGACCGAGTTCAATGCTTATAACTTATGCACACGTAAAAATACGTAAGAGTCAAGCATGTGTTCAATCATTTGCATAAATTAGCATATACAATTTTAGCTCCGAGACATTACATTGTGAAGTTGGAAAATGAGTTGGAGTTAGAAAATGAAAAAATGTATAGTAGTGTATAGTCGTTCGTTTGTAATTACATTGTAGTTTGCTACATGATATAAATTCTAAAATTACAGTAGTTCAAAGAATAGTTAATTAAATTCATATCTACATAACATTTAACTATCAATCATTTTCGGTTAATCGATTTATCGACGCGTCTGTCAGCGATCGATAGCAACGAAATCAATTTAAAGACCTAAAAGGAAGTATGACATTAAATTCGGTAGCTGCCGGGGGTGAGGGGGAGGAGGAGGAATGCGCCGCGGGGGGAGGGGCACAAAAAACACGGGACGGTACCTGCGCGCTGCCGTTGACCCCGGCCCGATTAGCTACACCGTGATGCACCGGTTCCAAAAGATTTTGGTTCAAACAAAACCCATTCCATAGTCATTGACACTCCCAACTTAAAGTTCAGCCTAATATATAAAAAAACAGTAAGTTCTAATAGAACTTATTACGATCGGTTAATCAGAATAAGTTGAATAAAAGAAAAAAATTATCAAACGCCACATGGCCAGATAGTCCACATAGATAACACACACAAGATCACATAAAATCATAAAAAAATCAGTTGGTATCTAATGATAAACCTTATAAAGTAAGCAGAAAACGAACTCTAGCTACAGAACCATAGACAATGAAGAAATGGGCAAAGAAGGTTTGGAGACCACTGCCTTTATGCATCGGTGCAACGCGACTAATCCCAGCTTTTTACCAGGGCTCTTACTTAGTGAAACTTTGAACACTGTAAATTAATTTACGGGACGTTTGCGTCTTTTTAACCTTCTCATTTCTTTCGCTACAGTCCAATGATTTGTGTAGGACGATGTCTATCACTCGTTTGCTTTTCGTTTTGTTGTAATGCGTGTATTTCTTTTGCTAGAAACAAACCTACCTTTTTTGTCGGGTTTTTTGTGTAAAATTTTTCATCTTTGAAAATTTACTACAACGACACATTATGTCGATTTTGTATGTATCATCAATTTATTCTTATAGTCTTACCGAGTCTAACCGTGGTCGCACTTACATAACAGTTGGTTGGACATACCTGTAACAGAAAACATCCAAGATTTAGAAATTATGCAATTAACAGCAGATGAAACGATAATGAATGATGATAGGACAATTGTTCAGCTCTCATGCTTGACCTAGGTATAAATACTCGTAATTGCAAAACAATTATAAATGCGTCTTCGAAAAATAAAGTGCATGAATCTCTACATAAACATATTACCTCTTGCAGGTGTTGAACTAAGGTAGCGGATATGGTTAGTAATGATGGTATTTTAAAAACAATTGACAATGACAACTTTGTTCAGCACTCTTGTCTTGAGTACCAATCTAAAAATGAGTCTTCAAAAACATAAGTGTATATTTCTAACTAAATGTTGTACTCGTAGAAAACAAATAGTCCATTGCAGTCGCCACTTCAGACGCGCGTAGAGTATTTATAGTAATATCTGGGGTTGTTGGTCTCTCTGTTTAGCATTCTGTCGTCGTGCCGCTCCCTCCCTATGGCTTCATGTCCTCTATTATCTTTGATGGGGCGTCTGATTACACCAACTTTCGTGATATAGGAAACATTAACGGCTGGAGATTGTTTTGAACCTGCCAGTATAACGTAACTGCTGTAAACGCGGCTTCGGCGGAATTTGGGATGTTTCATTTACTAAAACATGAGCTTTGCTTTCTTGTTTGATTTTGGTGGAAAAAAAGTATGTTTTTATCAGTGTTGCAGAATGAAGTGATGGATATTTTTCAAGAAGTAACTGGTGTGTAATTTTCGTGTTATTAATGTGGTGATGTAAAATGAAGAGACCTCTCTATATTAAGTGTGACTGTGTGACATTGTTTTGTGGTTAATTACAATAGGAACATCAAAACTGTTACAAGTTTTTAGCTGATCCGTGGTCATAGAAAGAGCTCAGTATTTTTCTGACCGATCAAAAATGCATGTGGTGTTTTCCTTGATTGACATGCATGGACAGGAATCAATATTTCGGGACAACAGATAAAATTGTTACCATAAATTTTGCTGAACTGTACGCAACTGTGATAGATAAACCAATGGTTTTGTGACCAATGTGTGAAGGATTTTTTGTCTGTCATAAAAAATATGTTTTTCTATTCCTATTGCGTGTGGTGATACTCAATCGTTGGAAACATCAGTGCAATATCAATAGACACAATGAGATGAAAACGTGGTTTATATAAGTTCAGAGCAAAGTTTCTAATCTTTAGTAACCACATAAAATAAAACACACCCAGACCGCCCTGACTGAAATTAACAAGGACCTAAGTCTTTCTGCAGTAACGAAAACGTGTTAAGTTTGGAATACTGTCACTAGGCCTATGGTTTATTTATTGTTAAACGCTTGTAGACATGGTGCTTACATTGTAGCCGCGAGCTGTTCTGTGCTGTAAGATTTCCATTATCGATACAACGTTTTACGATAATGCTAACGTCAGATTTAAGGCAGGTGGTGCATTTTAACAGAGTTAAGGTTTATTCTCATGGACATACACGTCACAAATATTGGCATTGCAAGTCTTTGTAGGATCAATTTCTTTAATCTGTTTATGATATTTATAATTTTGTTGTGTCGAGCTTATTATTATTTACTGATGATTTTTTTTTATCAACCAGCAGTGGGTTTAATTGAGTTTATTAAAATCAAACAAGAAAAAATTAAAACTAAGACACAACATAAAAAATAAGACTACCCTATTCAAAAATAAAACCATTTCCTTGTGGCAAGGAGGCTATAATGCTGGCTGCGTTGCCGCGATGGATAGCTATGCTAATTCTTTGAGCTAGAAACCAGTCAGCTTTATTATTGGCCGTAACAGAATTTAGATTGGGGGAAATTTTTCTAAACAGCAAGCCGAAGGTTCAATTAAAGATAACAGGCGTCATCAAAATTCCTTTGCTGTCGTAAAATAACGATGTCTGTCAACCATCGATAAAACGCGTCAACAATTCAACCCCGCACAACACTAGCGGCAACACCGCATTTGTCTTGTCCGAGTGTCTTTGTAAGACAATTTATGGGCTCCCTATTCGTGTGCTATCAAACACGGAACCCTGATGTATGCCGGCGACGAGTTCATTAGTTGTCGATCTAATTTCGGCGCCGTCATCAAACGGAGTCCGTTGGATACCGAAGAAGGCGCTCGTTAGCACGAGGCGGCGCTGAGGTCTTACCCGTCAAGTGATTCCAAGATTTTTGGCCGAAGGCTGTCGTTTCCACGGAATTCAACGCGACCCTACAAGCAACCTAACTAACGTATGTACTCGTATAGTTAGTTACATTAAAAAAACTTTTATGTCATATTATGTTGTGTGTCATGTTTAGTCCTTATGGTATTTTATATGGTCCTGTAACTTTATGCTCTCTGTATTCTTTTTAAAGCGCCATATTTATTTGCTGTAATTATTGTTTGCGAAAATATTGTCGCCGAGCATTTTAATGACAGTGCTGGATGTCCACCATTTTGCTTTCAAGCGCCTTTTTCGTCTTCTATACGCACCCATTTGCAACGCGCCGGATTCTGTGGTCTTCCTTTTTGGTTGCGCTTTTTTATTTTAATGGAGTAGAGGAAAAATAAACGATAGTCGATCCAGAATTAACTTTGACAAATTCAATCGTTCTTAGCACCGTCTGGTGAAATTCTGCCAAATTGTTTTTTTTTTTCCTTAATTTCTAGCGTTATGACAATAATATCGTCATAGTTGAATGGATGTTGTCTAATGGCACGAGACCCTAACACCCTTTCTCTGCAAAGGGTGGCCAGGGTTTTGTTTTGTTATAATTTATTGTATCCGGTTTTCAAGGCAGGTGGCGATATTGTAACAAGGTGTGGTTCTGTACAACCCTATCAATCTGTTGAGGCGAGTACACATGTAGATGTACCCCATCGACTGTCGGGTGATAGACAGAGATCGTCATTTATTTTATAACAGTCATGTCTCTCTGAGTCGTATCTTTGATTAAGTTTTGGCTGCTACAAAGTGTCTTCTTTTGCAATCTCTTTGTCGATGCTGCAGATATAGCAAACCACCAAAGTGACAGGTCAAATTAAATGTCACTAAACCGAAATCTATCAGTTTCTAATGACCAGTACTTCAAAATATTTATCAGCTTTAAGTTACCGAGTTAATTAACAAATAAGTAACATCAAAACAATAACTATTTGAGTACACTGAGCACACATCGGGTTAATTAAAAAAAAATACTAATCAGCACGAAGACCAACTTGTCTATTCATCATATGAATAATAGTAGTATCATCTAAACAAACTGCAAGAATATAATTTATAGTAAATAACAACGCGTATATCAACCGGTTGAACATTATCGAACACTGAATCGTTGTAATACGAGATTCTAAATCTCGACATCATTTATCAGCTCATCTTAACTACTGTTTCAGAGAACACCACGGTAACAAAGCGTAGGCGATGCACCATGGAATTAATTTAAACAAATTAAAAAATGTTTTCTCTTGACGCCCACCGACAAATTGTGATATAACATAACAAACGTACCTGAATCTAACTAAGGCAACACTACAAACAAACGAAAAGACCTTAGTAGTAACTGAAAATACATGTAGTGACAATTGAAAGGTGTGGTAGAGTAGTAGGAAAAAGAAACATTATTTTAAAAGCAACCATCAACAGAGTCCAAATAGGTCTCATTAAAGGTTCTCCACGATCCCACCAAACAGGTAACCTCAGCTTCTAATCCGACAGGAACGATCGTTCGAACGGCTACGTGAAGCAATGCAAACTCATTATGGCCATAATTACCGGTATTATTAACAGATATTTACGCGTATGCCGTCGCACTGTGAGCGTTGCGATTGAATCCGTGAAATAGTGGCTATAAAATGTTGAACCACAATACGGAGAAGACGGCAGTTGAAGATATAGGAAAGAAGGCAATATTAAGACATTTAAGGCGTTTAATCTTGCGCTAGAAAATTGGGGAGAAACGAGCTCAAAGAAGGAGATGAGACAAGTGTGAATAGGTTGCTAGCAAATATGCATCACCCTAAACCTTATCCACACCTGACATCAGGTGCGAACTAGGTCAAATATCTGCTTAGCTTCAAAAAAAAAAGTATAATATAGTGACGATTATGATTTTGAAACGATAAAACATTGCTATTGTTACATGATTTGTTAGATTAAATTGTATACATGCAACTTTAAAAAGAAAATCTCCTGAAATATGGCTGTCCGATCGATGAATGGATAGAGTCTTAATTCAGAGAGTTGTTGGTTAAATTTGAGCTGTAACTTTTGGTCCGAAACAGCCACGACATAATTTATGGCTTAAATTACGCTCGTTGCATTAGCGATTGCGATGATTTGCGATTCGGACGTCTATGAGGAATCTATGTAGTTCTGTTAAAATTGGTTTAACGATTGCTCGGTAAAGATATAAAGCGCTTTCTCATTTCTGTTTTTGAAAACTTTTTACTTTGACGAGCAAAAGGTCCGGTATCGAATTGGTTGTTACCAGAAAATCATAAAGTTCTGATAGAAAGGGGAAATTAATTGAAACTGTATACAACCTTGAACACAAAGCAACGGGCGTTACCTACCTGCATGCACTCTAAAATGAAATTAGCGTGGCGGGCCGGTAATCACAGATGCAAGTGATTAATGACAGCCCCGGGCAGCCGTTTGATCGCTCTGTGGAAGAACTGGGGACGGTGATGAGCCCGCCGTTTTAAATGGGTAATGTATTGAGTGGAACTAAATAGATCGCTGGATTGTTAACGTAAGTTGAATTTGAAATGAAATTACTGATCGGGCTGTCCATGTTTTGGAGACTGGTTGGGATAATAGATAAAGTACGATAGTTACTTAGATATGCATGAAACAAAAATAAGACCATTGATAGTTTTGTAGTCAAACATATTGTAATCTGAAGAAACACATATTTACAGAGAGCTAGCGAATGAGAACAAAGTAGACAAATCACAGAGCCCTGTAAACTTGTTGGAATTCGGACAGGACAAATTAGTACGGACGAACCAATTTTCTTAAAGCTCGCTGAAAAACAACTTGAAGCGGAATCTGTGCAACATAAATCAAGTAAAACTTTCTTAATAAAACAATAACTGGTGAGATGATAAATGGCATCGTAGACAAAGAAACATAGGCTTCTAAACGCTCCCTCCTTTTCACAGTAATTTTGATAGCATTCCTTAGCTTTAACAGCTGAGCCCCGTTTTACAGGCAAGTGGCGAAGTTACAAAACAATTTATTTTGCTTAATGTCTCACAAAATTGACTGCACTTGCACGAACACTTTGTACTTGCCAATTTTAAATATGTCTTTTAACGATGCAATCATAATGATAGACATTGAATATAAACTTTAAACGACTCCATTTGTAGATAATAAGTGCAAAATGGAAACTACACCAGGCTCGTAGTCATACTCGAACTTATTAAACATTATAATTTAATGCTTTCTCCATATTATCGGGCTTTTTTGTTCGTTAAAATTCGTTTTAATGTAATGAGTCGGTAGATGATATAATAATAGTCCCCCCTAGCCGATTTCGACTACGGTGGCCAGTCACAACGACTAACCGACTGCGCGGGACATATTATAGTGCACAAGTGTGTGCGCAAACACAGGTGCACTCTCTATTCCTTTCACTCTCATAGCCCGATGGGACAGCAATCTGACACGACCGGAGAGAGATCAGGCGCAGGACCAACGGCTTTACGTGCTTTCCGAGGCACGGGGGTGAAACACCGCCAACTTCCAAACTCCGGGCTACCCTGAGAATTTCTGAACAGAAAAACTCCGGTACATATTTTTGGCCCGACCCGGGAATTGAACCTGGGACCTCCGGCGCAGCCGTCGCTTTAAAATGCGACCCTCTCACCGCTGCGCCACCGAGGCAGTTATAGTACAATATGAAATACATTTGACTATTAACACATTTTTATTGGTAGTATTCAGTGGAGTCGCGCGCGACTGCGTTTTGGTCCGTAAACTCTTACACTTATTAAATTTTTTATGGTCATATGTGGCTAACGTTAGTCGGCAAATTTTGACGTAGATATGGATCGACTATTCGGTAAATGTAACCTGCACGCACATGAAGTCATACTGTGGTTTAAGAACTTCCCTTGTGTTTCTCCAGTAAAGAATAGAAAGACTCTAGATATGCTTGAATTTACACTAGATCGTCTTTTGATAATTTTTAATGGACTCAGTCAATTCAATCTTACAAGCACACACAAAAAGACCGGTAGCCCAAGTACCCAATTTGAACCGACAGTTTCCCTGAAATCTTTAACGGTTCACAACATGCGGGATAATTCCCAATACAATTTAGCATTCGGAGGAAAGCTAACGTGGTTATTATGCGTGAGGGGAGACCGCCCAGTGATGTGGCTTGTTTGTCGATGCATTTCAATAATTCGCATCGAACCGCGGTGGAATTTGCATCGGTTCGCAGTTTCAGCTTCCGGGCATTCGGGAATGCTGTTATGCATGCAACTTGCAAGCTATCGTTTTGTGATTTTGATGCATTCACGTTTTGATCACGCTTTGAAAAATGCCGACGAAAATTTGTATGCTGGTCGTGCTCAATACATTTACACGATTTTTTGCGGAAATAAATACAATGTCGTCATGAAAATTCTACAGCAAAGGCTTATTACCATAAAAAACTAACTTTCAAACGCATTTTTGTCCGAAATATCTCATCAACGAGCTAAACATCATTCATTAGCGCTGCAACCTAAGCCAATTTAATTCACAACAAAGAATTTAACGCGACAGTGGCTGATTAGCGGCACTAATCAAACGACAAACGTTAGTGGTGCAAAAAGTCGATAGTGTTGCCCCACTCCCCTCGCCCGCGACAGCCCTGGTAACCCAATATGAGGAGTACACGAGGGTCGCGTCATAGCTATAGCACGCACTGGATGCGTCAACAGATTTAAAAAAAATACTGCGTATGTTTAAATAAATTTATTAAAAAAAACCGGTTAAGTGCGTGTCGGACCCGCGCACTGAGGGTTCCGTGCCACCCTTAACTGAATTCAGGGTCCACTTACTTTCACTTAACGAAAACATCACAATATATTGCGACAGCAAAAATAACTTTGTTTTTCATAGTGTTTGTATGAAAGACAAAGTTATATTTGCGGTTGATAAAAATGTGCAATATCTCAAAAACTACTGGTTCGATCTCCTTCAAACCAATTTTCGTTGCAAGTTTTTGTTGAGATCTACATCATATATTTTTTCAAAATTTTCACTTCCTTAGTTCAAAAGTTAGAGGGGGGGGGGGGGGACGCCCATTTTACCACTTTGGAAGCGTCTATATCTCAAACCTTACACTTTTAGCAAAAATGGTTTTAGAAACCTCAACATCATTTTAAAAGACCTATCCATAGACACCCCATACGCATAGGTTTGAGTAAAAAAAATTTTTTTGGTTTTAGTTTCATGTATGGGAGCCCCCCCTTAAATATTATTTTTTCTTACTTTTTGTATCTGAATCAAAAAGCGGTGAACAAAATACACCTACCTACCAAGTTTCATCTATGTGATGCTTATAGTTTCAGAATAAAGTGGCTGTGACATACGGACGGACAGACAGACAGACAGACAGACAGACAGACAGACAGACTTGACGAAACTATAAGGGTTCCGTTTTTTGCCATTCGGCTACGGAACCCTAAAAAGGTTGACTAATGTATTTTGAGATCGTTTAATAAAAAACTTCGTCGTAGCTTGGTGTCAATATTAAAATAATCTGTATTTTTGCTTTGGTTTCTTTTACCTTTCCTATTGCCAACGCAGGCCACGGAAATACTTATTTTGCACGTATAAATGTAGGGACCGTCATAACACAAAAAAAATAAAAACATATTTTAACTTATAATACCGAATATTGGTAAAGGTACTTATTCAAAGAAGTTTAAGGATTTTTAAAGGATATTCAAAGGCGCAATCTCCACTACGTAGTAGTCCAACTGTTTGTGGTAAGCCGGTTTAGGTCAAAACTGACAAGTTTCATAATACCACCCCTTCCTTTAACTCGTAGCAGGCTGAATGCAATTCAACTACGTACACAACTTAGCTAAACAGCCCACATGAGCGGACCGCAACATACAGCCCTACATCTTCGTACAAGGGAACAAGGCGTGGTGTTTGAACAAGCCCGAGGGTCCACGGCCGCTACTCTCCGTCTTGTATTTTCAGCTATCATATTTGCTGGTTTACCATTCTGTTCCATATGGCCACCTACACCTTGTGTTACGTATTCGGACCTTGTGCTTTTGTTTTTTTTTATTTAGTTTCAGGTGCCTCTTCTTGACTCCAAATCAAGCCACGACGGAGTCGAAGATGGAACGCCCAGAAGAATGTTCACTCTTCCTTTGAATACACTATCGAGATACTAGTACTAAATTATATTTTCCGTGGAAATACAACTCGTATATTCGTGATTAAAATGTAAATCGAAACCAGCTGATAGGCGTTTTTCGTGACGTGACCCAAAAAGGAGAGGACTAATTGTATAAAAAATATCCTCGTTCTAAATTAATTTGTAGTATCATAAAATAATAAGGTTCTAAAAACTCCAAGTTATGACACAAAAAATAGGAGATCACAGACGTGTTTCTGAATGGATTTTTATTGCTTAGGCTCATGCGATACTCGTAAATAGAACTCCATAATAATACAATTAACTTCACACTCGGTTGACTTTTTAATTCACATCATTAAAACAGAAAAAGTTGGAAACGTTTATTGAAATCTGGTAAGGTTGGAATTGACGATTTTAGCGAGTTATAATGTTGGTTTTTAAGGAGCTGTTTATATTTATTTATGCATTGTGTACATGGGTGCTGGGATTTTAGTGCAAAAACCAGTGTGTTCGTAATTGGTCGGCATTGGCCGTGGTCGTGCGCCGGTGCAGGCCGTATATGGTATTTGTTAGGTATGGAGGCGAGTGCCGTTAGAAACGAACGTGATTAGCTCCTCATTAGATGGGTGTTCGGATGTAATTTGGTGCCTCAGTGTACAGAGAATGCATGTGCAAATGCAACAGGCGAGTGTGAATTATGCAGAAGAACTTGTCAAACGTTTACTCGTAATTAAACGAATAGTTCGCTTTGTATATTAGCTGAACTTTATATTAAACAAACTTCCAATTTTTCTGCAGCTTATTTTGTAAATAAAGATTCATTTGCAACCTACATAGGATTAAATGTATTTTTTATCTAGTTTTAAAGGGGTGGACACGGGACACAACAAATGCTTTTTTCAACACTAAACAATTGGTCACCCCTGTTGCCGTTGGCACATGGTCCATTTGTGTCACCTAAGCGTCTGGTCCATGGATCTAATTCGTCACAACGGCAAGGGTTGTCGCGTGCCGCGCGCACGCGCTGATTAATAATATGCTAATTTATGCAACGGCCGGGATGCTGATCGATCCAGATTAACGGCACAATGGTTTAAAGCTTTTTATAGATACAGTTTTGAGATAAATTAATTTAGGTAGAGATAAGGAAGATGTTTTGGATTTTAGAGCCGTTATTCGAGACTCAAATTGCCGTTGCTAAATATTTCCTCATTTGGACTATTACTTAATACAATTTACGAGGAAATTCTTTCAAATTTTCAAAGTTGTTGTGTTTACCACAAGTAAAACAAACTTAACAGTCATAATAGGGCAATCTTTACCTGTTACGGAACAATGTTCAATATAGAACTTTTTACTTTTGAAAACTTTTTCGTGTTTTTCTTACATAAGACAAGTTAAACCAGTTCAAAAGTTTACGTTATTTAATAAATACAAAAGCCAAGTCTTCTAAACTTTCCTCTCGAGTACTTCGAAACACCAAAAGTACTTGAAAAGATAAACAAATTAACGGGAGAAATTCGTGAGAACTGCTGAACAAAACAACATCGAAACGAGCTAACCAACTATTTATTTAGGTAATACACAAAATGCGAACGCACGTGCCTCCCCCAACATCCCTTCAAAACTTGCAATCTTCAACGTTCAGACTAATTTAGACTTTATTGTGTGGTAGCAAGAGTTACCTTGAATGCATAATGTCGGGACAAGAGGAGTATACTCGACTCTTTTAGTTCAGAATTAAATATCATTGTTCGCAGTGCTCATTAATGCAATATTGAGCTCTTGCGAGCGACACGACGCGATTGTAGGGCGGAATTTACTGTGTGCAAAATTTATTAAGTACGAAAAAATTGTGTGAGAGACTGAATCATGGCGAGATGTGGACTCGCGACGAATGGCCAGCTTTTTCTTGATCGATAATGCGATGAGATTTATATCGATTGTGTTAACGACGTGATTCGATGTAACGTTGTATTTATGAGCGTATCGATTACATTAAATGCACAGTGTAATTTATTTATCGAGTTTTTCTAGACTAGTTGGACCTTTATTTAAGGTTACTGAGTAGAGAAGTGGCTTTTTATATTGCAATGGATTACTTGTCACTGGCACTGAAATAAAGCTTCATGTTGAGACGAATTCAGTCATCATTCAACTTTTTTGATCAATTCGTCACATCAAAGGACAACAAAATAATAGGGTGTGTACTTGGGTATACATTTTTTAGGGTTCCGTAGCCGAATTGCAAAAAACGGAACCCTTATAGTTTCGTCAAGTCTGTCTGTCTGTCTGTCTGTCTGTCTGTCCGTCCGTATGTCACAGCCACTTTATTCTGAAACTATAAGCATCACATAGCTGAAACTTGGTAGCTAGGTGTATTTTGTTCACCGCTTTCCGATTCAGATACAAAAAGTAAGAAAAAATAATATTTAAGGGGGGGCTCCCATACATGAAACTAAAACCTAAAAATTTTTTTTTACTCAAACCTATGCGTGTGGGGTGTCTATGGATAGGTCTTTTAAAATGATGTTGAGGTTTCTACAACCATTTTTTCTAAAAGCGTAAGGTTTGAGATCTAGACGCTTCCAAAGTGGTAAAATGGGCGTCCCCCCCCCCACTAACTTTTGAACTAAGAAAGTGAAAATTTTGAAAAAAATATATGATGTAGATCTCAACAAAAACTTGCAACGAAAATTGGTTTGAAGGAGATCGAACCAGTAGTTTTTGAGATATTGCACATTTTTATCAACCGCAAATATAACTTTGTCTTTCATACAAACACTATGAAAAACAAAGTTATTTTTGCTGTCGCAATATATTGTGATGTTTTCGTTAAGTGAAAGTAAGTGGACCCTGAATTCAGTTAAGGGTGGCACGGAACCCTCAGTGCGCGGGTCCGACACGCACTTAACCGGTTTTTTTTAACTTCGCCACTAATCCTCACAGTATTGGTAACAAACTAATAATAGCGAGTTCCCTTCGCTCACCCCATCCTTCTCAACCCTCGTTGCCGTTGGCAGATTTTGATTGATGAGATGTGAAGAAAACAATCATGCTCATGTCTTTTGTGCGGGGTTTCTAAACAACTCTACTCATTGGGTATCTTCAATCTTGATTTTCAAAACGATAATTTAATAGACAAACAACCATTTGATTTATCAGGAATAAATTGTGAACCAAATGTTACTCTTCAATTTATAAAGTCGTTTACATACACTAAGTGACCCATCTCACCAATCGCCTGAAACTGTGTTTTTTAAGGATTAAGTTAATTATAATTTTATTTTATTGTCCCTTTTTTATACTTTTATTTTATTTTATAGTTTATAGTTCTTATCGTTTAAGTTGTATATATTATTGTTGTTTTGTAATATTTTTCATTAGTTAATTATAAGATATTGATTTATAAGATACTTTAAACAAAAGAAATACACGTGCTAAGAAGTGATTTCTTGTATTATTAGTGCCAATGAACTCCTTTTTGTCTTGTTTTTTTTTTACAAACAGAGTTTGTTACCTAATGACTTAACACGGACATTTAATTCGAATCCGGATTTAATCCTTACTAAAATAAATAAACACGAATAAACGTTACCCCCGGCGTATGTACGGCAGCCGTGCCCCCTACAAGAGTTTATTCCCTAGCCTTTCGGCTTAAAAAAGTTTAATTATGTTATGGTGTATAATAGCGATCGCGAGAACTGGCCAGATGGCCTCATATCGATCGCGAGTTGGTTAGGGCTGCCAAGTATTTACACATAAGAGTGACGACAGTTTGAAATGATTTTTAACAAGAATTAATCCAGTGAGATCCAGCAGTAGTAGTAGTAGTAGTAGTAGTTATCCATCTGAAAGAATTAATCATTGGATTTATTCAATAATGGACAGGAAACTTACTTCAAATCGTAGCACTTTCTTTTAACTACGATTTGATTTGCTACGGAGTACGAAGCTAGACGCTACGAAATAGGCGCAACTACGAAGTTTACAGTATTTTCACGAACACACAGCTCAATTTATTAAGCGTAGCCGTACCATCAGTTATGTTATTGACGGTAGATGCATATCGTACAAAATTAGAATTCCAAACTATTTTTTCTCAGTGGCCAGTATTTATTCTAGTATTTTTTTTCTCAATGGCCACTAATTATTTTTAAACATTTAAATTAATGCACTCATCGCCAGCCCTGCCCTCCAGACGGACTACTATTATTGTTAAATCGCAATCTCCGATTAGCATAACAATCGCGCTGTACACTGTACACTACACACGTATCGCTAATGAATGGATGACGTCGAATGGAGCTTACGATGCGTTTTTTTATTACAATAAAAAAAATAATGCGAGGTCAATTTATTTGTAAGAAAATTTCGTGTGTAAAAGAAAAGTAAAATACAGCTAGTATTTGATTAGTGGGCATCACGATTACTACCTGGGTTAAAGGTTGATTGAAAGTGTTGAGTTAATAAATAAATATGTATTGGACATTATAACAAACATTGCTCTGATTCCCTAATGGAAGAAGCTAAAGCACGGTTATGGACACAGAACATAAAAAACGTTTTTTATGTTCTGTGGTTATGGACTTTAATAAAAGTAGGATGAGCAGGAGGTACCGGAATCACAATAAAAGCGCATAGAATTTACTAGAATTCGAATTCATATTACGTTTTTATAACAATTTCAAATCAAAAGTATAATTTAAGCATCTATTAACATGAAAGAATTAATATAGTCGAAAATATAAATAAATGTAATTTAACCGACACGACAGTAGGTAGCTGTAACTTTTATGGCTTCGAATCGTCTATTGTATCGGTTGAATGAATGACGCCGCCTTTGTCGCCTAGCGACTAGCTCTATCTTTAATTAAAACGCTTAATGGAAAAACGTATTTTTTGGTCGCCATTGATGATGAAACACTGAAGTATGAATGTTGCTTTTTTGACGCGTAGAATAGCAAGAGGCGGTCGATGTGAATTTATATTCACAAAAGTACATCCCTTAAAGTGGTAAAAAAAAAAAACATTCGTATCCCCCAACACCGAGCGACCCTAATTAAAACGAAACAAAGCGAGGCGCGCCATCGCAATGGCGGTCATAATTCGATAACCTTGCGGGTAAGTGCAACAATAATCTCATAATCCGTCGGCGGACGACGTCGCAAAAAAAAAAAACGCGACATTCCCACGAGGCAACGCGAACGTTTGACTCTGAACGCGAAATATACAACCTATTTTGAAGCGAATGAACGACTCAATTTCGGGAAGCGTTTCTCTTGTAGCTCTCTTGATAGTCAAATACATCTGGATGGGAAGCACCCTCCTAATTTTACCGCAAGCATCAATACGTCTTTGGGGGTTTGCCACGCGTGCTGTTTTAAAGCAGGTGTTTGTAGACGAAGTAAGTCATTATCCGCCATATTAACTTATGAGGGACAAGAGGATTGGAACGGAAACAAACAATAAAGAAACAAAAATAAACTAAAAAGAAAATGATAAAGCTAAAGATAATAATTTCTATAAACACTGTAAATCCATATCTTCTATTTGTAAGCAAGCACTGTATAACAAACGCAAATAGCGGCCAAGGGGATCAAGTAACTTCACAACTGTTAACTTTCAAGATTAAAGGTTAAAACGGCGGTCTTAACTGCTGAAGCTCAAAGGACATCGCTAACGGCTAAGGTCAGACTGAACGTTGAATAAATAAAGCTAAGGGCACAACGCGTGGACAAACCCGGCAAAGTCGACAATGCGGACTCCGCGCGGCGACTAATTGCAGGACTAGCTGATAATCCGTCCGCAGCGGGCGGCCTCCAAATTAAAAAACCCCCGCGCAACTGTCCGGCCCTGGCCCCGGGATTACGCTCCCACGGCAGGGAACCACTCGCAGCCCCGAAAAACGAAGGGTGAAATTCTAAAACTTTGCGCGAAATTCGAAATCCTGAGATGAAATAGTAATTTATCAAAGGATTTTGAAAGTCCCAAGGAGCTATGTGAAGGATGGCTTCCCTTTATCGCAAATTGCAGTCGTGTGCTTATCGAAATTCCGGGAAACAGCGAAAAGAATTGGATAAGTGGGCATAAGCGATTTCACACAACGTTACTTGCGATCCCTTAAAGCCGACGTAATAACAAATTCTAAGTCATGTGATGTAGAATAACGGATACAAAGGATAATGTATTCGCGATGCGCCTGTATGCCTAAACGAATACAGCGGTGTATTAATATTCAAATGGCCTTTGGGCGACCGGTGCATTGGATCCCAGCGGCATTAGCCACTTTAGCATTGCATTGCGTCGCTAGTACCTCCGTAATGAGGTACGCCCTTTGTGTGCTCGCGTATCGCGTTATGCAGCAGCACTGGTCACTTGACAAAATAATAAATTCACCATTCAATTGCAATCTGCAGCTGCCGACTACGATGTAAAAAGCGATCTCGGGCGAAAGTTAATGTTTGATACGAAATTACCGCTGTAAAGGCTAGAGACCGCATCTGTTGGCCTCAAGTCATTTGGAGAGTTAGGAATAGATTAATAGCCCTCTCATCTTATTTTCCATCGGCTTGATCAGGCGTGTAGCCATTTCCTTCATAGTGTCGAACAGCTGTTGTAAAGGTTACGCCCTTATCCTGCACCTGCGCTCCCCTCCCCGGTTATATTGTCACTTCACCCCCGAGTGGCTTAATTACAATCCTATTAACGAAATCGTCTCATCGCTCTCCGCCGCCTGACATTTAGGGTTCAAAGATTCAAACAATTAATATTTGATGGCTCTCGATTTCTCCGTTCCGCTCCGAATTTTATTTATCCGAGCTGTGCCGATAACCGTTTTCGTACTGCACGTCATTCGTGAGACCGTTCAGATAACGATCAATGCGCTCGTCAAATGCAATTCACAACCCTGACATTCAGTATTTGTGATCCGTTAAAAAGATTCGTCGGAATCGGCCGAACACGTGCGAGGGTATAAATCCACAAAGGGTTCATTTTTTTCATTCATTGCCCAAAAAAAGCTACCGACAATTACCAGATTAGGACTGAAAAGGTGGGGTACGCAGTTTTTTCGTTTCAATCGATTACCGTTGGCCTTTTTCTTGTTCGGCTGAAGTTTTCTCGACGGAGAATGTTTTAATTAAAATCGACGGAAAGTCGGTTGTGGATTGTGGAAGGCGTCTCGCGTAACGGTAGTTGCAGTTTGTAATTTGTATGAGGCAGGCTGACTCTCAAGTGCGCTCAATATTAATCAGGGGTTCGTTAATTAACTGGGAGCGGAGCGGCCGCGGCGCGAACCCAACACCGTATGCGGTTCTCATCTGATTTTTTGATCTCGGCACCTGTTTGCGATGTCAGGGCTCAGAAATCATTTTGCGAAGCTTGGCAGTTTTAATAAGATCTAGTTTTTAAATCGGGGCTGATGACTGCGGATGTTTTGTGGTGGATGCGAGTGCTTAAAAAACAGAATCTACCATCCATAACTAAACGAAACAACCTAATGACCGGTGGGTAGATAAATGTACGTAATTTCGCGTCCGCTTAGCTGCGGGCGCGCACGCACGCGACTTGCGTCTGCTGAAGACCAGCTTTTTTTATTGACAAACCGACAAGCAAAAATACTCTTTACGCTTCTAAATACAGAGTCCTACATAGTCAGCGTATAATGACGGAAAGACGGGCTTCTTTGTGAAAACTCCTGTACCGTTATATTATGAAAACTGCTTCCGAGTTTGCCATTGTCGATACATTATTGTTATGATTGCTGACGACAGCCATAGGTTTTCGCAGAATTATAATGTGATACTGTCATGCGTCAAGGATATACGAGCTATACGGCATATCATCATTACATACAGGGTAGTTATAAACATTTTTTTTATATAAAATTATTACACTGAACAACAACTTTCTTGCCTCTCGTCCAAAAACGTTTTAGTGTGCTTCCATTATGGTGAATTACCTTTGTGGTCTAAGCATCAAAGTAACAAGCTTCCGCAGCTTGTAAGGGCAAAGCAAATCATGCAGGCGCCATTAATTTTTGTCCCGTCGAGGTAGATTGGCGCAGGCGACGCTCCTAATGTAATTACACCAGCTGCTAAGGGCTCCGACACACGAGCCACAAAGACGACAGAGATCGCAGGCCCGCGTCACACGTACCACAAAGACGACGATCGATCGAAACGTTCGTGACTTTTGTTCGCCCGCGAATGCACCACCACATCTGTTTCGTTCCTTTTGCCTCGCCTTGCATAATGAAACCGGCCCATTGTGAGGAAAACATCCACAAAAGAACACGTACCACGGCCCTGTATTTTATAAGAAAAAATAACACGCTCGAGGTCTAAAAGGTGGGCGTAGACCAGTCGGAAATGAGAAAGTCGATGCAACTGTTATGACATACGCGGTTCGTTAAACGCCATCGAAAATAAACAACGGTACGCGCTTTAACGAAGCCAATTGGGGCGTCAAATGCCGAATTATTTTTTGTACTGATAAAAAAAGAACTTATTTCAGTTGTCATGGTAAAGTCTTCAAAAAGCGGTCGTTAAGAAATTTCGTTGTTTCTAATTATAGAAGTTAGAAGATGTCATAACGATGTTGTGTGTAGAGTTTAGTAAAATAACAGCAACATTTAAATGTTTTTTAAAGGACTCGCAGCAGCATTGCATTCGTTAAGTTTGCATGTTCATTGTAAGGTAATTGCATCCGTGCGTTGGGAAACATTTGGCCGACATTGAGGTTTACCATCGACACAACTGTTCAATGTAAATACATTTCTCACCGCAGGATTATTATGTTACTGGCTCAGGTAACACATCCTTTCGCAATTTTAAATGTTACCGTGAATTCTGCTATTGATTTTTTGCGATATTCATTCTACTGGTTCTTTAGAGTTTTTTTGCAATTCATTTTTGAACCTGCAACCTACATTTAAACTGAACATCTAACTAATCTATCTCATTTAGACCCATTGCGTGCAAGTTCGAAATAAAATCTTTATTTGCAATTTGTAAGCAGATGCAGTCTCGATAGCTAGGGATCATACCCTGTGCATCGTCTGCAACATTTCCTGCACTCAAAACTGCATAAAACCGAGCGTGTTGCGGTAAGTGAGATCTGACTAACTAAAATTTAGCGAGGAGGGGCCATCGTAAAAAGTGTGCATTATAAATGCGGGTTGCGCCGAATCGCCTTCGAGCGCCTGCGCCGATTAAGTGCACTTAATATCGGCCTAATGTTGCCCGATGGGAGTCGCTTGAGGACTCCCCGCTACCAGCCGGGTCTTCATGATTTGATTTGGTGACGTCATCATTTTTAGACGCGTAGGGTGTAGAAGAAACTTTCGATGTAGAAAGACAAATAAAAAACCATGTTAAATAGTAGAACGTCTCAGATTAGAAATAGACAGAGAGGGAGACCGTATCTTCTAAAGAAGCTAGCCTTAGAGAATCCTGTAATGTTATCATTTAACTCTCGTTACTTTATCAGTACCCACTTTCTATCATTATGTTTATCAATTAAGCCAAATGTATTTTGATCGTGTCTTAGCTATGTGATAGTAGACAGTATCTTCATTGTATCTGAGATGAAGTTATCAAATCATAACACATTTTAGCCGCATATTACAACTACCAAAAATCTACAAAGAACATAATCAATAGCTGCAAGCAGTACCATGACAACGCGTCTCGAAAATGACACCGAACATTTTAATTTCGTAATTGGACTTCTAGAGACGAGGGGATCGCAGCTCGAGGCTGCAGCCCTAGGGCTTCGGCCCTCGCGTGCGGATCAAACTCTGACAGGGCAATCGCTCCCACAACCACTGCATGTGGTATTACCATAACAATTACGGTTGTTTGTGACTGTTAGTTGCGCCTTATTTAACATTCAGTTGTAGTTTGTTTCATCTGAACCATTCGGCAATTAAAATCATCAATGGACTGTTTTAATAATTTTATAACATTTCGTTTGCCATTCATAAGCATGGTTAAAAATTACAACTGTGGATCAAAAATCTTCCTTGAAAGTACACCCAAATAGGATTTAAAAAGGTTATCATCGTTTTGTTTTTTTAATCAATATTCATACATAGTGTAATGAATTCAAAACTTACATTTTCAAAAGACATTGAAATCGACTCTATCAAGAGGGAGATAACATAAGTTACTTGTAAGATGCTCATTAAGATGTGCAGCTTTTTAAGTGATGAGACGAAGGTAAACAGCCCTTTAATTAGTTGGCATAATTATAAAACAATAAAAACTAAACTCATCTTGTTTAATATGTAGCAATGTCACATGAAACCTTAAACAAAGGCATACTTCGTCAGCTCACGACCGGAACGAACTGTTGGAAATGAAGCTGCTCTTAATTATCATCCAATTAATCTGCCTTATCAGACACCGAGTGGCTTTTTGATATTAAACGAATTTCACTTTTGAAGCAACTTCGTAACTGTTGATGTAAGTTTGCAATTTGAGTTTTTGTTTTGGGGTTAATTCCGACACAAAGTGATCTGGAGGGGTTTGAGAAGGTGGATTTCAATTATATACATTGTTGCCACCATCATTGTCTTTAGGATAAGCTGCCAGTACGTTCATTTAAATGGCAGTTTTTATTCTACTTGATTCTGTTCTGTCATTCATTTTCTTTAAGATGGCCCTGGCGACTGCATATTATCTTGCCGCGCACCGAATACGGCAATTAAAGTTAAAAGCAATACTATGTTAATGTGCACCAAACTGATAAATGTTAAAACTTGCATTAACGTTTACTGCTAGCATACAACTTTACTGCCCCAAATGTAGACAGGGAAGATTACGAACTTTTAAGTGTATGATTTAAAATGTCACGAAGTAGTAACTTTGATAACAAATTATCACCAATATTTTTATCGCTACCATACTAAAAGCCATTCTTAATGGTTTAATCATTAGTAAAACGCTAAAAATGATATCTGAAAGCACTCATTACCGCTGAATGTAGCAAAGCAATAAAACTTTAATCGCCTCCATTCACAAGCAAAGTTCACATTTCGAAGTTGGAAAGTTTTCTAGTAAAAACTGGCAGAGTTAGAGACATTCAACACAGTGGAGGTCGTGTTTTTAGCGTTATGAGCGTAATTGAGCGTATACAGCAGGAATGCATCGTATAGTTAAGTGATGGCAAAGTCAGCAGTCGATGCTTCAGAGGTAAATCGAGCGTTGCGGTAGTCGAGAGCACCCGCGGGCGAATCTTGTGATGCGGCGAGACGTCTCGAGTGTCGATGCTACCTGTGTAGCCCTCCTCCATAATTAACGTAACGTTAGGGCTTCCTAGACGCGGTTCGAACGTTTACTCCTGTTAGTCTAATTAAAGAGAGCGGCAAACACGACGTGCGCGCCGCTCGGAGCATCCAATGTTACGTTCTGTCAACACATTATCCTATCTCGATCGCTAATAATAATAAGGATTCAGATCGTTGAATCGACTCTTGGAATCGCAGATGCATATCTAAGCAATTTATCTTGATTCTCCTGCAAATGATTTATTAGCTAGATCACGAATTAAAAAGTGCTTGCTTTTTCCCTGTCTATGGACCCACATGGAAGTGGAATGACGTGAAACGACTTGGACAAATAGGAAAGTTGTTGTAATATCATATCTGGAGTTGCATATAAAAATTCCTTGTGTTGAGGAGCAAGCGAAATAACTGTTGCCCAAGTAAGTGGACATGTCCGAGTCGGTGACGGTAAAAAGTTCAAGCTTGCGTCGTGAATGCCATCTGCAGAGCTCGTCAGGACATGGGGGAGCGATAAAAACGATCGCATCGCGCATGCGAATATCGTGTTACGACGCAGTCATACCAATGGCGTCCAGGATCCACTTACAGAGAGTGCTTATATGTATACTGCCGCTAGATGTGTGCGCGATACGGTGCTAACCGTGATAACAAAGCCTCGCGGTAATCGCTGACGCAAACCGCGTATCTACTACTCTACTGTTTACTCGACAACACGCGAATCGTGCCAATGACACGGACGCCGAAATTGGTTACATAAGGTCCCGCAAGGTCAATGTCGTCGCGGCGAACAAAGATCGCGAAAGTGGTCCAACGTTACGTAGCCGGCCGGCTCACACGGATAATTGCGATGTAATCGCCCGTAATCCATCCGCGAGGCTGGTTTCCTTTTACGGAGCGCAGCTTGCGAGCGCATAGAAGAAACAGCTGACCACCGCACGCGCCTCGATGCATATTAATGTCGCACCCGCGGCAAAAACACGAATAAAATCGAAATGTTACGATGAAATATCGAACCAGTTTTAGTGCAGATGCCTCAATTATGCAATTGTCGTATGCGAGCTACGTAAATCAAACTTGTAATGGATAATCGTTTTATTTCTTACCCTTTGTGTTTTGCCACCCGCCGAGTTTGATGTTCCTTCTTTGTACACGTCGCAGACTGTATTACATGAATACTTTTAAAATACGAGAAGGTAATTGCGATATCGAGTCATTGAATTTGTGCAAGTTAAAATTATTAAATCGACTTTCCGAGGCGTTTAATCAATAAAGCAGTCCCACAAATGCATAACATTCGTAATGAAAATACAAGTAATAATAAAACAAAACTTAATTACTGCAGGAGGGGTCCAATAATAGACATATTTCCACTCGGTGGGTTCGATTGGGAGGTTTGTGTGCCCTCGGACGGAGGGATCTCATTGTCCTCATCATAAGTGGAGGCCTGACATTTCTCCCCCGCGGAGTCGCAGCTGCCCTTATCATTATCGATACAATAAAAACTAAACTCCAACAACAAACTCCGTACGCAATTACGTGTTTACACCAAACACGCTCATAAGACAATTTGTGTTCACTTGTTAATTTTGCATTTTATCACTTTAGCGTTTCTCGATCACGCGCATTCCTATTAAATGTCAACATTTATGGATCTTTAATAGTTGATGAGATCGAGAGTGGGCAGCTGCTTAAGGCAAGTCTAATCATAGATTGTTAATGGATATTAGCTCGATAACCGACGGCGTGGTCGATGGGGGTTGGATTGGAAGCGATCCAAAGAGATACTTATGTGCGCACATAACAATCAACATACACGGCCATTCTTGTCGAGTCGATTACGTAAATAACTGTATTCAGTGCTTGAGGAATGGCTTTCGATAAATGTGTTACATTAGTTTTATGGTCATTTGATAGATTGGTAGTTTCTTTCATCTATCTATATTGATTAGGAAAGTAGTCTCTTCTTCTCACTCACTTAAGTTAAAGAAAAGCACTTCGTGGGGACTTCATTGATTAAATATTAGACGAATCATAAGGTTATCAGTATATTTTCAAGGATTTACGTAAGACAGAGCGGATACATTGATAGTGCATCCAATATATTTTCATCGATAGTATTGATGTGTGTGTCGATGTTTAACTAAACTGACCTATATGCTATCGTTCGATAGTATCGATTACAAATCGATATTATAAATGCTTTTCGAGGTTTACAATCGATAGTTCAGCACCGCTACGAACTCAAATTGAAACAGAAATAGTCACATTTGCATCTGGAGATGGACGGTTCATTATTCGTTTATCGCTTCATAGGCGTGCAATTTTGCTGGAAAAAATATGGTAAGCAGCAGGTGCCTTAGGTCGATGACGTTAGACCTTTCTATGGTCTGTCGCGTGCCCTGCGCTTGCACATGCTTCTTTATTAATGCGCTGGCCGCGGCACGGACACGACCTGTCAGCACCAAGCTTTTTACGAGCAGCATAACACAGACACTTTGTTTTAAACCTGCCTCTATTTTATGACTTCAGTTTTCTGGATGGATTTATGATTGCCTTTGAACACTAACTGAAGGCACGGAGGAAGACATAAACTAGGAAGTTCTTTGAATCTGCTTCTCGAACTTACGGTAGCTTTTTGACGGGTATAATGAGACAAAAAAAATTCTTAGAATAATTGTTGCAATAGAGTCCTAGAATCAATGTTTTTAAATGTATTTATGACTTAACCGGATTTCTAAGTGCTCAAGCTTAATGTGGTTTTATACATCACGATTATTACATAACAGTCAATATTTCAGTCAATTAATATTTACAGTACTAAAAGCATTTTACGACTAGATAAAATATTAGCAATAAATATCGAAAAACAAAAAGATCATGAGTTAAATGGCAGTTCAATTAGCGTGGAAATCTTTAATGGCTCTGAGTTTACTACAATATTCTCAGAAGTAATGACGCATTAACGCCTTCGCCAAACATCAAAGTTATGTTGTGATAAAACCACAGCGAAATAATAGAAAGCGTTTGCCATTACTTTACTACTACTGTTTATGAGAATTGACGAGTAATGATTCGGATTGTGTTTGAGAGGGAGCAGTTTGTTTACAGCAAGAAAGTTTGTATTTATCTTGAGAATTGAAGTTCCTACATTTGATTTTAAGTACGGCACGTGTAACTAACGTACAGCACAATACATATTTACGTTCGGCTTCCTGTTTTTGTCGTCACGTTATGGACGTATTATGCAAATCATTCTTACAAGATAACGCTTTTCGTCAATTCATTAAGCATTTATAACCGCACATTTGTGACCACAAATTTAGTCCGACTGTTTATCAAAGGAATAATAGCATTGTGAAAGTAAAGTCCGGTCAAGATGTTTACTTTGCTGTTTAGCTGTTATTAGTAACGCTTGGAAGTTTCACACCGGCAAGCGTGGCTGGAGGGAGCATGGACAGAACAGGTCCCGTGACTTTTTCCGGGACAATGGTGTTTCTGAAACCGGCCCTAGCACCTGCCTGGTCGCAAAGGGGAGATTCCTTGCTAAGGGTGCGCTTGTTAAGCTCCTTCGGGTGTCTCCGAGCGAAGAATGCAATTATAAAAACCCAGCAGGTCCAACGAGGGCAACGCCACAGACAAATAAGGAATGGGCTTCCGAATTCCATTGAAATATCAAGCAACCAGACGTTTAGACGTAACAAGAACGTTCATACCTCGCAACAAACATAAATACCGCTGGGACGGCCCGTAATTATAAACTGGGCGAGCCGAGGTGTCGAGATACCACGATACTATCGAAACGTTTCGTTTAGCTTTAACGTTACCGGCGGGTATTTAAACGGAGAATTTAATAAAATGGTCAAGCGGCCGCGTTGTCACACTGTCGATTTATCATGGCGTCGATGGCAGTATCGATACGGGATTCGAATGCACCGGCATTTTTAATATGTTCATCGTTTTAATTTAAGAAATATTCATCGCCTTTTTAAGATCTTGAAACGATATAGGTGAAAAATGATGATAAACTTATTTTAGGCTACATAAATACACGCAAATATAATCGTACTATGATACGAGATTTTCCTTCAAAAATTATAAATGTAACAAGCAATATACATCACAGCTGTCTGTTCTACAAAGCGGGATGTCATCGCAGACAGAGGTACGAAGTCATTGGACAGGCTTAACATGATACAGGAGGATTACCATCCCATTTAGGCGGTGCCTCTCGAATTGGGTTTCAGGCGCCATGAAATATTGATGCCCCTCCGTGAAGACGCACGTGCCACTTAAATATCGTGTCTCTGTCTGATATGAATTGTTGGCCGAATTGCGCAATGTTTACACAGCGATGGTGATGTCAAACGTGAAATAGTAATAAAGTAGTTCCATGATCTATAGAGGAAAATATCCTTCTTCAATTTATGTACCAAAAAAAATATTTTATAATTCTGTAGCTACACCTAAATAAAGGTATAGGTATAGCCTACCCGTATCACTAGAGCTGTGTGAAATTACAAAATACCTTCGTACATTAGTCAGGCCCTAATGAAAAGGGGACGGAAAGTTTGGTAGCGCTGTAAAGTTTGAAAACTTGGGAGGCTCCACCTTCGCTTCCAATACCCTTAATGTGAAATCTCCGGATTATGGACACTACAGGCGAAATGACGAGTCAGCCTGACAAATGACAACGAGCGTGAAGAAGCAAAATTAAACAATATACCGGATAAATAAAGGACCAAAAAAGCATAGCAGGACCATTAGGGATCCGAAACCGAAACGTACTCCCCTCATCTTTTACTGTTTTTGTGCAAGATGTTGAATATTAACTCCGGCGACATATTTGAGATTGTTCCAACTTCAGCTTCTGTCACATCATTAGTTTTGAATAATCACCTATTGTCCTGTCTCAGTTTCTGAATAATCAATTTTACGCTAAATTGTAACTCGTGTATCTAAAGATTTTTTCAATATTTTGATAATTTGTATCCTGTTTTGCTGGTGAAAATAATTACCGCTCCGTGCAGTGGATGCATGCAATCAAGCTGATAAACAACGTCTCACCCATATCCACGTTTGATTTGCAGACAAACAATAAGCTGAAATAAAAATACATTATCGGAGTGACGTGTGTTGAATAGGCCCCTTCATCGCGCCCTCTCTTAGGCCATTGCATCGGAAGCAGCAGAAATGCAGGATTATGAAGCAATCCGCCATCGGAGGGGCGCCCCTCCTCGTATCGTGTTCCTGGATTAATTGCAGTTTACCCCCGCACCCGGGGCAAATATTTCCGAATTATATCACGCGAAATTAGCAACCGTTGTAATGCTGAATTAATAATACCCTACACACCACACGGAAAGGTACAATCTTGCGGTGAAATTAAGGGCACTAAATAACACGAGCAGATTTTTGTAAGGATTTCCGTTAGCAAAAAAGAAAAGAAAGGCATATTATGCACATTGTGTCTTGACTCTTGCGGTTATTTTTAGCTTCGTACCGCAGACCAACCTATGTAAATCTATAAATTAACTAAAAGTTTTAAGCAAGATTCAATATCTTAATACAAAAACTATTAGAAAATATCGTTGACCGACAAGAACTGATAAATAAATATTCTTAAGGTATTCCAAAACTCACATCTTTCACCAGAGAAATAGCTGCAAATTAAAAAACTACTTTCGTCGGTGATTTTCATTAAGATGTAACCGGCTTAATCTTTCCCGTTGCTTCATCAATTAGTAACTATTGGAATAGGATTCTATTCGTGTTTAAAAGCAATTAATAAAATGGACGACTGAATCGGCCACTAAATTCTAGTCGGCGGTCCCAGTACACGGAATGCAATTGGAGATTGGACAATGCGTCGACGTCTATCTTGATAGATAGCGTCCAATAAATATTTGACTTAGCTGTCGAAGATGACCTTTCGGATGCCTCCAACGGCTCCAAACTTGTATTTTTATTAAAAGTGAGCTAACAACACTTCGAGCAGATCATCTACCAATAAGAATGTATTCAAATTGGAATTCTCGGCGTACGTCTAGGTCGGAAAGGCGAGCCATTGTCTAACGGCTATTTCCCGACGGGATGTTTCAATGGAATTCGGAAGACGTTATTCTCTATCTGTCTACACTGTCCTGACTACCGTTTATGTAAGGATTTTGTGTATGATGAGTAGGTATTCTAGTAGTCTAATCATGCAGATGCAATTTATAACACAAAAACTTGTAAGCAAAACACAGACGGTACAGACATGATTAGTATTTTTTGCTGTTACATTGACCTTTATCAAACCTTGCAGTTTTACTGCATCTACATGATGATGTCATGAATTCGTGTTATCGCCTCCGGCAACTCAATGAACGATTTGAGGTTTATAATTTAGATAATAGGATACGGACAAAACGTCCGTTCGAAATTATCTAATTACAGGTATTTTCCAAATCTGCTCAAAGAGACCAAAGAGCATGTTACAACTTACAAGATAAGTAAGTTGACTCAGTGAAGATCTTGTTTTGCCTCGGAGTCTGTCGACTTGTGGAAACATTGGTCACTCACTATCCTAATCATAAAAGACAGTGGAAGAGATAAAGATCGTCTCTTGGAAACAAAAGAGAGAGTATAATCACGGTCATAACAAAACAAGTAAGAAGCCAATAAATGAGCGTGGGCAGATGATTTTTATACCGAGAGATGAAAATAACCAACGTGTATGTTGGTAAATGGTGACGGCGATTAACATTTGCAAAGTCTTCGAATATTTATTTATATCAATAACTGATATCTATAAACTCGAAAGAATGTCAAAGGTGACAAGGCAGGTGCTGTAGCTGTGAACGCAGCTGCGAATCAACAACAATGTAGTTTATATCCGATATATTTCACAAATACAAATGACCCCTAGAATGGTGTCCGAGAATGCAATTAAAATTAAACGATGCCAATTACGACTTTTTAACACGAACTGACACAAAAAAAAGATCGGATTTGATCTTAAACAAAGGATACCTATAGCTTCCCAGAATGCTTGTAAATGGTGCTCAAGGAATCGATGAGCCTTGAAAATTGCGGTACAATAATCGGGGCTTAGATCGTTGGCATCAAATTGTTTAACTGTCTGGATCCAATGGGTTTTCGAATCGGAGTCATGTTCACAGGTAATAATGTTATGGCGATTCGTTTGTGTTAAAACTAGTGGTATTTTGGCCGAAGCGAAACATCGAAGTAATCTGAGAACACTGAAGTGGATTGTAGTAAATTTGAGTTGGGAGCGGTCTCTGTTGGTTACTTAGCCTGTTTCGACGGAGCAGCGATAATTGCATTAGCGGGGAACCAGTTCCTTTCTGCGTCGCACGCCCTTTGACTGCGCTGATTCTTCTTGACGGCAACACGAGAGCATCGTTGTGTGGGCGCGAGGTAGAAACCATTATATGGACTGCAGCACGCCTAGTTACCACAATGTGGCAACTTATGCAGTTGGTACGGAGGTTATTTTTCAACAAAACTAATAAGCGTGATATGCTGTAGACTTTCATTGGATTGTTTTTTAAGGAGTTCTGAAATTTGAATGGATGGTCTTTAACTTTATCAATATAGCAATAGTTATGAAATGGGTTATCTGAATGCCACAAAATTTTGAACAAGGAAGGAAGGAAAGTGTACCAACTTCCCTTTATGACGACGTTGCGATAAGTAAATTAACTACAATTTATTGTATCTGAGCACTTGGTTGGGAATTACACTAGCAACAATTTGATAGGTTTTTTATCCTGTAGTAGGTAGAATGGATTCAACAGCTGATATTTTCAAGTTGAGCGTTAACGAGGACAATTTAGGAGTAGGTAATATAGGTATAGGTATTAGCTTGTAGGTATTACTCAAGGTTGTTCACATTCCGCGCTCACCGAGGCTAGACTTGCGTGACCCGGCTGCTCAGAACAAGTAAAATACGAAATCCAGTAAAGCTGTTTTATGTACCGTTAGCAACATGATTCGAGACAGTTTAAAAACGGCAGGTTAAATTCGTGTTTCACTTTGTTGCATGCAAAAATGTAAGTGTTTATTTTTAAAATCAAAATGAAGAATTTTAGAAGTGACTGTAAGGTACTACGTACAAGATAACCTGAAGATTTTGTCATACCTCCTGTGAAGGGTTGATCGGTAGGTGGATAAGGCAAAAAAAAACCGGTTAAGTGCGTGTCGGACCCGCGCACTGAGGGTTCCGTGCCACCCTTAACTGAATTCAGGGTCCACTTACTTTCACTTAACGAAAACATCACAATATGTTGCGACAGTAAAAATAACTTTGTTTTTCATAGTGTTTGTATGAAAGACAAAGTTATATTTGCGGTTGACAAAAATGTGCAATATCTCAAAAACTACTGGTTCGATCTCCTTCAAACCAATTTTCGTTGCAAGTTTTTGTTGAGATCTACATCATATATTTTTTCCAAAATTTTCACTTTCTTAGTTCAAAAGTTAGATGGGGGGGGACGCCCATTTTACCACTTTGGAAGCGTCTATATCTCAAACCTTACACTTTTAGAAAAAATGGTTTTAGAAACCTCAACATCATTTTAAAAGACCTATCCATAGACACCCCACACGTATAGGTTTGAGTAAAAATAAATTTTTAGGTTTTAGTTTCATGTATGGGAGCCCCCCCTTAAATATTATTTTTTCTTACTTTTTGTATCTGAATCGGAAAGCGGTGAATTAAATACACCTACCTACCAAGTTTCAGCTATGTGATGCTTATAGTTTCAGAATAAAGTGCCTGTGACATACGGACGGACAGACAGACAGACAGACAGACAGACAGACAGACAGACAGACAGACTTGACGAAACTATAAGGGTTCCGTTTTTTGCCATTCGGCTACGGAACCCTAAAAAACGGGTATTACCAATGTCACGAACACGAAAAAAAAAACCCGACACGGCTTCATTGAGTATCAGCAAAACTCACGTCACGCACATTGATCATAACGTGTTAGGTACTAAATGAAAATCAATACAATGGCATTGGCAACTGATCGCTAAAAATGGAAGAGTTGCGAGCAAGACGAAACGAATTACGACAAATACATGACGGGTCCATGGTTTATGATCAAAACTGGTTTAGTCGTTGTCTCCGCTGCACTTCGCTTGCGCACTCGCACGCGTCAAGGCTCTGACAGTAAAAACATAAATAAACAATAATGAAAGTTGAACGACCAAGCCGGTGACTCAGATTTACCTGGTCCTGACCTGACCACAGAACATCACAAAAGAATCTCTAGCTAGCGGCATACATAGTAGAAAACAACGAACTTTTTAAGTTCATTGAAACACGGAACCCTAAACATACACTATTTAAGCCATAAAACCTTAAATTGAAAACTAGAAAAAGTCTACATATTTCAATGAACCCTACATCAAAAGCACTTGATGGGTAGAGTAGAGCTGATTTCTCAAATTGATTGATACCCACTTTAAAATAATGTTTTTTTATTCACAAACTATAAAAATTAAGTTATTATGACAAACGATATCGAAAAATAGATTACGATAATAGCTATGGCAAGTGATAATGGGACGGTCCAGTATTGGACTAAATTGATAGATCCTCATTTCGCTCTATCAGATTTGTCGCTGCCACAATGAATATTGATGTGCCAGGATCGTAAAACACTGTTAGATCCTATCAACGTCCTATCACGGTAACTGATTGATAATGATCTGTGATAGATTGTTCACCCGATATAACAAAAGTTACCACGTAAATTATACTGCTCTTAGTTCTAAAACTGCAAGCCCTAGAATCACAGTCCCGCTTAGCAGAAATCGCAGTTTTTATAAGACCAAAAACCAAAGGCATCCCACGTAAATGATACTGTGCTCTCAAAATTCTGGCCCCAACGCAGTCCCGCTAAGGCAAAAACAGCGTTTCTTGCACGTTCCAAAACCAAATCCGAGTTGAATTTCCCGTGGTAGGTAGTCGGGCATGCGCAGAGGGCCATTGCGCCCGCGCACTTCTAATGACAGGGGGAGAGAGGGGAGGGACCGGTCGCGGCCGCGCGGTGGTACGTAGCCCCCTCAGACTTGTGTGCTCAGCTGATGGGGATTAAATTCGGCTTCATTGGATAAAATATTTTAATTAACACTTATCGCGATAAAACGTATGGTATTTTTGAAAGATTGTAGATGATAAAGAGTATTCCATCAAAGTTTATCGTCATTTTATCAATAAATAAAATAACACCAGCTGGTTTATTAATTTCTGTTTAACCCAATCAATTCTTGTTATGTAGTTAGATCAGTTAATTTTGATGTCACTCGTTGTTAAAAATAGCACATAATTAGGAACTCTATTTTCTTAAAATTTTGTGATTTGTGAATGGAAATCTTAATCATCTTATTAGATTCTGAAGCTGACATTTCCAAATATCCATTGTGGTTACGACGATATTCTTTTTTGGTCGTGAGGACAAACACATCAAGCTAGCGGTATTTTATGCAGTTGTTATAACAAGGGTTTTTTTTAAATAGAAATGTTGCTTGATCTGGCAGCGACTGTACGGGCAACAGCACGTCAAGTTAAACACTGCGGTATCTTACGCAGTTGAAATAAGAGCTAGTTTGCACCAAAAGTGGGTAACCCAAGATGTGGTGGCGACTGTACAAAATAATCGTGTTGCAAGCACGCCTCGCAGTAACTTACCACACCGCGCCCGGGAACCCGTTCGGTGTCCCCCGGCGCGGCCGGTTAGAACTCCTAACTTTTTATTTTAGAGCTCACCCTTTGTGGCTTAGGTTCGCGTGAACGCCCTACTGCCTGGCCGCGTCGTTCCTTTTGTAACCCGTCAATTGTTCAACTTTCGCGCCAGACATTTTGCAGTTTTCTAAAATGGAACTATTCGGATGACGGAACCTGTAAATATGACGTTCAACCTTTTCGTGTGGCGTGGCACGCTGGCTCATTTTATGGAGAGGTTCAAACAAAGATAAAAGAAATAGCGATAAGCTGATAGATAACAGACAGCAGCCAATACTATTGATTTTATATCGTTCAAAGTTTAACATTATTTTTTATGTATAAATCAATGGTTTAATCTGATAATTAGTTTTATTAGTCCACAAAACATTTTACATATTATGAGAAATAGCCTACCTACTGGCAGCTACATACAGTGTAATTAAGATGACTGTAACGAAATTAATTCCTAATTAGAGTAATATATCAAGGGGCAAAAACTTCTTACAACTAGGTATTTGAGTGGCCTATTTCCTAGCTTGAAGCTTTCCGTTACTGTTAGCTGATCTGTAATCTAAAGCGATAGATAAGAATGGCAACCAACACCGGTGTCAAGTGTTGCACTATCAATTATTTGAACCCTTTGCAAGACCCTTATCTATCAGTACTTATCAAGAAACACTATTGGATAAAAAACACTGGCTGTAACTAACCCATTTGTAGGTGCCTAACTATTTTTTATTTCGTATGTTATTGTAGTAATCTAGTTTTGTATTAGCAATCATCAATCATCCATCAGTATCGAAAATTGCATTGATACAAGTTGCAACATTAACTCAAACCATAGTAGTTTACTCATGCTCTTTGTATCATATCGTCTTGTATAATTTTTTATGTTAATAAATGAAGAAAAATAAAGCATTGGCAAGGTTCAGATCAGGTTCAGATAACAGCGACCGGACCACATCAATAAGTAGGTATGAATCCTACTTAATATTAAAAAAGCTAGTTTGTGAGAACTGAGAATAGATGCATGGATTTATGTTTGTTACTTTTTCACACTGATACTTCTCTATGTTTTTTGATAAAACTTTACAAGTAGCTTTATTTAATATCGCTTTTTTGTGTTCTTGCCGCCCCAATAGTTTCTGCTTCATCTAATGGTTGACTGGTAGAGAATACTTTAAGCATTAAGTCCACCATTTGTATTTTATTTTGTCAGTGCGATAAAGTATAAAATAATAATATTACATTGGAGAAGAGACACATAGGCTATCATGAAATTTTGTGTCAAAAAAAATTTTAACATTTAATTTCTTAAACATGTTAGCATTTGTAGTTTGTGTACTTTATAAGAATTTATTTATAATATTTCTATTAATAGACTATCTTCTACAAAGGTATACATATAACAGAGGTTGGATAATTATTTGAAGTCAATGGTAAATATGGTTTGGATGATGCATTTCATTGTTTTAAATTTAATCATGTCATAATAACAGGTAAACCAAAATTTTCTGAGAATTACATTCCAGGATAATGTTTTAATTGATTTTAATTATAATTAACTGTGAACAGTGAGCTCAACTTTAGAGCATGCCAGATAGCACAGTTACACAGTAGCACAGAAAGAATAATAAAATGCAAACTTTTGCATTTTATTAGAATCATACTATTGGAAAAATTCAACATAAATAATAATTAAATAGAACAATTTAGCATAATGTAACCTACCTACTTTCACACGCTGTAAATAAACTATTATTAAAATGTTCACTGCACTTGAATAAATGCATAATGTTATTGTTATGTAGGTATGATTGCACGGGTTCAGTCAGTAGCCTTAGATATGAGATGAGTTATAAACAAACGGGATGACGTTAATAATTTTAACATTATATATTTTTAAGGATACAAATTATTTACAACATGTAATGGAAAGTTTTGTAACGTTCAGACCCTTACTGATGTTAACACACCTTTTTATCAATAAAGGCTGACCCAGATATAGGCAGGCAGTTAACTGATATTATCAATCTAGTATTTCAAGTACCGGTGACATTATATGGTTCCGTTAAATATAAAGATATATTTAACGTATGTGGTTTATTTAATTGAACAAGTAATATATGGTTGTCCGATGGTAGGTACCCTTCTAGGAGAATAAGTCAGAACATAGCAGTTGCTTACATGTGATCAAATCTCAAGAATGCTTTAGGTCATATTAAATTAAAATCTATTTTTATTATTATAGCCTTTGGTTGGACATAGCTGTTTCATTTATTCATACAATACTCTTTTATTCCATTTTTGTGAGTCCGTTTGCCAGGTGGCAAAGGCCTCCTCCAATCTTTTCCATTCTGGTCTATTCAGGGCCACTCTACTCCACGTTGTACCTTTTTGTTTCACAGGTAAAAAAAATCTATAAAAGTCTCAATATAATGTTCAAGATCGTTGAATCTACTTAAGCATTAAAATGATTGCTAGCAGACTGGACTGCTTATATGTCGGCCGTTCACGTACCATTTCGGGGGGAGTGCTGCAGAACTGGCCACTTTAGATTTGGTTTTAATTGTGTTTTGATTTTTAATGTAATTTATTTGATTTAATTATTTTTAACTAACATAAGGTCTACTAACAATCTATGAGTCATTGTTACTTTCAATAAATTAATTATCTATCTATCTATAAGCCTTGAGTGTACGCTCAATGACATCAAATTCTTGAAACCTGCATATCACACAGGTATTATTTCAATTATCATGTGTACCTACTCTGATAACTGCCAACTCAATCTTAAGGCAATGACTTTATTCAAGTTTTATCATATCAAGGAAAAATGTTTTATGATAATGACCAACTTTGATAATGAAACCAATTCCAAGTTCAATGATGCTGACAGTATGGTAGCCGTTGAATATTATTGAATTTGTTTCAGCGAGTAAAAGAGCTCATGTTTTATTAGGGCTAAGCCACACCAAAAAGAAACCATTTATTGACTCTTTAAAGTGATGAGCCAGTTTTATAATTTTATTCTGAGTTTATGGGTAGTTTTTTTAACTGCAATATTTATAATTTGAATGGTTACAAGAAATATTTTGTCTTTTACAGTATGCTACCTGCCTCTTTAATTTCTGCGCACTTCGGTTAGACTTATCAGACCGTTGGAAAAATGAATTGGCTATGTTGCACTAATTTACTGTTACTCATATCCATCAACACACAAAATAGATACCTAGGTCTAGGTAGGTAGGTTTAGTTACAATCTTAAACTAAAGAGCCGGTTTCACCAGAGACAAATGAGATCCAACCTATGGATAATTCAAAGGTAAGTTCATTATTAAGGTATTGAACCATATTGAACAGATATCACTAACTAGAATAATGTAAGTAAGTAAGTAATTAACCACTGATAAAGTAATGAAATAACATGATTTTTTAGTTGAGATAGTGCAAAATTGGTGTCTTATTATGTAATAGACTGACATGGTGCAGATGTAGTGTTAGGCATATTAATTTTACTGTGAAGGTCGGTTTGAATGTGAGGAAGGATGTGTTAACAGAACATACATTGCTAATTCATTATATATGCGTAAGTAATCAGATGTTTTGGAAATGTATTTCTGTTCTACGTCATTAAAATTAAGACATTTTGCGTGAAACCTCATAAGACGAAATAAGAACAACCTGTCGAAGAATGCGCCGTCTGAACTGCCTCATTTCATCGCAATTTGTTACTATTACGAGCACGACTCAGGCCGATTATTTAACAAGTCAAATGCTCAACGACGCGACGAGCGGCACAGCGACTATTCCGAGGGCATTCAACCGTGCCATCACGACCTAGCAACACCACGGTTCTCCACAATGACCATGACATCTAAACAACAGCCTCCGGTTACTGGAGCATTGACTTCGACGCCGCCGCCAAAACTTTGGCGGCGACCTTTTATTTATTTACTAACATAAAACAACTCCCGCTCACCTGTCAGACGACTCGGAGCTGTCGTATCTGTCGAAGCATCTCTTCTTCCTGTCGCCGTCATCGAACTCTGCCTCGCGAGATTTTCGGGAATTCGTCGTGACGACCGCCGTGGAACGATACGCGGTCACGCCGCGCGTATCACTTTTCTCACACGAATCACTCGTTTCAAGTTCGGTGTAGAACGATAACTTCACTCTATCGCCGTCAAATGTTTCCCCACAGCACTTTTTTGAGTCACCATGTCCGGGGCCGGGGCGCGGAATAAGTTAATTCGTTCATTTGTTTCGGGCCGGTGCGGTCTTCGGGCGACCCATCCGCCATCTTTGAGCGCACGAGTGTTTTGTAGACAGTTTCTGTGCGGCGCCGCCTTCAGCATGGGCGCTGCGGTCGCGCGTCGCAGCGGCGGGGCGCAGGGCGCGGGCGGGTGTGACGTCACGGCGGCTGCGCGGCCGCGGGGGCAGAGCGCGGTGACGTAAGGGCCCCGCCCCGTGCATGTGCAGGGGCGCTGTCATTGGCCGCGGGTTACGCAACGCGCAGGCCTATTCAAATAGCCGAGGAAGAAGGGAGCGTAGGGCCAACGCTATAGGGACGGGCCCATCCTGCCCTAAACGTAACAAATAATGCAGCGTAATGACCGTGCACCACACGCACACACGCATCCTCTCCCGCTCTTGTGTGGCCGGGAACAAGTGTATAGAAATTAATGACACGTTTCACCCTTTAATTTTTCCGCATTTGTCATCCGATTCAAAATAATTGGATAGTCAGTAACCAAGTTCACTCGTCATTATTCTATCAGATCTGATTAGTAATAATTATTAATGTAAGTAGGTAGGTAACACAAATTAGGAAGGTAGGTTTTTTTCAGAAAAGTAAATATTTTTTTGCTAGGGATACTAAAATTCACATAGCAATTTTAACAAATACCTACAAGGTAGGTCAACTAATTTTAAAAACTAGATGATAATTACCTTCCTACTTTACATAGATAGGTATTAATTAATCAAAAACTTTATTTTTTAAAATATTTAACTTCACCAAATTCCAATGGTATCTCATACCTACATAATAAACATACATAAATGTCAAATTGATAACCTCCTTCTTTTGAAGTCGGTATGTTTATTAGAAAAAGTGTTTTTTCCAGTTGTATTGAAGGTTAGGTGTCGTGACGGAAAGGTAGATCCAGTAATACCTAATGTTGGTTCTGAACTTCGACTATCTTACCATTAGTAAGATAGTCGAAGGTATTGCAATTTGCAATAACAATCAATAACTTGCAAGTAAAATATTATAAAAATATAAAATGCATAAAAATACGTATTAAATATAATTACTTAGCTAAAATGCCTACCCAACGAACTACATACATGCCGCTTCTCCCACTCAATGATTTTAGGTTCAAAATACAGGGTGTAAAAAAAGTACGAGCCAAATTCAAGGGGGTTGTTGTCATTCGAGAATATAAGTAATACAAGAAAAATATTTTTTCAAAAAAATTACTGTTTATTCTTATGATAAGTTGCCCAAAAAAATAGTACCTTCCCAAGGCAGCAAGGATTTAATTAAAACATTATGTATGCCTACAAAATTGGTTCAGCCGTTTATACGGATATACGGATAGAGTTTACTTTTGCATTTAAAATTATCAGCGGGGGTGCTACGGAGACGGAGAGAGACAGGCACCCCAAAAAGAAAAAGAAACAAAATGAAACAAGAGTCTGGTAGCGCCCTCTAGTTAAAGAAGCATGCTACTCGTGAGCAGATGTTCTTGTCTGCTAGTCTGCTTTTGGATTGAGTTGCTTATTCAAAAGCTTGAACAAGCTAAGCGAAGCTTGTGCTTACTTAGACCTTGCTTAGAAAAGCTTGGTTATGGCAGTGCTGTGATATACATACAATGCAAATCAGTGAAAACAGTAATATTATTAGATTCCATTATTTAGATTCAGGTTCAAATCAATTTATGGCAATCACACAATTTAGGTATGGTGTTACAAAGTATAAATTGATAGGTAGTACAAGCTAAAAGTGAAGCATGCATTGACTTTTCTATTCAGTGACATAGATGTCTATTTTCAGACAAGTTTTTTTTTCACCAGTATTAAAAAGTTCTAGTTAGCGTTATCTGCCAGAGACTTCATACGAAATGACGTTCAATTTGAATTATTATTTGCATACTTGTCGATGATGCAATAAACCCTTACAAGTGTTAAAATGATTATTATTACACAAGCAAGCTACGTACCTAAATCGATCGATAGAACTTTGGATTAAGACGACATTGTTATGTAAAAAAAGAAAACCACATTTTTACAAGGAATAATATATTAATTTATTTATTATATTGACACAAACACAACACTCAAAATACTTATTTAAAAAATAAATCTGATTACTATTTTTAAACAATTTGCTACTGTAGGATTATTAAATACATTATTAAAAAAGGATATACATATTAAAATTAGCTATTAACAATACATATATTATTTATTTGGTACAGAAGAAAGATATTTTTTTCTCTACTAGAAACCAGAATCTGTTGAATGGAAAAAATAAAATATAAAACAGTTTTCTTGTAGGTGGTATGCTCCGGAATGGATTGTTGATTGTGGAATGATATATTGTACTCGTTATTTGAAATATATATACAGGATGTTATTGCAAGGGGGTGCCAAATTTTTGGAGGTGAATGAGACCGTCAATATGAACAACTTTTAATATAGGGTCATGGTCAAAATCTTAAATAAAATTTTAGGTTCCCCATACAAAATCAGTTACAAAATAAAATTAATAATTGAACGATGGTCCCTTAGTAAAAGTTGTTCATATTGATGGTCCCTTTCACCTCCAAAAATTTGGCACCCCCTTGCAATAACACCCTGTATTTTTATAACGCTCAGTTAAGTACATAAATATGGACTGTTATTTACGAGTATACAAAAATTATTGCATTACTCAATTGGCTCAAGTATAAATACTCAATTAGATTTAAAAGATAAGCTGTACAATATAATTTAAATAAAATAAATTAAAATTATAATTAGTCACGAAATAAAAAATATATAAGGTACAGACAGTAAAGGATGTAATAATTCAAAATTTTAATTAAGCACTAAAATATATCTGTCACGTACAGATTCACAACAAAATTTAGTAAAATTTTTGTATAAAAGTAATATTGAAATAGCACCATTACGTAATAGGCTAGTTGATTTTTTGCAAAAACTGCAAGAACTTGATAAATAAATACCTTACATTAGTAAATATTGATGGAAATATTTAAAAAATCTACATTTAAACATGGATTATTTATGATTTGATAATTTCAAATTGAACGGGCCTCAAAAACGCTCGAACTGTCATGGCGTCATAAATGACGTCACTTCTTTAATCGATAATATTTTTGACAGCAAAATACTATGGAGAGTTGTCTATGACAGCAGAAAAGCCCGCCATCGTACAAAGTGTGACTTCACATCCCCTGATAGGCGCTTACGATCACGTGACCAAATGTGTGTTTTGGACAACGTAATTATTGAAATTTCAATAACACTTATTTCAATTAATGAATGAATTCGTATTTTTTTATCTTATTAATTTGATCTTAATAGAAACTAGCCTATTGTTTAGTTACTCGCATTTACAAGACTTATTATTTTGTTCGACATTTCATTTACTTAATACTGAACTTAAAATATGAAATATACCTTATAAACTACTAAGTTTTCACAGAAAAAATATAATCTCATCTGAAAAAGAAATTTTCTTTGATATTACAAATAAGTATACTCATTAAACCATATTTAATTAATTGTGGTCTAAGTATAAAATTATGATATTGTCTGTCTTTCATACGTAGTTTGTAATCTCTAAAATAGAACAACTTGACCGTAAAGGCTTCTGCCTACTATATCGTAGCAAAAGTAAGACACTGTTTCCACTAGACCGTTCCGTCACCGACCAACAATGTCGCGTGTCATGCACAGAGCGTGGCAGCACCGGCAAAATAATCTCTCTCTCTAGCTGATAGCTACATATAAATGTGAGACAGAACAGTTACTTTTCGTGTCTGATACGCTCTTATTTCGGTCATGGCATGGTACAGTGTAGTGAGGCTTTAGGCTAAGTTTAAAAAACTGAAAATTCTTTAGTCACCCGAGTAGTAATAACGTATATCCTAGACTTCAGTTTATCTATTCATTTTTTTATAGTTTACAAATGAGTAAACTGGCGTGTTTGGCGTGGCGTGTTTAAAGCACGTTTCTTATGTGCCTAAGCACATAAGAAACGTGCTTTAAAAAGTGAAAATGCATTATTAGGACTTACTTATATAAATAAATCAAATAATATTTCATCGCAGTTTTAGAGAAAAAAAAAAAAGAATTGTAATAGTAAAATAGTAAAAAGGAATCAAGCAATATTAAATTAAATATGTTTACTTATAAACAAAAATCGTATTGATATGCTGGCAAGGTTCGCTTTGTCTGATTAAGCGATTAACACGTTCCGGGACACTACTCCAGACACAATAGATGTTTTATTGTTTTCACGCCTGTAGGCGGGCACTGTCCCGGAACGTGTTAAATTCAGTATTATCATGTATAATTAATTATTATCATGTGATAAGGAGTTGTTTACAAAAATGCCAAGACCATGTACGGTTTCTCTAAAAATAGCTGAAAATATGAAAATATACAATTTTTAGGTAATTTAAATAATAAAATAATAAACTTTTAAAAACCCTGGCAACTTCTTATGTCTATACTCACTCCGAAAACATGTCGAATCGTGCAAAAAAGTTAATATGTCAATGTCATATGTCATTTTGCTTAATCTGTCAATGCCAAGTGTCATTTTGCTTTCCGCTTTCGATATTTTATAATTTGCAGATACAGCTGATTGGCTGACAGGTATTTGACAGATTTATTAGACATCATGAAATATAGCTAGAATGTATTATTTTAAGTTACGTATTACCCAAAAATTTTAGATTTTACGGACGAAAATCCTTTGATTAAAGTAAAATAGCGGAAGATAGGTGACGCGCTACTCGATCGTGGACCGCTAAAATCAGGCCCCCGTCGCCTAATTGCCTCCAGTTGCAATCGGGATTGCGTGCGCGGATGACATATGTGAGACGTGTGACGTGAGGTGAAAATAATTATTTTTTCGGGTTAAACGTAACCAAAATGCCTTCGTGTGATTTCATACGTTGCCCAAACCATTCTAAAAGGAATAACTAATCACATGGAATCACATTTCACTGGTAAGTACACGAAAACTTTAATTTCTAAATTTATTTGTAAATTCAGTCTCTTTTTTGACGGCCATTTTTAGGGCGAGATAGAAATATACGATTCATTGATGTGCGACCAGTTAGGTATGATGATGATTGATGACACATAACGCAACATGTGCTGCTTGTTGACATTTTGTCTACGCGGTACCGTTAGCATAAAATGTCGATCATAATAAATTTATATAATTTAACTTTTTTTAATATCAGGTATTGATTGTTGCTTCTTTATTGTAAAATGGTATTCAACTTCAATAATGTGAACAATAAAATAATTATCTACTCAAGTTTGTAACAAAAATGACTGTATTATTGTGAAGCTTTTTTAAATTCACTCGCACATAATCTGTATAATTGCAGGTCTCTTACGGATACATCGTTGCGCGACGTCAGCGCCATTTTATTTTTTTATTTATTTTATTAATCATAGCACACAGAACAGATATCAATCATAAAAGCTTAAATAAACATAAAAGCTTAAATAAAGCCATCTACTCATCATGGCAACTGCAGCGGGCCAAGTAGTTATTCATTACAAAATAAATTAAACTTGGAAATCATTCATTGGATGGAAATCATGTTTTAACAATAAATATTTAAAAAGAAACTTATATTTTGTTTTATTTTTGGTAACCCTACTCACGCCAAACATCGTTCAACATTTCAAAAAAGTAAAGTAATAATAATAAGTAATTTATTAATTTTCACAAAAAACATGGTACACAATTTCACTCCGATTTGTCTGCTAACGCTTCTTGATTCTTATTGCAAGGAGACGTCAACGTGACAAGAGACATCTCGAAGCGCGCGTTTGTTTCGCTCGCACTACCGTCGTAAGAAATGGGTTTGTCTCTGTCGTCAGTAGCGTAAAGTTAAACAGCTGTGTAGGTCATCTTGTATGTAGTAGTGAGTAGTGCCATTTTTTAGCTGACAATTAGTATGACATGCCGTATCTTCCGCTATATTACTTTAATCAAAGCGAAAATCATTTTAAAAATGATTAAGCTTTACATAAGTTATTTTCTAGTGTCATGTACAAGGTGTTGGCATTTTCCCCATACAAACGAAAACATCTCCTTTATTGTGCGGCATGGCAGTATTTTATGTTATTCATCAATTTCACAAAATTAAAACGCGGGCGCATTGGCCGATGCGATTCGTATAAATTGTACGTTTATCATGAACTAGCGGTCCCCTGCGACTGCGTTTGCGCGTTTTGAGTTTGCTCCCTCCCGTCGCAGCGTGATAGCCTAAAGCCTTCCTCGATAAATATAAGCTATCAAACATGTTACTTTTTAAATCGGCCCAGAAGTTTCAGAGTTAAGCTTAGTTTAGTAAACAAACAACCAAAAAACTCAACAGCTTATTATATACAGGTTGTAAGAAAAAGTACGAGCGAAACTTAAGGGGTTGTTGTCGATCGAGAATAGAATACAGGAAAAATAAAAAATAAAATTTGTACAAAAATACATTTCTATAAAATGTTCCTGTTTTCTAGACGCGACTCTTAACCACCCCTTGAATTTGGCTCGTACTTTTTTACACTCTGTGTAGAATTTTAGGGATCAGTGGACATTTTACCTTATAAATACTGTTATTCTTTCTTATACAGGTTGTAAAAAAAAGTAGGAGCCAAATTCAAGGAGGTTGTTAAGAGTCGAGTCTAGAAAACCGGAAAAAAATCTTGTAACAATTTTTTTTTTCATTTTTTAAATATATTTTTCCTGTATTCCAAACTCGAATGGCAACCACCCTCTTGAATTTGGCTCGTATTTTTCTTTACACCCTGTATATAATATTAGTATAGAAGATACTTTTTGTATCCAAAGAAAGTTACTGGCATATAAGTAGATATGCCATAGTACCCTGGAGTTGTGCAACCTAGGTCCAGAGGGCGGTAGGCATCATCCCCTCCATAGATGTATTCCTGGGTGTGAGCAGCTCATTACACAGGAAGTCTAGCGGCAGATCCACTAAATACCCTCGTATCAGTTCCAACTTCCGGTTGGCAAGTGCCCTGTCTGAGTGCCAGAGGGAGCGGCTGTTCTCTTCTTGGTACTTCTTGAGCTCGGTGAAGGTGTGCACGGAGTTTGTTGGAAGGCAGTGGAAAACCTGGGGATTAAGAATAGATATTAGTTAAATTACTCTACTAATACTTGGTGTTTCCTGTAACGTGTCAAGCCGATGCGTGGTGATTGGTGACCACTATTACCTGGCAAATTAACCCCTATATAGCATTTAGAATTTAGAATCATTTATTTGCGTTAAAATGGGGTACACATATTTACAATACGTATGTGTAGCAGTTTTTGGTAGTTATTGACATATTTTCATAAAAAGTTTCCTTGCTAAATGTATGGACATACAATATTATATCCCTTATTTTATTGCTGACTCTATAGACCATGCTATGAGGATGTATCAGGGATCTTTTAGGTTTATTATTTCTTAGGTAGCCTAGATATAATTCCAGATACGTATAAGTATCAGTATCAGTAATCTATCAGTCCAACAGGTTTTTTTACTGCTCATCTAGACACTTAAAAAATATATATGCAACTTACCTCTTCATAAACATCAGTGTTCCTCTTAGACGTGGCCTGCCATAAGTTTCTATAGAACTCATCGGAGCAGGGGTCGTCGATATTAATTCCGAGGTAGTCCAGATCTTCCTCTAGAAGTCCCAGGTGTTCGCGGAACAGCCTTTTCCTGAGCGCCCCTGCAACACGACCGCTGGGTAACGCTTTGCCGTTCATAGTACCATCGATAAACTGCTCGTCCTGAAAATTAGGATGAAAATGAGATGAGACTATTACCTAAAGTATTTTTAGTTTATTTTTGTTTTTATAGTGTTTTATCACCATACAAACTTAATAATATAAATTGCACTTGTAAAAAGACAACTGTGAACCTGTGACAGACGAGGAATTGAACCCCGTGTCTTACGCAATCCGGGCGTATGCCTATACCACTCGGCCACCGTCACATTAACAAGCTTGTTGAATTTTGCAAGTGCTTTTTTAACGCGTAGGCTGCGTGACATCATCAATGTTGTGAGATTGCTCTCACAATATCCGAAGGAAAATATTATTATAAATATTTTAACCATCAGTTAAGATGATGAAAGCCAATTTATAGTTTATTTTTGTTTTTATAGTGTTTTGTCACCATACAAACTTAATAATATAAATTGCACTTGTAAAAAGACAACTGTGAACCTGTGACAGACGAGGAATTGAACCCCGTGTCTTACGCAATCCGGGCGTATGCCTATGCCACTCGGCCACCGTCACATTAACAAGCCCGTTGAATTTTTGTAAAAATATTTTCTTTCGGATATTGTGAGAGCAATCTCGCAACATTGATGATGTCACGCAGCCTACGCGTTAAAAAAAACACTTGCAAAGTGCCTCTTAATACCCAGTCAAAAGCCTTTCCTAATATTATATCTTATTTCTGCCAGTACTGATGTTGCTGCTACCCAACATCCGGGGAACTCTTATTTAGCTAGGGATGAGCTGTAGGCTACCAGCGGGATCACAGGTGGCAGGATGAACGGCCTCCAGATATGGTGGTTAGCTGCGAAAATGTTGAATAAGCAGTCCCCGAAAAAACAGCGGCAGGATTACTAGAATGTAGTATGGAGTCTAGTGGGATGGGCTTCTCTATTAAAAAAATAAATAAAATATTCAGTGACGGGTCTGTGCAATGGCGAGTAAGAGCCGCCATTAAATAAAGATTATTTAATTACACAATTTAATAATTTAATTAAAGATACAATTATGAGGTCTAAATTAAAAAAGCACTTTGGATGGTTGTGTATTCGGGTATGATATATTATAGATGTTTACAGGTACAGGAAAGCTTTCGTAGTGATTACCGAAGCTACGCAACTTAACAGCGCGGTCGTATCTGGATGGGTGACCATTCAGACCTCATAAGTGACGTCCATCAGGAGCTCCGTGCGTCCCGGCTAATATTAGTCTTTAAGCCTAATCAGAGTTCCTAGGGGCGGTTTAATAAAATTTGACAGCAAGGTTGGTAGCTTTTAAATACCCCTTTATCAATAACAACAGCCCAGGTGGCTCATATCACCTCATACATAAGGTTAACCTTTGCCCAGCAGTGGGATGTTTACAGCCAAATACTTTACTTATTTACATAACCATAAAACGTATTCATACCTCAAGTAAGACTGCAATCTCCGAATCCCTAGTCCCAACCATGGACCTGTCATTGATATTCGCGCTGCCACAGATAATTATCTTGTCATCGGCAATCAGCAGCTTGGAATGAACATAGACAAGTTCCGTGATTGGTTCGCCGTCAAGAACCGAGTGCGTGCGTAGACCGTGGAAGGTTATGTACTCTGATGGGTCTTCGATGCCGGCTTCGTAGAGACGAGTGAGGATTGCTTCTCTGCTCCTGTTGGGTGATAGGTTTTAGTAAGTTATATAACCTTAGTATGATAATGACATTGATAACTCAGCGATAAGCATTGTAGACTGCTTTCGTAACTACAATGAAATGCGCGTACCACGAGACAACAGTTCGAACGACTGCTGTAAAACTCTGTGTTCCACAGCGAACTTATGTTTGTTTTAACTACTAGAGAGCTAATTTTTATTTTGTTTTTATAGTGTCTGGCCACTATACCAACTTAATTATACATATAAATTGCACAGCCAAGGAATCTAACCTTGTGTCTTTCGCTATCTGGGCGCATGTCTATTCCACTCTGCCACCGACACAAGCGTAAAACACAGAGTTCGATTTCTATTATGACATAGTTACTTTTTACAAGTACAAATTGTGCCAAAACACTATAAAAACAAAATAAAAAGAAACTAAATTTCATATAGATACTAAAAAGCTATGTTAGATCACAAGTACCTGCATATACTCTGATAGTTCCAATGAGTCACAGCGTGCAGCGAGGTCCCGGACGGTGCTCCCAGCTCCCCTTCGAAGCCGGGCAGCAGCGGCATCACCACGAACACTTTGAACTTCTCGCGTCTGTTGTGCGCTGACATTATGCGGTTGAAGAGGGCCTCGCCAATCTGCAGACAAATAACATTATTATCTTACGTAGAATTTTGATTCCCTTAATAAATAAAAACTTTAGATTATGTAAAAATTAAAAAAATATATACTTATTATTATTTCTAATCTGTGAAAGAGTCAGACGGCGTTTGTTCAACGAGTCAGTCAGGGACTAAGGGTTCCATTGTAATTTTCTTAAACATTTATTGCATTATGTTTCGTAAAAATACTTTAAATTAAGAAAATATTTAATTGACAGCATATTATCTTACGTCGTAGACATTCCAGCAATGCGCACTGATAGGTTTCGATCTACATTTCTCATGCGCACGGCTAGGGAGTGGAATTCGCTGCCGGCTGAAGTGTTTCCTAGACATTATAATTTGGGCGAATTCAAGAAAAGAGTGAATAGGGTATTACTAGTCAGGCATGATCCATCCTAGGCCACATCATCGATTACCATCAGGTGATATTGGGGCCAAATGTCTGCCTAGACACTATAAATAAAAACTGATGCCATTTATAAATCTACTGACATGTCATGTATTATTTCATTTTAAATTTTTGGGAGACTTACAGCTAAACCATGATCGCCTAAAATCTATAAGTACTAATATTTCAACTACCTCGGTGGCGCAGCGGTTAGAGGGTCGCATTTTAAAGCCACGGCTGCGCCAGAGGTCCCGGGTCGGGCCAAAAATATGTACCTGGGTTTTTCTGTTCAGAAATTCTCAGGGAAGCCCGGATTTTGGAAGTTGGCGGTGTTTCACCCCCGTGCCTCAGAAAGCCCGTAAATCCGTTAGTCCTGCGCTTGATCTCTCCGGTCGTGTCAGATTGCTGTCCCATCGGGCTATGAGATTGAAAGGAATAGAGAGTGCACCTGGGTTCGCGCACACACTTGTGCACTATAATATGTCCCGCGAATTCGGTTAGTGGTTGTGACTGGCCACCGTAGTCGAAATCGGCTAGGGGGACTATTTATTTCAAGCTGACGAGTTTGTTTGTTTGAACGCGCTAATCTCAGGAACTACTGGACAGATTTTATTTATTAATATTTTGTGTTTGAAAGCTTGACAGAGACAGAAAGACGAGTTGACTCTGTGGTGTAAGATTTGACGAGTAGCTCTAGCTGTCCTTCCATTTTGTTTCGCACATACAAATATTTGTATTTTAAACGTACCTGGTTCCGAACATTAGTGTTGGTCCGAGACAGCGTGATGAAGAACTGGTTCTCGATGTAGACGTAGTTCTGCGCGCTGGTGATGGTGTTCACGTACGCCTCGTGGATGCTCTGTTCCACAGTGTCAGGGTCGAGGAAGCCGATTGACCAGCTTGACACACTTCGGAGCACCTGAAAATATTATTCATATTTAAATTTAAAAAAAAATAGCAGCGTTTTACCTGAAATAAAACGCATATTAACCCATTAACGCCCAAAATGAAACTGCGTTATATTCTTTCGATATATTATTATGTATTACTTTAATAAGGATTAAATTAAAGGAATATAAAGATAAAAAATAAAAAAATGTTATAGGTCTTAAGTTTTAAGGGTGTACATAGCTGTGTACAATGAGCGTATTTGGAGTGAAATTGTTTGAGACAACTTTACTCAATGCACAGCGTTTTCATACATATTTCGCAACGCCAGCGGATTCGCTGGAGACAAATAACACATCGCAGTGGGTTTTCAATGCGTTCTGGGTTATGTCAGTTGTTGTTCCGCTCTCCAAGCACACCTGATGATGATGGGCGGGTCTTTATTTTTGTTGGATAAGTAAGCCCGTGCAATCATTCGTCTGAAAGATAGCTGGTCCATATACGTTACCTCTTCTTTAGCTATACTGAGCATAATATGCAATCGCCAAGCCTTTGATATAGCCATATCTAGCAAGTATGTGACAATAACCCACCACCATTTCTTTCCTTTTATGGATATGGGATAAAGGCTGATAGACTGATCCATTTGATCAACTCCACCCATCCAACTATGTCTTTTACTGAGGCCAGGGGACATTTCTCTGTTCTATTTTCTCTGACGGTACCTGTGACTCGGAAACCTAGTTCACTCAAATCTTGCAATAGCTGATATATGGTAAAAAATATATCGAAATATACGATATGATCTTTAGCTTCTAAATGCATTTTAGCCAGCAAGGATTGCACCACTCTTGCACCAAGAGTATCAGCAGTAGCTTCTGCAGATTTTCCGCAATAAACGTCGAAGGAATAGCAATAACCATCTGAGCTTGTTGCAGCCCAATTTCGATAGCCAGATCGTACCGGTTTTCCTTTTGTAAATTGTTTTGATGGATGACGCCCAAAGTATTTGATCATGAATTTGTCAACAGACAAGCTCTCGTGGAAAAACTCTCCACTGACAACAATTTCGCTGAATCGAATTGCATAACAATCTGACGAACGTCTGAACGTCTCGTGGCAAACTTGAAGATGCCAAGTCATCTTCATTACCCTCCTCCTCGTCACTCACGATGGCGGGATCCGGTGGAACTAATACCATTTCATACTCCATATCATTACTGTCTTCAGCTAAAATTGACCCTAAAGCTTCTTCGAGTCTTTGATAGTTAGTAAAGGCACGCCTAATTGCCATTGTAACGTAAACGTAAGTCTGAAATCAAAATAAATATAATTTTTGTATCAATCTGCCCATTGTACCTGTCTGTGTACAGTGGAAGGAAAAAGTCATGGTTTACAAGTTTTGTAGTAAATCTCCACTTTTATTTTTTTGTAGCTAACACAAATATTCACTTTTTCAAAATAAATACAAAAATTTTAAAATTTATCACTATTTCTAATAAAAAACAATATAATAATATTACCTTTCACGACATATTCGGATTCAGCACTATAAAACAAAGTAAATGACTTTTGTTTTCGCGCTACCGCTAATATTTTTTTATTATTTGAAAGCTGGTACCAGCTTATTGATTTTAATGTGCTATAGAGAACCATTACAGAATAATACCATACCAAATATTAGACTTATCCTAGCTAGACTATATTGCGTCTAACTTTTAAATCCTTAACCGTTGCCAACCGTAGCAAATACGTGTCATCCTGTTTCGAAATATGTAACTTCATCCACACTTACCATAAACAATATGTATTTTTTTATTGATTATATGGCTGTACCTGAGCAGGTACAGAGGGCGTTAATGGGTTAAAATACTTACCTAATTCGAGGCTTAAATATTGAGATAGGCACATCCGTTTCCCGTAGTCTTTTAATTATTTAGTTCCATTTTTACACTATAGGTGGCGTGTTTCCGGTGTCTCACAGGCAGTTGGCGCGTTTTTATTTTACTTAACTTTAGACACGCCATTTTTACTCATTGGCTGAATTTAATTCACCAGGCAGATTTATAAACTAAGCCTCGAATTAGGTAAGTATTTTAATATGCGTTTTATTTCAGGTAAAACGCTGCTATTAAAAGTACTTGACCGTAATTCGAGGCTTAAATATTGAGAAGTGTTTGTTATCGCCTGGTGAGACATGGATACACGCATTTGATACGCCAATGTGACGCAAAATATACCGTTATTATCATAATAAAAGATTGTTGTTTATATAGTAATACATTTATTTACCTTTACGATATTACATGAAAAGAAACAAGTTATATTATAATAATCAGACCAATTAATTTGCATAAAATTACCTATTTATGCCACACCAAATACATAAATATTAATTATTTACAGTTCATAAAACTTTATTGTCTACAGTTATACTATAGGAAAGATCACTGAAGGTATAGCTATGCTATCGCGGTAGATCTTTAGACTAAACATTTATACATTAACGAATTAGTTTACAGGACGAAATAATCGAGTTATTTGCGTATTAGCGGAATCACTATTAGGCCTAACTTCGCGCCTATAATACTTCTTAAAGGTATTGGCTGATCGCCAATTGCCGCGGGCAAGAATTTCATCCAAAGGATAGTTTAACCAATTTTTCGAGGCTACCGCTGACCTTACACTACCAGGAGTGAATTGTATATTCGCATCCTTAAACAGATGTTTAATCCAGCCTGATATAACAGTTCGAGAGGCTGGTTTAGCGGACCCCCTAACCGTCATAAACAAATTAAACTTTTGAGCTGTATCGCGTCTACTTTTTAATAGCTCTATTGTGTTCTCAATCCAGAAGACCGGGTCCAGTTGCGTATTATCTTGATTAGCTATTAGATGCCAACCGGACTGTCTATAATCATTTTTATCGGTTTTTGAACCAAACTTCGGCCAGAATATTATAGAATCATCGGATTTTGTATAATGATTTGGATCTACCCTGAGCAATGTTAGGTCATGAATCCGGCGCCCTGAACATAGCAGCAAGAGAACTGCCGTGTGTCGGGACGTTTGATAAGTGTTGGTTTTATCAACCGAATATTTAGATAAATATTCAACTAGATTGTCAATATCCCAAATTGGAGGCTTAGCAGGTCTTGGGGTTTTTAGTGATATTGATTTTAGAATATGTTTGACCAAAACATGAGAACTTAACTGACTTGACATATCGGCATTACAAAGCGTTGATACGACCGATTTATGTAAAAGGATAGTATTATACGATAAACCATGAATCAAATGTAAGTCAGCCAAATACTGTGCAAGTTGAGATCCTGTGGGCTTTTTAGTGCTCACTTTGTTTGACTCGGCCCACGATAACCAGCGTTGCCACGCTACTTTATATGTTTTGAGCGTAGATTGTCTCCAAGAGCTTCTTAATAAGGATATCTGATCACTTTTCCAGTTAGCTATCTCCTCGGTCCACCCCCACATTTCCAGACTTCGAGTGTCAGACTCTCTAGATTTGGTGGAGGTAGTCCTGTTGATACATCGACCAAATTCTGCGTCAAGTTCTTCAGAACTATTGGAGCTGCTAGAGCTCTCGCCCTGAGGTCCGCTCGCCAAAACACTTTCTGCCATCGGGGCACAACTATCAGGAACACCCCTGTTGATTGGTTCAGATGCGACAGAACTTTGGGCACTAGGAATGGCGGTGGGAATATCCACGCTAGAGGGTAGTTCCACGGCACACTGAACGCGTCGCAGAAAATTGCTTGTGGATCTCTCTGGTCTAGGGTTACGTAGTTGCAAACTACATGAGCTCTCTCCGAGGCAAACAGATCTATCACTGGGGTACCCCATCTTGCGAATACTGTTTTTAAGCCTCTCGGTATTATGTGCCATTCCGGTGGACGGCGGTGTCGGGACAGGTGATCGGCATGGTTGTTGTATCGGCCCGGGATGTAGTGTATGGTAAAGTGTATCTGATGACGATCCATTATTGTTAATAGTTCGTAGGTTATGTTCATCAGGGCTGCAGATTTTGTCCCCCCCTCTTTTCGAAGGTAAGCTACTACCGTTTTGTTGTCGCACTGTATCAAAAGTGAGCTGTGACTCAGATTGTGTGCATATTGCCGTATGACGTGCAATATTGCCAACATTTCCTTTTGATTGCAGTGGAGACTTTGCTCGTCTGGGGACCACGAGCCTGACAGGGTACATTGTCTAGCTGGGCTCCCCAAGCAAGGTCCGACGCATCGGTCGTGAGGAAATGTGACGGGGGAGGATAGTGAAGCAACGATGAAGTGTGGCAGTTCTGAGTCCACCACTTTAACTCGTTTTGAACTTCCTGAGGAAGCACAAATTTTCTCGTTGGATACCTTAGTATGGTGTTCATGAATTTTAATAGATGACGGTGATGTAAGCGCCCTCTCAACACTACGAAGCTGGCAAAGTTGAGTAGACCTACCAGACTCTGAATTTCGCCCAACGTCGCCTGTCCTTGTTTTAAGATCTGATGTACCTTTTTTATGAGTGTGGTAACTTTGTCGCTTGGCAACGATTTCTGATTGTCCCAGGGACTCCAAACAACTCCTAGGTATGTGATGCGTTTTTGAGGGATTGTTATTGACTTCTCGAGATTGACGCACCATCCGAGATTTTCTAGAACGCGTAGGGTCAATTGCACGTGCTTTTGAAGGGTCACAGGACATTGATGCGCAATCATAAAATCGGCCAGGTAAACCAAGATCCGTACTTTTTCTGACCGCAATACCTGAGCGATCCAGTTGGTGAGCATGGAAAAGGTTTTTGGGGCCGTACTCAACCCAAACGGAAGGCAGGTCATTTCTAAGAGTTCTCCCTTGTAAAATAGCCGGAGAAACCGTTGATGCACTTCCGCGATTTTCAGATGAAAGTACGCTTGGCTCAAGTCTATTTTGCATAGCCAGTCGTCCTGTTGGAGAAAATCTGGCACCCGGTACATGTTTATTAGACGGAACGGCTCTGCTTTCACAAACTCGTTCAGAGCTTTTAAATTGAAAATTGGGCGCTGCGACCCGTCGGATTTGGGAACTAAGAAGAGGTGTGAAATAAAACTCGGGGAAATTGCATGTACGGGTCTTAGAATGCCTTGAGCTTTCATTTTTTGTACAATTTTTGTCATTTCCTCCGATTCCTGAGTGCGGAACGGACCGTTCGCCTTTGGAAAAGACAGAGGTGGTTTCGAAGTGAACGGTATGCGATAACCTTTTATTAGTTTTAGTATTATTTCGGGTGCCCCCATTTTCACCCAATTTTTGTAATATAGGGCCAGTTGACCGGCTTGGAATGACCTCGAGTCATTGTTCGTTACGTTTGGGTTGACCCCGAGGGGCATGAGACAGTGCTCGTCCCCTTCCTCCTCTTTGTGCACCACGAGGCCTCGAGCCTCTGTATTGAAATGAACCTCTGCTAACATCGTAGGCTGTGTTAGAATGGAAATTGTGTTGGATTGCATTCATGTTATTAAAAACACCCCTCGAGGGTGGTGGAAAATTGTGCGAATGACAAGCCAAGTTAGAACTACAGCAAGGAGCTGCTTGGGCACCACTCGATGGTGCTACAATTTTTTTTAGTGCCTGTTCCCCTCGAGGGCCGGCGTTGACTTCTATTGACCCCCCTTTGTGTGTTATCAGATCTAAGAGGCCAAAATGCCTTCCGAATACCTCCTGCTTTTTCTAACGCAGATGAAAGTGCATCGGCCTCAAAAATATGTGTGGTCGATGGAGGTATTTTATTAAGTGCTACTCTAACGACAGGGTCCTTGACATGTTTGAGAATTGCATCTCTTTTAACCTCTATTGTCTCGGATCTGTGCCCGCAGACTAACTGAATTAGGTCAGTTGAAACTTTATGTAAGTCTCCTTTAAGAAACAATTCTTCGATCTTTTTATTTAAGTTATTTAAATTACTAAACTCAGATTTAGCCCAAGATAATAGACTACGAATGCTGTCTTGCAGACATTCTTTTTGTTTAAGAGCGCAAAAAGTAATTGCGGCATATGCTTTATCAGACTTGGCCAGGTGTGTAAGAGAATCATAAGCTCGTATCTCTGCATTAGTTTCAAGATCGACAAAACCGGGAGCATGATTGTAAAGTTTTTGAGTTTCCGCATACCTTACTTCGGACCAGGCGGAACTACCGAAACGTTGAACGTCGGTTAGCATTTTAATATAATTATCTGGTGTTTTTGGAACGGAAGGTTCTTTTAGTTTTGTTTCTATATCAAATTTAAAATCAGGCTCTAAAGGGTTAACAATGTCCGTAATTTGACCGGCACCGTCTACCTCTTCATTATAAAGATCACCACTAACTCTTGAATATATTGAAACTTGATCATCAAATTCATAACTATGTTGGGGGGGTTGTTGTGAAATTAAGTTGCGTAACTCACCAATTTCTTTGGTTAAATGATGCCATTTAGAGCGGCGACTCTTTTTCTTACGACGATGTCGCCTCGATTGTTTTCGCTTGTCTGATGAAGACGAAGCTGAGCTGGAGCTGCTGGAGGAGCTGGTACTATCGGTGCTACTGCTTCGAGTTCTCTTGCGACGCACGCCACTCGGTCCAGCCCTCGGCTCTTCTTCAATTGGATTGACTTCACTCATTCTGAAAATTACTCGTGTTAAAAGAAGTAGATACAAGGTTTCATCAAACTGCACTAGCTTCGGTTAAACGGAAAACCCGTTAAAAATTATACTACACGTACACTTTGTAATAAATAAAATATTTTTTCTAAATCACTTCTATTAATATTCTTATTAACCGACAAAACCTAGGCTGCTTTCAAAAATTACTCACTTTGGAGGTAGATCACAAAAAAGTTCTCGATATTGTTAACGAAGATACATTAACGATATGAAGCGGAAGGATTGTAATAAGTAGGTAAGATACCGCTTTAAATTCACCGCACTTTGATTAATAAGAAATGTACTTACATGTTTTTTCTGAAGCACTTTCTGTATACCGAAAACTTAGATGAATAATTATCGGCTTTTAGTAACAACTATCGCACAAAGGTCTAATATCACGATATGCACGCTATTTAGCGAGCACCTTTTGCTACGGGAACAAGAACGCCAATGAGTAAAAATGGCGTGTCTAAAGTTAAGTAAAATAAAAACGCGCCAACTGCCTGTGAGACACCGGAAACACGCCACCTATAGTGTAAAAATGGAACTAAATAATTAAAAGACTACGGGAAACGGATGTGCCTATCTCAATATTTAAGCCTCGAATTACGGTCAAGTACTTTTAATATGCAGTTTCAGGGATTCTTTACGTACACTTATTATATTATATTCTTGTGTCTTTTAAAAACCTGATATAGTTTCTGGAATTCTATCAGATTTTTAAAAGACACAAGAAAGAACACACAGTGAAAAGCGACTGCAATTAAACACTTTTGTCTATCGTTTTGAATTTGCTCCCGCCCGTTGCAGCGTGATGTTTTATAGTCTAAACCCTTCCCCGATAAATAAGCTCTCTTACACAAAATCAATTTTTAAAATCAGGCCAGTAGTTCCCGAGATTAGTGCGTTCAAACAATAATATTCAGTTTAGATTTGATACGATTTGTACATATTTTAAGCTGGTAAAAAGTTGCAGCTTCGTCACTTTTGCGTTTCACCGTCTATTCTAAGCCTTTATATAAATGTTTTTATTTATTTAATATTTCTTTGGTAGTTAAGGCTAAGTTTGCAAATACATACAACTTAGCCCCTGGCGGCCAATATCTTTTAGTTTATTTTTTTATCTCATTTTAAGTGAAACTTGTATTTCTTATGAGAATAAAGTTCTTTAAACCTAAGAACGAACAATAGGAAAACTCACCTGACATGTCATGTTGGTGATATCAACATTGAGTCTCGAATCCAGATCTTGTAAAGGCTTAATATTAGAATATGTTTTAGGCAATAAGTACGGAAATTTCACATTTTGTCTGAAACAAACATTTCAATTTTAGAATTTAGAAATACATGATAATATTTCGAAATGCTGGTCATTTTATGGACTTTATGATTAATGAAAAGTTGATGCTGTCAAGATGGTTAAAGCACGTTCCAGGCGGTAGCAACCCACCGTCCCATCAGATATGACCTTGGTGGATTACATCCGTGTAGATTGTGGATGTAATCCTTGACCTTCAAAGTCCTTGGAGAATGGGCGCGATATTCCATTCAGTCCATCCATGCGTTCCTTCACTAAATAGCTACGTAATGTTATTATGTTGCGTAGGGGCAGAAAAGTCCTAGACTGGAGACCCTTCGACGTTGGACGTCCACTGATAAGGTGGACAGACGACCTTGTAAAGATCGCAGGATCGAACTGGATGTAGACCGCTCACAACCGGTCGTTGTGGAAAGCCGTGGGGGAGGCCTATGTTCAGCAGTGGACGTCCTTCGGCTGATAATGATGATGACGATGATTATGTTGCGTTATTAATAATAAAAAATAAACAATTTATTTGTCACACGAACTTAAAAATTTATTCACCTACCACTGCAACTATTAGTGATAGGTGGGTAATAATAATGGGTCTCGTTTATAATCTAGGCTGGTGATTAATAAGAAAAACTTATAAAATTAATGAATGTGTATTCTTGACTGTATGGGTTTTAGTCTTTTTCGGGTGGATGACATTCATGTAGCCTAAACATAATCCGAGGATGGAAACCAAGTTCCTGATGGGACAGTGGATTGCATCCGTCTGGAACGTGCTTAAAGAATACAGACAGACATGGTCCATCAGGTAACCCGCTTCATCGAGACCTTAGCGGCGCGGGGGGAGGCGAGGGCGCGGCGTGCTCCGCCCGCACCCCTCACCTCCCCCCGCACCCCGCCGCAAGCAAGGTCTCATTTTCGCGGTCTACCTTTAGGCAGCATATTATCATTTCAGTCAGGTGAGATCATGGTCTGGTTTTCTACAAAAAAAAATATACGAGGACATTGAAAATGCTTTCCTAGCTCCATAAAAATAAGGTCGTATTTACCGTGCTTTCTCCAGCTTGATGGCGTTCCACCGCTGTATGAAATGCCTGGCGATGTCTCTCGCGGCAGAGTTTTGCACCATCACACCGACGTCGTGCCACGGCATTCTAGGCGTTGTGTTTCTGTCTACTAAGTCTGGAATCGTAAAGTAAGACACATTGGTAAAATATTGTGACTTTATGACCTTTCAATGGTTTAAACTCTCACGGATGTATTCATGAACATTCTTTTGTAATTCTTTTGTTTACGCGACCACCAGCGGCCTTTTGATCTCTGAGCGTTTAAACAGAAACCGTATAAACTTGTGATGTTACAATCGCGTTTGTGTTTTATTAACTATCAAAGCTACCGCCGCTCAATCACCTTAAAATCGCGTGCACCTCGTTTTTTTTGCTTGAAGTAACGCCCGTTTTCGTGTCGTGAGTTCAAGCTATTTTTACTTGAAAGTGGTTAGACGGTAAAGACCTAAACCGTACATAATCTCATTATTTAATGTCTGTTTCACAGTTTAAGTTTAGAATAAAAAAAATACTTACCTACAAATGGCAGATCTAAATTATTGAAATCCTTAACGATAAAGTTAGTGTAGTCCTTCCCGATCCACAGTTTCGAGTTCCCTTCTACTCCCTCTAAGGCATCTTTCGTGCTTTCCGTTATCACTCTCCCCTCCACAACTTGGGCTAAGGGGGTAGGTTGACTCACCCCCCTACTGGCCACGGCTGGCAACCCTAACGCATCAGTTAATAATACCTGATCGTTTGATAAAGCGTATTTCTCGGCTTTTTTCCTTTCTATATCGTCAAACTTCTGTTCATTTCTCTCTTCTTCGTACGGAGGGTAGATGATACTGATAATATCTTTCCCTCTATCAGTAATTTTATTTAAAACATTCCGTTTTTGGACTTCAGGGGTCTCGAACATAGTTATATCAGTTTGTGTTTTATTGGTGGAGTTGATCAGGAGTTGATCCCCTGGTTCTAAGACTGGTAGGTCGGTGGTAACGTTTTCTGATTCGGATTTAGCTTCGGCTGTTGACTCGTTCGTGTCTGAATCGGATGTGCTCTCTACGGGGACGACGCTGGAAAGAAAGTACAATATCGTTTGAGATCATGAATAAATTAAGCTAGCTACTTAATTAGAATAGTTAGTAAGTATGAAAGTTTAAAACAATATATAGCTACTTAATGTTCTAGTTCGATGAAATGTGAACCAACATGACCAAAGCACAGGAGGAAGCAACTACGAGTTGCTTCTGCGTCATTATATTGTAGGAAATTATTTGTAATTTGGGATACGATAAAGGAACTTGTAATTGTAGTTATTGGATTGCATATGATTGATTGAACGCCTAAAGGTTTCTGCCTACTTACACCGTAGCATACCATGACCGTCAGGCAAAAATATTATTTGTATTGAAAACTTTCCCTTTCCTTTCCTTTCCTTTGCCACTAGATCGCTCCGTCACCGACCAACACCGTCGCGTGTCATGCACGGAGCGCGTCAGCACCAGCAAATACGCTCACCGATCCTTTCAGTGGGCATAGTAGAGCGTATCGTCTTTTCGAATCTGGTACCTTCCTAGCACAGTCATGGTATTATACGGTTAGTGGGCCCAGACCTTGAACATGAAACAAGAACAGAATTTTGTTAGTAAGTAGTGATTTCTGTTAGTCAGACAGTTGCAGTGTTCCTCTTGCTTGCTATGAACAGGCTTATTGTGTATGACATACAAATTTTCCGCCATGGTCTATCAAGCTTCAACAAGACATAGATAATAACTAAATAAACTTACTCATTAAATCCAATGACGATGTCTTTAGAATTCTTAGCGAGTTCCAAAGCAGCCTCTATGCCGTTGGAGTAAGGCACACTGAAACCGCCGCCAGGAGAACTGGAGGTCTTCTTCTTCATCTTTATGGCGTTGTTCGGCTGGGTTATGTTGCCGAGGTCTGTCAACCTGTAAGAGAGCGGTATTATTAAAAATTGGAGTTGTTTTCAAAGTTGCTAAATTTAGACCTACTTGCGCATGATGGCTTTAACCAGGATAACACAAATTCTGGATTAAATCTTATTTCTGTCTCTGTCATTTAGCTCAGTAGTCCACTATCACAACCTCAAGTACTACTTTATATTCATATCGTGTACGGATCTATTCTCATAACTAATAAAATGAATAGAGAGTACACCTGTGTTTGCGCACACACTCTTACACTATGATATGTCCCGCGCAGTCGGTTAGTCAGCCACCGTAGTCGAAATTTTGTTAATGTATTGTGTACGGATTTATTCTCATAACTAATGAAAGGAATAGAGAGTACACCTGTGTGTACGCACACACTTTTACACTATATGTCCCGCGCAGTCGGTTAGTCAGCCACCGTAGTTGAAATCGGTTAGGGGGACTATTATATCTCACCTGTGTTTCTCATCGTCCCAGCACAGGTCGATGTTTATTTATTTATTTATTAACCTTCCGAGGTTCTTATCGTCGTAGTGACCATCACAGTCGACGCAGACAATCTTCATCCTAACTACCCTATAATAAAGCCTATTATACAATGTATTTTTATTTACCTGTGTTTCTCATCGTCCCAGCGGCCATAGCACAGGTCGATGCCGCCCACGAAGGCGACGGTCTGGTCCACGCAGACGATCTTCTCGTGATGCGCCCAGAACAGCACGCCCGCCTTCGCGTGGTCTGGGTGACGGAAAACCTACGTTATAATTCGTTTGTTACAATTTTGGCAGTTGGTTTTCCGAATGGTTGAAAAATATTGTTTATTTGACAGTTTAGTCTGGATTCTAGACATTAACGCCCACTTTTTGTTGAAATTAAAATATTTCGGATCGAGATTATTCCTTATTTAGGCAAATAGGCATCAAAACAACGAGTAAATAATGAAGGGAGCTACTCAGAATCAGTAACTTAACAATTTTCTCCTAGAAACAGTACACGGCAGACCTTTTGGTATTTCTAGATCATTAAAATTATGAGATAGATACCTTTGCATCGTTATTAGTGGTCATAAATAATCTCAGTCTTAATTAAAAAAAACACACTTGAGGGTCAAAAGTTTGATCCTGATTCATAATATAAAGCAAATCAACGAGCACGTGATACGCATATTGCTGATAATCAAAACCGGCAAGATTATCGCTTCAGATAAGACTTAATATCCAAAAAATTACTCTGATACTTCATAACGTATGTAGATTACGCATATAATCACATCCGCTTTATGAGTAATACACAACGAGATACTGGGATAAACATATTTTATTACGAGTCAAAGTTTGATAAATATTATGTTCTACTGATTGACTACGCCTTTACCCAGGAAAGTTTTCTGACTTCGTACAAACTCGGAGATTTTTTTTGTCACATAAAATCTTTGCTATTTCCTTCCTAGGGCTTAGGGCTATCAGCATTTGATATGGTATCATAGAGATATAGATAAGGCATGATTATAGGCAGCAGTAATAGTTGTTATAATCCTAGTAAAGATTGTACCAATATTGGTATACCTAGCTATGTATAAAATATGATTCTGATAAAACAATAATATACCTTGATATTTTCACTGGCCAGTCTGCTTTTGCTGTAGAAACTATTGATACCGAGAGCCATTTCCACTTCTTTGTACAGCAGTATAAACACTTTAACGCCTTGAGCCTGAAAAAAAAAAGATAATATTTAACACCACATTTAGTCATTATAGTAACATAGTACGAAGCGAGCGAAAGATTGCGAAACAAGACTATTTGATAAAAAGCCAAAGCGGAGACCAGCAAACGATACTTTCTTAATATCTAACGTTTTATTCAGTTCGCTTGTAAATTAATTGGGGCTATTTAAACGATAGCTGACAAGGTACAGACGAAATGTAAACGCTTTGAATAAAATAATTAACGCTTTCCTGTTTTATACATATACAATCCCATTCAGTGTTGGTCTCTTCATATAGATTTAATGACCCAGCCACCAGTCTTCTAAGAAGACATCTTCTTTAGCTAGTTCTACAGTACCAGAAAAATAAGCTTAAAATAATCAAACAAACTTACAGCTTTCCTTTTCAATATACAATCCAATCGCCAATAATTCCCATTCAGCGCCGGTCTCTTCATATAGATCTCCGGACTCAACCACCAATCTGCTATGAAGATCTCTTCTTTGGCTAGTTCCATGGCGTCAGCCACCGCTGACATGTATGCGGAGCCGTCAACGAATGTGGCCACGGGCGTGGTGCGGCGCGCTGGTGCGAACGAATGGTGGACATTGGGAGCTGTGAAGTCTCGGGCTAGAAAACAAATAATCGAGAATAAATTCCCACTGTGTTGGTTCCTCATGTTGACCCTAACATTAGGAATACCATCATAAATAAGTCATAGAGAGATATTCTTGGTGAGACTTTAGATACTCAGTGAGACTTTATAATGCTTTTCCCAAGTACACAAGGCAAATACGAAAATTTTATGGCATCTTTAAGTGAATATTTATGTAATAAGTGTTTTAATAATGTAAATGAATATTATGTGATAGTGCAATTACTAAAATATAGGTATATTTAATTAGTATATTACAAAAATGACATATTTGTATAAGATATATTAACTGTAACTGTACAATATAAAGAATGTTTTTTGCTATACCCTTGCAGGGTGCATGTGTAGCGCTTTTGACTAAAATGATATCTGTGTACCTACTACTCACATGTAAAGCAAATAAATATAATTTGAATTTGAATTAGATACATGGGAATTCGTTTCGACCTTTCTTTTAATTTATCTATTTATTTTAAAGCCTATGAGCAATGGAAAGAAGCTTGTTAGGTGTAAAACTTAGAGATAAATAATGAGCAAAGATATCAAAAGGAAAATCAAAGATAACGAGAACGCGATTCTCTCATATTGATCATTTGAAGTGGGGCTGGACGAGCCACATGCTACGTTGCCAATAAAACAAATGAAGCAACAAGGTCACTCTTTGCTGTCCAAGAATCAAAATTCAACAGGCTTGCCAATGTGTCAGTGCGATAGCGTAAGGCACAGGGTTCGATTCCTTGTCAGAAAAAGTTGTTTTTTACAAATCCAATTTATATTAGCAATACTGCCCTCATAAGCCAAAAAGCGGTAACTCAAAAAAAGACGTATTTCAGATTTTTGTTGCATCTGATAGCTTCACAAATTCCCTACCGGTTACATGAAGCTAAATAGCCCTATCTCACCTAGAAACCACCTTAAAACTACTAAGAAAATATTACATATCTCAAATTTGTACGATATTACTAAGTGGCTTAGAGGTATATCATTATTTTTAATCACAATGGCCGTATATTTACTTACCGTGAAATTCCTTAGAAAGATCCTTAAAAAGTTTTAAGGAGATTAGCGGTATATGTAGAGTGCAAAACGCTAGTGTACGCTATCATATAAGCATTAAGGGCGATAGTCAAGTACAAACTATCTATCAATTATTGAATGTTTACCAACATTACTTGTCAGTTCTTGTTTGTTTTGCTCGAAGTAAACCGGTCGTGCGGTTACAAAGTTATTTGAAGTTATTGTTCCTAATTAGAGATAAATATCAGAACTTCATGTTTTTTATACCTACTTATGGTTTTAGGGTTCCGTACCCGAAGGTTAAAAACAGGACCCTATTACTAAAACTTCGCTGCCCGTCTGTTTGACTGTTATGGGGATGTAGCTCATGAACCGTGATAGCTAGACAGTTAAAATTTTCACAGATGATTTATTTCTGCTGCCGCTATAACAACAAATAATAAAAATAAAAAAAAACTATTTAAAGGGGGCTCACATATGACAGACTTGTTTTTTTTTTGCTCGATATTAATAACGGCAACAGTAAAGACGCTTCAAATATTCGCAGAATATGTAGATATGTGTATATTCCGTTTAAAAATAAATATTTTAATTAAAATAAAATTATTATTTTAGGGGGGCTCCGATACAACAAACGTGACTATTTTGTCTAATATTGCTCGAGATGGTAAGGAACCCTTCTTGCGTGAGTCTGACTCGTACTTGAGCCTATAACTGTTAGTATTATAGGAATTTTTTTTTTAAAACAAACGTTTTTCCACCTCCAAAGAAGAAAACCATACTTATCGGAATTTCGCAAGTCAAGAAGAACAATATCTTAAAATCCCTTCAAAATAGAATACCAGGCAACAGACTGTCTTTCTGGAGGGAGCTACCTACTTCAGAGTGATTTATTTTATAGACACGTTTTTTCAAATGATTTAATTTTCTAGTATGTTTGTCTAAAGTATATGAAAATTATTTCGTAATGCATTTTTTTTGCGTTTTATTATGTTTAGTAAGGTTTTTAAGCATAAATGTACAATACAAAAATTTGTATGGAAATTCCTATGAACAAACATAAACAAAAAGCGGTAACTCATAATATAAAATTCTTACTTTGAAGCTTAATAGCGGTATCTCAAAAATAAGGTAAAAAAAACATATTTTACCATTTTTTAAAAACATAAATAAAAACTTTTGGTTATACTTTCTAACCCTATGTTCAAATAACTTTAATAATCCTTTTCGAAGTTGACGCGAAATCAAAAAAAGTAAAACATCAATTTTCTCGAAAGACGCTTTTTTGAGATAACGCTTTTTGGCTTATGAGGGCAGAATAGCTTTTCATAGTTACTATACATTAATTTTGGATTTACCAGTTTGATTGGCAATAGTTTTGAGGCACTGCATCCATTCTTTGCTCTTGCGTTTCGTCCAACATTTGATAACCATTTGCCTGCTTTGGTTCAAAATCTGCAGTCCATGGTTCAATCCCGTGGAGTATAGTCCGCTTGATACTTCAAACCTTTTGATTTCCAAAAAAAGTATATTTAGAATATGAATTTAAACTTACATAGTCCTAGCATTAGAATTGATCGTAACGAGATTGCTAGGAAGTACCATATTATTTTCGAGTTCCCGATATTTCGGCACTGTTGCAAGTGCCATGGTCACGGCGTAACTGAAGTTGTTACGGGTAAGCTGTTTTTGGCAGACATATCCGTCTACCCTCCTTCGGTCTTTTATTTGAATTCGAAAATAATAAGGTGCATGGTAGCAATCTAGTTACAATTTATTCTAATATATTATGAAGTTTAAAAACTCAATACCAACTGTTTATTTATGATTTAGTGCACCATACAATGTTGTTTATTATTAAACAATAGCATTAAGTGAGTTACCACAATGATACAGCTTAATGCGGCAATTTTAATACGAGTTCTGTGGATAAATATGATTTTTGTTTCCAAAAATAAATACAACTTTTAATGACAAATTATATGAATGGAGTGTATGATTATTTCTAACTGTAACAGATATGAATGAACTATAAGCATAAATGGCTGATTTGTTTTCTATTTTTTAGTTGTTTCATAACAATAAACTTTTAACTATACTAATTTGGTCAGTGATGAATGAATTTAATGGACACATAATGCTTTAACTCAGTCCAAACCAACAAATGTTATTTTTAGCACATTTGTTATTCACATATTGGCATTACTCAGCTAAATACTTACTGTCCTTCTCAGGCTGCATGAAAACAAATCAGACTATAAGTAAACAATATAAAGTAGCTAATCAAGGCGTAACGCATGTCAATAAAATTATATTCATTTAAGCAAGTAGACCGTTTTAATAACGGAACAAAGAAAAAGTTTTAAAGTGATCATACTCCGTTTTTGTCAATCTATGTCATCCAAACGTGGGCAGGACAAGACACCTATACAATGTAACAAAACGTAGCCATTATCAAATAAATTACAGTAAATCTTAGAACTCTTACACACTTCTTTACCCCTTACCCCTTACGCGATTCTGCATCGATTCTAACACGCGACTTCATCGATGCCAAGTTAAATCTGTTCATTGCTCGAGTCGCGATGCTGTCGCGCGTTTTCAACAACGCAGGACTGCATCGATGCTAAAGTCGCAGTGTGTAAGGGGTCTAAAGATTTGACCTTTTCTCCTTCTTTGCCTATTTTGATAACATTATAATCAAAGATCATTATGACACCAGTTCAACAATATCCGAATACACTCATCATACAAAGTTCAGTTTACTTTTATTTATTGATTTAAATGGTGACACATTTATCTATTTTTTTAAGAAGAACGAGACACCCTGTATAAAATTAAAAATAATGTTACTCACCCCTGATCGAAGAGCATGACGCCCTTAATGAGGCCGTCACTCGGTCGGATGTAGCCGAAAAAGGTATCTTTGACGAAGAACCAACGCTCCTGCCACTTTGCGCACACCAGACCCGTGCAGAAGTAGTTGCATCTGTAAAATAAATAATATTATGATTAACTTACCGCCTGCGATCGGTCGCTGTGGAAAACAGTAGGTAGGGGGGGCCTATGCTCGGCAGCTTTTGGCTGACAATGATGCTGATGATTAACTTTTTTTTTGTTTGTTAATCTCAATAAGTGTTTATTGAGCTTACAGTGCTATCGGTAATCCGATACTGTAAGGCCAACATTGGTTTAGAATGGGATTATTTATTGAAATTCTTTAATTCGAAAACTATGAATGTGAGTAGGTTGTTAAAACTGTTAATCGCCTCTTTTGAGACCACGTCTGAGTTTGTAAGGATCGCTGAGCTGAAGGATGTGGCAAATGATAATGTTGTCTGAGCGTTTAGAGGCGAATCGTGGGCATTCTGTCAGGAGATGTTGGAAGGATTGTTGAGACGTGTCGTCGCACGGGCAAGAGTCTGTATCAGCGATCTTGAATCGGAAAAGGTATTCTCGATGATATCCATGATTCGTCAAAAATTGTGTGAGAGCAAATCTGGGTGTTACGGAATTTAAGTAGTCTTGTAAAGGTATTAAATAAAACATCACAAAAAAAAAGTGGTCTGAAGTGGTATTTTGCACTTCCTACTACCTACGGACGGTCTTTTCGGAGCCGTCTCACCGAATTATTGAGAATGAAGGAACAGGGAGTACACTTGTGTATTGCGCACACATCTGGGCACTATAATAGCTCCTGCGTATCTGAAGGCCTACTACGAAAAACGAAATCCGTCAATACGATAGTCGTTTTGCGGATTCGAAGCATTTCGTAGTAAGGATTCCATACTAAAAATGTTTCGGATCCGAAAAACGATTATCGTATTGACGGATTTCGTTTTTCGTAGTAGACCTACTGGCCTATCTCTGTTGAAAGGGGCCGCAATTACCGAAAATAGGTAGGAGAATATTATTAGATTTGCAAATATAAATATCAACAGGACAGCAACAATACAAATACAAATATATATATACAAGAAATTAGTTATCTGTCGTTCAATTCCGACCGTTGTACTGAAACAATACACGTAGGAACAATCACGATTAAGTTTGTGAATCATTCTGATAATGATACTGATACTATTTTTATGATAGATAGAGCTAAGGCAAGTTGTGTGATCGATAGTTAACTCAACAAATGGTTAAATGACGTTCCAGAAAAATACATTTACCAATGATCATTATGAAATAGTCATTCGACATGAGGTTAAGGTATTTTTCTTTGAAACACGCACAATCGTAAATATTCAACCGTTGCTAATTAAATTTAACCATAAGCACAGAATATATAATAGTACTACATACAGAACGGATACTCACCTCCCCTCCCTAGTCTGACTTACCTCACTATCGCGCCGGAATTAGGTATCTCATTAGGGGACCGCCTAGCGGGCATGGCACGCGCATGTTTGCGACGTTAGCGGAAGTACAAAGTGTTGTGTACGAGAGATGCCTAAGTACTGTGCAGTGTACGGGTGTCTTTCTTTCTCGAGAAATGACTCCGATAGGAGCTTTTTTCGTTTCCCAAAAGATGAGAGGTGGAAAGTAACTTCATACAAAATATGCAACTACATATAACCTATTCTAACTATTCAGTTACAGTGAACAACTTTAAAAACGTTAGGTAAAGGTAACATTCTATAGAATTATGTGTAGTTAGGAAATTATAATTGTATCATTAATGTGATCGGTGAAATCAGGTGTTGCTAAGGTAGATTCTATCTTTTAATTTCTCTACGATACCATGTGAATATGACATTACGAAAATTAGTACTCGTTACGTTGTTTACTAAATTAAAGTAAATTATTTACGTTGTTTATGTATCTGTTTATATTAAATTGTTATGTGAAAATAGCTATGACCGGTGCGGTGTAACGGACTTTGTCAACCCTTATAGCACGCACACAAACGCAGTGTCTGTGCAACACGCCATCTGTCAATGTATGGCCAAAATGAAAAGTTTCTTCTGAGTGTCCGGGCTGTGCCATAAGTTGAGTTCACTATCGATCACGCAACTGGGCCTTAGTAGAACATATTATGTGGGGTTTTGTTCGATAAATTAGTCAAGTGAACACGGAGTAATAGGATCGCATAAGTATCAGGAAGTAGATTATTATGCCTACCTCTGAGAAGCAGCTAAACTTACAGGAGTACGCATACACTAACCGGATCGTGTCATTTTTATTTATAGTTCTAAAGGTAAAACACTGGATAACAAGACCAAAGACCTTCGTCTTATTAAATCGTGATTAACCCAAAGAAAACCATACTTGTACTATTTTATGTACTCAATCATTAGTTTATCAATGCATGAAGATAAAATTATAAGCGATCATCTACTGCACTGATTTGTTATCGGTTTTCATATACTGCTTTAGGTTCGGGGGTAATCCCCGTCAGAGCCTAAACACATCGGTTAATTATTAAACTGATTTAAATCAGATAGCACGCTGCCGCGTTTAGTTTCGACCTCTTCCGTGAACTGTTAACGCGATTGTGACGGCAAATGAAATGACCGGCCCTCTTCCTCAGGTAGTTGACAGAAGAGTTTCATAGAGTAAAGGTTTCTGCCTACCACACCGCAGCATACCAAATGCAATTTTTTTTTATTTGTATTGAAATCTATGACACTGTTTGGTAACATTGGGTTAGACTGTTTTGTCACCGACCAACACCGTCGCATGTCATGCACGGAGCGTGTCAGCTCCGGCAAAAAATACTCTCGCTCCATATAAGGTTGAGTGAGACAGAACGCTTGCAGCCAGCCTGACCGCCGGGGCCGCGTGGAGCCCGTGCGGTTCTGAATCGTGCCCTCCCTGTCTGTCCCTTAGGATCTCAGATTTTGTGTCTCACCTGACGCAGACGGTGTTTTATTTATTTATTTATTTAAAGACTTTATTGCACAAACCATAGTGTACAAAGGTGGACTTAATGCTAAAAGCATTCTCTGCCAGTCAAACCTTTAGGTCATGCAGAGAGATGGCAATGGGTGCAGCGAAAATAATAAACAGAAAAGAAATAAAAAAGCAACAATTAACTAATATGTATAGTAAAAAATAAACCTACATAAACTACTGCAATAACATATATTCTATAAACATACTTAAACTTACACAAAATACATAAATTATATATAAATATACATACATATATAAAAAATATTATGCAATTATCTATTCTTTGAGGAATTGTCGGACTTTGCTCTTGAACGATAACTTCGACTCGGTCCTCCTGACATCCAAAGGCAGAGAGTTCCACAGTCGTGTTGCCGTCACTGTAAACGACTTGGAGACGTACGTGGATCGGTGAGCCAGCGTGCCTAGCCGGAGATTGTTGGAGGAACGGAGAGATCGATCGTTGTGGTGTTCCCCAGCAAGCCGAAGCAGTTGCAACCAGCCTAGCCGGGCCGCGTGGAGCCCGTGCGGTTCTGTATCGTGCCCTCCCTGTCTGTCCCTTAGGATCTCAGATGTTGTGTCTCACCTGACGCAGACGGTGTTCCCCAGCAAGCCGAAGCAGTTGCAGCCAGCCTGGCCGGGCCGCGTGGAGCCCGTGCGCTTCTCTATCATGCCTTCCTTGCCCTTGTCGCCTAGCTCGTTGATGAACGACAGGTTTGATACTTCGAGGAACTTTACCTAGTGGAGAAGTTACAATTAGAATAAGATTAAGGGAATGTTTTACCTTCTCCAAATAAGCAATAAGTAACTAATAATTCAAATATAAAACGTCATATTTTCATATGAAGTATTGGTCAGATGATGCCGACTAGAACTTAATAGGACATACATTCGTAATATTAGTATCCTTTCTTTTTTTGCGGTTTTTAGATTCCGCGGATTGCGTGTCGCCACGACAGCACAGAATATATAATTAGTGTAGTTTTTTGTTATTTCTTTTTTTATGTATAACCGCCGCTGTGCTGCGTCCCAGTATCGAGGCTCCCGCTGAAAATCAGCGTCATGATAAACATGACACATGGTTATCACGACTAGTGCTGAGCGGGAGCCTTTTTGATACACAATCATATTTTTTATATTATAATTATATGTATGTATTGTTGTGTGTCAAATAAATGTTTCTTTCTTTCTTTCTTTCTCTCTCTCTCTGGAAAAGCTCATCGACTCACTTTGGACTGTCCAACTCCAAAGTTTGGAGTAAATAATGTGTAATGTTTCTGTTTGGGGAAGTCTACAACAGGTGTCAAGGAGCAGGTCGGTATCAAATCTCATTTACCTAAGTAATGTATAATCAATAACGATGCAATGTCAGTCTTGTGATAAACTAATTGATGGATTTATTGTTCCAACCAAATAGGGTAATAAATACTGATAAAACAGCGATAAAAATTAATTATGACTTTTTCATAAAAACGTGTGAACAAATGTTTACACTTACGGTCTCATGGTGATTTCTGTAGATGGATATATTGAGTAAGTTGAAGAGGTATTCTTCAAGCTGCATCATTCGCAGCTGCAGGCCCTCATAAGTGATCATTACTTCAGGTTTCTTTGGAAATCTAAAATAAAAAATTTAATGAGGTGAGCAATAATAGACATAATGCTATAGCTACACCGCTTTATTGAGACTTCGCTTGCATGGCGGCGGGGCGCGGAGGGAGGCGAGAGCGCACTGCGGAGGTGCGGGGTGGGGGGTATAGCTCTATTCTATACTACACACGGATATGTTAGAAAGAAAGCACTGTGAGGTCGCCAAGTTAGGGTTTTTACTAAACTAGTTCGTTTACAGCTAAACGTTAGCGCTGTAGAATAAGGAGAACCAACTCTAATGAATAATGATTTACATTTTCTTGTTGTTCATTGATCTTGTTGTACAAGTATTATTTCACCGCCTAACCTTAAAATCCAAAATCGTTTTTTTGTTTCTTGTGTTAAGTGCAAGCAATATTTTTGTTGACCGGTTCGGTCTCTGGGACCTCGGCCGTACTTGATTTGACTATGAATAAGAGAATGAAATGTTAAAGGGAGGAGTTTCACGATATAAGTAAGTGTGATTACCTGGGCAAAGCACCTTTCCTCTTCCTAGGTCTGCCTTCTCTTTTCTTCGAGTTGCTTCTTGGCAATGCTTGCAACGCGACCCTCTCAGCTTTTTCTTCAGTATTAACCGTGTTTTTGAAGCTTGCTCGTCGCGACTTGTGCGTTTTTGTCGGGAACGGAATTTTGAGGGACGCCCTGTATAGAGCTAACTGTTGGTGCAGATACAGTATGTGTTTGTATCGCTTCTTGATGGTCCACGTAAAGTCACCATGTTGTAAGTGGATTGTGTACCTGTAAAAACATCAAGTACGTATTACGTACGTTACGTTGTATTTTCTCTGTATAGACCAATGGTTGACTGGTAGAGGATGCTTTTAGCATTAAGTCCGCCATATGTACCTTATATACCTTATAATATAATTTAATTAACGCATTAGTTTTAATTTTGAATTACAGCTATTATGAATGAATTTGCTTCCTAACATTCAACAATGACATTAATGTTAACATCTGTACGATTTACTGCATTTTATCCTTATAGAAAATTAGTAATACTGATTGATTATCGACAAATAACTGAAGAACAATGCATCAAGTATGTAGCTACCGAACATTTGTGAAGACAGTTCTCATAGTTTATTTGTGTTATGTTATGATTAGAAGACTTACAGCCTGTTCATAATGTCTGAATAAGTGGGAACTTATTCAATCAGCGTTATCTGCCTACTACTTTATGACATTCCATATTTGTATAATTCGTTGGTTAGCGATGCTTATTTAACGATGGTAAAACAGGCTCTTACAATTGTAAACCTAGAGTAAGCTGGATTTTAAAGATGTTTGAAATGTATGAATAAATGGTAGGATAAATAACAGCAATTAGCAATATGCTAACCTAACTCTAATTAACGATTAGTCATTAAGTGAGTGTTAAAAAATTCCATTGACATGCGGGTATTTATAAGGTAGTACCTTGCGATGAAACATCTATATTATAGTATGGGGTATTGTTGAATATGTCTTTTAGAATAATTATGATTATGTTTACATCACTTTTCGATAAATTGGCCTCATTCCGTAGCATTCAGTTAAGGGCAAATTTTGCTTAAAGTTTTATGTCCCCACTCTCTCCCAACTAAACGGTAGTATGATGAATTTAGAAGGAAAAATATCACAGCTATGTTAAGTAAACAAATTACAAAGTTGTAGTCCATAAACTTAAATATTGCTTTGCACTTAGCCAGTTTTTGTACAACTTACAGAACAATAAAGTTTAGTTAAATAAATAAAAAATAAAACAACTTACAAGTTAGGATTCAGCAAATGTGTTGTGACACTCCTTTCGTTCTCAACAAACTTTACTTTTATTTCTACACCCGGAATAAAAACTTTCCTGTGCACTGAGTTGAATTTCATAGGCGGAGCGTGGATCTGTTTAAATGGCACTGAGTTCGCTGTCACTTCTGTAAAAGGGATAAGAAACAACCACTTTAATTGAGGTACTTAGAACTTTGTGTAGTTTCAATTTCCTGTGTTCATTATTTATGAAACAAGAGTGTAGAGGATTCATGATTCTTTAAGCCTCCACAATATAGAAAAATTAAGGCATCAAAATATAAGTGGTCATAAGTTATTGCCAAAATTAAACAATCTTGATTATAAATGTTAAACTGTTAAGAAATCTTTTCATGATAAAAGAGCATTGATTACAAATAATATTGATTATGATACTCATACATACACTTAATTGTTGATTATAAAAACACTTTTTTAGACAAAGCCCTAACTATTTATCTCAGTAAACAGTTATGTGTGACAATTAACCTTGAGAATGGGCTCCTTATCTATAAAAGACTAACTCATTTGAAACAATCAAACATTTCTGTGCTGCTTCAACTATCTTCTAGATTTGCTACTGATTAAGTGGCACATGGTAATGCCCATGATATACAAATAACTATTGAGAAAGTTATAGTCAAAACTTACCACCATCTTCGCCAAATTCTTTATTATCTGTCTTATCCAAGTCTATGACAGAGAGTGACTCCGGTACCGCTAGACTTTCATCAAAGTCAGAGTCCATTCCCGGTGACAGCGAGTCCATTCGCTGGAACATTCCGGGCAAGCAGTCACCGGCAATGGTTGGAGTCGGAGTGTCCATTGCGTAGTTTGTGTACCCGTATAGTTTTTCATCTGAAATTATACTGTTTGTTTAGCATGTTAGATGAATTGGCAATTTGGAATACAGAATTGATTTACAAAACATGGTATCTAGCAACTTCTTTCTAAAATTACCAAATATTATCTACATTCAAAAATTTATTTATTCCTGTGTGTAGACTCACTAGGAGCACTTATATACTGGCTGGACTTAACGGGTGACTTAAAACAGACCCAAGGAACTAATTTTTGACTCAAAATATTTTAAAATAAATTTACTTAGATAACAAGAAAACTATTGAAGTCACTAACTTGATACAATTAATAAAATGTATGTATAACTAAAATAGCATAGGATTAAGAGACAATTGTGTGCATGTCTATAAAATATACAAAGAAATTGTTTAAATTTTATCAACTTATACCAAGCAAATCGCATTGTTATGCCACAACATTGCAAAGTTATGCAAGTAAGTTGAACACAACACATTTTACATAATGAACAAAAACACATAACACTTCTATAAATACATCACTGAAAGACACAAAAACATTGCTACCTCGCTTGATTAAATTATGAAAACTTAGTGTCAACTCTTTTCGTTCCATAAGTTTCAGGTACTTTGTCTATCTATAACATGTCCGACTGCCACTCTGCCGTAATGCGTTTTCCATTACACGGTACAAATTTAACACTTGTGCACATAATCTGTCGTGATAAGATATCAACTGTTATCAACTTTCAGTCCTACTTTAGCACTTGTGTCGAATAGGTGGATTATCCATTCGCCGAATGCGTAAAATTAGCTTACAAACACAGATTTTCATTTGTATTCGATTTGATATAACACTTTTTAACAAAAACAATCGACGATCGTCAAATCACGAGATTGCAATGTCTTCAAGTTAGCCGTTTCAGTGCATGGTTCAATGAACAAGGCTGTATTTCAAGGTTTTTTTATTACCATCAGCGGATCAGTCAATAGTGAAATCATTACTTACTAGTTTTCGTAACATAGACCGAGGTTTTTCCAGCGTGAACACACTTGTCAATTTTATTTGTTTTGTATGGCACAAACAAAGAAAAGAACACACATCTAACTCCCAAGCAGTACAAGGCCCAAAGAATTCTTGCTTATTATAGTTGATTGATTCATACAAGTAGATAATGGTACATTCAAGGTTCTTTTCAGACGTTTGCCTCGGTATATTAGCAAAGTAAGTAGTAACTCATCCTCATCAATGGATACAAGTCATCATTGCTGGCTTGGTGGTTATCTCAGCGGTCAAATAATGTGACGTATACCAGGTGTATATAACATTTGATATTTTGAAAATAAAGAAAATTGATATATGTTTATAGTACCTGTTTTTTCTTTGGTGTTTAGGTTCGTAGATAAATGAAATATAAAGGTTGATAGCAATATAAGCGCTTACTGCATGTATGTACCGCACAGGAATGTTGCCGGCAACATTTTACATTCTCGTGAAAGTATGGATGGAGCCACATTGCTCAAGTTACCGGCAATAACATATATGCAATTTAAGGAAACATAACTTTTTTTCATTCTTTGATTGAAATGCGAAAATTCATAATTAATATTTTTATGCAAAGATGATAAACTACGTAATGTTTTCTAACACTGCCGAATTTGCCGGTTGTTTAAACTGTGTTATTTAAAAATTTATTTGTTTGGAGCCTGCCTATGTTTCTGATGGTTAAAATAAAAATTCTAAATCTAAAGTAGGTTACTCAAAAGGTTGACGACAACTGAAACCTGACGACGTCACTGACTTGACGTCATCAGACATTTGACATTTTCGTTCTGAAATCGGAACCAGATCTAACATTATTTATCCGTTTGATATCGTTCTGAAATAGGTACAATGGGCACAGAATGCAATGGGTGAGTGTGTTCAGCAGGAAATTTCTTCTTTAGTAGCGCTAAGGTCGTTATCGGTAAGTGCTGCTAACTGCTAACAATGCTTGGGTATTTTTGACGGTCGTGCCATCGGCATGGCCTGTCAGCCTGTCACACAAATCATAACGGTATATTTATCGTTGCCAGGCTGTGCTGCCAGAATTACCGTAAGAGCCTTTACACACTGCGACTGTAAGCAGCGATGCAAACGCGATGCAGTCGCGAAGCGCATCGACGCTGTCGCAAAATGTCAACCTTTACACTCTCCACTACTTTCAGCATCGCGACATACTTACTCTTACTAATCTGTGATCGCGACTGCGTCGATACTAACGCGCATTTGCATCGCGTTTCCAAAATGCGCGTTAGTGTCGACGATGCTAAAAGAAAAGTCGCAGTGTGTAAAGTCTAAAATATACCTACCCTTAAATTACCGTACATACAACTATACCGTACACAATTTTGTATGAAAAATCACTTGAAGTCACTTTAATGTACTTGATTTTATATATAATTTGCACTTGTAAAAAGACAACTGTGAACCTGTGACAGACGAGGAATTGAACCCCGTGTCTTACGCAATCCGGGCGTATGCCTATACCACTCGGCCACCGTCACATTAACAGGCCTGTTGAATTTTGCAAGTGCTTTTTTTTAACGCGTAGGTGCTCGTCTGTCACAGGTTCACAGTTGTCTTTTTACAAGTGCAATTTATATTATTAAGTTTGTATGGTGACAAAACACTAAAAACAAAAATAAACTATACTTACTTGATTTTAGTCAATTATTCACGTCCTTTCAGTTATTCATTTCATTTCGATGTATATCTCGGCTGTTCGTTTATTAATTAGTCAAACATTAATAAAAAAACCTGTTGTAATCATTGAACAGTAACAAAAGTATCTTTATTGTTTAATATATAAATGCAGAATAGTTGGTTTTTTTTCAATAAATCATAGTTCTCCAGAAAATAGGCAGCTTCCTTAATGGTGTATCTGTCGCAGGCAAATTGTATAATTCCGCAGTTTACATATGGCGTCGTCAGTTTATAAACGCTCGCGGATTTGCAAAATGACGAAGACATTATACGATTTGACTGCGACAGATACACCATTAAGGAAGCTCCCTATTTTCTGGAGAACTATGATTGAATGTAAAAAAATCCAACTATGCTGCATTTATATATTAAACAATAAAGATACTTTTGTTACTGTTCAATGATTAGTTCTAGCAATAAAATAAAACGCCTGTAAAAATTTACTTAGCAAAAAGTTTTAGGAAAAATAATTTTGCTTTATTTTTTTGTCATGTATTTTTAGGTTCTAAACTACTGCAGTGATGGGCGTTGGGAGAGCGTTTAATGAAAGACTGACTGCGATCTAAGAGCCTGTTTATTATTAATATTGTCACTTATATACTATTGGACGAAGTGAGTGTGCGTGTAAATATGTAGGTGACGCGCACACTACACCTCCACCGTTTTTTTTTAATTTTTTTACATAAAAAAAAGTTAAAATAAATGTAATGTTTAAAAAAAAATAAAAGTTTACAATCAAATATTTTTAAACATTGTTTTGCCGATTCAAATATTTCTAAACATTATTTTAAGTTCTCCCGGCTGCGACCTCTTCCGACTCGAACTACTCCCGGCAGCCTGCATGCTGACGTTAAACCTCATCGGACTCCAACATCTCCCGGCGCCCAGCACACTGTTGTTATCTCATCGGACTCCATCATCTACACATACTACACACTACACTACCATGATATTCTATCACTTCTAGGACTAACAGTTACTATAAATTATAATATTTAACACACGATCAATCATACAGGTTCTAGACATATTAAGTTTATTTCCATGCATGACGAACGACTAGTCTACTTAAAAACAGTGTAACAGTGGTATTTAAAAGATTAAAAATGCATCTTCTTCATAGTCCCTTTTGTGTGGAATATGAGGTTATCGTTAGTGGAGAAGACATTCAAAATAAAACGGTAGGCATATCAAACATTATAAATGCATAATTTTCTTCATAGTAAATTATATAATAACATTGTTGCGGCTGCCGCGCTTCAGCAGCGCTTCTGCGATGTTTGCGCTGGCGGGTGTAGTGTAGATAGTTTTGAAGCTGTCATATGCGCAAAAAGACCGCGTCATTGCTGCACAGAATACGCGGCAGCTGCCACAGCGTCCTGAAGGAGATGGCCGACAGTGGGAATTGTCCACTGATCGGTCACATGATCAAAAAAACTGTTTCTATATACAAAATTAATTAGTAACATAGTCATTAAGTCATTTCATTATACTAACACTCTGGATCGCAGATGTCCGAAATAAATACTTTTTATTCTATTTTATTTTATTTTGTTTATAGTGCCTTGTGTGTTGTTCGCAGATCTTCATCATTGCTCGGTGACTTAACTTACCTCAATCCACTTTCTTAATATGATGATTTTACGTCATCTTCTTAAGAAAGTAGACTGCTGTAAGTTGGATCCTCTTCCGTTTTATTTGTTTCTTCTAAGCCGTGTGAAAGATTCAGCTTGAGAGTATATAATTGGAAAAATAGTAAAATAAGACATAATTTATTATTTTCTTCTTTCCACAATATCTTGTGTTTCTTTACGGACGAACTTGATCACTTTGATTCCACGTAACATGGTTCTGATTCTACTGAACTGAACTACGTTACTTTGGATCATAAGCAGACCATTGTAGGCAGGATCTTCTTTCTTCCCTTTATTGCTTGTTTCATATTTGCTGTTACTGAGAAAGAAACCGTTTAAAAATGGTGTATATTCAACTTTTCTAGGTGATTTAGCTTACTTCATTAATGTAATATTCAAACACACGATTAAAGTTATTCCTTAAAAGTTAAGTTCAATATTTATGAATTTTAAGTTTAACTTATATTCCTAAGAATAACAATTAATAAGAAACGAATTATCTTCTTTGTACTCTTTTTGAACGATGTTGTTGTAGTTGAACGATGGAGAGATTACTTGGAAGAACTGTATGCAGGAGAAGGTATGTTAGAAAGCTATATAGAAAAGGAGGAAGATGTAGATAAATTGCAAATTGGTCCACTTATCTTAAAAGAAGAATTTGAAACAGCTTTGAAGGGTATCCAAAACGGCAAGACAGCGGGAGTTGACAATATTTACATCGAAATGATAAAATATGCGGATTGCGGTCCATTAAAGGAAGAACTTTTTAAATTAATTCAGTTAATGTATGAAACCGGCCAAATACCTCTAGATTTTTGTTTAAGCAAGACAGTAACATTACCAAAGAAAGCAAACACACTTAAATGCGACGAACATAGAACGCTAAGTATTATATCACAGGCAAGCAAAATTTTAATTAAAATAATTCAAAACCGTATAAGACCCTTGACAGAATGCTATTTGGGCCCAGATCAGTATGGGTTCCGGAAGGAGAAAGGAACTAGAGAAGCTATTTTAGCTCTGAGATTAATAATAGATAGAAGACTTGATTTTGATATGGACACACATATAGCTTTTATTGATCTGGAAAAGGCGTTTGATAAAGTTAATTGGAGGAAAATGATGGAAATTCTCAGGGAGGCCGGACTGGATTATAGAGACAGAAGGATCATCTTTGAACTGTATAAAAACCAAGAAATGATAGTAGAAGTGGGAGATGAACAGGGAAAGGCATGGATAAGACAGGGAGTAAGACAAGGTTGTCCTCTCTCGCCACTTATTTTTAACATATTTATAGAGTGTGCAATACGCAAAATGTTGGAATCAGAAAAGGGGGGTGTCAAAATTAACGGGAAAATATTTAAATTTATTCGCTTCGCTGATGATATCGCAGCCATAGCAGAAGATAAGACAGAATTGGAAGAATTGGTTAAAGAAATGGACATCATATTCAAAGAATTTGGACTTAAAATTAATATAAATAAAACTAAAACACTTATTGCATCAAAAAAAGAAAAATATAGCCCTATCACCATTGACAATAGACTAGTAGAACAGGTTAAAAACTTTAAATACCTAGGCAGCCTAATTACCGACGACTCCAGGTGTACACCAGACATAAAAGCGAGGATTGCGATGGCAAGGCAAGCTTTTAACTTAAAAAAGAACTTAATAAAGGCCAGAATATCCAGCAATGTTCGCAAAAATCTCGTGAAAGTGTACATTTGGAGTATAGCACTATATGGGTGTGAAACGTGGACCATGACAAAGAAAGATAGGGAGAAACTGGAAGCGTTTGAGATGTGGTGCTGGAGGAGGATGGAGAGAATAAGCTGGACGGAGAAAAAAACTAATGAAGAAGTCTTGAACTTGGTAAAGGAAAAGAGAAAACTAATAGAAACAATTGAGAGTAGAAGAGGGAGAATGCTGGGACACTTGATACGACACGACAGTTTCATCAGAACGATAATAGAGGGAAGAATAGAAGGAAAAAGGAAGAGAGGAAGACCAAGAATAAGCTATATGCATCAAATAAAGCAAAAGTTGAATGTTGCGTCGTATCAAGAAGTCAAGAGAATGGCGGAAGAGCGTAAAGAATGGAAAAAACTCCACCGACAAGAGCTTGGCTCTTAAATTAGATGATGATGATGTACTCTTTTTTGCTTGTTTCTTATTGTCTGTTACCTACTGAGGAAGAATTTGTTTAAGCATAAGTGCAAAGCATAAGTTACATCATTCATCAATTCGTCAGTAATCGTTTAGAATGTAAGGCAATTTAATAAGTGGAAAAGACATTTTTTAATAAAACGTGTAGGCATTTAAAACATTAAGAAGAGTGCAGAATTTTCTTCACAGATCTTCATCATTGCTCGGTGACTTAACTTACCCCAATCCACTTTCTTAATATGATGATTTTACGTCATCTTCTTAAGAAAGTAGACCGCTGTAAGTTGGATCCTCTTCCGTTTTTTTTGTTTCTTCTTATCTGTGTGGAAGATTTAGCTTCAAAGTACATAAATGGCAACATAGAAATAAGACATAAATTATTATTTTCTTCTTTCCACAATATCTTAATTTATTAATTTTAAGTTTATTATTTTACGTATATTTTTAAGAATAACAATATATAAGAAACTAATTATCATCTTTCTACTCTTTTTTGCTTGTTTCTTATTTTCTGTTACTGAGAAAGATATTTGTTAAACATAAGTGTTACATCATTTATCAATTCGTCAGTAATCGTTTAGAATGTAAGGCAATTGTAAGTGGAAAATAGATTTAAATAAAACTTGGAGGAATTTAAAAGATTAAGAAGAGAGCAGAATTTTCTTCATTGAGCCTTTTCCGATGTTCGCAGATCTTCATCATTGCTCGGTGACTTAACATACCTCAATCCACTTTCTTAATATGATGATTTTACGTCATCTTCTTAAGAAAGTAGACTGCTGTAAGTTGGATCCTCTTCCGTTTTATTTGTTTCTTCTTAGCTGTGTGGAAGATTCAGCTTGAGAGTATATAAATGGCCAAATAGTAAAATAACGCAAATACTAATAGTCCCCCTAGCCAATTTCAAGTACGGTGGCCAGTCACGACTAACCGACTGCGAGGGACATATTATAGTGTGTGCGCAAACACAGGTGCACTTTCTATTCCTTTCTCTCATAGCCCGATGGGACAGCAATCTGACACGACCGGAGAGAGATCAGGAGCAGGACCAACGGCCTTTCGTGCTTTCCGAGGTACGGGGGTGAAACACCGCCAACTTCTGAACTCCGGGCTTTCCTGAGAATTTCTGTACAGAAAAACTCAGGTACATATTTTTGGCCCGACTCGGGAATCGAACCCAGGACCTCTGGCGCAGCCGTCGCTTTAAAATGCGACCCTCTAACCGCTGCGCCACCGAGGCAGTACGCAAATACTACTTACTCATTGAATAAAAAACACACAATTTACCTACCCGTGACCAAAAACGCTATAAAGTTCGATACGTCGAGATAAGTAAAAGCGAAAAATATCCGTTAATTGTGTTTTGTGCAAAAGTAAAATGAGACGTACTAAAATATTTTCTTCTTTTTACAATATCTTGTTTTTCTTTATTGAAGAACTTGATCACTTTGATTCCAAGTAACATGGTTCAGATTCTTCTGAATTATGTTACTTCGGGTTATAAGCAGATCATTGTAGGCAGGATCTTCTTTCTTTTCTTCATTGCTTGTTTCTTAGTTGCTGTTACTGAGAAAGAAACAGTTTACAATCGTACGTATGACACTACCAAATGGTAGCACTATAAAAATGGTTAGTATATGTTAAGATACGTACACAAATGCAGAGGGGCATAGTGGATATTACACATCATGTTTTGAGGTAGGTATATTCTACAAAAAAATATTCAACCGAATTGTGTCTCTATCAGTCAAAACTTGGTTTGTTTCGAAAATGATTTTCATTTTAATTTCAAGCAAGTGACTAAATGATGGTATGATGTGATATGTTTTAATAATGGGCTCATGCTCTTTCATTATATTTCAAAACGACAGTGTTCAGGTCTCTGAGAACGGTGTTTAGTATTTGTGTCCTGGAGCTCTATTTTTGAATCACTCGCGTCAAGATGGCGTGTGATATTCAATGATTAAAGTCGAATTTTGGAATGAAAACCGGTTGTAATCTACACAAAAAGGATTTGAAAAATCATTGCTCAATTTTTTGAATACTCTCGTCTATATTTCGCGTGGTTTTCGTTGATTTTTTATTCGTTTTCGAACGAAAATCACACGCCATACCCAAGCGAGTGATTCAAAAATAGGGTCCCTGGTTGGTTTAATTTTAATTTTATTTAATAAAGACGCATAACAGGTTACAATTAATAATGATTATGATAATACTTAACTAGAAATTATGAGCTAAATTGTAACCTAACAAAAATGCATCCTAGCAATTACATCTTTCGATATAAGCTTAGAATTTGGGTTTGATTTAGCTGCGATCCTTTTCATTAACCCGCCTCACTTGGCCGCAGGCCACTCCCGTTAAACCCCTTGTCGGTCCAACCAACTGTTGCTTCGATACTTGACACGAACCCCCTGCTTCATGTTCAGCGATCACGTAATTGCACTGTCACGTGGAAAGCTCACTTCACTGGTTGATTTTGTGCACTCATCTTATAGGGGTTGATAGTTTGCCATAATTTTCGGAATCAATTCATATATTCATCAATTGTTAACTGGAAACTTTTTAATTTCAAATAATACTATTAAATCACTGTTGTAGAGTAAATGTTATGGATGAAGTGGTTCCAAGCAATCCTAGATTCGGTCTGATTGCAAATGGCTGAAAGAAAACCGAACCTGCCAGAGGTGCTCAAGTACGCAGGTGCGTGGTACAAAATTACAAATCAATAAATGCATCGGGTGCACACTATTTATTAATTATGGATCTGCACTTCACAAAATGGAGTAAGGCAATTTTACTTTTTTCATTGGTTTACTGAAAATATTTTGAACTTAAATAATTTACGTGTCTTTGTTTAATCTACGATAAATATCTGATTCCCAATAATTAAAATTAAAATCAATTTCCACTCTCCTTAACACATATGCACAAAATACAATTGTTGATAGCTGGTATACATGGACTGACTCTATAAAAGAAATCACGGGGCTCCCGGTGACTGCCACTCTTAGACTAGCTGAAGATAGAGTGGCATGGAAACGCCTCGTAAGATCATCCACTGAGGCTTACCAAAACGGGCACGACCTTTAGAAATGAAGATACGACTGAGAAGAAGAAGAAGAAGGTATACATGAGATTGAACTACATCTTCGTGTCCCACTAGCTAAGTAGATCACCACCCTATTCCACCCCATGAACCGGACGAACAACCACTTGTTGATTATTGGCACACTCACCCACAATACTTTCAAGACATAGCACAAACTGTTTGATTTCTAAAGATTTCTTAAGTTACATCGATGAAAATATTTATTGTGTTATCAAATAATTCGGATTAGTTTTTATTTTTATGAATAAACATACCCCTTTTTATCGAATGAATCAATAAATGTGCACAAGAAAATTAGTTTGAAGAACTAATTGCACTAGTGCTCCCTGGGGACCCTAGGCTCAGTCTTATTGCAAATGGCTGCAGTCACAGCCTGCAAGGCGCAGGTGCGTGGTCTGAATCAAAACCTCATGAAGTGCACTCTTTGTGCATGTTACTTGTGATATGTTATTGATTGGCATAATATTATTTAATTATTTATTTAAAACAATGCGTTTATTGTACTAAAAACCCAATGAACACGATTTCATAAATATTTGCTACAATAAACACAGTCAATTCGATAGCAGAAATGTGTTGTAATAACAATGTTTAAGAGTATATCATCGGTCACATTTAAAAACAAAATATGAACTCGAATAACGAAAAGGTTTAAGAAACATTGTTGAAAACAAGTTTCCTCGCATTTCCTACCAAATACAAATATTGTAGTACATAATAATATTATAAAACACTTGTGGTGAGTAATAAAAAAATATGTTATAGGACATATCTCAAAATCTACTGAACCGATTGAAATGAAACTGTCTAAAGAATTGAAGAAAATTAACTGGCTTACCTGCTTCTGCTGTTGACTTCAACCCCATCCGCGGTTACCGTCCATGGCATACGAGTACGAGTTATCTGGATATTTATTCAAGAAATGGTCAAATTGCGTGACTATGGTTTTATTTATTTCAGTAATCACCAAAGATTATTAAATTTCATTTTATTATAAAGATTTAAGTTAGAAAGAAAGAAAGAAAGAAAGAAAGAAACATTTATTTGACACACAACAATACAGACATAATAAAAATAATAATATAAAAAACATGATTGTGTATCAAAAAGTTACTGAAGCTAAAAGGATTTTTCACTTTATCTTGTAAGGAAAGGTAATTAAATCACGCTCTCCCTAGCCACGAGCTGATTACAAATGGCCGGACTTGTTGATTCGAAGCCGATTTAATGTCTAGGGCGCGCAGGTGCGTCGTATAAATCAATAGTCGATCCAGGGTAACAAACGGGCCTTGGGAATTAGTGTATTTAGATACACGAAAATTGCGACGATATTCTAATGGTCAATGAAAATAATATTTTATGTTTTTAAAAATGATCATGTGTAATATTTTAATTCTAAAGACGTCACTAATTTTGAAATACATTAAAATAGCATGCCTTAAAAAAGGGTTTAGTGTAGTGTAGTGGCTTACTTTCATTAGCAGCAGTGACTCAGCCCCAGTCACTTTCAGTTTTTACAGGGTGCCTATATTAAGCTTACATTTCCGCCAACAAAAACCAGTTGTACCTCGTAGTAGTACTTTAAAAAAAAACTCATTAAAAATCTATTTTTTTCGTAGTGAAAATTACTTGTTTTTATACGAAAGTTTTAAAAGAAATAAAAAAAGAAAGCTTTTACTGATAATGGACATCACAAACACACGCATACATAAAAAACAAACAAACATATGTACATGGTTTAGAAAAAAAAGAAGGTACACTTACTTAATTATTATCTTACATACATATATTACGTACTCAAATGTCAGCAGTGCGTGTGTGTGTCGGTGACGTCCGAACCAATAGGACCTCACTCAGCATAAGCGAGGTCCTCTAGAGAACCTGACGCTGTTTTTCAGTGGACCCTGCCGAGTGAGGTACACGGACGCCAGAAATTGACGCCAACCCAACGTTACTAAATATATACGATACATAAAATAACTTTATAATAAACTATAAATATATAACTTGAATACACACAAATAAGTGTGAATACATACGTGTGTGTGATTTTTTTACACCAAAACCTAGAAGTACGACTTAGTTAGTTTTACATGGTTTATGCTGCCTATTTTGATTTACTACTTCTGAATTATTACACATTTAAATTGTTCACCTTAAGTAAATATAAATTTAGGAACGCAAGGTAATAAATCAGGCTCCCTTCAGCTTCAGCTTCGGCTCTTCAGGCTTCTTTTCACATTGTTTTGTTTTTCTTCATGGAAGAACTAGATCACTTTGATTCCAAGTTACATAGTTCGTATTCTATAACGAGCTGTGTAGCTTTGGATCACAAGCAGATCATTGTACGCAGGATCTTCATTGTTCCCTTTATTGGTTAATATTTATTTGCTGCTACTAAGAAAGAAACCGTTTTAAAATTGTGCATATTTATGTGATAAAGATTCATCTTTTTTCGGTGGCTAAGCAAATTTTAAGTAGAGGACGTTACGCAAAAAGTATATTCATTAGTAGGATCTTTTAAAGGGTAAGTTAAAATTATTTTAATTAAATGCATACTAAGACAATAATTCCAGTAGAGTACAGTTTGAAAAATTTTCGCACAACATTCTGACTTCAGATATGTATACTATATGTTGCTCATTTATACGTACATTTTATGTTTAAAAATGTTCATTATCGAGTAGGTAAGAAAACATCCCTATACGTATTTATATAACTGTCACAAATTTCACAATCTACCTATAAAGTAAACATGATTGTTTATGTAATAAGCACGAACATTTGTACCTAAGTCATGGTTGTTTATATGTATTTTAGTATTTATAGGAGACGCCCCCGTCATAATCGTTGTAACAGCCTCGGTGGCGCAGCGGTGAGAGGGTCGCATTTTAAAGCGGCGGCTGCGCCGGAGGTCCCAGATTCAATTCCCGGGTCGGGCCAAAAATATGTATCGGAGGTTTTCTGTTCAGAAATTCCCAGGGTAGCCCGGAGTTTGGAAGTTGGCGGTGTTTCACCCCCGTGCCTCGGAAAGCAAGCACGTTAAGCCGTTGGTCCTGCGCCTGATCTCTCTCCGGTCGTGTCAGATTGCCGTCCCATCGGGCTATGAGAGTGAAAGGAATAGAGAGTGCACCTGTGTTTGCGCACACACTTGTGAACTATAATATGTCCCGCGCAGTCGGTTAGTCGTTGTGACTGGCCACCGTAGTCGAAATCGGCTAGGGGCACTATTATTAATTGTTGTCTGGTATTCGTAGCACAAGGAAGAAAATCCCTAGTTCGAAATCAAGTTAATTGGTGTGTTGTCTGGCGCGTTATTATTTAAATTATATTAATGTCAATGAAGTCTCTGAGAACGGTGTTTAGTGTTTCTGTAATGGCTGAATTGATTTAGCTGTGATTTTTTTACATTTACCCGCCTTGCTTGGCCACAGGCCACGCCCATTAAACCCCTTGGCAGTCCAACCAACTGTTGCTTCGATACTTGACACGAACCTCCTGCTTCATGTTCAGCGACCACGTGATTGCACTGTCACATAAAAAGCTCACTTCACTGGTTGATTTGGTGCATCATAGGTGTTGATAGTTTGTAATTGTTTTAGGAATTGTTTCTTATATTCATATTAGTATTCTTATTTCTTATATTCGTAAGAGTTACGAGTGAAGTGGTTCCTAGGAATCCTAGATTCAGACTGATTTGCAAATGGCTGAAATTGAACCAGACGGCCAGACACGCTCAAGTGCGCAGGTGCGTGGTACAAATCAATAAATCCACCGTGTGCACATTATTTATTTATTGTGTATGTGCACTCCACAAAACGGGCTAGGGCTATGAAAAATATAAACAATCTCATGATATTTGTTTACTATAATCTGATAGAATATCCTTTATATTTATTTTTTTAATATTTGGTTACCTAAAAATATTTTTCCTTAACGAACTTCAACGATAAAAGGTAGCGAGTTTTCGAAAGAAAAGTGAAAAGAATATATTTTTTCCTTAAATCATGAGGCACATTGACAACATCTTCACATCCCACCAGCTAAGTAGATCGCCACCCTATTCCACCCCACGAACCACACGAACAACCAACTGTTGATTCTTGAGACACTAACCCACAATACTTTCAAGACATAGCACAAAATGTTTGATTTATAGGCCTCATTGATGAAAATATTTATGGGATTATCAAATTAATCAGATTTCTTTAAAAAAAAATTGAATACACACACCACTTTTAATCGGATGAATCAATAAATGTTTTATCACAAGAAAATCAGTTACAAGAATCCTAGACTCTGTCTAATTGCATGGTCTGAATCAATACCTCATGAAGTGCACTCTTTGTGCACTTATGACTTATTGGGATGCACAGTCTTACTTGCGATATATTATTGATCGGCGTAATGTTAATTTTTTTATTAGAAACGATACACGCATTGCAATAAGAACCCTATGGACACTTTTTCCTAAATATTTACTATTATATTGATAGTAGAAATTAGTAGCAAAAACAATGTTCAGGAGTATCTCATCAGAATCATTTCAAACAAAATATGAACTCGCATGATTAAAAGGTTTAAGAAACATTTTAGCACACAAACTTTGCATTTGCTACAAAATACAAATATTGTACATAATAATAATATTTTAACACAATCGGGGTCAGTAAAAGATTGAAGTCAGATTTTTTTATTACTTATAACTAAAAGCGTTGAAAAAAATAACTGGCTTACCTGTTTTTGCTGTCTACATCAGCCCCTCCGTGGTTACCGTCTATGGCATGTTAGTTATCCGGATATTTTATAAAGAAATGCTCAAATACGTAATGAAGGCGGGTGGGTGGACTTTATTTATTAAATTTAAACTATTATAAAAAAAAACATATAGATTTACTTTTAAAGTTACTAAGGCTAAAAGGAAATTTTCACTTGATCTTGTAAGGGGTTGTAATTAAATCACGCTCTCCCTAGAGCACTTAGCCACGAGCTGATTACAAATGGCCGGACTTGTTGATTCGGAGCCGATTCAAAGTCTAGGGCGCGCAGGTGCGTCGTTTAAATCAATAGTCGTTCCAGGGTAACAAATGGGCATGTGCAAAAGTATATTAATAGACGCTCAAAATTGTGGCGAAATCCCTAAATGTCCATCAAATTAATATATTATGCTTAATACAATGAACATGTATACAGTCATAAGGAAACACATAATATATTTTAATACTAAAGAAGTCATCAATTTTTAATATCATAAAAACCATAATGTAGTTTTTTTTAATAGTAGAAAAAAGGATTCAAATGCTGTGTGGTGGCTTACCTTCATTTGCAGGAGAAGCTCAGCCCCATTCACTTTCAGATTTGGCAGGTTGCCAACTATCGTTACATTTCCGTCACCATGGACAAGTGGTAGAAGGTACATAAAAATTCTCAATTCAAAAATATTTTTTTATGAAAAAGATTACTTGTATTCTCAACAAAATGTTTATTGTAATTTGAGCTGCCTATTATTTTGTAACAGTTCTTCTGAATAATTTCACATGAAAATTGTATAAAACAAAAAAAAGGTTAGTTCTAGTTAGTAAATATTACGTAACGCATGGTAATAAATCCGGCTCTCCCTAGGGATCCTAGCTCGAGCTGATTGCAAATGGCTGCACTTGTTGATTCGCAGCCGATTCTAGGTCTAGGGCGCGCAGGTGCGTCGCTTGAATCAATAGTCGATTCTGTGCACCTAATGGGCATGTGCGTGCCCAGAAAAGTATATTTTTATCAAAGATGGCTTCTTCAGTGCTAGATTTATACAGGGTGTTTTTGCAAGGAGGTGTCAAATTTTTGGAGGTGAAAGGGACCATCAATATGAACAACTTTTACTATGGGACCATCGTTCAATTATAAATTTTATTTTCTGCCTCTCCATATAATATTATTGTCAATGTAGGTGACTGATTTTGTATGGAGAACCTACAATTTTATTTAAGATTTTGACCATGACCCCATAGTAAAAGTTGTTCATATTGACGGTCTTATTCACCTCCACAAATTTGGCACCCCCTTGCAATAACACCCTGTATAGACAGATAATATTCTAGATCTGTATAATATTTAACGTAAAAAAATGAAAATGTTCTTTATGGGTAACAATATACGCAATTACTCCACTGATATTTATTTAATATATTTAAAGTTATATTGTTTTTATAACTTACACAATGAAAAATAAATATATATATATTTAAAGGACAAAGTGAAATGTCTGACTTGTAGTGACTTAACTGTATTTGCTGTGCAGTCTTGTTCTTCTCCATGGAACTTAATTCACTTTCAGTTTTGGCAGTGTGCCAAACCACTCTACGCTATCATTTCCATTTCGACGGAGAATACCATAGACGCAAAAAAACGCATATCCGTCAACAAAAATAGGAGTTCTGTTTGAAATAAAAAATATTTTTGTAAATTGATTGATTCATTAATTCAACTAATTTACATTTTTGTATTTATTTATTGAAACTCAGAATATAGTACGAGGAAAGAATTGACTTATTTCATTTGTTTTTTTTTATCATTTTATAAATTATAGCTGTGCCCGCGACTTCGTCCGCGTGGAATAGTGACTTTGGATAGAATTTTTAATTTATAGGCTTATGATTTTACAAATAAGATACTTAAGTATAAGTACTTATAAGTACGCAAGATATAAAGTATTTATATAGTACATTTTAGTACTCACTTATCATTAAAATTGGCCATATTATACAACAATAAGAAGCAAGTAGTAGGTACATCAAAGGTGATCAATTATTATGACCATACCGATTATTTGGACGTTCACAATTTGTATTTCGATTAGGAATTCCTTTGTTTGATAGGATAATATGGTTACTTTACTTTTAACTACTACTTTGCCACAAAAAAACTACTACTTTACTAACATTTTACTTTGTTGTGTGGAAAAAATGGATCTAAATATAAATTTTTTCATGGCACTGTTTTGTTATACTTTGGCAAGTACCATAAAGTACCAAATATTCATTTAATTTATACAAACCAATATGGAGGAAACACTACACATTGAATTAAAACACTTTACAGATTCATTTCCACCCACAATTATTTTAAATTGTTTCGCCTCGGCCCCGTCCCGCCTTAGCCCCGGCCCCATCGAACAGGATAAAAAGTATCCTATGTCCTTCTCCTGGTACTAAGCTACCTCCCCACCGTTTCGTCCCGGTCCCGTGCTACCCCAGCCCCGGCCCCGTCTAGCGGGACAAAAAGTATCCTATATGCAGTATCTTATGTCCTTCTCCTGGTACTAAGCTACCTCCCCACCGTTTCGTCCCGGTCCCGTGCTACCCCAGCCCCGGCCCCGTCTAGCGGGACAAAAAGTATCCTATATGCTTTTCCTGATTCTAAGCTACCACCCCACCAACTTTCAGCCAAATCGGTTCAGCCGTTCTCAAGTTATAAGTGTTGTAACAAACACGACTTTCTTTTATATATATATATATTTTCTGCCAACCCCCTAAGTCTATTGGCGTGATTATTTCTATCCTAGTTTACTCTCCAAGTGATGCTGAGTCAAATAAAAAAAGCCCCATCAAAATCGGTCCAGTAGATTCTGAGATTAGCCCGGACAAACAGACAGACAGACAGACAGACAGACAGACAGACAGACAGACAAAAATTTTAAAAATTGTTGTTTTGGCTTCTATTACGGTAATTAAGACCCCCTGTAGCAATTTTTCATAAAAATCTTCAATGTACAGAAATCGATCTTTTACAGTCTTATTATATGTATGTAATTATGTTGTGCAAAATTTCTTGCTATTCCTAGGGTTTTTAGCCCCGAGATGATTGCAAATGGCTGCTCTTGTCGATACAAGAAAATATTTATAGTTCTAGTTAGTAGTAGTTCTAGGTAGTTAGTTCTTTAGTCTACGAGCGCAGATGCGTCAAAATCAATAGCCGATCAAGTGCACCGGATGGGCATGTGCAGTTCCTGAAAATTGAAATATAGAAATCAAAGATGGCGTCATCAATTTCAAAGGTGCATCGTTATGTAATTTCACAAAATTCGACAGGATTTTACTCTGTTAATATACTTAAATGCTTAAGTAATATTTATTAGCTTACCTTGTTTTACTATACATGCTTGATTCTCTATTCACAATCACATTTTTGTTTTTAGAGTGTTTTTTTTCTACAAACTTAATGATATAAATTGCACTTTTGTAATAAGCAACTGTGACGGACACGGGGTTCGATTCCTCGTCTATCAGAGTTGCTTTTTGTAAGTGCAATTTATATACTCTATTCACATTTCATTTTGGCTGCGTGCTAACTAGCTTTATGCCACTATTTTCGTCAATCGTAAAATTTGTTCCGTTGCATTCATGTACATTAATTATAATTAATTCGTTGTAAGTTAAGACATAAATAAAAAAAGTAGAACCTTAGGTTGAGGGTCAATCGTTTCTGCTTCACCCAATGGTTGACTGGTAAAGAATGCTTTAAGCATTAAATCCGTCATTTGTACTTTCTTTTGTCTGTGCAATAAAAAATAAAATGATAATAATAAATTTTTCTGATCACTGACTAACCTGAATTTGCTAGCATCTCACGTAATCTTCGTCACGTACCATTCACATAGTTTTGACAGCACGCCAACAAACTGCGTGCTTCGCGAACCAACAACACCTGTTGCTACCTGAAACATAACGTGACTTACGGTTAATTAGGGTTCCGTACCTCAAAAGGAAAAAACGGAACCCTTATAGGATCACTTTGTTGTCCGTCTGTCCGTCCGTCTGTCAAGACCCTTTTTCTCAGGAACGCGTGGAGGTATGAAGCTGAAATTTATATCAATTACTCAGGTCTACTGTCCCTTGAAGCTGTGAAAAAATGAAACTTCTAAGCCAACGCAATCAAAAGATACAGCCGTTTATGCCGCAAATTTTCGACACTTGCAAGGGAATCAAAACCTACAGGGTGCTTCCCGTGAACTCAGAATCTTGAAATTTGGTACGAAGCAACGTCTTATAGCATAGATAAAGGAAAAATTACGAAAACCATAAATTTTTAGTTACATCACATAATATATATTTTTTTTATAATTTTAAACTTACTACCCATTTCCTCATAAACGCGTAGAGGTATTAAATTAAAATTCATACCAAATACTCAGGTCTATAATACCTTTAAGCTGTAACAAAATCAAACTTCTATGTCAACGCAATCAAAAGAAACAGCAATTTAAGCTGCATATTTTGAAACTCGCAAGTACTCGCAAGGGAATCAAAACCTAAAGGGTACTTCCAGTCGACCTAGAATCTTGAAATTTGGCATGAAGCAACGTTTTATAGCACACATAAAGGAAAAATTCCAAAAACCTTAAATTTTTAGTTACATTACAAAATATATATTTTTTAATAAATATAAACTTATTACTTTTTTCCTCATGAACTGTAATGATATGAATTTCATTTTGCAATAAAAATACCATAGTAATGACTCGATTGTCGTAATGAACGAACTTTGTAAACCTTGCAGGTTTGTACGGAACCCTCGGTGCGCGAGTCCGACTCGCACTTGGCCGGTTTTTTTTATTGATATGTTCACAAAATTAACTAAAAGAGCCTTTTACACGCTTAATAAAACAATAATTAAAGAGGCACGCCATTATAAAACTATTCCAATAGTTAGAGAGTAACTAGAAAAAAATTAGAAAAATGAAATAAGAATAAATTAGAAGCAGTGCTCTCTCCTAGGGTTCCTAAATGATGTCTAGATTACAAATTGCAAATGGCTGCCTTTAAAATGAGTGATGCGCATCTACGCAGGTAGGTGTTTTAATCGATACCGAATATCTCACACCCTATTCTTAAAATAGTTTGAGAGCAATTATCTTGATTAATTATCTTGATTTTTGCTTAACTTAGGTGATGGTTATATAATAGATAGATTGATGATACTCTTTACTGCACATGATAACGGTAAAAATGTGTTTGTCGGTGCGTCTGGTCTAGTGTAGAGAACAAAAGCAAAAGAACGAATTAAAAAATAAAAAATAAACACGAGTCTCATTTTTTCTAAACCAATTGCATAATTTTTAAATGATATTGATTGCACTCGCACTGTCATAAGTACAAATCCTTTATATAAAAGTACCAAGTTAAAGGCAAAAAATCATGGCTCTTATAAAAAACTGAATTGGATTGGCTCACCTGAATTTGCTGTAAGGAATCTCCGTTCAGCATGAATTGGCAGCACGCCAAACTTCAAAATTGAGGTCTCGGTCCAAAACAAACTGTCCATCTGTAGCAATACATAATATATGTATGTTGATAAGTACAAGTAATGCAATTATATCAATATAAAATTTCTGTGAAATACTACGTTTATTATAAGGTAATGACTTATTACTTTAAAAATGTATCACAATGTCTATTGTTATTAAGTGTAGTTTATTAGTTCTTACTGTATTTACTTTTGTTCTGTTCTCTTCTGTTCTGTTAGGAAGGCCTTAACATTTTCAAGGGACACACACAGTAATAAATCGTCCTATCCCTAGGGTACCTAGATGCGATCTGGTTGCAAATGGCAGCCCTTGAGCAAGATGCGCGCAGGTGCGTCACTGCAAATCAATAGTCAGATAAATAAGTGCATGTCTGGCTATCACCGGGGTACGAGATTTACGTACATGTATAGAATTTTAGGGTAAGGTACTTTGAAGGTGATTCGTCTATTTGCTGGGTACTTTTGAACGTGTAATAAAATGTCCCAAATCACACAAACCGGTCGTAAGTTTTATGCGAAATTAAAAGGAATGGGACGAATATCACAGTTTTAGTAATAAATTTTAAAATGTTTGATATAAATCAAATAGGTTCATATTAATTAAATCGATAATTTGAAAAAATCTAATGAAACACTAACTCGCTTATATTACAGTTTCTAGCCACCGGAATTTCGTAGATGAAATTTCCATCCGGTATATTCTTGAAAGATAACCAAAACGAACACAAATAGACTGACTTAACAAATGACTTGAAGGTAGAGTTCTTATGAAACACGCAATATGAAAAAAAACCTCTCCTACTTGTACATGCACTTCTTTGCCCTTCCATCCCCTCGGGTATATACTTTCCCTTCTTACGAATTGGGTCAAGGTTGTATACTTTGGCACGATGCCAACCCGTCCGACAACTGGGGCGTGTACCCTACGTCGCCTTTAATAAATCTTTTATTACTTATACGAGGAAGGGGAAAGGGGGATATACCTCCATACGGTGAAAAAGTAAACCATACAATCCAGGTACGCAGTGCGTATGATGGAGGGTGGACTCTAAAATATCAGATGACAGCCAAACTTTAATGGTGATGTGAGTGCTTAAAAATGTGAGGCACTATACAGGGAGTTATTGCAAGGGGGTGCCAAATTTTTGGAGGTGAAAGGGACCATCAATATGAACAACTTTTACTATGGGACCATCGTTCAATTATTAATTTTATTTTCTGCCTCTCCATACATTATTGTCAATGTAGATGACTGATTTTGTATGGGGAACCTGAAATGTTATTTAAGACTAGCTTTTGCCCGCGACTTCGTCCGCGTGGAATAGTGACTTCTTTCTCCCGTTTTTTACACATTTACCACTATATCTTTGTTTCTTTTGGTCGTAGCGTGATGTTATATAGCCTATAGCCTTCCTCGATAACTGGACTATCCAACACAAAAAGAATTATTCAATTCGAACCAATAGTTTCGGAGATTAGCGCGTTCAAACAAACAAACAAACAAACTCTTCAGCTTTATAATATAAGTATAGATTTTGACCATGACCCCATAGTAAAAGTTGTTCATATTGACGGTCTCATTCACCTCCAAAAATTTGGCACCCCCTTGCAATAACACCCTGTATAGCTTTGCAAGAATGTTAAACAATTCACTGCTACTGCGTAACTCTTAAGTGATTTACTATGTACCTTATTTGACTTTAAAAATTAGAACAGTATAACATATGATTGTTTAAAACGTATAATAATGGAGTAGCAGATGCATATTCATTGCACCAATTAATTTCATAAGAAACCTTATGAAGAAACTCGCAAACTGCTCACACAAAATATTCTCGTAAATATCATAGTAATTGCAATACCTATAAAAACTATTAATTTATTTAAGTTGTAAAGTTATTCTTTACATACCCACAGTACAATACTTTTGCAGATTGATAATACTGAAGAATCCTCACAATATAAATATACAATTCCATTCTGGCTTGCATGGGTTTTGTTCACAATGTTTACATTAGCAGTCCGTCAATTCTACTTATAACAAACTCTTTGCTATAAAACGACAATTTTACGGATTGATTTCGCGAACGTTTATTTTGCTCTTCAGTAGATCTTGAAAGCATACAAAAAATAACAACTTTTTATGTATCTAAAGGATAAAAGTGACTCTAAGATTGAACTTCTGAGAATTAATAAACTGTTTTTACTTTCATGCAATTTAACTGCACCGGAGACCAATGTGCATGCATCTATGTAGCTGAAGCGATGTATCGCGAAGGTGCGAAGGAAAATCAATAAAACTGAAAGTGCATCCTCTTCGAGTGCATCTGGATGCTTTCACTTAAAACAACATTTTGGGTCTTTGCTTTATAATTTATAAAGCTTGAAACCCGAACTGCGTTTAAGTAGAGATTAACAGCTTGTTACGTAATTTTTACGATAACAAGCGTTTCAGAAACCGGGGGATAGGGTTCGATTTCTCGTCTATATTCACATTTCATTTTAGCTGCGTGCCAACTAGCTTTATGCCACTATTTTCGTCAACCGTTTTATTTCGTCGATCGTAAAATTTGTTGCGTTGCATTCATGTACATTATTTATAATTAATTCGTTGTAAGTTAAGACATAAATAAAAAAGTAGAACCTTAGGTTGAGGGTCAATCGTTTCTGCCTCACCCAATGGTTGACTGGTAAAGAATGCTTTAAGCATTAAATCCGTCATTTGTACTTTCTTTTGTCTGTGCAATAAAAAATAAAATGATAATAATAAATTTTTCTGATCACTGACTAACCTGAATTTGCTAGCATCTCACGTAATCTTCGTCACGTACCATTCACATAGTTCTGACAGCACGCCAACAAACTGCGTGCTTCGCGAACCAACAACACCTGTTGCTACCTGAAACATAACGTGACTTACGGTTAATTTTATTGATATGTTCACAAAATTAACTAAAAGAGCCTTTTACACGCTTAATAAAACAATAATTAAAGAGGCACGCCATTATAAAACTATTCCAATAGTTAGAGAGTAACTAGAAAAAAATTAGAAAAATGAAATAAGAATAAATTAGAAGCAGTGCTCTCTCTTAGGATTCCTAAATGATGTCTAGATTACAAATTGCAAATGGCTGCCTTTAAAATGAGTGATGCGCATCTACGCAGGTAGGTGTTTTAATCGATACCGAATCAAAGTGCTTAATATCTCACACCCTATTTTTAAAATAGTTTGAGAGCAATTATCTTGATTAATTATTTTGATTTTTGCTTAACTTAGGTGATGGTTATATAATAGATAGATTGATGATACTCTTTACTGCACATGATAACGGTAAAAATGTGTTTGTCATTGCGTCTGGTCTAGTGTAGAGAACAAAAGCAAAAGAACGAATTAAAAAATAAAAAATAAACACGAGTCTCATTTTTTTCTAAACCAATTGCATAATTTTTAAATGATATTGATTGCACTCGCACTGTCATAAGTACAAATCCTTTATATAAAAGTACCAAGTTAAAGGCAAAAAATCATGGCTCTTATAAAAAACTGAATTGGATTGGCTCACCTGAATTTGCTGTAAGGAATCTCCGTTCAGCATGAATTGGCAGCACGCCAAACTTCAAAATTGAGGTCTCGGTCCAAAACAAACTGTCCATCTGTAACAATCTATATCTATACATATTCATTATAATATTTATTATTTATTATCTATACTATAATAATAAGACTGTAAAAGATCGATTTCTGTACATTGAAGATTTTTATGAAAAATTGTTACAGGGGGTCTTAATTACCGTAATAGAAGCCAAAACAACAATTTTTAAAATTTTTGTCTGTCTGTCTGTCTGTCTGTCTGTCTGTCTGTCTGTCTGTCTGTCTGTCTGTTTGTCCGGGCTAATCTCAGAATCTACTGGACCGATTTTGATGGGGCTTTTTTTATTTGACTCAGCATCACTTGGAGAGTAAACTAGGATAGAAATAATCACGCCAATAGACTTAGGGGGTAGGCAGAAAATATATATATATACTACTTATATAATAAGGTAATGACTTATTAATTTAGAAATGTATCACAATGACTATTGTTATTAAGTGTAGTTTATTAGTACTTACTGTATTTACTTTTGTTCTGTTCTGTTCTGTTAGGAAGGCCTTAACATTTTGAAGGGACACACACAGTAATAAATCGTCCTATCCCTAGGGAACCTAGATGCGATCTGGTTGCAAATGGCAGCCCTTGAGTAAGATGCGCGCAGGTGCGTCACTGCAAATCAATAGTCGGATAAATAAATGCATGTCTGGCTATCACCGGGGTACGAGAATTATGTACATGTATAGAATTTTAGGGTGAGGTACTTTGAGGGTGATTCGTCTATTTGCTGGGTACTTTTGAACGTGTATTAAAATATACCAAAACCACACAAACCGATCGTAAGTTTTATGCGAAATTAAAAGGGATGGGACGAATATCACAGTTTTAGTAATAAATTTTTAAATGTTTGTTATACATATAATAGGTTCATATTAATTAAAACGATAATTTGAAAAAAAAAGAAATGTTTGATTAATTGAATGAAACCCTTACTCGCTTATTACAGTTTCTAGCCACCGGAATTTCGTAGATGAAATTTCCATCCGGTATATTCTTGAAAGATAGCCAAAACGAACACAAAAAGACTGACTTAACAAATGACTTGAAGGTACTCTACCTTCTTATAAAACAAGCAATATGAAAAAAAAACCTCTCCCAAGTAACTTAACACGTTCCGGGACACTACTCCAGACACAATAGATGTTTTATTGTTTTCACGCCTGTAGGCGGGCACTGTCCCGGAACGTGTTAATACTTGTAGATGCACTTCTTTTCCCTTCCATCCCCTCGAGTATACTTTCCCTTCTTGCGAATTGGGTCAAGGATGTATACTTTGGCACGATGCCAACCCGTCCGCCAACTGGGGCGTGTACCCTACGTCGCCTTTAATAAATTATTTATTACGTATACGAGGAAGGGGAAAGGGGGATATACCTCCATACGGTGAAAAGGTAAACCATACAATCCAGGTACGCAGTGCGTATGATGGAGAGTGGACTCTAAAATATCAGATGACAGCCAAACTTTAATGGTGATGTGAGTGCTTAAAAATGTGAGGCACTATACAGGATGTTATTGCAAGGGGGTGCCAAATTTTTGGAGGTGAAAGGGACCATCAATATGAACAACTTTTGCTATGACCATCGTTCAATTATTAATTTTATTTTCTGCCTCTCCATATATTATTGTCAATGTAGGTGACTGATTTTGTATGACAATTTTATTTAAGATTTTGACCATGACCCCATAGAAAAAGTTGTTCATATTAACGGTCTTATTCACCTCCAAAAATTTGGCACCCCCTTGCAATAGCACCCTGTATAGCTTTGCAAGATTGTTAAACAATTCACTGCTTCTGCGTACTCTTAAGTGATTTACTATGTACCTGTACACATATGTTGACGTGAATAAACCTTATTTGACTTTAAAAATTAGAACAATATAACATATTATGATTGTTTAAAACGTATAATACTGGAGTAGCAGATGCATATTCATTGCACCAATTAATTTCATAAGAAACCTTATGAAGAAACTCGTAAACTGCTAACACAAAATATTCTCGTAAATATCATAACAATTGCAATACCTATAAAAACTATTATTTATTTAAGTTGTAAAGTTATTCTTTACATACCCACAGTACAATACTTTTGCAGATTGATAATACTGAAGAATCCTCACAATATAAATATACAATTCCATGCTGGCTTGCATGGGTTTTGTTCACAATGTTTACATTAGCAGTCCGTCAATTCTACTTATAACAAACTCTTTGCTCTTCAGTAGATCTTGAAAGCATACAAAAAATAACAACTTTTTATGTATCTAAAGGATAAAAGTGACTCTAAGATTGAACTTCTGAGAATTAATAAACTGTTTTTACTTTCATGCAATTTAACTGCACCGGAGAACAATGTGCATGCATCTATGTAGCTGAAGCGATGTATCGCGAAGGTGCGAAGGAAAATCAATAAAACTGAAAGTGCATCCTCTTCGAGTGCATCTGGATGCTTTCACTTAAAACAAAAATTCCTTGCTGCACAACGGGTCCATAAAATTGGTTCATAAAAAAAAACCAAATAGGTCTATAAGAATATTTGCTACAGTCAGCAATAAAAGCTTGGTTAATAATGCATGTTTTATCTCTATGAAATAAAAAACAATAATTTTATTGATTAGATCTGTATCACATGGCTGTTTTTAGTCACAAATAGACACACAACAGTAGTTCTATTTTAGGAGAAACAAATTCTTTTGAAGTTAGTGCATAATGTGCTTAGACTGTTAGGAAGTAATTCTGATTGAATGTACTTTTAGATGATTCTCTTGGCGTAGGGAACTTATTTATAAAACTATAAAATATTTTACTTATGGATAATGTAAAATAAAAGGTCCCGGTAGAAAAAAAAGAACAATAATATCATGGACATTGGGAATAAGCCATTGAAATATCCAGGTTTTAAACAAAGTATGTAGGTATTTATTTTGATGCTATTTAAGAATACAAATAAGCTTCTGGTTTTGCTTCAGAGAAAAACTGTTTTTGATAGTATTTTATCGGTCTTGTTTCAGTAATTTTAGCAAACACAGCCTTCTGGCGTAGTTTTTTTTAACTGTTTCAATTTTAATATTATCCATTATAAAGGAATTAGGTCACTTTAAAACTTTTATTTTTGTTATTCAGCCAATGAAAATCAATTGAAGTTCCCGCAAAAACTTACTCAAATTTGCATATGCAAATTGCAGATTTACTTTCAAAGTAGTCCAACTTGACTAAAGCCGGAAAATACTATAGTCACTTAAATAAACTGTCTCCATTACCGTGGTTTATCCTAGGATTAGTGACGGCTTAGTAACATATGGCTAGTTCAAAACCATCATAATTTGAGCTGTATTGTTAATGCTGTTCGTTAAGAGTTCACGATAAAATGGAATTGCAGAATAGTTTCAGTTGTTATGTGACCCATATGCCCCAATTCTTTTGGTGTTAAGATGAAAATCACTAAGGCAAGATCTTGTAAGTATTTTTATGCGCTGCTTTCGTTTTTACAGAATAGACTGAAAAATTGCATCTTAAAGTATTGTTGAAGACAACAAAAGCAGTGTCTGCCTGACCTGAATATTAAGGATATTGCACACTGACATTTTGACTGATTAGTAAAGATGTTAAGAGCAACACGGAATACATTCTATTAGTATTGCCTCATCATTCGCTTGCCCTGCTCCTAGTTTATCTAGGGTCGGCGCAGTATGTTTTTCTCTGACGCTTCAAAAAAATAACTCCTTTTTCACGTTCTAACTGTTTTATTATACGGACCTATTTAGATTTTTAACGTCAAAATCAGTTCAAAAAAATAATGATGTGTACTTATCGTCAAAAGATTTACAAACTAAGGCCCGATTTCTTCATCCATAGTTATAGTAAAGTTACATTACCAGGGACGAATATTTACGAATGTGTGTGTTTTGAAGTATGGTTTGAAAAAAAAACCCTTAACCTATTAACCTTAGGTTCAAGACTATCTAAACGTCACGAATGTGTGGTCCGTCCAGCCTGCACCGACTGATGCACTTACCTTTGATGATTTTGATTTTACGGCAGCTAGTGGTGACTGAGTTTGTTCCAGTGTTTCTTCTCAGCACTTGCTTAGATGTCTGTGTTCTGTCTCGAAGCGCTGGTAGGGCCCAAAAGATAAGGAGACATGTTTCAGCCCTTTCAGGGCTCATTTTTTTTGTTTTTTTCACTGTATTTGACGTTCATAAGTGTCATTTCATGACCTAAATTGAAATAAAGATTTTCAATTTTGAACCAATGGTCAATTACATAGCTATCCTTGTCCTTGCTATTTTTATAATGGCACCTCTTGTGTGACAAATAAATAAATAAATCATTCATTCATTAATTCATTCATTTTATTCTGACATTTGTTGTTGTTATTTTTATTAACCGATTGGTTAGTGCAACTTGATGGAATACTGCGTAGAGTCCGAATAAAACAGACAAAGGAAAACCGTCTTAAAAGATTCGCTCTGCTCTGAACGTCCTTCAAACTTTTCAGACGCGTCCATACAGTGTGCACGTATGCTAAGGGTGGGTGTAGCAGCCTGCGCCGGCGCCGACGCCAACCGGCCAGTCGCTTTCCGCGCACCGCCCCGCACGCGCAACGCACGCCCGCCACAATTCAAACTTCGAACTTACGTTCGTAACCGTCCAACGCTCAATATTTATTTTTTTCCTTTTTTTTCCTCAATCGAACCCACTCAACCGCAACTGAAACCAAAACCAGCCAGTGTCAGTTGCAACGCGGCCGTTGACATTTCCGAACGATGAATTTTGGCGGGAAGTGCGTGTTGTGATAAGTTTTTTTCTAATTACAGTGAGGTGATAACGTGATTGCATCCTTAAGTGACAGAATGGTGGATTGCACATAAGTCTTATTAGTGTTAAATAATTTCGTGAAGTCGTTTTTAATTTCGAAGGTGAGTGCATTTCAGTGGCCATTACTCAATGATAAAGTCTTTCGCTTTCTAAATAGTCGGCCATGAGTGGTGGCCACAGTCACGATTAAACTGATTTAATTTTGCTGTAAGATATTATTTGGAACGTTAATTCGCCCGCGCTCTGGCTCTGCAGAACTCGTTTTATGAAAGTAAATCTGCGGGCACCAGGCAGCACTTAAGTTGTTACATTTCACTCGATTTGTCGCGCAAGGAAAAGTTAATATTTAACTCTTAATTATCTTTAAATTACCTAATCTACGACTCGTACGCGATCTATTATATTGCGGGCGAGCTACGCGCTTTATAATTTAGAATAAAATTAATTTATGCGTTATAATTGCATAATTAAACCACCATAACCGTAACCGAGCATCATAATGTTTATAATTTCTCAGCGGTTTACTTTGTTTTCTTTTTTATGTTCGCTATATCACGGGCAGATTTAGTGTGTACACGCCATAAAAAAATAATTCAATAATTAGAAAAAAAGAATGGAAACAAAAAATTGAACTTTACATTATTTATTTCATCAAATTCACGGCGCTATGCAGCTTTTCATTAACATGTACGGACGTAGGTTGTTTGGAAGCTCGTATTCTACAAAAGAACTTATTTTTTTAAACTTCTGCTAGGGTCCAGTTTAATACTCTAATAAACTAGAAAGAATTTGGGAACTCAAATTGCAAGCAATCAAGTACACAAGAAAAAGCCTGCTCAAAACGTTTGGACTACAAACTAAAATTTGCCAAAATCTATCGTACCACTAACCGAAATTGCCTGAAATCGATCAATGCAACATAGCACCGCGGCACTGTGATACGCAACGTAAAAAACTGGGACGTGTCTAATTTGCATCGTTACTACTTACTTTATTTCGCTACTATTTTCTTTATTAGCGAAATAAACGAATCCGCAGTGCGTCAGTTAATTGTTGGAGACTTTTTAATTTAATTTTAGTTCAGGGGGCTATTCACTTACGGCAACATTACCACTGTGTTCGACGTCGAGCTTGAATTTCAGAATAGCTTGACAGTTTCAAATGCGCTGCTCAATGTTGAAGTAAAATAAAATCGTCAAACTATCTTATCATTCTAGATTACAGCATTGTTATTTGCTTAGTGAATCGACATACAGCTTCCCATCCCTATTGTTAAGTTTATGAGTTGAAGAAGACTAAACGCTTAGCCAGCAAGTATGAGGTTTCAGAACTGAAAGTTTTTACTAAATCCATCGAATCATGACAAAATAAGGAACTGCAATTTCGTATTTTCGTTGATTGTACTCAAATAAGTCAAACGCAGTGCTATTTCTTATGTCTTATGTTGTCTACATAATTCCCATGAACTCAGTAAAATGCGGCGTAGAGGTGTTTATTTACCAAGAATTTAATAAATATGATTTCAGTTAAGCAGGCCTTCCAATAGTATTTTTGTAAATTTATCAAAAAGTAGTTTATTGTTAAAATAAAATTAAAGAAAGTTCCAGCTATGTTTTTGTGAGAAAATATTCATTTTTGGGAAGACTTATGAAAAATTATAAATTTATACTACGCGTGATAAAATAAGGCTCAAACTACCTCATAGTTGAGGTAAGGCCTTTGCCCAGCAGTGGGACGTTATAGGCTAACTTTACTTTACTTTATACTACTTACATTTCAAGAGCTTTTGTCTTTTAAACGTGCCACTCAATGGAGCCCTATTGTAACTAAAGTTATAAATACAAAACACCTTAATCTGAAGAAACGCAATTCAGAAAACGTTTTATCTCATTATCCTCCTACAAGTAAATACCTCCTGCAGTTGAGTAAAATTAACCTCAAATACGCCACAGACAAAACCATCAAGCGGTAATGAACCAAATTTAATAACACATGTGCTCCAATATTGAAATGTGATTGAAAAGTGAAAAAGGCGGCATTCCTGCGCGGGCGCCGCCGTAGAAAGTGAACGCGTGTGCATTTCGACGCACGCAAATTCAGATCGGGCAATCTTATCGGCCGTTTTGTTCCAATGATTTTGATAATTGTTAGATAAATACGAAGTTTAGAGGATTTTGCAACAAGAATACAGATATAAGAAGATTCTCATCCAATCTTAAAACGGTTAACATCACAGACAATGGGCTTTAAGTCGTACAAAAAACAAATAATGTCTATTACTTACTACCTCACATCTCAGTCATATGTGGAACGATTAGAAAATATTACTTGTACTACCAACTAATCGCACGTCTCTAATATAATATATTATAAGTATATTATGTCTGTTACTTATCAACTAGTATTATAGTACTTCTAGCGGTATCAGATGCCAACAGGTTGTGACTTCAACTAAAACGGATGTTACGTGAGACGTGAAATTGACGGAAAATCGCAGCGTCCGTTATGAGGCTTATTTTGGAAACATAACAACGTATTTAGTTAAAACTTAAGTCCCTTAAATCATTGCTGTAAAAAGTAAAAGTAAAAATTTCTAAAGACACAGAAAAAATAACTCTTAAAACTAACAATTAAGTTACCATGTTACTCATATTTCAATATCATTGAAGTTACACGGTACCAAATTTCAAATCGATCGGAACACTAGTTTGTTAGGTTGTCTACCGGTAATGATAGTCTAATGTAACGAAATTAATAAACAAATAATCAAGTAACTAGAAAATAACTGTTGACAGTCAAACACCTAAATAAATTTTCATGAAACATGGCTAAGAACACTTGGGATAAAATCATCCATGACACAACTCAACGAAAATCAGTTCAACCGTTTGGGAGCTACGACATCACAGACGAATATACAGACGGACACGTTAAACTTATAACGTTCCTTTTTTGGGCGTCGTGGGTAAAAAATCCACGTGTACCTAAAAACTAAGACACCATGGATTTTTAAAGCAGTTGTTTATTCAAGTTCTGCTAAGAATTTTTTTGTTTATTAAAAATTATACATATTTTATTAGGCTTTACACAGATTAAATATGTAACTGTTATTTTTAACCGTATGTCAAATTGTACATTTATTCTTTGCAATAACTGCACTTACCTACTCAAGTAGTAAATTTATAAATAAAAACTACTGACACGAAGCCGTGAATAATTTTAGATACTTAAAATTTTATTACTCAAAGTAAATTTTCATAGTTGATTCAATAAATCTAAATGTCACAATAAATGATTCCTAAAACACTGCAATCAACTATTAAATTAACGACGTATTACCACTTAAACTCTTACACCAACACAATACGAATCAAAATGATAACCTTTTCACACAAACAACGCGTGAAATATTATGAAAATGGCTGACTATCATCATTATAGACGACCAGACAATATTCTGACGTCATAATAGAGGTTGTTGACCTTTAAATTCCGCGGTGACCACAAAGAGATTCGCATGTCTCTGGCATACATATAAAGGCTTATGGGAAAAAAGTAAGAGAAAGTATGCGGTAAGTTTAAGCTGACACTTATTTTTTAATTCAAGTTAATGTTGTGGCAAGAGTCTTTTCAATTTATTTATGGTTACCTTGTTTGCTGTATGAAGTTTATGGGGTCTTAATTCCATTATAATTTTGTTAAGTTTCTTTCAGTAGGATTAAAACCGAATGTATTTAATTTGTACTATTTTTAAAAAAAAATACACGCTGAAAGTCACAGGGACCAAGTAAACTATTAAAAAAATACTGGAATGCTTAATTAAATATTTTACTTGATCATTAAAATTGAGTAAAACATTTCGTCACAAATATAATCTCATGAATCTAATAAAAAAAAATACAAAAATCTAATTTATTTTAGAAGCTGCGCGACGCGTGCGCAGGCGCCTACAAAAGACATCAACGCGTCAGCAGCCGGTGATTTATCCGTCTTCGTTGATACTAATTAAAGTTGCAGCATTTAAATTTTAGTTATGTCTTTTATATTCATTACGTAAAAGATAAAGTAATTATAACATAGCTGAAAAAGTGCATAATTTAAAGTCATAGTAGATTAATCTCAGAGTTTATTTTTGAGATAAAAGACAACCAAGCATTCTTTGGTAGTACTATTGTTACTCAGGATTAACTAACATTTTATTAACACAATTGAATGTTAGTAGAAGGCGTTGTTTTCGGAGTTTTCAGAAAGGGTTTTTAATAGAATCATTGATAAATATAACTTTTAAGATCAATTTCTTTGATATTTAACGGTGGCTAAACTTTTCACTATCCATATTAAGTAAGCGGAAAAACACAGAAAAACTGATAATAACAGTGGATACGTGTGCACTAGATTGCTTTACATAGTTGCAACATCTTTGTTATCTACTTGTTTTACATTTGACTAGCTATGAGGCAAGTTAAAGTAAATTAGTGAAAATAGTTTCCCTCCAGATTCGACCTCAGTTTATTTACTTCAGAGTCAACAAAAACAAAGGTTTCGCGATTCGGATTAATGAATTTTATTGTGCAATCAGTTGCTCTGTGATTAATTAAATGTCTTGGCTACTCAAAATTCAAATGAGTTCCAATGTGTTGGTAGATAGGACCATTTCCAGCCATTTTTCCAGGTAATTTATTTAAAGTGTCTATTTATGTGGATTACTACGTAAAAGTAGGAACATCCAAATTCAGTTATAATAAAGATGTTCCTAAACATAATCCGCTTACTTGAAACAACGAACTACTTAAGGTAATACTACTAAGGTAACTAATACAAAGAGCAGGTGTGTATAATTAGCTTTCGCAAAATTCTTCGATTGTCTTTGATACAATTAAAGATTACGCCGGATCACCACTTGCTCCAATTGTGAATGAAGCGTGCATGACGTCAGCACTTTCTCGTCTTTACTGTTTTAACATATCAATGACACTTTCGCTTTAATCACAGCTTACGCAGAGCTGACCGCCCGGGAGAGGAAAATATTTCTCTAATCATAGGCCACATTAATCGGTGGATGCATTTATTTTTCTATAGTCAACTTTAACACTTTATTCCTAACAGCCTCAAATTTATAAGTATGGCATTTTCTATCCGCCCGTGTAGTGTGAAGTATCTCTAAAAGTTTTTTTTTACTAACTTATATCATCACACTGCTGGGAAAAGGTACCATTGGTTCCTCTCAACAACTAATGACACCCAATCCCTCGCAAAGCTGGTCAAGAGCCAGACCACTTCTTTTTTGTTTAACAACTTCGTCGGTAGCCGCCTGGTGGTATCCATCGCGTGAGGATTTAAGATTACTACTTGATAATTTTCTTAATCAGTGTGAACGAGCTTATTCTGTGTGAGGTCGCTCCATCTTCATCTCTATCTTTGTCGTATCTGGCCTAGTCTAAAATGAAGAGCAAACCAATTACAAATAAAAAAGACTGTAGATTGACGCTTGCAGCAAGCTAAGGGTATTTGTGATCTTGTTTTAATCCGTTCAAGTTCCAGGCAGTTCAATTTCCACTCCACTAGTTGAGTCGCCAAATAGACATTGCGATGCTACTGAAGAAAAAATAAAAGTATTTCTATTTCACTCACTTGTGTAGTGTCCCACGCTAATCTATTGAGTAGATTATGCGAAATCACAATAAGAATTTGCTAATCCGTTCAGAAACAGAGCTGCTTAACTGTCAAAGCAACATCGCAATACGCACAAGGTCAATATGAATCGTATTCCTTGAAGAATTTAATTTTTTAAGAGCTTTTAAACAAGTTTTTTTATGTAAATGCTATTTTAAACATATCAATATCACTTTCGCTGTAATCGTCACTAGCGTAGGACTGACCGCGCGCGAGAGGGAAATATGCCTCTAATTATAGTAAAAAACACGTAATAAGTAGGTGTGGACCGCCGTTATGGTAGTCGAGTAGTAGATGTATGGACAGTCAGGAAGTTATTCAAATTAATACGATAGACTTGATTCGGTATAGAGAGACACGATGCGGTACTTGGGTAGTTGCGCTTAAGCTCATAAGTTAAAGCGCTATATTTCAAGTTTCTTCTGGCAAAAGATCTGTCAGTGCAAAGAAAACGTCCAAATATTTGTATTGTTAACTGATCTTTATTTCTAAGGAGGCACTTATTTATATTAATTTACGATACCAAAAGTATCGAGAGATCGCTTATAGCAGGAAGACCACCTAAACAGAACATTTGTGGTATGCAATAAAGAGTTAAAATACCAATTTTGTTATGAATACTCCTCCCATATTAACATTAAGGGATTAGAATAGTTAGACACGGGATTGCTACCATGTACCTTATTATTTATGAGCTTCCGATATTTCGGCACTGTTGCAAGCGCCATGATCACGGAGTAACTGAAGAGAACTTGCGGGTGGATTGTTATTCTAATGTTAGTGACCATGAAAGTTTAAAACAATATATTAAGGGATTGTCTCTTATGAAGCAGTTTTGCTGAGATATGTACCTGATTTTTTAATGCATTCAACGTCAGTCATTACAAGTAAGAACAGAAACGTGGCAGTGGATACATATATCAGGTATCTGTATTAATTACACAGAGTATGAATAAATTATATAATTCTCGCTATCAGACAGTGCATTGAACTGCTAGTGAGTGCTCTCCGAAACTGGTTGTTAATCCACTTTCTACGCTGCTAATGATTGGAACTTGGGTCAAGTTTGAAATCTAAATCAGAATCTGCAATATAGACTATGATAAGTTATATGAATAACGATATCTGCCATGATAGTGGCAGAACTTTCTTTGTGAAATGTGTAACTGCCATTCTTTATAGTTTTTGTACTACATATTTGCAGAATTTGTGTATGATTTTACAAAAAGTTAATGCATTAGTAGAAGAAATAAATGTAAACGTATTTATTACTTAACTATAGGATTATGGTATTTTCTTTGTGGCTTAACCAAGATAACTCCTTATTGCACAAAATATTAATCAGTTAAGGTTTTGTTTACAATAAATGTACAAAAAGGAAATCGCTAGAAACGGTTTCTTCTAGACAAGGGTATAAATTACTCTACAGGATGACTTTTCAAAGGGGTGCCAAATTTTAGGAGGTTAATAAAACCATCAATACGTACATCTTTTACTATAGGACCTTCGTTCAAAACCTCAATTGTTTTACTGCCTCTTCATGCATTATCGTTAATGTAGCTGGCTGATTTTGTATGAGGCATCTAAATTTTACTTAAGATTTCGACCATGACCCCATGGTAAATGTTGTTGATATTGATGGTCTCACAAAAAAATTGGCACTCCCTTGCAATGTCACTCTGTAGATTTCTCACAAAGTATGTTTAAAGCGCAAAAATAAAGCATGTCTATAACAAATATATTTTCACGTTGACGATAGTAGCACAGTTGCGAATACCGACGGTCACGCTTGGCCGTGCGCGTGCGACCTCTATGCGTTTAATCGGCTCTGGCATGCGCTTGCTATTGTAATCGATAAATTGGCAACTTTTTAATAAGAAAATAATGTATGGTAATAATATATTAGGAAATACAAAAAAAGCGTTGCGTGACATTAGTATTTCTGATAAAGTTGAAAACAGGGGAAAAATATTATTGTGTTGTACAGGGTTTAATCTTTGCAAAATATCTTATAAATTTGTTCGACAAATACCTAATTTTTCTAGTCAGATAAGAAATATTTGTCTGTAAATTAGAAAATAAGAAAGAAAGAAAATAAATTTATTCGACCTAAAAATTAACAAAAAAAATTACATTGAGAGATTACTTAAGATTAAATACAGATCCCACGAGTAATTAATTAAAAATAGGTAAGGAAGCTAAGTCGAAAAGGCACTCGTTCAGCATTGGCCGTGGCAGTAGCAGAACGCATACCACGACGCTGATTTTCAGTGAGTGCCTTTTTTGTGGGTACAGATGAAAAGAAACACTTAATAAAATGTACATTTAAATAAATTAGATTAACATAATTATAGTAATAAGATAATATTAAATTTATCATAAATATTTAAATTGATTATAATAATAAAATTACAATATGCCTTCAAAAATGTTACCCATTATTGGCAATCATTTAAGTGCGTGTCATTTTAAATCAGCTGCTTTAGTTTCTTTATGAGCCAGTTATGTTTTATCTAACGAAAGCTTTATTTTATGCAGGGCTTGTAAATCCTGCATAGTTAAAACTAACAAAGAAACCAGTGCCAAATGGCATTTCCTTAACATAAATAAAAACTTGCACAGACATAATTAGAATGAAATTAATCATGTTTGATATTTGGGCGACTTCCCGAAACAAGATTTGTGTAATATTACCATACAAAGAGCAGCCTCGCTCTGTTCTATTGTTGATTGATATGTCAAGCTTGTTACGCTATTATCAAATCTTCCTAACAAGTGCCGGCACTGAAAAATTTATGCCAAGGTCAAAATGTAATGTGAAACAATGCTATGTAAGCTCTAACAATTACTTCAGGATGTAAAGGACTTGTGACTTTATGATTCGATCAAGTTTCTGAAGTTCGAATATTATGGGTTTGCAGTGAACAAATCTATTTAAATAAAATAAAGTCGTGTTTGTTACAACACTTATAACTCGAGAACGGCTGAACCGATTTCGCTGAAAATTTGTGGAAATTTGTTGTTGAGCTTAGAATCAGGAAAAGGATATAGGTTACTTTTTATTCCGCTAGACGGGGCCGGGGCTGGGGTAGCACGGGACCGGGGCGAAACGGTGGGGAGGTAGCTTAGTACCAGGAGAAGGACATAGGATACTTTTTATCCCGTTAGACGGGGCCGGGGCTAGGGCGGGACGGGGCCGGGGTGAAACAAAGTTCGCTGAGTCCACTATTTATACATAAATACAATCAAACATTGAACCTTCCCTTTTTTAATGTAATTGAATTATATATTAAAGATAACTTTAGGTCTTTGTATGGAGCCATTACAATGAATCCAAGCAATTTGCATACGAAACATCTCTAAGCTTAGCATAATTTTATAAAGTAAAAAACATGTTTTATTCCCTGCCTACATGATTGTGTGTACTTAAGAACCTAATGTATCGTATGTTTACGAGGTTAAAGATTTGATCAGTATTTAAGACTTACCTATTGAAAGCCATGTTTAACACAATTCAAACATAATGTTCTAAAACTAGATTCATCAGACAGGGTCAGCTCGAATGGGCAGCAAGATACAATCCAAGGTTTGAGCATTAAGGCATTTTCTTAAGTGGAAAAGGAATATATGTAATCATGTAGAATTTCCTCAGGCATTGATAATCGCAAGGATATATTTGAATGGCGCTTATAGTCCGGTATTTACCGGTAAGAATGTCTGAATAGTTTTCTCAAAGGTAGGTTGTACCAAAATTAAAATGCAAATGAGTAGCATTAGACACATATTCTATATTCAATTTTCAGTCTTTTCTATCTCTATAGTATGAAATAAGATTGGATGTAACAAAAATGACATTATTGTGAAGTATGAAAACTCTTTTTAATTGGCGCTTGACCATTGAACATGATGGTCGCCTATGCCAAGAAAGCTACACTTAACTTTAGAAGTTAAAGTTATAGTTACGGTTTATAGTTGGTGCAACTAACGTTAACTCGTCCGTTATGAAATCGGAAGGAGATGAACGTAATCGACGTAATTTTGTATTTTGGTGATTCAATTGTCTGCGTTGAGCACAATGATGTCTAGTCTACTTGTGGTTGGTTAGTATACATATTTTTACATAAGAACTAGGTACTTGAGTCAACCGACGGAGTGCATGCGTTGAGCGAACCTCCGTCGTCTCACTTAAGGCGGATTGAGGGAAACCGCGGAGGTTTTAGTGGGTAAACCTGGACGAACAAAGGGAGTCCCACATAACCCAGCAGGGTATGCATAAAGCATTTCCTCCGCGAAAAAAAAAAAAGGTACTTGAGTCAACAATATTTTGTGTTTAAATTGTAGATGTCAGTGTAGTCTAGTCTTTGATGTTTTATTAATAGTCATTAGAATTAGAAGCAAGCGTAACGCTGAAAAATTTAATAAAGTGTTTGAACATTAGTGTTCATTTTATGTGTTCAAAATAAGTACCATTGACTTAAAAAAATATTAAAACATAGTACTTGATTTGATTTTAAAATAAAGCAAAAAATATAACACCGAGAGCGTAAAGTCCGTTTTTCTTCACTAGTCGAATATTGTAAACAAAGTTGTAAACTTACAACATACACAAATAAATCATCGTTCGACACTGAGATCTTTTTCAAATAAATAGTAAATTAATTTTATTTGCTGATATTATTTTAAAAGTTATAAAAATATTGTTTACAATGTTGGACTAGCAAAATTGAATGGGGAGTTTAACATTTTTTTATGTAAATATTTATTTGATGAATCCTCTCTTCTGATTTCACCGGTGCTAAAACAAAATCACAATTAAATAAAACACCACAGAATTAATTACTCTCTGATACTTTAAATACGTGCATGGCTTCTGAATAAGCACACGGCAGTCACGGATCCCATAATCGTCGACTAACTACTTAATTACGGCGCGTGTGTTAATGAGGCAGCTGAAATACAAACAACCATGGGTTAACACCGTTCTTGTGGCCGCTCTGTGGTTAAAACAATAAGTATTCTTAAGGTGATCTTTTACATCACTGTAGACAAATTGAAACAAAACACGAGCAGTGTGTTAAAATTAAAATTATAGTATTTTTATGGTTTCCGGCGTTTGGTCGTAGAGTTGAAAATTTAGAAGAAATATGAACATCATAACTTAGTATCGAGAGATGATTTGTTTCTTTGCTTTCTTAGATCCCTCATACGCTGCGATTTGTAGCATCGATGCAGCATCGCGATTGCATCGCTGTTAAAAGTTGCAGGGTGCAAAGGGTCTTAGTGTGATCAAAAGTTGTCTCGAAAATGCAGGAATAGCTCAAATTATTTTACTCAATTGCCCTCAAAGATGTTGAGAACCAGTGACTTGCCGGATATATCACTGAGGAAACGGTATAGCTTCCCTTAGCGTGCGTGCGCTTGACACGATAGGCTGCGATTAATTATTCATTTCGCCTCGTCAAAGGAGTGTCAAATGATAATAGAACTCTCTGTTCCTTTACTACCCTTGGGTATTGCGTGCACTCTTGAGCAGTAAATATTTCTCACGCACGCATGCATCAAAATCGATAAAAAAATAATCACTTTTCTAAAATTTGGAGAAGGTTATCACCAACACATAGACTGCCTAAAACTATGACCTCCAAGAAACTTAAGGTCTTTCTTGAATGACCTTACTTTCGCAAAAACCCTATGTAGGGTACTATCGACCGGTTCGTAATTCGTTTTTATAACTGGAGCAATGCTTGGTTCCAAAATTTTGCACAACCCTTACATAATCGGTGTAGATTAATTTGTAATATGCGCGAACACAAGTGTCGCACAGTGCGTTATTGTAAGCAGTAGGTTAAGTCTGCGCAACTGAAACTAAAATGACGTGCCTAAAATAGCTTAGTTCATTAAAACAGATTACTTCACTTTATAAAATAGTACGATATTAATAAAAACAATAGATATGTTTTCAAGTGGTATTTTTAGTTTGTGTGTGAGTAATATTTGAAATAAACTGCGGCACTTAAAATGTCAATTAAGGTATCATAAGAGAAATAATAACGTACTCAATTGCTCGAATACAGAACACGATAACTACAAACCCAAAAATCAGTCAAACTGCAACAAAACTCTACTTTCATTTCTTTAATATTTAAGTCTACACTGTGGTTCATAATCACGGAAGCTTGGAATGTTCGCGTGTTAGTGCTAACCGTTAAATAGTTTACTAACAATGTTTGCTATGTAATATTGTGTGAAGGTCGTTTGATGTATTTATATTCTTTGAGTTTGAGAATTGTCCAATAACTATGCGCCAAACAACACACAAATTTTCCTGTTTGTTTATGTATGGAATTTTCTTCCTTGTGAAACGATTATGACGAGGCGTCACCCTTAAAACTTGAATACATATACACAGCCATGACAGAAGTGCAAATGTTTGTGCCCATCACATAAACATTTGCTCCTTGCGGGATTCAAACCCGAAACCGCTGGCATAGTTGTAAAGGGTTCTTACCACTGCACCAATCGTATCTTTGTTTTTTTGTTACAATGTTTCGCTACGTCAGTATTAATACTAAAAGCCATAGACAGTTTGAGTGGTGGTTGTAGTAGCTATTATGTACGTTACATAGAAAGTTGTCACAGAAAACAATTTGCGGTTATGGCAATTAAATGTAAATTATATAGCGGTTACTCATCACAATATAATTGTTTGCTTCTGCATAGTCATTAAGTTAAGATAAAACTGCTATAAACATGCACTATGTTATAACATTTTCTATGTTACGAGTAGAAGCGATCTCTATCCCGTGAATCTCCAATTTAAAGGTCTTTGGTCCTTCTTGTATATCGATGTTCAATTTCAGAATACATACATGCAATGTTGGTTCCTATCATAGTTGCTCCATGTATCATAACGTGCTTTACAATAGTGCAATCACGATGTAGGACAGAAGTAGTGTAGTATAGTGTCAAAAATTGGAGCAATGTCAATTGTAGTATCTAATGAACTATCTAGTCTGTTTCTTTGATCTTGATTTGACGGTTGTCTAATTTCATTAATGGTTTTGTATCTCAAGCGTGGATCGCTAGTTTATCTTATGTTGTACAGTCGGGACAGAGTGCAATAACCATATGTGTATAGTCAATCGTGTACATTTAGCGCGGTGATTATTTTTATGGGAGGTTTGATAGATAGATTTGAACCGATTTTTCGAACGTCAGATAAAAATTGACTGCCTGATTTAAAAATTAAAAAAAATAATTCTACAAATCGTCCAACTGATGATTACCGATGGTAAGGTGGCGTTGCATAAAAATACATTACGGCCATTGAATTTTGTTCAACGAATATTTCTTATCTGACTTTTGAAATTTTAAAATAATTTGGTCTAACGATTCAACGATTCAAGTCATTCACGTTATTGTACCGTCAAGTCACCAGTATTTTATAAACGTCGGGATTTGTTTTTTTTAAATTCAGAACTCAGACATTATCATAAGTCGAACATGTATTTATGGGGGAGACTATACACCGGAGTAGGGTGAAACAATTATACAATTACGTCAGGCGTGTCATCGCTCTATAAAGCAAGTAGGTGTTGTGGTCAACGAAAGCGGTGCAGTTGCAACAGATGCACTGGCATGTAGTGTACACTGCGGCAGGGAAAATGCTTTCGTTGTTGACAAAGCAATATAGATTAAAACAAAATAAAATAAAAATAATTAAAGACTTTAGATAGAGAAAACATGGGCAAATCCACTTCTGGTGATTTTTAAAGACTGCGTTCAGTTAAATTCAAATGGTATTTTTTTACGAACTTCAGCGGTCTTTGAATTAATAATTAACAATGTAAATTATGTGAGCTGTGAGAATGATAGACTACTAATAGAGTGGAAGTTTTCCAGGATTAGAAGTATTAAATTGCTCTACCAAAATGGTATTTTTTTATTATCTAGTAATCATCTATAGTTCGGTTAGTTAGTTCGGTTTATTTGAGTAATTTAATATTCATTATTCATCAGTGCCAAACCATTTGCGTTTCAATTTAAACAGGGTGGAATTGGCCAAGTTAGTAATTTATGCAGTTGAGTGTACCAGTTGGCATATTGCACGCTGAGTAATTGGGGGCTAAATGGTGCATGATTTGCTTTGATTTTGATTGTTGCATACCGCACTTTGAGTGAATAGCGGAAAAATTTACTCTTCATCCGCTTAGTAATGATAGTTGTAAACGTCGTTATTTATTTAAATAAAAAATGCAGTCGATCCGCAATACAAGTGGCTGAATTCTGGGCTGCTACGTTATAATTTCTCCATATGGATTGTAATTCCTCCATATGGGTTTCCATCGACACGCTAAGAATGCTGCTCAATAAATCATTCATTAAAAGTGCGAATATCATTTTAGATTTCCTAATAAACTACAAAAGCTATTCAAAAATGAAGGCATGATCTCATATACGATTAATATACTAATTAGGCATGACATTAACAGGGAGAGAGGTAGAGATGATTCTATTGGAGAGTAGACTAGCTTAAGGTTATGACGATATTGGAGACATCATAAAACGTAAATACTTATATGAAATACGATGACAAATAAAATGAAAGTTGAATTCTTTACTACTAAAAAGTATTTGTCAGTTACCTGATAAGGTTGTGTTTGTGCTGTTTCTCTAAAATATTGCATTTTGTTCGCGAAATGAAAGTAGTTTTGTTGCGAAAGTCGTTTGGAATTGATGAATGCGTCTGACTTTCATGATCCATTGGAAGGAGGTTGGGTCAATGTTTGATGCACTAGTATAATATTCTGTTTAACTTTAGGTTGTTAAGATGTTACAACAGATAAAATCTCCATAAATGAAAAGGGTGTGACTCACCTAAACTAGGTTACTTACACAGGGTGTCCCTAGTATTTTGTGATGTATTACTTTAGTTGGTGACTTAATCTTATGATCTTGTGATTTATAATTTTATTTTTGGTTTTATAGTGTTTTGTCACTTCTTCTTCTTTTCGAGTCAATGGCAATTAAACTTTCTGCGCCCAAAAAGTGGCAACTTCAATGGCGTTGTAAAGGTCCTCTTGCGTGCAGGATATCAGTGTATTGTCACTATAACAAATATATTCGATTGCCTTGTCTGACATCTTGTGACTTGCTCGAATTAATTAGTTTGTATTGTTACAGCGCAGCATGCGGGTGAGTGTGTGGTGCAGCGCTGCGCTTGCGCTGCTCGCCGTTGCCACCGCCCTTCGGACCACACAGGTGAGCTCTATACTACTCCTAGGTAAATTTTACCACTTAAAATTTAAAGTTCCTACTACTACATTAAAATTATTATACCATGCACTAGTTGAATCAGTTTTGGGTTACGCTCTTGACAGTTACGGACTAACATTTAAAACATACATTGATAAGCTTGAAATACTGCAAATTAGATTTCTTAAACTACTAGTGAATAACAAAACGAAAGCTATTTGCAAAGGTAATAATCATAAACTTTTTAAAATTTGTAAAATTCTTCCGGTCAGTTTAAAGCATAAATACCTATTATTAAAAAATAACCATGGCAGTCCGGAGAATAGCTCAACACTGGTCAACCATAATCATTGTACCCGGTCAGTGTCTGCGGGTAAATTTGAAGTACCTAAAGTAAATAACTACTTTGGTGATAGAACATTGAAGAAACGGTTACCATATCTTTTAAATAGTTTGCCCGGGGATATACGCCGGGAACAAGATACAAATGTTTTTAAAAGAAAACTTAAAAAGTACTTTTTAGCTAACTTAATTTAGTATTTAAGTTTTAATTTGGAATGTTGAGACTCGTGATCCCACAGACAAACTATGTAAATAGTTTTGTGGGACTACTGTAAACACATCTGTAAAACGCTGTTTGTATAATAAATAAAATAAATAATAAATAATAATAATAATAAATATATATTGGCACACATACTATACAAATAAATATATATTGAAACGAACCCTAAATGTAATACAATTCATGATAAAGCTACATGTTATCTTAGAATGACTGTTAGGAAATTATACAGCGTGTGGCCTGTAAAAGGAGCTGAAAATTTAATCAATGATTCTACATAGTATTACTGTAGTCACCTTGCCCCGGTCAAAGTTCTCTATAAAAATGCTTTTACTAATAGATATCGTAATCCAAAGATATAATCCCCGGTCAATGTATATCAAAAGCGCTGACTCGTTGTAGTAAATGACAATGTCAAGTTCTAAACTGGACTTATTTGTTCGCAATACATTGCTGGTTGGATTTAATATGTAAGTAAAAAACAACACATTTATTTTTTATTATAAATAAACCATTTGGAATCGATTCTTGGTTACTTGAACCTTTATTTAACATTTTTGCTACTTACTTTAACTTACTTGGGCCTCTATTTAAAATTTTTGCTCCTATTACAGGCCACATCCTGTATGTAACGGACATAGCCCTACGATTCAGTTAGCTCAAGTCACAATAGATAGATAGATCTAGATAGATCTTCGGATCAAAAGCGCAGCGTAAGACGTCTACCGGTTGATCAAGAAGAATACATAGTCGACTTGTAAAGATTGCAGGATCACAAGATCACCAATCACTTGCAACCGGTTGCAATCGAAGATCATTGAGGAGGCCCATGTGCAGCGGTAGACGTTCCCTACTGATAATTGTTAGGGAGTGGAAGTTTCAAAAATATCTCTGACTAGCTTTTGCCCGCGACTTCGTCCGCGTGGAATAGTGACTTCTTTCTCCCGTTTTTACACATTTACCACTATATCTTTGCTTCTATTGGTCGTAGCGTGATGTTATATAGCTTATAGCCTTCCTCGATAACTGGACTATCCAACACAAAAAGAATTATTTAATTCGAACCAGTAGTTTCGGAGATTAGCGCGTTCAAACAAACAAACAAACAAACACACTCTTCAGCTTTATAATATTAGTATAGAGTATAGATTTACTGGCTTTAAACAAAAATTACGCTTAACGAGCTGAAAACACTTATTTCGTAATCAACTTGCGATTAATCCTCAACCACAAACAAATTTCTTTTTTCGTGCATTTTGTTAGTGAGTAAAATTCCATTTTGCACTATCACCTTTTGTATGAAACCGACAAATAATGCTGATATTAAATTTGTATAAGATTTGATATGGCATTAGATTGAGTGATTTGAAAGTTTTATAGCGTGAGGTTAATACGAATAATATTGGCTTCCGTATTAAAAACGGTTTGTGGTTCCGAAATGAGCGATGTAGATTTCATATCGTGCTCTTATAAAAGATTAGTATTTGATAGATAAATAAGTAAAATGTATATTTCTGAAATCTATATGACGAGTGAACAAAAAAACAATTGCTTTAAGGGCACTTCTGTCATAGTTATCTGGATATTTTTGACTAAAGCTGTGACTAAAGTAAATATTTTTTTGTCTAAATATTTTGGGAAACTTCAAGCAATTAATTTGTTTGTTTGCCCGCTACGTTTCGATTTGAGAAATGGAGTCCATTTAGATCGCATTTACTACTTAATCTCTTGTCTATTTTAAAACTAACCAGCCCTTTCATTGCAACAATTTCTTAACATCATTTAGTTGATTACCTTTTAATAACTTCTTCTTTTTTGCCTTTTCCCATTATTTGGGGTCGGCTATCCTCGTTCTGCGGTTCTCCTTCTGATTAATTTTATTAACAACACACTTTATTGAATCCGTAAACCTGTCAATTCACTCGCGTATTTCATGGCCCTCGTGAGCAACAGGGTCAGTTTAAATGCGCGTGCGCAAATATAAACCTTATTGCTTAAGACATAAGGCAATTACATCACATAGTTGCTAAACCCTTTATTGTAACACATAAAACGTTTTGGCAAATGGAATTCGATTTTGCCACAGAATCTATTATTATCTACCGCAATAAATTAAAATTTGTAGGTTTGGTAAATATTGTAAGTTACACTTGAACCTGCAATTTTCGCAGAAACACACGTATAAAAACGGTGAACTTTATAAGAAAAGCATTATCTTTTAGTCCTATATTTAGTAATGCAAAAAGAATCCAAAGCTCTATGTTACTAAACAATTGTTTTCATTTCAGATATTTTTGTGCATTTTGATTTTAATTCAGGGTAATTAATTTTATCAAACAAAGACATTGAATTGTTCTAAACTATTTACAAGATTTAATGGTGGAATCAAATGTAATTTTATTAAATACAATGTTACATCCGGAGGTTAGGGAATCAGGCAATAGGCTAGTTGACTAAATTTCAAAAACTCGAATACCTTACCATAGTAAATATATTGATCAATTCCCTTGATATTTAAAAAAAAAATAAACATTTACCTGATTTAATTACGATTTAAAAAAAAATAATGGGTCTCAAAAACGCTCGAACTGTCATGGCGTACCTACTAACTGACGTCACGGCGGAAGTTCGAAAGTCTTTTTAACAGCAAAATACTATGAAGAGTTGTCAATAACAGCAAAAAAGCCCGCCTTTGCGCAAGGCATGACGTCACATCCTCTAATATGCGTTTGCGGTCGCGTGACCAAATGTGCGTTTTGGACAAACTAAATTATTTAAAAGGTTAATAATCCTGATTTAAATTTATAAATGAATTCGTTTCATTATTTCGCCAAACCATAATCAATCACTAGAAACTACCAACATGGTGATTTGTTCTTAGTGGAAACTAGCCTATTCTGCGAGGAATAAATCATTTTCGGGTTTATTGGATTTTTACCAGTATATTAAAATTTCCTGATTTTTATATTATTAAACGCAGGTAAATAATAATAATTAAATATTGTACCTTTACTTTGTTGTTGCTAAGGCATCAAAGTAGGCTGGTCTTACAACGGCATATAATTTAATGCGACGATGGATATTGTGTCATTTACAACTCGATATTAAACCTGTCACTAACAAATTAACTTGGAAATCGGAATGCGATTTGCTACATCAGATTGTACCTGCTACGCATATCAAATTGAGTTTCCAAAAATCATCGATGCATTCACTTGTGAAACTAACGACAATAGTCCGTAACATTGTTTTGACAGCTTAGTTTCTTGAGCTCAGATTATTTTGATTTGATTGATAATTCAAGGTTTCCAGCTCCACCTATGTGTAGTCAGGAAAGAGCCATGGTAATCGATCTGTATTCAGCATTAATTTTATATGATTTGTAACCACAACGCTTCAAGCAGTATCAAAAGCTTATTCGTTTGCGATTGGGGTCTATGCTATATAAATAAAATATAACGCCAGAGTTCTACTTTTAAGACCTGCAGTTTCTTACTTGCATACTTTTGTGTATTCTGGCAAATAAATGATTGACTTGATTTGATTTGAAAGAAGAAGAAGTATAAAATGACCTAAAGAAATACCGTAAAATAGATATTCGCTGGCAAAACAATCACGGCCTTGTACCACTGTAAGCAGTTAGTTATTAATATGAGTACTAAAAATATTATCGCAGTTAAAAAGCATTTAGCCAGGTGAGATAAATGACTCAGAGGCAGCCTGCAAGTGTCTTGATATTAAATGAAACGGTGCCAGGACCGGTCTGGTCACGTAACTAACTCAATAATAAAACCGGTTAAGTGCGTGTCGGACCCGCGCACTGAGGGTTCCGTGCCACCCTTAACTAAATTCAGGGTCCACTTACTTTCACTTAACGAAAACATCACAATATATTGCGACTGCAAAAATAACTTTGTTTTTCATAGTGTTTGTATGAAAGACAAAGTTATATTTGCGGTTGATAAAAATGTGCAATATCTCAAAAACTACTGGTTCGATCTCCTTCAAACCAATTTTCGTTGCAAGTTTTTGTTGAGATCTACATCATATATTTTTTTCAAAATTTTCAATTTCTTAGTTCAAAAGTTAGATGGGGGGGGACGCCCATTTTACCACTTTGGAAGCGTCTATATCTCAAACCTTACACTTTTAGAAAAAATGGTCTTAGAAACCTCAACATCATTTTAAAAGACCTATCCATAGACTTCCCACACGCATAGGTTTGAGTAAAAAAAAAATTTTAGGTTTTAGTTTCATGTATGGGAGCCCCCCCTTAAATATTATTTTTTCTAACTTTTTGTATCTGAATCGGAAAGCGGTGAACAAAATACACCTACCTACCAAGTTTTAGCTATTTGATGCTTATAGTTTCAGAATAAAGTGGCTGTGACATACGGACGGACAGACAGACAGACAGACAGACAGACAGACAGACAGACTTGACGAAACTATAAGGGTTCCGTTTTTTGCCATTCGGCTACGGAACCCTAATGAACATAGTTCGTATTCATAACCCAAACTTACGATTGTGCAGTGCAAGGGCAAAGTCTGAATGTAAGCCTGTTTCTGTTGCTATTAGTCAAAGTTATCGAGACGTGTACTGTTACTAAAGTAGCATACAATTTTAATTTACCAACCTATTCAGCAAAAGTAGTTAAAGATAAGAAAGGTACTGTTTATTTTTAAAGACAAAGAACATCGTAAACATACAATTTTTAAAGCAATCAACATCTAGACATCTGAGCCCCAATCTCACGTTAGTTGAACTTTTTTTGTGTGCAATTCGATTGCGATTTTAACTATTTTACCTGAAAAAACAAGTGAAATATCCACACGAAATAAACTACCGCACGGAAAAAATTGAAATGCATATAAATCATGAACATAAGTTTTTTTTTGACGTGAGATGGTTTAGCAGAGGACAGGAAACTTGGACCTTGGTAAATAGGAACAGAAAGGTAACTGCATCAAGTAAACACTTGAAAAATTACTCACGCAAATCATTTTACAAATAATAAGGAAATCAGTTTCCTTACACCTTAATAACTACCTCCCGTAATTCTGAGTATGTATAAGTTTAACGTGCTTTTTGTGTGACTGTGGTTTCGAAACTCCTTAACGGATGAACTGATTTGCGTTTAGATTTTTTTGTGTCAGAGACAATTTTATTTTGTGTGCTTAACCATGTTTCATAAAAATCTGTTCAGCCATTTTTTTAGGAAGGAGGTTGTTTAAAATTTAAAATTTAATGTTAAAGGTTTATGGTTTCATTAATATTATTTGTACTTAAATACCCTTTTACAATTGAACTGCTAACTTACTGATGTTTGCACAACATTGTCCCTGAGAGGTCATCAAAACAATCCAACAGTTGACTAACCAATACTCCAACCTACCCGTAATCCGTCATTATCTAAATAAAGGCGTTTTCACTGAATTTCATAATCGGAGAGTGACTATTCGTAACTAATTCCCGGGCGTCAACCTCACTTTCTATAGCGAAGACCGTTCAGATAGCCGATAGATAATTATGTCTTACGCATTGGTGACTGCACGCAAGAGTTTGACGCTTCTTAGTAATGTAATGAGGGGTCTTAAGACTCATGATCACGGTTTGATGACTCTGGAAAACGAATGAGTGACCGGAGAACTATTCGGCTTAACTCGTCAAGTATGTGTAAACGAGACACAATATAAATTCCATTGTTATGCGACTCCCGGGTGTCGTTTGATACCAGACTGATGCAGTCGCAACTAATTTGGTATTTGGTACCATAGCCAATAACACAAAAATGTTAATGTTATTATGGAACATAAATATTACTATTAATAACTTATTGTGAAATCGAACTACATTTTTTTAATAGGTGGAACAAAATCTATATTTATTATCTGGTGTAATCCAAGCTGAAAATCGTCTTCTAATCGTATTTTAATTACTCTCTTAGTAGATGTCTCTGAATGAACAAAATAAAATTAGAAGTAATTAAGCTTTAAGAAAACAGATGCGCACTTTTCTTTTCCTCTAATTTTAAGCTGTTTTCAATCGCGAAGAAAAAGGCAATGATGAAGGCCTTACTAAATTATATGGTTATTTAAAATTTGAGTGCCTAATGGTCTATTAAATAAATGTCAAAACGTTTATGTTTCAGGTAGCCTTGATCAATCAATGGCTGTCAAATGACCTGTGAAGGGCTCTTCACATTAATAGCCAATAATCAATAATTTATCGTTAACCCAACGGCATTGCATTAGACATTAAACGACCGCTTACTAAAGTGCATTGTCGAAAATAGCTCAAAATCGGTTTAGCAATTTGTACCAAATTGTGGTTCTCGCGCATCTCATGAGCCAACCGATGATTACTATAACGTATAGTTCACTTTCGTAACAATATCGACATGAAGTATGGGTCTGCGGTTTGCGAAGCTCTTCTGCTTTATTCGATACACGTAGTACTGAATCTTATAAAAAAATATGATCTCAATAGTAATATGATGTATCCTGGTGAAAGCTATAGTTACGGTATACTCCTCATTAATAAAAGAAAGACTCTGCGTAAGTTAGTATACAACAATATTTGTTGATGCCTTGGTTTCGAAGTTGTACTTTAATTTTGAACGCTAATTCAGTTATTAGCGTTCGTACTACGCACCTACGTATAACTACCTAGTTATACCTGTAGTCTGTATAACAAAAGATACAAGCAATTCTATTGTAAATAGCTTTGAGTTTATCATAACAACACGTGTAAATTATAAGTTACAAGTGTCATTATCAATTTAAAAAAAATATTTTTACACTTGTATTAGTGCATACATTTTAAATTTTAGAACTTACAATTGGATTTTACATGCAAACAAACAAGCTCTGTACATTATTTTTATACATATAATTTATATGGACTTGTCAAAACTTTCTTGTAATTTGTAGAGGTATACTTGTAATTTTTAAACTGGGGCCCTATTTTTGAATCACTCGCTTCAAGATGGCGAGTGATTTTCGTTCGAAAACGAGTTATTTTCGTTGATATTTAATTCACATTCGAACTAAAATCACTCGCCATCTTGAAGCGAGAGATAAAAAAATGGACCCCTGGTCACTGGTCTATAATTTTTGCTTAGGTACAAAACATCTGTTACAAGTCAGGAACCCTTCAAACTTAAACATGTTAATCAGTAATTGACAATACAAAAATAACTGAAAATTGTTAAACTGTACTTAGTAACAGAGTTACATGCTAATAATTCCATGTATCAACATCTCGTGTGTATTGACATAATAATAAATCATTTTATTCTACGAATCGTGCACGAGAGCGGCTTGCTCGCAATCATACTATTATCGAAAGTGCAAGCAGTGCAACACAAAGTCTCTATTAAGTAAGACATTGCCTGTGCTTTCGAATATAGTCTACTCTTTTACTCGCAAGTTTATATCAGCATGAGTGACAGAGATAACTAGATTTAAATAAACATCGTGTACAGAGTAAGACCTCAGTCTTGTTTCGTTTCATTGCATATTTTGCATATGTATTTGTGTTTATGATTTTTTAGCGCTGATTTGCGTAGCAATTATTTAGTCACGGTCTGTCGCGTGCGGGCATACTTAATTTGATATGTGGCTCGAATTGTATAAATGCTTTTAAGCGGACTAAAGCTACTGAAATGAATACTGATTATGATTAAGGTGTTAGCTGGCTGGGTAATTGGTGTGATTGTGTGAAGATTGTGGAATTTGATGAGGTACTAAGTGACTTTTTAACTTTCTACAGAACTGTCATTTTCTCGTAAGTTGTAGCAAACGCGATCCGTCGAGGCATCTGCCATCTGTAGCCGATCCGATGCAATGAAAAGTCATAAAAGTCGTTAATTTTTGCATATAGACTCACTGGGGGCACTTATACACGTCCCTACATAGACCCTACCACAGCTTCGGGACAATTGTGGGCTAATGCTGAGAAGAAGCTGCGCAAGAAGCTCAGTCACTATTGTCAATGCCTCTTTTCAAAAGTTTTACAATGTTTGTGGTGATCATGCAAGTCCATACATTATTATCTTTTAAATAATCATCTACTTTATAATACCCTTTCGTCATTAGGGTTTCTTTAATAACAGTTGTTGGTGTTGCTGATCCCTTTACAAAACGTGCTTCCGTAGGGTTGATGCCTGTTTGATGTCAATACGGTGCTGTTCTCCTTACGAGTATAGCTTCAACCTATAGTCTATCTTGCTTCAAGATTCGAATTCTAAAGTTAGTGAATTGGAATCTTGAAGCGGCGCGTCATTTTAGCTTAGACAAGCTCTGTCTAAGCTAAAATGACGCGCCGTCCCATTTCTTAGTTAGTTGATTTCAAGTACAAATATTAATAACGACACTTCATCTGTGTAAGAGCGTCGACTGCTCAGCGATTAAGATGGCCAGATTAAGATGTCCAGATGGCCACCATGGCCACCTACTCATTGCAGTCTACTAGTTTAAGTGTGCTAGTGTCTTGGATGAATAAACCACTGGATATGAAACGCAAGAGCGAATGTATGAAAACATCATCAACCAATTTTTGCGGGGCGGGGGGAGTTTGTCTTGTCAGTAATTGACATTTAGTGCGTGGAAGTGTCGATATTATTCTATCGATATGTGTTGAACGAATGAATGAACGAATCTTATGCAAAATATTTTTATTTTATTTTTATTACCAATACAATAATTATGAGCATGTTTAAATAAGCACAAGCCATTAAACGAATAATTGAAACATATAATATTTTTATAAACGGTCTGGCAAGTAACACTAACTAGAACTTCCTAAGACATTGTGAAACAGGCCGTAAGTCCTCCAATGGTATAATAAAATCCTCTAATGGTATAATCTAGCAGTAAATGAGCTTACACTTCAAACTAAACTTCACAATTTCACGGGATTTATGCAACTTTCAGTTGTATGAAAGGTAAAAATTGTATTATTAATGGTATTCATTTTGCCTCTCTTCGGACGGCTTCGACCCACTTTGTTTTTCTTATTGGATCTACAGGAAATCTGGAATATTATTAATAGGATGTATTGTTATAAAATATGAAGTTTAAAATATTAAAGAAAACTGTTTTTTTTAGGATTACTTTAATCTACTTTAGAGTTAATCATTTTACAGATGTATTATTTTATTTTATATTATAAATTTATTAGTACGTTTATCGAAATGATTATCGACAATTGTCAAGCACAATTAAAACTAAATTGACAAGGAAACGAATGGTGAATGTACGATAATTCTACCAAATGAAGTATGCGTCATCTCGTTGATTTTGCAGTAACTGACCACAACTTTTTTAATTAGCAATGTAACTTTTCTCTAGGAAAACACATTTTACTATTTTAAGAAAAATTAACAGCTTTATTGAGATACAAAGTTACTTACGAATGAAAAGAAATATTTTTTGTCGTGCCGCTATAATTTTTACACAAAAATACGGCACATTTACCCATTTTTTTCTGCAATGTTTCTCACCGAGTTCTGTCACCGTACTGACAAGACATCACATGAAATTGAGGCTAAAATGCCCAATTCGTTGCCGAGGGGGAACAAGCGAAATTTCCTGTCATTGCGCGTCCAGTGGTTTATTTGTCCAAGGCTAGTGTGCATTAATGCGATAATGGGGCGAGTCATTTCTTTAAAGCTAATAAAGCTTTTCTACTGTTAGACGGATAATCGATTATAGCATTACTATGGTAGACAACACTAGCACGCATGGTCAGCACTAGACCTGTTAGATAGATAGTTTTGACATTAGATCGATATTGATTGTATTTTATTATCCCGCGCATATTTACAGTAGTTGATTATTGTATAAATAATTGTTATGTTAAGGAAATATAATTATTATCAACACATAAAGTTTATCTATTTCACTACCGAGAGCGAAAAAACTTTATCTATCTATAAACTATGCTCACACACACGCTTTACATTTACATAAGAACTATAGTTGATCTTTCTTTAAAATAGCCAAAAATAAACTTGGCAAGTTCTTAACTGATTCGGCTACTGCACAAACGTGTTAATGACATAAAAAGAGGTGACACAAACTCAAAACGATTCTAATGTTTAAAGCGATTATCTAATTTTTTGTCACAGCTATTTCTTGGGTAAATGTTTTAAGCCATTGTTTTTGCTCAGATGAACTTGACCTAAAAGAAAGATATTTAGTCCCGCGTTTGAGTTCATGATCATCGTATAAGTATTTAAATGTTGGTAGAGATAGCGTTTATTTTGGGTATGGACAAATAAGCCGTTTGCCACGGGGCATCACGTATTTGCAGGTACTGTTTTGTGCAGGATGCCGTTTAGTAGCATATGCGTTTTAATGCTAATATTCACACGGACATCTTGTTTGCAGTGCCCCGAAAAAAAACCGAGACCTGATTTATACGCATCCAGTTTTTTAACTGAACTGGACCAGTTCCACTTCTAAAATGCCAGTATACACAAACTCAAACAACTCAACTGCCTCGTTGGCGCAGCGGTTGGTGCGCCAGAGGTCCCGGGTTCGATTCCCGGGTCGGGCCAAAAATATGTACCTGAGTTTTTCTGTTCAGAAATTTTCAGGGAAGCCCGAAGTTTGGAAGTTGGCGGTGTTTCACCCCCGTGTCTCGGAAAGCACGTAAAGCCGTTGGTCCTGCGCCTGATCTCTCTCCGGTCGTGTCAGATTGCTGTCCCATTGGGTTATGAGAGTGAAAGGAATAGAGAGTGCACCTGTGTTTGCGCACACACTTGTGCACTATAATATGTCCCGCGCAGTCGGTTAGTCGTTGTGACTGGCCACCCTAGTCGAAATCGGCTAGGGGGACTATTATTATTATACACAAACATAGTTACCATGGCAACGCTGTAAAAGATAGAAATATACAGCGCGCCGTTTCATTATAAGTGCAATGAGATAGATTGTTGACGGACTCAAGTGAGACGGACAACCGTACCTGCAGAAAACTGCCGAGTTTTCTGGACTGAAACTGGACTGCCGTGGGAATTGGCCCTAACGATTAATGAGTGGAAATTATATCAATAAGTAAGAAAATTATTACGGGACCTATAAAGGTTAACCACGACTTCAATCGCTAATATTGAAACTCCTGTTTAAATTAGTCATATTTTAAACATTTTTATGAATTATAACATCATCATCAGAAACCAAATAAAATAATAGTAGAATTTGATGATAATTTGTTTCAAGCTAAGTACTTGTTTTGAATGGTTGCCAAGTTGCCATCGCTTCGCAACCACGATATTGTAAGAATGTGTCGAATCATCTTCTTGGGAGTTTCTCAATTTTATTGACTCGGGTTTAGCTTACCATTACTGCATTTGAGAGTTATGGCTGCACTCTCTTTTATTATATGTACACTGTAAAGTATACTGGTTTATTACAATGTAATTAATTGCTGTACGTGCTAATATTAATTGGTATAATATCTTCTGTGACTTTGGGTTCAATGATTTTGATATGGCATGATCAGCATAATAATATTTCTTTTGGAACCCTTTTGGCACCAAATATTTAGTGTCAAAACACTAATCAGAAACGTGCATCCAAAGATTGTTTATTTTATCTAATTTTCAAATACAAGCAATTACATTATGAAGGTATGATGATCTTAACACGTTCCGGGACAGTGCCCGCCTACAGGCGTGAAAACAATGAAACATCTATTGTGTCTGGAGTAGTGTCCCGGAACGTGTTAAAAGCCACTCAGCTCTGGCGCATATTTATTATGTAGTTTACAAATCTTAGAACACGAAAAGAAAAAGTAAGGAGTTAGTAAAACTAACTCACCTGACTTAAATCAAAAGAAGTAAAGCTTTATAATGTCTATCGAACATCAGTGTTGTGTACTCCATCATACTATCCCAAAAGTATTTAGTCTTCACAAATGAATCCCTCTACTCAGAAGTTAGCACTAGAGTTGCCACGAATAGTGATTTGGCTGAATACCGAATACTGAATATTCAGCAACTCTGTCGGCCGAAGCGCCGAATATTCGGTTGCCAAATATTCGGCACAAAATACATCTTGTCGAGCGCGTAATCAATAATAATAAGACAAGTCGCAACCTGTCTCCCTCGTTGCGTTTATCTTATTTTCATTGTTTATAGATAGTGCCATCCACGAAGGCGCGCGCCGTTCAATTTTGCACGAGGAAAGCGCGGTTTGCGGGGTGTGTGACAAATATTAAAATATTAAATAATAATGAATTTAATAATTATAATTAATATTACATCATCAAATATTGGAAAAAGCTTGCATAAATGTACTATAAATGATTATGACGAAAGGTGGCGCGCGCCTTCGTGGATGGCACTATCGATATCGTACCTATCGTACCTATAGTGTGAGGTTATTTTCTAAAGCTGGTATCATTTGCGACAAAAAGCCTAATCGCTTGCTACCAACAAATGCTGAAAAGTTTGTTTTTATTCATCAAAACCTACCACTGATCATTTTAACTTACAAAAGTATTTTAATTTGGTAAATAATACGTATAATCTTGAGTAATATGACGTGTCCTTTTTTCATAATTTGGTATTCGGTATTCGGAGTACCATACTAAAAAAATGTGCCGAATAAGCCGTATACCGAATAGAAGCCGAATATTCGTGACATCTCTAGTCAGCACCGCTCACGATAAAGAGTTTCCTAGTTAACTGACAGCTATTGTCTTGTCACTCAAAGTGGGTTCCGTCGCTTTGGTGACTGTGACCTTCAAAGCCCTAAATGACATAATGATTCTGAGTTATTATTACGTTTAACTGTCGCAGTGAATACAGTCATAACTGTTACCGATAGTGATTAATAGTAAGTTGCTATCGATATAACTGCTAGAATGCTAGTATTCTAGTATACTTAACGGAATATTTTAAAGTTTATTTTTGTTTTATAGTGTTTTGTCACCATACAAACTTAATAATATAATTATTTGGTTCTGAAGTTTACGCGAATACTCATTACAATAAAACAACAATTTTACGGATTGATTTCCTGTGCCTGTGACCACGGATGCTGTAAAGCATTCGAAACGTCAGGCATAAAATAAAAATAAACGTTCGCGAAATCAATCCGTAAAATTGTTGTTTTATTAATAATATAAATTCACAGTTGTCTTTTTACAAGTGCCATTTATATTATTAGGAATATTTTAAGTTAAAGTTATAAATACGGTAGAAGTTTAATCATTGATGAGTCGAATCTGCAAGGGTAGGTTCACTTTTGATCTCTGCTGTTGTATCTACTACTATATAAAATATTTTATTAGCATAAACAAGTGCAGATTAAAAGCTATTAATAATCTACCTTTTGTATGTGTGGTTAAATCAATTGATGCAAAATGTACCATAGAAACCAAAACGTTTCTTGGTTTGCATTTTTTTTAGATCCGTGCAAACTTAAAATAGCTTATTAAAATTTAAAATCCTACTTACATTATTAACTTACACCATAATCGTTACATCGATACAATCGCTATTAGCACTATTGTTACAACGCCTATTGTCTTGTCAACTGTTTCCGACCTTCGTAAGGTATACCAAATTTCCTTATCAAGATCGGTTAAATGGTAGCGAGATGAGATACAGCTTGTATCTTAATGTATCATTAGATAAGTTAAAAAATAATTGATGGTAAAAGAAAATGTTCTATGTACAGCAGTGGACGTCCTTTGGTTGACAGTGATGATTAAAAGTAGAATAGAGCCTTTAAATCTGCAATTATTTTTTCAGTATCAATTCTTTTGTGACAGTAAATCGTCAAACGAAAGATTTGACTTGAGTTATTCAAAGCAAAAGCTTGTGGTAATTTCATTAGAAAAAACAATGCAAAAATTTTTGGCATTCCGAGCACACAGTATTTTTTCCCAAGTTGTTTAAAAATAAAATGCCTACAATGAACTGCCTATATTTATAATGATTTAACGTGCTACTGACACATTTGAACCTAACAATCAAATAAATTAATATCCACAAATGTAAATGATGAGTAGGTCTGTGTGAAATTATTCTTAGGCCAAGAGTAGACAAAGATAAAACAATTAAAGTCCGGTCAAGGCTTCCCGGGGCTAACACAGCCTAGTAATTAAGAGTTAGGAATTCGCTTCTTGTAGGCAAAGTGTTTTAATTAGAAGATAATATAAGCCTGTCTGTCGCGTCAGAGATAATTTGTATATTAAATTGCCTCGCATTATTTAGCTTTATTTTGTTAGCATAATAAATATATTTTATGTTTTTTGTACCGTTTTCGTTAAAGTAACATGCGGAAAAAGACAAACATTGAAAGTCCCAAAATTTTTCACTCACCGAGTTGACACACAAAGACTATTAGGCGTCTGTCAAGACAATACTTACGTTAGAGCGCCTGTGTTTACTTTGGAAAAATAAAAAAGCCGGAAACTGTCATGGCCGTAAATATTTACTACCTGCATGTTACAGGTGAAAACTTTCGTATAGTCAGCGCACTAAACTTCGCGTATTGTTCACGAATTGATAATAATTAATAACTTTGAGATGCGAAGACACGATGGATTGAGTCTCATGGAGAGTTACGTACTAATTTGAATACCGATTATTTAGGTCCGCTTTGTTCCTGATAGAAAGGCTAGATAGGCAGAACAATCACTGGGACTATTGAACAATAATTATAGTTTGATCTACAAAAATATTGTCTAACACATTGTCTTTGTTATGTAAGATGGACTTGCCCGTGTCTTTTGAATATTAAATTACCTATTATTAGTGCTTATATTTGTAAAAAAATAAAAAAACAATGGAATTACAACTTACGATAACACTATCTATTAACTGATGATCAGTATGTCTGTGGTGCAACACATACATGGCTTCATTTAGACACTTTTTTGTAAATATTTAAATATGATAAATACCCTATTTACAAATGAAAAAATTACGAAAAAAAACCTTAGCTAGATTTTGACCTTGCCATTGCAATGACTTCTCACTTGCTCTATCATCGTGTAATGTCTGACACATTTTGCTAAGTCTGCACTCAAGTCAAGAGCAAACCCATTCTCAAAAAAAATTACGTTACAGGTCTAAGGAACAAACAATTACCTACATTTCCCTCGGCTGTCTACCTTCACTATTTACAAACGTGTGCGCAGGAAGACGAAAGTAAAAGTGGACGCAACCGTCACGTTCACACGACTGTCAAAATGTAACGTGTTCTTTTTTTATTTTATTTTTATGTTACTACGTTCTCTTAGACAGATACAGCATGTAGATTGTGCTATCGACACAGTACAAGACATCTTTTTAAGTGTTTGTTGAATGAGTTTATGCAAACCTATCTTCGACTTTTTAATATATATTTAGTTATTTTACTAATCTTTAAAAGCTTAATGTGAAGTAAAGCTCATAATATGAAATATTTCGTATAATTAGTAGTATTTAGAAAGTTTTATTCCTGCATGTTGAATAATTATTTTTTAAGCTATCAAGATCGTGTGTGTATAAAACAGATTTCCTCCTTTTCTTTATTAATTCCGTACAAGTGCGAATCACTTCATTAAGTTACTAATCTAAAAAAAACAGGGAAGTAATAAAAAAAAACGATACATCTTAGTATCAAGTTGTAAGCCTAACTGAACTATTGTACTATAGAAAATATTATTGAATTCTTCGATTTGCAGCTTTTACATTTTCTCCACTTTGAAAAGACATTTTATTGATAACTAATTATTTAGCATGCATAAGAAATTCTTATTTATTAAGGTCGGTCAGTGTCCTGTTCACTTTTTTTCTAACTTTATAGATTTGCAAACATATTTCTATCATTTACAAGATTATGGTTCTTGGAAAACTTGACCTGGATAGTCTACAATTGATATAGGATACAGTAGTACCAACACGTTACCAATTTTTATTATCATGTTAGATAGATCATTCTTATTAGATATCATGATGGAACCTTACGAAACAATCGCGTTGACAGTTCACTTTTAAAGTACTAATTATTTATATTCTGCGAGAAATCACATGTTATGGTTAGTCATTATTATGATTTCCACTTACGACTAAGTGCCAAAAAGCCAAAAAAGTACAATCCTGTTTGGTGGTTTGGCCTGCAATGTCGTTAATATACTGGCGTCTATATTATACTCGTATTTAATTTTAGACTACTGCATGCATTTCTCTTGTGGCCCTAGTTCGGACCAGTCTGTCTTATGATATTTGCAGTAAACACCGCATATTAGTTCCAAAGGCGACATTACTCTATATAATAGCCAATTTATGGCCACAAATAAGGTTGAGCTACTCAAATATGAATTTGGATCGTATTTGAATATGAATATGTAACAATATTGAATGTGGACAGATCAGCTGCTGAGATAGAGACAGTGAAAGAGAATATTAATGGCCGAGCTAGATAGTACATTATGAGGTATAAAATATTATGGATAAGTATTTGGCGAGAAAGGTTCTTTATTGAACAAAATAGGAATAAATATAGTTATTATTACGTGAATAGATGTAAATAGTCATAACCTTCATAAATAATTGTTTTTTTTCTTGCACCGTTATTATGTTGCATCACCTAGTGATTTATAAAAACTCTATTAACTGTGAATAGCGGATAACGTAGTACATGTAACATATTATGATTTTTATTTGTTTGTTATTCATTAATAAATAATAAAAACCAACGTTTAATAAAAAGGTTTTGGTGGATAGTCGGTATGTTTAAAACAAATAATCACATCATGCACCGACGCCAAAATATTTTTTTTTTATAAATAGAACACGAATGCGTTATTTTAAGCTTTTTAGTCAGTTTTAGAATGCGTTTATTTTAATCGATTAACACATGTAGTAGATAAGTTAGTAAATATTATACATAGACATTTTGGAACTATAGAGGGTCCCTACGACACTGGGAATCCTAGAGTTAGGACTTTATAATGCTATCACCATTTCAAACCTAGACATGACAGATTTACTACTAAAATTAATACTTTAGGTAAACAAATCTTTTCACGCAGTTTGCCGTTGGATAACCAACTTGACATTTAAAGGTCTGAACTATTATTATTTTAGCTGTGTTGCTTCTTTTAATTCCCAGTTTAATGTCAGTAGTGTCAGCTCTGAAATTATCTGCATGAATACATCTTTACATGTTTATTCGTTCAATTTGATGCGGCTGTTATTTGGTTGCAATCGTGAGATAATGTTAATTCAAATGTCAATGGTTACTGTTTCTTAATCCTGTGTCCTCTGCAAATCCTAAAATGGCAACTGTATTTTTTGGTATAAGCTTTGTTTTAGTGAATCTAATGTGAAGGCTTAGACCCTTTACACACTGCGACTTAGCATATAAGCATCGATGCAGAAGCGCGTTTTGAAAACGCGCGACAACATCGCGACTCACGCAATGAACAGATTTAATTTGGCATCGATGCTAACGCGCGTTAGCATCGATGCAGTCGTCAATATTCAGTACATAATTTGTCAATGTCAAGCTTCTGCATCGCGACTGCATCGATACTAACGCGCGTTAGCATCGCGACTGCATCGATGCTAAAAGTAGCGCAGTGTGTAAAAGTTGTCATATTGCGACTGCATCGATGCTAAAAGTCGTAGTGTGTAAAGGGTCTTACTGCTGTCATTTATGTATGAATTTATCAGCAGCGCGGCTGTCGCGCTGCTTAATTCGACTAAGTGTGAATGCGCCCTTAAGAGTAAATTACTTTTATAAGTTATCTAGATTAAATCAAACACCCTACCTAAAAATGTTTACTGTAACTTTATGGGTTTCATTAAACAAAATGGAGATGAGAATCCATTTAGGAAAAAAAATGTATCTACGGTTCTAAGGTGATATGACTCCAACAATTTTATTGTAAGTACACGTATTTTTATGTGTCTGAATCTGTCTTTTGTATGAGTTCAGTTGGGCAGTACTTTAAAGTAATTTAATTGCTGTAGAAGAAAGTAGCCAAATACTCCATAATAACATTGTCTGTACCCGTATGTAAGAACTTGAACCATTTATGTACAGTCTACATGACGCCATCACACCAAAATGTCACACACGATTATCATCTTAACGTCCTATACTACACGGTTCTGTTTAAAATGAGAAGAAGTTTTGTTGATGTGCGGACATGTGAACAAAACTATCTCTTCGCTCCAAATGTTCAAAACATAAGCACGTACTATTAATATTCATTACCCACCTCCTCTAAGGCCCGGTTTCATGATCGACAGTTAGCTTGACTAATAGTTAAAAGTCAATACCAGCGGTTGAAAAATTACGACTGTGCATGTTTTGCATAAAAAATCTTAATATAATGTAATATAAGATAGTATATTGTTATATTACATTATTTTAAGTACTATAATATGATGAGAAGATAACCCAGGATAGAATATCCTGGCGCAGATGTGTGAGGAGACCCGACCCCGGATTATGGGAATAGGGAAGGAAGAAGAAGAAGAAGAATGTAGGAATGGCTATTTAACTGACCATTAGTTACTGTATTTTTCTTCAAAGCGCGCACAATCGTAAATATTCAACAACTGGTAACGATAATCTTTACGAATTAACGAAACTGTCGATCACGCCACCGGCCCTAAGAGTAATAAAGTGTTAGTATGCTCCGGGGGGTAAGGTCAGATAGAATGAAAGTTGGTCATAATTCGACGGCTATGAATTACAATGCGCTTGCGACACTTGATCCGTTTAGATATCTAGACAGCCGGCTAAATGCCTGTCTGGTTTTAATTTAGAGATTGTACATACTTGTATAACAATTGAAGACATGCAAAAGGAATAAACGGTTACAGACGGTGAAGCCGTAGAGTGTTAATTAAAAAAACATAACAGAAATTATAAGTAATTATTAATTAAATTTTAATTCAATCAACATCATTTATTCGCTTCTAATAATAATTTTATGTGCATTTTAGAATTAAGTGACATTTGTATCTTAATTTCATTTTAGAATAAAAACTTTGGACATTCAAGTGTAATGTGACTCTAAGGGTGTAATTTACCTGACAATAAAGACTTATTTATTTATTTAGTATTTATTAGTCTATGCCAGCAGTTTTGAGCTTTCATATTCTAATTTTAGAATTTAGTACTTTGGTATCTATCAGGCTCTTCAGATATTCTACCCAATTGTTTAGGCTTTTGTATACGACATTTATTCGATTTCTTTTTCATACGTAATTTATGTATGTCCGTATTTTTCAAGCATGGAAATTGGATCGAATACTAAAGAGTGTGAGAGGCATATCAGCTCTATCGTAAATATGATTCAACTAATACCTAAAAGTTTACGACCTTAGTTGAAATGTATACACATGTTACCAAAACATTTGGCCTCACAAAATTACTACTACCTTATAACTTAAATAAATATGAGGTACTTGGCATTCCTATACCGTCCCCATTTGGGTCAGTTCAATGCTGTAATAGTGAGAATTACATTTAGTAGCAACACAATAAAGACAAACAGCAGACATGGAGTGTGAAAGTCCTAAGCATTGCAATCAGTATGCTGCGGGAATAGCCCTTCACTTTGCTGACTCAGAGGCTGTTTACAAAAGTAGCGGTCATTGCTTTATATGAGGTTGTCTTTTATATTTTTTTGTGTCAAAAACAAATACACGTACGCAGCCTACGTAACAACGTAAACTAGTGTAACGTAGTACGAAAGGGACAATACTTCTACTTTTGTATCAAGCATAAATAAATGTTTAAATACACAAAACGTTTTGGATACGTTCGTAATGCTACATACATATTCCTCAATTATTATACATAGAGCTCTAGCCGTAGCCTTTTAAGGCCATGTTGGCCATGCCAAGGCAGTCATTATATATCAATTGATATATTTAATAGCTATATTTTCACTTGTATTCTATTGTATGCGGCTAAATAGGTGCACTATGATCTCTATTTATATAATTTTGAATTGGTAAAAAATTGCAGTGAATTGAGGGAAGCCCTGTCTGGCAGCATTACAGACACTGTAGAAACCTTTTGACTCACTAAAAGTATATAACGAACGAATAAATTCCCGTGGAATTTTAGAAATCTTGATTACACGGGAAGAGAGTGCTTAGTGCGTAAAGCCTGGCAACATTTACTCGGTTACACTAATAGTCAACAGGGTTGTTAACGCGAAATATTAGCTTTTCTCCCATTCACGAACATAACTGTATTTATTTCTTTAAGGGCAAGTATAGACTAAAGGAATAGAGCATTTGGTAATATTAAATTAAGTTCGTAGATATGACTGTGGTCTAAATATAATGAATCCGAGATATGGATTGATTATTATTACTCGTATTTACTAAGTTGATGAAGCATAGTTTTAAATACTTTGATCTACAGTTGATATGTCCATAAAACACACTGGTAGTAAGTACTATGGATCAGTATAAATCCTTGATCTCACTTCGAACATAATGATAGGCGTGTCAGAGCAGCGCTTACCAGAGAAATTGAGTTAATGATGAAATGAATGCGCGTACAAATACACATTGCCTTCTACGATGAGCTATTATACCGTCCGTGGCTGTTCTCAACATGTGATATGTCTATCAATACATACACACGACATTGGTCTATGAAATACAGCTTTTTAAGTGGCTTGCTTATCATCGTGTAGGCAATGTGACGTGTGAATGTGAGTTTCTGAATCATAAAGACGCGTAATGTCTACTAGTATATTTCCAGAGTGACCAACACATCAAGACAATTAAGATTTTAGATGTTACTTTAAACATTGCAAGCATCAATCTGGCTTCAACAGAGCATAATGACAAGGCACGTCAGACTTGGAGAAATTCCGGTAATCATGCAACGCAAGCGCCGACATTTGCCTTTTACGGCCTGACTTTGACTTTTGGATGTTACCAAAACATAACTCGCCTTTTTTGCTCGTAGCAGTCGAGTAATTATGCAGCTTGGACGTTGTTTGACCATAAATACGAGACCTGTTTAGTTGAAGACCTTTTCACCAATTTAATGATGAAACAATGTTTCCGAAAACGGATGACCTTTGGTGAAGAGCACTCTGCAATATTTAACTTTACATTAGTTACAGACAACTTTTGCAATTAGTATTTTTTTATATTTACTAGATATTAAAACATAGATATGACGGAATGTGAAAAATATAAATTATATTACAAGCGGTCCCAGCGGTATTTCGGGTCAAGACAAATCCTACAGAGTAAAAATCACAAAAATCGGTCCTTCTGATCGTGGGTCATAAAAAGTATCATAATATGTCCGTCTCCTGGTTCTAAGCTACCTCCCCACCAATTTCCTCACCAGCCTAATCGGTTTAGCCGTTCTTGAGTTATAAATAGTGTAACTAACAAGACTTTCATATACATATCCTGTATATGTGGCCTGTAATGAGAGCAAAAAAATTTAATGTAAGCCCTTTAGGTAATCAGTAATAAATTTTATATGGTTTTAATTTATTATAATAAAAAAATGATATTATCTAACAAATTAAATCGAACCAACAATGTATTGCAAACAAATGCGTCCAGTCATAGAACTTGACATTTGTCATTTACTACAACGACTTAGCGATTTTGATATTCATTGACTAGGGATTATAACTTTGGAATACTATAACTCTCAGTTAAAGCATTTAAGAGCACTATGACCAGGTCAGGGTAACTACGTATACTCTGTGGAATCATTGATTAAAATTTTTGCTCCTATTACAGGCCACACGCTGTATTATATAGATCTAAAATCAAAACATTGTAGGTCTCACACGATTTCGTGGATTTTGCAATCCTTAAATACAAACTAATAAAACCATTAAGACTGCATAACAAGATGTAAGTATTTCATAACGGTCAGTTCGAGACCTTCCTTTTTGTGAATGCACCCGCAGGCTTTCAATGACCGAAGATGTGCAGGTTTCGCAAGGCATGATCTAATACTTCGTGGTCACTTATATTTATAGAGACAGATGATATGCAATATTTTATACTTCAATTTATATTCACATTAAGGCACAAAATAAAAGATACTTACCTGTCATATCTTTTAAAATAAATTCCGAGTGTATCGAAATTTCATAATTAGATTTTGATTCTTTTAATGTACTATTTTAATATACCTCAATATAGTAAACTTACAACTTGACATGATAATTCTTTGACATTTGAGCCAAAAATATGGTCTCTCAAACTAAACTCCAATAGCTACGTCAGCTTAATTGTTACAAATGCTAACATGTTAAATAAATAGCTGTTACCTAATACCTAAGTAACTATTTTGCAAACTTTATTAATTGAACATAGTTTGAATAGTGATAATGATGTGTTGGTAATGTAATTAAGGTCAGAAGTCAGGTGTTATGATATGGGTGCTCGTAATATGAATGTTATTATTTCATTAGAAAGATGGTATTCTACGTAATTTCTCTAGAATATGTCTGATTTCAATAAAATTTATTTTATTGCTTAAACATAGTTATTTAAACTTCATTTTAAAGCAGATCGAAAACAAATACTGACGTTTGCTATAATAAAAGTCATAAAAGTCGTTTATTTTTGCATATAGACCCACTGGGGGCACTTATTCACGTCCCAACATAGGCCCTCACAGCTTCGGGACAATTTTGGACTAGTGCTGAGAAGAAGCTGCGTAACAAACTCAGTCACTATTGTCAATGCCTCTTTTCAAAATAATACTGTACACACTAAAAGAAATAAATGGCCACAGCGAATGTATTGATTAAGATCGAGATAAAAACAGCTAAGATAAGATTGTACGTAGAGCGAATCTTGCTGCAATTTGCTATACTTGACAACCTTGCTTCAATTGAAAGTACCTATACAACCTGAGCTGTGTTCCTACGTGGCTTGAGCTCTTTATAATATCGAGTAAAGAATTTACCTAGTACAGCGGTATGTGAACAAAGGAGTGAAATACTTTTAAAAGAAGTCAAAAATTGTTTGCAGCCGAACCAGAAGGTCTACTACGAAAAACGAACGAAAAACGAAATTTCCAATACGATTATCGTTTTTCGGATCCAAAAGATTTTTAGTATGGAATGTTTACTACGAAAAGCTTCGGATCCGCAAAACGATTATTGTACTGACGGATTTCGTTCTTCGTAGTAGGCCTTTACTTAGCACCGGGACTTGAAAACCAAAATTTCACTTGGGTTGTTGCAAATAAACGTGTGCGAAATAAATACGTAAAGTGTTTAAACCAAAATAAATAAATAAATAACCTTTAGTCGATTTAAATAAAAAGTTTTAATTACAACATTAACTCGTCAAGTATGTGTGAACGAGACACAATAGAAATTCCATTGTTATGCGACTCTCGAGAGTCGTTTGATCCCTGACTGATTAAACGCATTTCTGTCACTTATTGTGGACCAGATATTATTTTAGATATTTTTTCTGATATCCAGAAATGGCATTGAAATCTCTATATGTACCAGAGCTGTCTAAATCTGGCATCACGACGATCAATTTATTCAATAGTCGGCTAGTGGGCTCTTTGTGCAAATCTGTCTAGACTCAATCGACCTTCACGTAAGTTATTTGAATTAAACATAAGTTGATATCAACTAGAAAATGATCTAGATTCTTTGCGAGATCCGTAATCTTTTGAGTTTTTTCTTGCTCCCGTCATCTTGTGAGCTTTTTAATTCTAGTCACTTCATCCATGTTCATGACCAATCGTCAGACAGAAGTGTCCTTTATATGATAGTTTTGTTTTTTGTGTTTTAGATGATAGTTTTTTTTTAATGGTACAAACTATATGAAGACAAGTTCAACTGTTTGGTTACGTAATTCACCATGCATATTTTTATGAACAAAGAGATTAATTACAAAAACTAATTATTAGAATTAAAAAGCTCTAGACATCCTATTTATGTACATACAAACATTACGTATTATATGAATATCAAATTAACTAAAAACATCACTAATGTCTGTATAGCCAAAATTGGACCATATTACCAGTACCACTGATTCTCACATCCAATCACTATAATTATACTAACTATTTAATAGCAAAGATGAGTCCATTACCGAATCTAGGCCACTCCAGTCACGATGACAGGTGGATCGCGAGCGCTTGCGCAGACGCAGCGGGTCGCAAGTTCAATCGAGTATCGATTATTTAATCGATATTTTAAAGAATTAAGTTGAAGCTTGAATCGATTAGTTGAGGGTCAACAGTTGGTGTGGAACTGCTTCTTAAAGTTATCTCACGATAGTTATGATTTGAAGTAAGTATCTTTGGTGTAAGCTTCCAATGATTTAAAGCATGACGATAAATGAGATTTCGAGAGCTTTACATACGATAGAAGTTGCTCTTAAATATTTTACAAGCGGATCTTAAACTAGTTTGAATAAATTACTAGCCAGGCTCTTAACACTGAATTATGTTTGAGTTTATTTTTTTTGGCTACTAGGTAGGTAGGTTAGTTTTTTTTCTAAAGCAAATTAATAGTAGATTGTTGTACAAGGGAGAAAGCGACCCATTTCACTCGAGATGTTTCTGGCGCTCGAACGAAGTGAGAGCGCCAATAATTCGAGAGTGAAATGGTGCTTTCACCCGAGTTAAACATACTATTTTTCATTTCGACTGTGAGGAAAAACATTAAATTTACAGTAGTGGTTGTAGATGTCATGGTCAGGTATTATGTAGTACAGCGAGAAAGGAAAACTCAAGTTTTTGCACAAAAAGACGGTTAATTTACAGTTCTCCAAACATCTAACATGATTAAAAAGAATAACGACACGAATACATGAAAACAGTACGAAAAAGCAGACGATACGAAATAATTAAAATCCTTGTAAAAAATATCGATCGAATTTTCCCCACAGATAATAATTGTCAAAATTTAAAAAGTAGGCATAGAGTTCAAAAAGAAAAAAATACACTGACATGTAAAAAAAAAGTGTCATCTTGGTATTATGGCGGGAAGCCGAATATTTTAATTACAGATTAGTAATATGTATATTTTAATTTTAGATTGAATCAATTGAATATTTTTTATATCAACGATCATAATAAACATGTTTTTCAATGTATAGCTAAGCAAAAATGTTTATTATTTTAATAATATGATGTGACACAATTACCTTTGACCCAAGCTTTGACTGCATGCCTTGACTCTATACCATGCCAATTAAAACTAAATTACTTTCCACCCTAGGGATGGATAAGCTATTTTCCACCCGGCTATCTACACAGGAAAGTGCTATTTTCCGAACAGGAGAGATGAAAAATTGTTTGTTTTACTGTACCCATTATAATAATTACTTAGTTATTAAATCGTCTTCGCAAAATTCTAAAAGCTAAAGCGTCAGTTACGACTCATTCATTAGATATAGTTTGGTGAGTATTTAATTGATATGGTGTTGCTTTGTATATGTGACTGATTTTGTTAATGTTCTACAGCATTATTTATGTTGCCTGCAGCTTGTTGCTTTTCTGAAAGAAAAAAAAAATGGAAATATACTTAATAACAATATTTGAACTCTTTATGTAGTCATTGGTGCTTAAATTACTTCAAAACAAAAGTTAGTTACTTAAACATTAATGAAGATTAAATACTCGTAAAGTTCAGAAGACACATCATTACTGAATAAAATCAGTAAAAATAAACATCAGAACTCTCATTTGGTTGACTAAAATATGCGCAAAAGCCTCTTGGATGAAGTTTTCATTTGGATAAAATTCGCATATAATTTTTTGAAATGACAGTTATTCATATGAAGAGAACGGTGCCAATTTATAAAGTGAAAAACTCCAACGGCCTAATGGCTCCAATGACTGAATGTGCAATGTTCGCTTTAATAAAAGCATACAAATTATTGGTTTCCAAACCAAAATGAGTTGATGGATGCGTTTAAACGGTTGTGCCATCTCGTTAGAAACGTTTTTACAACGTAAATAGCTCTGCCAATTATGTTATTTAATTTTGAAACTAGCGCAGACATGTCAGGTCCAATTACCGTTCAATTTGATTTTTGTAAGATAAAATTCAGTTAAAACTGAAATGCTTTTAAGAGAATTTGGTATAAAACTACATCACACTAGTTGTGATTGTAAACATATGTTGTTTTTTAACTATTCCGATATGTTTTAAACAGTTTAACTAATACTATTTAATTAATCAGTTTTTATTTATATCAACAATGAGTTGTTTTAAGTCTCCTCTGTTAGGAACAAATAGATGTTGGCTAATTATTGGCTCTACATTTCCAGTGAAAGGTTTGTACAAGTCTGTAATGTAAGATTTTGCAAGTAACAATTTAACAAAAGTGTTGCAAAAGTCCCGATATCGTTAAATCAATAGCATCTTCTGTAATGTTATAATAACATAATTGTTTCACTAACTTTATTGTTTGATAAATTGATATTATATCTCTTTGCGGAGTGGGAAAGTTACCTATAAAGATACAATGTTTTTGAAAGAATAATTGATGAGAAAAGTGAAAGAGGCCTTTGTTTTCAGGTACAACGAATCCATTTGGAGTTAAGATTACATGTTTGATGTACGAAGTATGTAACGAATTATTGCTTATAATGCTGGCGCGGTAGTCTGGAACAGTTTTACCTGTGGGACACCAAATGTCATTTGAAAAACAATGAGACAAAATTAGTTTTCGTGATTTTATTGTTTGAGAAGAATTTTCAAATAAAATTTAACACATTGACCGTCTCGGTGGTCACCGGTGACCCCCCAATAATATTTTTCTATTGTGTCTAGTTTCGTGGCAGTTGAAGCCTTAAATATCGCCATCTGGTGATCAACCGGTAAATGTGGCTGAGACTTCCACCGCTGATTTCGCTCAATAATAAGTGTCATAAAATAGATTTAGTCATGCATGCTTACTAATAGCTGGTTGTGGTGATCTGGAAAGTGAGAACGGAATGTGATTGACGATCTGTTAAGATTGATTTGATAGTTCATTACACTACTAGCACGAAGTCTTGCAATATACAAAACAAAACACACAGATAAAACTCTACTATGGATTATTTTTTTACTTCAAACGGGCGCTGTGCAAAACTTTGGGGGAGGCCGATGTTCAGCAGTGGAATCCTTAGGCAGATAATGATGATTATTAATTTTTGTTTTTAATTCAACTCCGTTAAATATGTGTTTTGGATCTATTGGTCTATGAAAGAAAGAAGAATATAATAATTTACGCATTCACTTCATTTTTATCGTCTATACTTTCTCTTTTTTATATGACATTGCTAATAGAGGATAAGTTAAGTATGTCTACAATTAATTGGATTTATTTCAATCGCAAAATTAGATGACACACCACAAATTCTTATTGGCGTTTGAAATAGTTACGCCATATCATTTGGTTGTTAAATGCTGTTGTGATGCTATACATATTTTTCGACATCTAGACATGATTTGTAAATGGACTGTTTTGTATTTTGAAATGATTGTTTGAAAGTTCTAGTAAATAATAAATGGCGCTTTTAATAAGCTGCTGTATCAGACCCTAGTTTAGTCTAGTATTCCTCTATGGTCTAGTCGATGATACGAGAATTTGGCAAGTGCTTTTATTAACGTGTCGGTTGCGACACCTTATCAATGTTGCGAGAGTAATCTAGCAACATTGATGAGGTGGTTAGTGATAAAACACTATAAAAACAATAATAAAATTATAAGTACATCAGTTTGATAAAATCCAACATTGTAAATGTAAACGATACCTACCAATTTCCTGGTTGGAAAATGTCTTGAGATACTTGTTTATAAAAAAACAAAGTATCATTTTGTGATAAAGTTATTGTTGATATTAAATTTATTTTATTTTATTTTCCGATTGCAACTTTGGTCTTGTCCAGTAGTTTCAGGGAATCCCTTTTCTCACGTATTTGTACAGTTGTTATACCTACAAATAAATGATAATGGTTGCCATGACAACCATGACGAATGTGTGCGGCTATACTGATGTTGATGGGCGCAATTCGTTCTGCTGCGTGCGAGGAATTGTTATTGCTATCTCGTGATACAGGTGTTATGTTATAATACAGGTGTTAGCTTATTGTGTTTATGGAAGATTTTTATTTACTGATTATTCAAAAGTTGATAACTTTTGGGGAGCATCAAACTTTGGAATTTGAACTTGATCGATTACTTGCTGGTATATATATATTAGTTACATCCGAATAAATAAAATTTTGAAATTATTTAAACAATATTGCTATAATGGTCTTTGCTCAGTTTGTGTCGTAGACGGCAAAGTGTTTGTAACAATGCTGGTGACCTGGCTGGTGTTCTGTAGCACCATTCATTGAGTTAAGGTGATTAACCTATTGATCTTAATAATCAAAGCTTCTTTATTCCAATTAGTTTATGATAAAGGTGTCTTTATCTTGACTACAACTTTTACCATCGATAGTTAAGGGCTCTTGTCAGTGGAGTTTTTTTTAAACTCTAGATTAGGGAAGATAGTGTGGTATTTTCCCTTATGCCTTCGCCACCGCAGTTTTGGAACCAGGCGTTTTCCACCTCTTAATGCACAGTCAAATACCTTTCCTGATATATTTTAATTTCAGCCTTCTGCCAAATACTGATGTTGATAATTATGTTATTTAAAAATATATCTTACATCTAATTTCTTATTATGTTTTTCCGACAAGCTAAACGGTTCAATAGACGGTAATACCACGATCGAAACGGAACCAACTCTTGCGCAAGACAGAGATCAAACATTTCGACGTGGTCACGCGCCGGCGCGTTGACTGATATTTGATAAGACTTTAATTGAAGTTTTAATCCTACTACTATTATAAAGGCGAAAGTTTGTAAGTATGGATGTATGGATGTATGGATGTATGGATGTATGGATGTTTGTTACTCTTTCACGTAAAAACTACTGAATGGATTTGAATGAAACTTTACCACAATATAGCTTATACATCAGAATAACATATAGGCTACAATTTTCGAGGTTTCTAATGTGAGGTCGTAAAAAAACACATTTTTATTACTAGACTAGACGGGACGAACCTGAAGTCCACGCGAACGAAGTCGCGGGCAAAAGCTAGTTTTAATAATAAATTAGTCATGATCTTAACATGTTGTTACGAGATACGAGGTGATTAGCAGTTCCATACTAGAATCAATGAATAGGCTGAAGTAGGTTTCTCTGAATGAACAAACACGAATCTTGAAAAGTTTCAGTCATTTGTTACATATTAACATATTGTGGTGTTTAAAAGGTTAGTGGTGTCACAATAATTGATCTAAGACAAAAGATACAGTTCGTAGTTTCTTTTAAAAATATTTTGTTTGGGAATTTTAATACTGTTTGCTGTTTGTACTACATCAAGAACAAAGTCGATTTCCTTTATGATGTTATAAAAATATAAAGATGTTATTAAAATAAATTGAGCATTAGTGCAGTAACGTTTCGAACTAAACAATTTCGGCACTGCAAGTTATCACTTAATAATCAGTTCTATTATGTTTTGATTATAGAGCAGATAGAGCTACTGAAATAGTGTAGTCCACAAAAAAAAAAAACGATTAAAACTCAACCAACTCGCCGGCATTTAACCATCAAACCAGATCACGCGAAAACATACATAATACCACGTAGTCAACCCGCTTACCTTGTCCTTTCTACCCGCCTATAGTGACGCTAAGCGACTTTTTATTGTCATTATAATTATAACACTATACATACGAACATAACCCCTAACTGGTTGGCTTAAGAGCTGATCTTGTTTCTACTGATTCGAGATTTGAAGGTCCAGATGAACTATGCAAGTGACAGATTAAAGATAGCTCTATTTGACGTCAGTAAATGCTACTTGGATGACGAAAAGTCAAGTTGATTTTGATTGTGACGAGATTGGGAATGTAGAATGCGGATATGAATAGTAGTTTTAACAGAATAAAAACAGTTTCTAGAAAAAGAATTCCAACGACGGCGGATCAAAAAGCATCTTCTGTTTCTTCCTTGTCTAGAGATAAAGCGGCATGACACTCGGAATGACTCACAAATATTTTGGTTGCACCTAAACTTAAAGAAAACTTGTAAAATAATATGTCATACAATGCCAGAATGTGATCAATTGCTCAATACCTTAATTTATATCATTTGTTACAGGTAAATGGACTGCAAAGTGAAAAAAAACATCAATGTTAATACGACTATGGCACGGTAAGCTTTACGTGGTTACCGGAGTCTGCCGGTATGTACACTCGTCAGCACATCAAACTACACTTTTGTTGCAACTTCACCCCTATTACAAGTACATAAGCTACAAAGCCTACCTTGTCCTGTTGTCGCCTGTACTTGATCAAGATCTTATTATGTAGGCGCAGTAAGGAAATCCATTCCATTTTGTTTCACTATACTTCGAATGTTTTCAAATAACTACCTATTCACTCGGTTTAATCTACTGTCATTTGTTTTTTGATAATTATTTCTTCAGCGTCGCGTTCGTCATTTTTTTTCTTGTCAGCCAGTATTACAAAAGATTTGTGATAATTCGATTAACATTTTTATGAGTTAAAAATTCTAACCTGTTAGTGCTATTTCCACACCATTTTCAAAGGATATGTTGTCATTTAGCACCATCTATTTTGCATTTTAACTAGTCGTCAATTGTCATTGCAACTTTGACAGTTGTGCGTGCGTGTGTTACATGTCTCGATCCATTGCAAAACGATGAACACAGAGTAGGAAGTAATTGTGAGTGCCTTGTTATTAAGTTGTTGTCGCTCTGTTTGATTTGTAAATAGAACAAAAAGTGGATAGAAGAAAATTACTAGACTGTCGTTTCGAAAGCTAGGCACATTTTGTAATTAGGGAGAAATATTGGTGTAGGCGTGTGAGTAGTTTTTGGTGCAATTTGGTATCTTTTTTAGTGTCACAATTTTTTTTCCGTTGCGCTGAACTCTGTAAGCAATAAAGTTAACTCAATCTTCATATGGTAAAATTGTAAGTTACAATTAGATGTTAGTTAATACATATAATACTAGGAAGGTGAAAAAACTTCAGGTAAAAAAAACACTGTGCAGTGTTTTTTTTTCAATTCCAAACTGAAAAAAGCTATTAATCTTTTCAGTTGAAGAGAATTTTAAAAATAGTTCTAATCGGCCTTAAAAAAAGTTCTCCTGTTTTTTTTAAATTAAACATTTTAAGGTAATTTTAGCCTCGGATAGTATAACTTAACCCTTTGACCCAATTGACAACTCAAGTATAACGTCACAGTAACAGTCACCTTAGCTGTTAATTGTGTATACTTTGGTCACACACTGTAAGGCGTAATCATCAGTCATAATTATGTGTCCGCGGGTATGCATGCGTGTGCACGAATAAGGAAGCCTAAATCAGTAACTCTTATTCCTTCCTTTCGGTTTCTTGTGGACAAATAAATCCACCTTCCTTATTAATTCCGTGCGTGGGTAAACAAACTCTGAGATTTGTAAATAGCTGTAGGTTTCATATCTTAATTAAATACATGCATGCCCAAAATACTATAGAACTAACTGACAAAGTCAAAGCATTTTAAACTCTATATAGCAAGAGCATGAGCAAAAAGCTTTTGAAGACCTATACCTGTACTGTTTTTAAACGTATTGGTACAATCTATAAATCTACCGAAAGAAATACATAAAAAGTTTTTATTGCAATCAAATTACGAGTAATTAACTAATAAGTCACGGCCACAGAATCTCGTTCAACTTATAATTTGTAACAATTTTAGAGTATGCACTAATGTGCATTACGAGCTGCTAAAATTAGTCAGTATAGCATACAAATACTTAATTATGATGCGGAACCTTGGATCACCGGATCCTAAAAGGTATAAAACACATTAATTAGACCACTTTCAGATGGAGGCGTTGAAAAAAGACGAGTGGGTGTCCTCGTCGAAAGATCACTTGATTCTGGACTTCCCAGTCGGTTGGATTGACGACAAACCGGTCAAGTGCGAGATATGGTTCACGTTCTCTTGTTTCTGAAGCCCTACTGTGTAAACTGATGTTTGTATTTTAACACTAAACGTCACTGTCACTCATGGTATCTGACCATCGGATATCAAGCTGCGGAAAAACCACGGGGCTGTGTAACTACACGTTTACTTGTACCTAAAAACGCACGGCAAGTATTACAGAGTCTATTTTTTGCAAACAAAGTTTCTGTCCTATTCACTTTTCTGCACAATTTAGCACGAAAGCAGAGTAAAGCTTCTGATTCCAAGGCTAAGCTCATACTCTTCAAATATATGTAAAAATTAAACTGGTCCAAAGGCTTTAAAGAAGTAAAATTTCAATCAAAAATAACAAAATTCAACGGTTGATGCAGTGTGCAACGATTTATGTTCGGAATTTCAAAGTTAAATTTCATGAATTCAATCTTTCTATTATTGAAGCCCGTAGTAGCGCGTAATGATAAACACAGCTGTATTATAAGAATAGCCTTCCGATGCATCGTGATGTTATCTTTCAAAGTGCACCCCCATGTATCCGCATTGCGTTTACACGCTTTAACGCTCACAATTGTTTTTATCTAGAGTAATCTAAAGCTATTCGCTTTAACAAATATATTTAATGTTGAAAAATTTCCTTAGTGTTTAAAGTCTGTTTTTGTTTGCTTGTCGAAAATTGAAAACAAACTTGACATTCCTTTTTAACGAAATGATTCATTTTAAGATATATTTTATTTTTTATTTTATTTGTTAAGGACAACCAACAAAGCATACACCACACATTGACATACTTAATATTAAAACACAATTTTACAGTGTTGCCTTACTTATAGGCTGCCACCACATTCATAACAATACTGCTGAAAACAGAAATATAGCTTAAAGTTAATTTGAAGAAACAGTAAACAAAATGTCTTGAAAATACAACCTACAAAGTAGGTACCTACAACCTACCTAATTGCAGAACTCACAACCTACAAAGGTAATTCATTGTTGAACACTCTCATCTCTTTAAATCAAATAGTGAATTATTAATATTTGTCATTTATATATTTGGGTGAATTTCCCAACAGCAAATTTTACGCGGCATGAGTGAAATCGGCAGTGTAGAGTGATACAATGAGGCTTATTTATTTTTTTATTTATAGAAGGCGTTATCCCGTATGCGAGACCATAAATATTTTTTGATTAGGACTACGTTTAATTCGAAATAAAAAATGATAAAGCACCATATTTTTCATTTCGGTTGCGCGGTCAAATCCATTTTTCTGTTTAATTTCCCTTATACAGTAAAAACTTTTGGTTATTTAGTATTATTGCTTATTTCATTTAAATCGTGAATAGTTATAGTACTATCACATAATAATTTCATAATTTAATCTATTTAATTAAATGACTTATAAGTAAAAATGCATGTGGTCAAATAAGACTTTTCATATCGGTGAATTTTAGTTTGCCAAGAATATTTTTGCGTGGGACAACTCTAGCTCCTTGCTCCCGCGCTAAAACGCTACATACCAGTGCCGCCTCAATGCTTAAAGTAAATAGACGTGCGCCGCTTGCTCCGTGTTCCCGCCAAAAAAGTAAGTAGTTGGTTTCGGTGACATGGGACATTTTATTTTTCATTTCCGCAGGTTGGAATATATTTTCATCCAATTCTCCATAAAATGTATGAAATATTTATTGGTATCCTTCCCAAACTACGTTTATTAGTGTGGTATTAATAACGTTGTAACTTTAAAACTTTTATTGTTATGTTAAATTTTGTCATTGATTTTAATATCGGTGTTTTCATTTCGGTTGATTCGGTGGCCTAGATTGACCACCGAAATGATAAAAAATATCATTTCGGTGAATTTTATTAATTCCGGTGCGTAAATTGTTCATATCGGTGATTGTTTTTCTCATTTCGATGGCTTCATTATATCATTCCGGTGAAATCTATACTATATTATACAGCTGAAGAGTTTGTTTGTTTGTTTCTTTTATTTGAACGCGGTAATCTCAGGGAACTACTGGTTCAATTTGAAAAAAATATTTTTGTTTTGCCTTCCTTTTTAGGATTCCGTACCTTGAAAGGTAAAAAACGGAACCCTTATAGGATCACTTCGTTGTCCGTCCATTTGTCTGTCCCTACCCTTTTTCTCAGGAATACGTGGAGGTATCAAGCTAAAATTTAATCAAAAGCTCTGCGGCCCCTTAAAGCTGTAAAAAAATCAAACTTCTAAGCCAACGCAATCAAAAGATACAGCCGTTATTGCCGTAAATATCAGCAAATTTCCGCAAATTTTCAACACTCGAAAAGGAATCAAAACCTACCCACAGGGTACTTCCCGTGAACTTAGAATCTTGAAATTTGGTACAAAGCAACGTCGTTTATAGTACAGATACAGGAATAATTGCGAAAACTGTATTTTTTTGTTATATCATATAAAAAAAAACTTACTGCCCCTTTCTTCATGAAAGCGTTAAGGTGTTAAATGAAAATTACAATGACATACATAATGAACTATAATTAAGATACAAATTATTCTTTCAGAGAAAAGCGTCGTCATTTTATTACAAAATGTCACAGGAAAAAAAGACGCTTTAAATATAACTACTATTGATTCCCACTCTATGCTCTGACCGATCCAAAGGTTCCCATTATGCTAGCAGCATTGCCTCGTTGAATAGCAATGAATGAAAACCTGTTGAACCAGCCAGAGTGGGGATCATTACCCTTATCCTTCAGTCGTTGTCCCAACTCTTTGAAAAGCTCGCGTGCCCCATCACCCCAGGGCCTAGCCGTCTCCACAGCGATTGGAACAAAATCATACTCAGACTTTAGCTCAGCATACTTAGTATGTTTTAACTTGGCAGCATTTTCCGCCGCTGAACCTGCGGAAGTTACAGTATGCCGTAAATGTGTCTAACGCATGTTGCGTCCCATAAGAGGCTACGCCCTCTTCGTCATGGAACCAACGTTAGGCCATCTGGTCTCTTACCATCCGTGCGGGACAAGCCTGGTGGCTCTAGGACGCAAGGATTATTTACGGAAACCGTGGCTCGACGCACAAATTCATTAATAGAATGGTGCCTCGGGAACCGCCCCGCACATCTTTGGCAACTCAGTCCATGGTGGCCGTTTTCATCTACCATCACATCACAAATACAGCTATGAGGTTCACAAACTTTGCTGCCCCGTCTTAAAGCTACTACAATTCTTAAGGAATTGTTGTCGAGAAGCGTACCCAACTGTGGAGACGGCAAAGCATGCAGCCAAGCACCAGATTCAGGTTTTGCAACTGCTTTAAGGCGTGCCAACATCATGCTGGAACCTACGGGAACGGAGTAAAGGCAAAACGCACAGAAAATGTCGAAGGGGACCGCTAGTAGTGCTGTTTATTATTATTTATTATTTATTCATGGAAAACAAAACAGATCACAATCATTGAATTACATTAGAAACGTACATAATGGTGTTATACTAGATAGTAATCCTAAATATGTTTTCACGGCAGTTACATAGTTGTTAAGCTAAAAAGTTTTTTAATGTGATATGCGTTTACTTTTGTCTCTAGACTATACCAGACGAGGCATACAGTGGCGACGATGAAGCGAGCTCACCCAGAAGAAGCCTGTTTACTCTTTTTTTGAAATAACGGGTTGTAGACCGATGGAAACACATATGCGGGTAGAGAGTTCCACTCTTTTGCTGTGCGCATTATGAAAGTTGACGAGAAGCGCTTAGTTCGAAAACTTTTTAAACGCGCTCATCTCAGGAACTACTGCTCCGATTTGAAAAAAAAATGTGTTAGATAGCTCATTTATCGGTAAAGGTTATCGGCTATACTTGGTGTCCGTTAAATAGAGGTCCAGCCTAAAATGGGTGATAGGCTAGACAATGACAGCCATTAGAAAATATATAAAAAAATGTAAGTTATGTCCTTTTCAAGTTGTGTACATTAGAAAATCTACCAAATTGTCATCGGGGAATAATAAAACGAGCGAATAAAAAATAACTTGGCGACTGATGATGACATACTCTTTTAATCACTTGAGCGGTATGAATTTGAGTAAGCGAATAATTAACTAAACTAACGACGAATATTGATTAATAATAAAATCCAGAACGAGCTTACAACAAGTGGGCTTTGTTAAATCCATTTCAGATATAAAAATACTATCCGGGTGACTAAATTACTAACTGAGCGACTGGAAATACAGAGTGGGCAGCTTTAATATTAAGATATTTTCGATTTTTCCAATTGAGGTTTTACATAACGAACTACAAAAAAGTTCACTCTGAGCAAAGTTTGTGAGCTGCTGTATTAATGATTATTGGTTACTAATATTCTATTTGAGGTCTTATGTTTAATATTTTATGCAAACTATAAAATGATTATTATTAACAACACCACCACTGGTAGCAAAAATGATACCCATTGGACAAAAATGAAAACGAGGCCGGGCTAGCACTTATCTACTAGTGACGATGAGTAGTAGAGCTCCTCAACCCTCATACCAATTAATGTTCCTTATAGTATTGATAAGAAAAACACTTTTTTATTGACTGAAGCGTCTTTTTTTAGGGCTTCGTAGTCCAACGGAACCCTTATAGTCTCGCCATGTCCGTCTGTCCGCAATTCAGCGCAGAGTTAGGTGTTAGAAAACTGTAATTTTAACTCCTCGACAAAATGGTAAAATAAGATTTTGAGAAAAAAAAAATATACCTGAGTAAACATACTCGTACATAAAATAAGCAAAATAATTGTCATGTAAATTTTTGCACAATTTAAATGCTTACATATATAGTATATACGGAACCCTTCGTGCGCGAATCCGACTCGCACTTGGCCGGTTTATTATTATTTGATTTAAGTAAACGCAAATTGATAATTATTACTTTTACGTAATACATTGTTTAATTTAATTACTTATAAGAATATTTAGTGTATCTTCAAATAGTAATTTCATAAGATGATTTTTTATTTAAATGTGGCCTCATAATACGCTACTTCGATTAGTATTTTTCAAAGCAGTTTTTGCATTGGAATCACTTCATATAAGATTAAATACCGCTCAGTTTGTAAAATCCATTTGCTAAATATTGAAAAAAATGCAGGACGTAATGTTGACACTCAATCAAAAATTGGGTCGCTCATATATTATGAAGCTTCTCATTTTGTATTTAAAGTAACTCAAATTATTATTTGTTAGTTGCTGATCTGTTGATTTCTCGTCACTCGCACTCAGTTGCTCATTTAGTAATTCTATAACCCAAATTAAGTATTTTTGACACTTAAAACATTAACTTACAGTCGCTCGTTTAAATACTACCCATTGTCATCTAGTGATGGGTTTTCGACTACTGTTAATACAAATAGTTTTTCTAACTTGTTTATTTTGCAATGCGAGTTTGAATAGCCGAAGGCCTATTTTATTTGTAAATCAGGTTACATTTAAATAAATAGTAAATAAAAAAAACTGAAAATTTGTAGTCACAGTAGTCTAGCTTATTACCCGTATTATGCGCGGCGCACGGCGCTTAAATTTCGCGGGGAGAATTGCTGTTTTCCGTTATAATAATATATGAGTCCTGAAAGAAAGGTTAACTTCTACATACGGGATACTGTAAAACATCACGCTACGACCTATGGGAATGGAGTGAAATCAAAACGCACGGATGCAGTCACGAGGAACCACGTGTTTTAGTGTATAGAAGTAATTTTGTTAAAGGTTTTCGGTGGGTGGATAAGTGTTGTCATTTCGGTAGGCGAGTTATTTCATTTCGATGAATCGTTTTTTCATTTCGGTGGCATCAAAACTTTGAAGTAATGTATCTTTTTAGTTTATCAAGATATTTTGATGGCGTTACGTATTGATCTAAACAACATCAAGAAGTATCATAAACCATAGTTTGAATTCGAAAAATGTTAAAAATAAAAAAGTTCACCGAAGTGATAAAAAAATCGACTTTGTTGAAATTGACCCATTTTTAAGCGTAACAAAAAGATTGTTTACAATATTGCACAAGCAAAGAACGACGGACTTTACTTTTGAATTCGAACTTGTGGTTTAGAGTTTGTTTACAAACTCTTCTTCTTCCCCCTAGACCTGCTCCCATTTACTTGGGGTTGGCCTTCCTCGTCCGCATTCTCCATTTAGCACGGTCTTGTGCTGCGTCCTTGTCTAAATGAGCCTCCTTCAGATCTTTTTCGATCATCGTCATCCAAGTGGCGGGTGGTCTTCCACGGGTGCGTTTCAGTTTCAGTTTGTTTACAAACTGAATTCTTAAAACAAAGAATTTGTACGACGTGATCTACTCTTATCGTACTTTATCTATAACTGTTGCTGACATTTTAAATTGTAATTGGCTGACAAATAAATTTCAATAAAAGTTTCTTCAGCGGTAAACACGGAACAAAGGCAGCTTAACTTATCATCAAATTGAGCTTCGGACTTTATTTATCGAGTTATTTTGAAAGGTTAACGCATTCATAAAAAACAAGTGGCCTTATTACATGTTAATATCGTAATTCTAATTATTGAGATTAGTTTTTATCCAAGATCTTTGGGTGCGATCAGTGGAATGCAGTTCAGTTTTTATTGGATGTAAAATTTACATCAATCAACGTCTTATTTAAAGCCTCGCTAAATCAAATAGATATTATAATAAAGTAATATAAATATGAGATTTCAACCTTTTTTATTGGGGACTTTAACTTATTTAGCATCATCTTGGAAGTTATTCGATCAGGCGCAGGGCCAACGTAATAACTATGTGTGCGAGGCATCGTGTTTTTCCGAAAATCTAATTTGGTTTGAGATAAAATGAAGAATTTTCAGCAATAAATAAAAAAATGTCCGTACCGTTACGTCCGTACACTTACTAACTATGAAAACAAACATCTATAAATGTTAGCTTGTTCGTAGAATCTAGTGCGATTTTATTTGTAACTATAGCTTCGTTTCTACATCTCGGACTGTTTCCGCACTTGCTTTCTCAGAGATTCTTGTCAGTGCAAGTGTCCATTGTCCAAAGTAATGAAACGATTTAAAATAAGTCACTCAAGAGTTTTACTTTTAAAAATAAATAATTTTTGTTACAGTCAGTTTGTGCTTAACTGTAATCTAAAACTGCAGTATAAGGGATCCTCCATGCATTACGTATTTTTAGGGTTCCGTAGCCGAATGGCAAAAAACGGAATCCTTATAGTTTCGTCAAGTCTGTCTGTCTGTCTGTCTGTCTGTCTGTCTGTCTGTCTGTCTGTCTGTCTGTCTGTCTGTCTGTCTGTCTGTCCGTCCGTATGTCACAGCCACTTTATTCTGAAACTATAAGCATCACATAGCTGAAACTTGGTAAGTAGGTGTATTTTGTTCACCGCTTTCCGATTCAGATACAAAAAGTAAGAAAAAATAATATTTAAGGGGGGGCTCCCATACATGAAACTAAAACCTAAAATATTTTTTTTACTCAAACCTATGCGTGTGGGGTGTCTATGGATAGGTCTTTTAAAATAATGTTGAGGTTTCTAAAACCATTTTTTCTAAAAGTGTAAGGTTTGAGATTTAGACGCTTCCAAAGTGGTAAAATGAGCGTCCCCCCCCCTCTAACTTTTGAACTAAGAAAGTGAAAATTTTGAAAAAAATATATGATGTAGATCTCAACAAAAACTTGCAACGAAAATTGGTTTGAAGGAGATCGAACCAGTAGTTTTTGAGATATTGCACATTTTTATCAACCGCAAATATAACTTTGTCTTTCATACAAACACTATGAAAAACAAAGTTATTTTTGCTGTCGCAATATATTGTGATGTTTTCGTTAAGTGAAAGTAAGTGGACCCTGAATTCAGTTAAAGGTGGCACGGAACCCTCAGTGCGCGGGTCCGACACGCACTTAACCGGTTTTTACATTATTTGACAGACGCGCGGGGCCAATAGCCTTTGTATGATATGTATGGCGTGGTTTGCAACATGCCAAATTAAACGTTAGCCGTGTGCTATTGTAAGTGTTAGTGTCCAACATGTGTCCAACCAAATTCTTGAACTGGCCAATTTTACATTCCCGGAGCGTCATCTGATAATGGAAACAAGCACCACCGGTTTAATAAACTTCTAGTTTAGAAGCCGCCGGCTAGTGTCACTGGCCTGTAAGTGATAGTAGTGGTCATTTTGTGAAAACATAATTGAGTGGTACGCTTATGATGTTTTTGAACGATCTTTGAAGATATCGGAAAGTGAACGTGGAAAGTTCAATGTTTTTAGTTTTGAAAGATTAATGTTTTAGAATTAAAATCAGCATTGTAAATTAAAAGAAGCTAACTTGGTAATAAAATTTATTGCCCACTTGCGCATGATGATTTAACCACATCTTATTTCTGTCTCTGTCAATATCAATGACAGAGAGAGAACTGAGATTCAATCCAGGATTAGCGTAATCCTGGTTTAAATAATCATGCGCAAGTGGACCTTAAGAAAATAAAAAAAAAACATCTTTGCCTTCAAATGTCTCTACACCGTACATCACGGATTATTTACAAGCTTAAATAGTCTCATTTTAATTGATGTGAAAGTAGAAAATAAAAATAAAATAGCATGTTGTTAAGAAACCTTCTTACTATGCCCTTGAAACCACAAAATCAAAACAAACATTCGAACCAATTAAACATATCTAACTCGATCAGATTAAGTAAATGTCAATTCACATTCATGATGGTCAAAACGTCTGAATTACACTCGTTGATCATACGGACGCAAATGTCAAGACAAATGTCACTAGACTGTGTGTGTTATTGTCTGCTACAGTGCGACGGGAAAAATGCCTTAGGGTAAGAACCTTGGCTTCTTGGCAAAATGCCATTGCTAGGTAAAATATTAAGAAAGGCTGTTGCTGAATTAGGCGATTTTTGGTGGTACGAACTGGACAGATGTATTTTTTTCTTACATGATTTGTGTGCATCTTTACACTACTCAAGTGCCTCACTTTTATATGATACTGGAATAACCAAATGTCAGAATAGCTACTTTAATGACCATTGGTTAAGGTATTTTTTCTTCAAAACACACACAATCGTAAATATCCAACCGCTAATAACGTAACTTTACCATTTATTGATAAAGAAATTGGGCCTCATCATCGTCATCGAGAGCAAAAGCATCCTGTCTAAATGAAACACTGGCTAGCAAAAAGTTTAAAATGTCAAAATGAAAAAAAAAAACCTAATTCTACTTACTTTTCTTTCGAAGCGTTCTGACTGCCAGTTCGTTATAATATTGTTGTTAATAGTGCACTTGTTTATGCAACGCAATGAACCTTTTTGGTCATGCTGGCAAATGCCAATGTTTTCTTTTAAAAGGAATTTTGTTTTTTTGTTTTTTATGTCAATAAAATTCCGCTCATGTCGTATTACTGAAAACCAGTGAGCTGTTACTACTACGTAGTAATAGTAGTTCAATGCAAACATTGTCTTTTCATTTAAAATAATTAAATAATCCGTTTGGAATCAACAGCACTGATACGTGAAAAGAGATTTTCACACAAAGACAGGTGAGTAGAAATAGGAACCATAAAGGAAAAAAAAAGCAAGATGTTTTTTTTTATTAAATGAAAATACCACATTAAATTAAATAACGTGAAAGGATCGCTTTATATTATGCAATATTCAGATTAGTTCATGTTATGTTTTCATTATACAACATCATGTCACAATTATTTTCCGCGGTTTTATTCTATTTACAACTGAGTAAGCCACATAAACTGTCCATTTGTTAAATTAGATCTTATTAAAACATATTTAAGAGAACTCATAGCGTCATGTAATGATTAAATAATATAACGCAAAGTTGATACATTGATGAAAACACTTACCGATTAATTTCACGCACATTTATTTGCATTAAACGCCTGACGTATAGAATACTTCTTTGCATTTTCTGAAATTTCTCTGATCAGACCTATATGGTTGACTGGTAGAGAATGCTTTTGGCATTAAGTCCGCCATATGAACAGTATGTGTGCATGAAGTTTGAAATAAATAAATATTTTTTTATAGAGCATCCGTGGTCACAGGCATAATTTTCTTGAATCAATGTGTCAGATCTAAATATGCTTTATTATTATAACATTTTATTGAAACGTTTACAGACGACGATGACTAATTTTCCCCCTTCTAAGTTTTATTATATTTTCTGACCTTGCCTTTGTTGATAATGATTTGAAAGGTATTTAATAGACGCCAATTATATTATTTAAGCTACAGTTAAATCCCTGATATTTTTTGTTGCATATTTATACCACACAAATTATCTTGCGAGGATCCTATTGCTACCATATTTTGTAACGTTCACTTCTGTTGTATATAATATGTTTTGATTAGTATAAAAATAAGTTTTGATCAGGCAATGAACTAATGTGATCTTTTCATGCGTTTAAGAGACTGGCTAAATGTTATTGTTAATGTTATTTAAATAATTACAGATATGACCTTTAGCACACATTAGCTTGAGAACTGAAAGATGTATCTTATATCATTTAATGGTTAAGGTTAAACATAAGCGATTTCAATTAAAATTGCTTGAAACACTTAGGTATTAATTTGTTTTACAAAATAAATGTCTGTAGCTTTAGAGCTTTAAATTAAGCTAAAGTTATAACAATTTACAATTTGTTTTATTGACTTTATTTTTAATAACATCAGCACAATATTTTAAATACAAAAATGTTGATTTACACTTTACATTGACTTTTCATCTACGAAACACAAGACGCGGGCGAGGTTTCTACTCCACCACTATTTAGTAGAGTAGAGATCCAACGATTTCGGTTCACACTTCTTTTACGAACCGCTAGGGAGTAGAATTGGCTTATGCCATTTAACCCCAAAATCTATTGTTTTCGAAATTTTACAATCCATAGATTCAGTCCACTATAACCCCAAAGTTGTGAATTATAATCCTTCCTAAAAACGATAGGATTAAAGTGGAAATACTTTTGGGACTTAGTGGCATATGCCGTAGAATTCACTGCCGGCAAAAGTGTTATGGCCTGAGAATATAAAGTTATGGCAACTACAATTTGGACGTTTTCAAGAAGAGAGTGAATAGGCTGTTACTAGGCAGACATGGTCCATCTTAGGCTACATTGTCACTTATCATCAGGTGCAATCGTGGCCATCTTATAAAAAAAAACTCAAAAAATTTAATATGGCCCAATTTTATGCTTCAATAATGCAATTTGAAATAGGCACATATCGACTTGAGTAAAGTGAAGATAAAATGTACTAAGATAAGTGACTTAATAGACCTAATGCTACAATTAGGGTCCATTTGGTTCCAAACTCACAGTCACGATGCGTCCTTGGTCCAATTTACAAAAATATCTGTAAATTTTTGCGTTTATCTCTAAGTGAGAAGGTTCAAAATAGTTTAAATTGATCCTGATCGAAACTGACAGACATGACCATTTCCTATCCCATCTTCGAGGTTAAATAGCTTCGTGGGTCAATTAGTCTTGTAATGTTAAATAAATCAAGACATGAGTGTTGCATTACTTTAAAGCTGACCGAAACTGGTCAATACGCGACCTCAATTATATTTATTGCACCGAATATTGAGTTTAAAGTTTAAGTTTTTATTATGTACGACCTGAATTATTTTATCATCTTTATTTATGATCATATTATGCTTTTAATTTATTGCAAGCAATCAAATATTTTCGTTTATCATGAATTGATGATGACTAAGCTTCATCTGTCTTCGTCGTCAGATGAAGTTTATGCAAACATATTAAATGCATAACTTTTTATGTTCCTTATGTACGATAGTAAGTTCATACTGAAATGGGCTTTTTTTGGCCAATAACTCTCAAAAGACACTTATATATACCACTAATCATTATCTACAAAAAAATGTCTATGCCAAATATACCATTAGCTCTGTAAAGCAGTTACTAATCACAAGCGAGTGCTTGAGATTAGTAATTATTGTCATTTTGTACTCACAAAAACAGATAAAACGCAACCAAATGACAAGAGTTTATTTATTTGGTACTCGTATGTGATTGCTCTTGACTTCAAGACTAAACCAAGCATAGCAAAGACAAAGTCGATAATGTAGCGATCACCCAGAAGAAAAACTCTGTGTTTTTTTCGGGATGTTTCCTTCCATAACACTGACGTAGTAAGATCTAGTTTTTACAGTTTGCAGTTAAAATAACTGAGATTATCTTGATATTATATAACCTTATTTGAACTTATTTGATAACAATCAAAAATATCGAACAGGTATAAAATTGCCTCTCTATCTTTCATCGTACTATAATCTGGCAGACTTCTATTGATTGCTTCACCAGACACATCTCAAGATCTTTATCGCACTCTCGTAAATCACAGCTAACGGTTACGTTATTCGGTTATAAAAACGATATAAAAGCTGTTTTGGCGATAGCATCGTCTGCGCAATGACATGATGCCCAAATGTCACACTCGTCAATTGCTTCGTCATGGTTAGGGATGGTACTAGAGAAAGGAATAAGAGCCAGCCAAAGAATATCTAGGCAACTAAAAGTATCTTTTCTAAAACATAGGTCACCGTGAGACTTAATAATAAAATTTCACTATTAATATTTATAGTAATAATAAGTAATAAATTGGGCTCTTTCGACTCAAAATCATCATATCTTTAATGCCAGTTTACTATGCACTCGCCCAATGCTCTTTTGTATTGCACTGTCTCCATGTGTTTTCTTGGGTCAACTGCTTCAACCACATTTATTTTTGTTTTAATTCATTTTGGGTTTATTCAGTTTACAGTGCTATTGGATTACACTGTTAGACTAACGTTGGCTTAGTAGTATTTATTAATTTAAGTATGACAAGTCGGAAACTATGTATTTTAGTCGTAGGTATTTATTTATTAAAGATTTTCAATTTGGAAACTATGTATTCAAGAAACACTATTAAAACTCATAGTCTGAAGTTAAATACACCTACTTCAGTATTCATGAATTATTTGTGTATCAATAATATTGTTTTGCGCTGGCAACCCTGTTACTTTCATAGGATTACAGACAACAATTCAGAACCCATGACATAAGAACTAATCGTTGTTACAATGTAATAAACTTTCTATTTAACCAATTGTCTGCAAAATCTTAGAATTTCAGCAGAGTGCGCCATTAAAATCTCAGAGTAAAATGACAAATGATTTTGATCACATATTCACGTAAATATACGTACTAAGCCTTTGGTGCACTTTTGTATTGCTAACTTCAGTAATAATGGCTAACTCTTGGAATGCGAAATTCTACTTTTAGTCTTGCTCGACTATTAAGAAATTTGATACAACAGAACCTAAATATCACACGGCTATTGTTTTATTAGTTCACTCAGAAGATTAGCAAATACTGAATCTTCCAACATCGAATACTGTTACTTTTCTATGTGACAAGAATGTAAACAATTTAAAATTTATCGTATACCAAAATAAACAAATCGCAAACCGAAAGTGGTTAATCGATGTTGGATATAGACGTGGATTGGAACGTAAGGAGAAAGATGAAAGACGAAAGAGTGCGAGAAAGGAGAAGAACGTTTTGAATGTGAATGACTGAATGAACGAATTTGAATGAGGAATGCAGAAGTTGATGTTATGACTAATGAGGACAAATAGAGTTATGACTATCATTTGAGGAGAGCAAGAGTATAAAAAGTTATTAGGAGTGATTCGACGGAAGTCGTACGAATAAGGAATTATTTTTAGGGTTCCGTAGCCGAATGGCAAAAAACGGAACCCTTATAGTGTCGTCAAGTCTGTCTGTCTGTCTGTCTGTCTGTCTGTCCGTCCGTATGTCACAGCCCCTTTATTCTGAAACTATAAGCATCACATAGCTAAAACTTGGTAGGTAGGTGTATTTTGTTCACCGCTTTCCGATTCAGACACAAAAAGGAAGAAAAAATAATATTTAAGGGGGGGCTCCCATACATGAAACTAAAACCTAAAAATTTTTTTTACTCAAACCTATGCGTGTGGGGTGTTTATGGATAGGTCTTTTAAAATGATGTTGAGGTTTCAAAAACCATTTTTTCTAAAAGTGTAAGGTTTGAGATATAGACGCTTCCAAAGTGGTAAAATAGGCGTCCCCCCCATCTAACTTTTGAACTAAGAAAGTGAAAAATTTGAAAAAAATATATGATGTATATCTTAACAAAAACTTGCAACGAAAATTGGTTTGAAGGAGATCGGACTAGTAGTTTTTGAGATATTGCACATTTTTATCAACCGCAAATATAACTTTGTTTTTCATACAAACACTATGAAAAACAATGTTATTTTTGCAGTCGCAATATATTGTGATGTTTTCGTTAAGTGACAGTAAGTGGACCCTGAACTCAGTTAAGGGTGGCACGGAACCCTCAGTGCGCGGGTCCGACACGCACTTAACCGGTTTTTAGTTTGCAGATGTGTCATAGGAGTACACTATCTATCACTGTTAGTAATTTTACATATAAGCATACTTAAATTAACTCAAAAATTCCTCAGGTCTCCAAAAATAAAAAAAATAGGGACTAATGTATAGCGTTGAAAAATAAAGGAGAAATTCTACTAATATTATAATTGTCAAAGTTTTTTGAGGATGGATGTTTGTTACTTCTTCACGCAAAAACTACTTAAAGATTTTTATGAAACTTTACAGTAAATGTAGTCTATACACAGAAATAGCACATATGCTATATTTTATATATATAAAAAACTTCATATTTACGCGGGTAGCCTCTAGTTTTACATAGTTGCCATAACTGTGGCGAGACATGTCGAACTCTTTATTGTAAATGTCCACCCAAATGTACCGTGTTTCTATGTAAATAAAGAATTGAATTGAATTGAATTGAAATGTACCCAAGCTCGTGTCAATCTCACAAATCTTCAATACACTCATGATTGGCAACAACAACATACAGTTCATACTCATCAACTATCACTATGTTATCTAACGTGAAGGGTGATAGACAGACAGACCGACCTGGTCAGTCTGGCCTAGATATTAGACAAGTCTAGCTTCCTGAATGAGATAATCGTCATAAGAAGTGTTGATGCATCTCGCAATGTAGAGAGTTATATGCAAATTAGTTTACACTAAAAACAACAACGCATATTTTGAACTTATTATATTTTGATGAAGCTTGTTATTGCGCATTTTGATTTAGGTTGTTATAGGATCAAAAAAACAAATATGTGCCAAATTACTCTAATAAGAACCGATTTTCAGAGGAGGAACTGCTTCTTTATTCAGTGACGAGTAATAGAATAGTGTGTAAGAAAAAAACAAAGGCAAGATTATGATGAGAACCGATTTTTAAAGTGCCGTTGTATGAATTTTAAAGATTTTTGTTTGTCAAAATTTAATTTGATGTACGGACTGTAAAATGTTAATTCAGTTTGTGGTAGTATTTATGTTACAAGAAGAGGATATCTTCTTGACAGTTAAATATAAGAAGATATGTACATAGAGCCGAATGGAACTGCATAAGCCTTTTTTACCAGTACCTTATTTAGGTATATTGCTTAATTCAATAAACCTCAAAGTAATTAATTCACATTAAGTTTATAATCATATTATTGTGACAAATTAATACTGTCACAATCAAACACGCTACCGTCAACGATTTCGTATCACTAGTCTTTTCCTTTTATGCGTAAGAAGTAAGAAAATTAAAGTCATTTATACAGATGTAGGAATAACCAATTTCAGCTTTGGCTTCGAGTATGACTTGTTATTATGTAGTATGAAGAAACATAAACAACATCAATTTTCATGCTTTATTCAGACTCGATGAGTATAATTGTTGTGACATAATTATTTAGTTCGGTATACCTTTAAAAAGATGACCGTTCATTATTTAAAAGAGCGTCAATCGGAATGTTGACCTTTACGTTTCGTAGTATCAGTTAAAATTAAGGTTATAAACAATGTCAATGTTAATTTTCCTTCACTGGTACTTTTCCATTGACATGTACGTTGTGACAAAAGCTTACTGCCAAGACTTTATCTTAACTTTTACTCGTAATTTTAACTTTATTATCTAAGTGCGCGTTCACATTATAGCGACAGCGCTGCTGTTGCGCTGCTGTTGCGCTGCTGTTACGCTGCTGTCGCTCTAATGTGAAGGCTTACTGTTGTTGTTTATGTATAACATTATCAGCAGCGCGGCTGTCGCGCGACCGTCGCACTGCTAAAGTCGCCTAAGTGTGAAAGTGCTCTAAGAATGTAGAATTTGGCAGATTCAAATATCTGGCTGAGAGTCAAATAAATGAGATGTTGCAACTGTACTAGCAACGCGAATTATTCTAAATCTAAACTAACAACCTAATACATACTAAGTTTTGCCTCTAATTTCATAACTTCGCACCAGCACCCGTTGCATGGCACATCGATAAACCCGTTTGTCGCGCGTTTTACCGCGTCTACCTAGATAATTTATCTCCACGTGCATGGTACAGTCTTTTAATATATCTATAACGCGAGGTCGTAGACAATTTGTCTCTAGTGCGTAATGTCTGCATTATGGCTGCCGTTTTTTATACAAGTTTGACAGTTTAGGAAAGTTAGCATAGCGTCAGTTATATCGACATCTTGCGATCGTTTATATACCTATATCTATCTATACCGCGTCGCGCGCGACGCGACAAGCCAACCCATGCAACGGGTGCTGAATTACCCTTTTAAAATACCCAATTTATCAACTTCCTCATTTTGTTGTTATGGGACATGAGATGAATTTTAATAGGAAAGACCCCATTATTTAAGTAGCACTTAACTAACTGACATAGCAGATAGACTATGACTATTGTCACTATCACTATCTAAAATTAAAATCATTTTAAATAATTTCATTAGTTTCGGTTGCATCATCATAACAATATTGAGTCATCTAACGCGGTGTGACCGAACCAAAATGATAATTTCACGACTTAAAACAAGATTGTAAATAATTTCGATCGCTTATGGTTGTACTAGAAAACTAGGACTTAATGCCAAAGCATGGATGTCATATAAGATGTGCTAAAAAGGCACTTTTGGGTAAGTTTTTCATAATTGTAAGTGAAAATTAAATGGTTAACCCCATATCTTCCATAGTAACAAGTAATTCCTGCCTGATTATGTGAATATTTGTCTTTATTCTTTTAATGAACAGATGTAAGGACTTATCAAAATGACGACTATCTAGTGTGTAATTACATAGTGTAGAGACGAACTGGTGACTTGGACTAACAGACTGACGGACAGACAAATAAGTTCGCTGTGTTTATTTGTGCTGGAGATATTGTATAGCAATAAACCTATTAAACGGACGAAGACGTTGAAGACAAGCCTTTCTTTATACGGACAGATCGCAATCAGGGGGTGTATTGCGATCTTGATTAAATCCATTCGGTTCCAGGTAGTAAAATTCAGCCTCAACTAGTTGAGTCACCAAATTGCTATGCAACTCAAAAAATAATAGGATTAAAACTATTTTACTCGTTTAGTGCTGACCTACGTGCTAAGTGGAATTATACGAATTCGCAATACTAGTGATTTGCTAATTTGTTCAAAAGCAGAGAAGCTTAACTGTCACTTATGACTGTTTTGACGATGACAATGAAAGGTTATGTTAAGATTTTTTAATATGTTAAAAAAAATTGACTGGGTCGTTGTAAGGGTCAAACCCTGCAAAACCTTTCCAAATCGCAGCATTCAGCCAAACAGGTACTCTTAATCTTATACAACGTAATAATAACTCATCATTACTGAGAACGAACTCTTCAAATTCTTATCTTTAATTCTGCGCCAACAGATTGTGACTTAGATTGGTTTTGACGGCTCAATTATATACTAAACACATAAACTGCAATAATATGAGGTCGTCACTTGCAACATCATCTTAACTTCACAGAGTACAGTCAGAAACATACGTATAAATTGAAGAGCTAGGCTGTTCTCGGTGGACATTTTTACTTCATCTTCAAAAAACTCCAAATTAGTTAGTGGTAGTAGTAGTTTCCCTCTTGCCTTTCACACCGCAGTTTAATAACCGGGGTTTCCCACCTCTTAATGCCCGCTCAAAAATCTTCCCTGAGCTACTATATCTTCAGCCTTCTGCCAGTACTGATGTTGCTGCTACCCAACACCAGGGGAACGCTTATTTAATGGCGGCGTTTACTCGCTTTTAATACCCTATCCCACAAGACTTTCCACTACATTCTAGTAAGCCTGCCACTGTTTGATCGGGGACTGCTTATTCAACATATTCGCAAGCTAACCAGCATATCTTGGGGCCGTTTACTATCCGCCACCTATGATCCCGCTAGTAACCTACAGCTATATTGACAACGGTGACACCTTTATGAAAAGTTTGGCTGCAGACAGTACTTTTGAATATATTTTTTCCCGTAAAGACGGTTGTCACGACAAAGCGACATGACTATTTAACGTGACACAGAATAATGTCTCATGTCTCCTGATTACACTTTCTGCGAAGAGATGTTTAATCGTGTTTCGATAGCAAACAATATTTCAGAAAGCTTTTATGTTTATAAAACTTTTGACCTTTTTGTTATGTCCCAAGGCGTTACGAGTTTAGACTGTCTAGAAAATAATAAAGTGTTTTGCATTCGTTATGTTATAAGCCGAAACATAAATTGTCTGCTAATATAACGAAACTGGAAATGTCAAGGATCTTACGTAATGTTTGTTAGTATTAAAATAAAAAGTAATAAAAGTTTTTTCCTACACGCTCTAAACATGTTTTTTTTATTAATTAGTGCTTAAAGTTCTTAATTATTGTCCTAGATACTAAAATTTAACTAGACTGGCCTGTAACTTTAGTGCACAAACATATCAGGTAATATAAATTGCACTTGTAAATAGCAACAGTGACTCTGGGAATCAAACCCCGTGTCTTACGCTATCCGGGCCTATGCCTATACCACTCGGCCATCGTCACATTAACAAGCCTGTTGAATTTTGCAAGTGCTTTCTTTTAACGCGTAGGCTGCGTGACCTCATCAATGTTGCGAGATTGCTCTCACAATTTCCGACGGATATTGTTTTATAGTGACAAGGGTGCGTCTCATTTGTTATACAATCATTTGATATAATTCAACTTTAATAACGATCACTTTACATAAGAATCATTTGTTATAAAAACACATGATATAATTTTGTTTATCATAACGTTTACTTCACATAATATTCATTTTATATAATACCATTTATTATAACGTTCATGTCTTATAAAAACATTTGAAATAAAACTTATTTTATATATCGTTCATTTGATATAATTTTGTTTGACATACGCATTATTTCATATAACTATTATTTGAGATAATAACGTTTCAAATAATGAATAAAAGAAATAACCGTGAAATTAATATAACCTTCACTTGGTATAACTTCCATTGGTATAATTTCAATTGTTTTTTTAAAACTAATTATCAAAAATCTGAATTATGTTAACCCCGACTCGCCGTGGTCACTTCGCCGTGGTACTTGTCTGCCCGATACTAGAGTGTAATTTAGAAGCCGGAGGCGCGGAGGGAGAGCAGCCTCTGCCCGCTGTAACAAGGGGCAGGCACCCGTGCGAGCCGGAGCGGCTGAGGCTGGTCGCCGAAGGCCGAAGGCCGAGGCGACCAAAAAGCCGAAGCTGTGGAGGTGAGCGTGGGTGACTGCGCTTTGTTGCGCAAGGGCGGAGAGGCTGCACTTCCCGCAGCGCCGGAGACGTGGAAATAATGATGCATGTGTGCTTGCTTGCATGCTGCATGCCTGCTTGCATGCTGCATGCCTGCTTGCATGATGCATGCCTGCTTGCATGCTGCATGCCTGCTTGCATGCTGCATGCCTGCTTGCATGCTGCATTCCTGCTTACATGCTGCATGCCTGCTTGCATGCTGTATGCCTGCTTGCATGGTGCTTGCCTGCTTGGTTGCATCATTGCCTGCATCCTGCATGCCTTGAATAACCTAGCAGCTGCATTTTTTTTTTGATGTAATTGTTTATATATTATATTCATATGAAGTTATCATAAAACAGTGTTATCGTACATGAATTTTATATTAAATGTTATTATACTAAGTAAACGTTATTTGTTTTAATTATTATATCATGTAAATGTTATATTAAATGTTGTTATATGAATTGATTTTAGGTAAATCGTTTGTTATACGTTTTAAAATTATATTCCATCATTATACTAAAAAAGTGTTATATTAAACAAAATTATATCATGTGATTGTATATGTTTTGAACTTTATATGATATGTTGTTATATTATATATTACACACCCTAGTGACAAAACACTATAAAACAAAAATCTACTTATCAGTTTATTTTATAGCACCTTTTCACATATGCTATTACCCGAGTTCAATCATTCGAAAAAAAAAAACTGGTTTCAGTCGGATGCTCTTTAAAGGTTAACAAGTGACATCGGTGCACTTTTAATTATTGACCGCTACAATAAAGCACAGAACACAACTAGACGGTATCGTTTTGTAATGATCAATCTACGAGTATTGTGCGGATGTTTGGTTTTTGACCATTCTATATTTATATTTAGTATTTTTCACTGTACTAGTATTTCTATACACATAGTATTTTCACTATAGTACCTGTTCATCTGACATTTTCGAGTTGTTATTGGCTTACTCTTTATTTTTATTTGCATGCATCATAGTAAACCTTCGAGGTTTTTAGATGCAAATATTTCTTACATATTATATTATATTATACACATACAAGCTGATAACTGTCATAGTACTTATAAGTTTGAACATTATTCAATTAAATAATCTCCGAAACGCTCCCGGTACCGGCTCAGTGTGTGTGTTCCATCGTATAAAGATAAAAGTTATACGAGTACATCATAGGCATCAAGTGGCATTTTCACTTGATCTTACAGACGTTAATAAAATGATACGTAGTTAATTAAAATACAGCTTGCACTCACTTAATTACAAGATATTACAAGGTACAAGTATATATACAGGCGATATTTCCTTATAGGCTTGCTTCTCACTTGTATTCAAACTGCCTGAAATTAAGTGAAATTGGTCGGACTATAGAAGTTTATACAACTTTTCCGGGGTTATCCATTTTGTTTTACACAAAAAACGATTTCCCGCAATCAAATGTGACAGGCACAAGTTATTATAACAAACCTGTTTTGATCCAGGTACTTTTGATAAGTCTTTAGATACAATCTGTGTTCTTGGCAAATAAGTATGATGTTTGAAATAGCACTGTTGAAAAGCAACTGTGCTAGGCTAGAAAGGCTTGAGTTTACACAATGTTTTATACCCGATTGCCGAAAAGAAGAACCCGTATTTTCTGACCGAAGCTTGTCGTAATTCTTTTCTCTGATGTCCTTGATTAAGAAATAGTAAAAAGCCCGATTAGAAACCATCTCTTCATGACAAACTGTGTAGGAGGCATTCTCTACACCTTTAACTTTACTCTTGGCCTATAGAAGTTAATTGTGACCATTGTAGATTCCTACGCACTAAATCGCTAACAAAGGACATTTGTCTTGTTGTAAAAGGTACTTGCAACCTTTTACTTTTCGTCACACTTACCTAGTTACATTACACTACTCTTTGATTGGACCATTGATAAATCTGGACCATCTGTTTCATACTATTTCTTCATCTTGGCAATATTTGTGCACCGTATAAATGTTACTAAGTACTTAGTGCCAGATTTAGGTTCAAAATAGTTTTTCATTATCATGTACTACCAAGATCGAATGGTACAAGAATAGTAAAAACAATTTTTAACCCTCGACTTAAAAAGAGAGGGGTGTTATACGTCTAACGTGTCTGTCTGTGTATTTGTCTGTTTTATTGTAGCTCCCAAACGGATGAACCAATTTTCGTTATTTTTTGTGTCATAGATAATTTTAGCTCGACTGTTCTTAGGCATTTTTATGAATATCTGTTCAGCTGTTTGAAGATCATCAGTTATTTTCTAGTTTCTAGTTGTCCGATCGATTCGATCCGATTGTGTTACTTCAATGATATTTAAATAATACGGTAAAGTAACCATGAATTTAGGCATGAAATGTGTCGGGATTTTTTTTAATTTAAAATGTTGGATTATTGAAAATATGCAAGCAGAGTAAACATATTTTTATCCATCTTTTCCTGGCTTACAAATATTCGTTAAACATGATAGAGGTTCCTCTAAATACCTGGCTGTGGTATCACTTCGTGCTTTTGTATCATGATTGTAATATCGATTGTATTGTACTAAAATTATGCAATCAACTCGAAAAATGTAATTTAATATTGTTTATTTTCAGTAAAAGGTAACATAACGTACACAACATAACATGAACATAAGCACACCTCAAACTCTGGCAATCTGAATCTCTCAAACCTTTTTAGACGTTGAAACTATCAAAGAAAACGATTTCTATACGGAATATTAACGAATTTATAGTTTTTTTAAGCATATCAGTCAGTTACTGTTGGTAATTTAAGCGAGATAAATAAAATAATCTCTCTGAAATGAGACCCTGTCTGTTCTCTATAAGAAATCATTGGTCAACACTAGTTTATTTTTTTGGCAATAGATTATTTTAGTGACTAATATTTACGAGTACGATGGTTATGATAAGGTCTTATTAAACTTTGATTCACAGACATTATTTTACCGTCGAGTTGCGAATTTTCTGCACAGCTCTGTCCCCACAGCTGTTGGCTAATTCTAAACGCATCCGTGTAAAAATGCTACCATTCGTCACACACTTCCTTAACATGATAAGTAGGTGAATCCTAACATGAAAACATCTGCATTTAGGCATTACGCAACCTAGTCCACTCTCTTTGTAGATCTTTTAACAAAACTGGGCCACCAAAAGCTTTTGTACAAGTTACAATGCAATTAGTTTGAACACTCTACCTCATTTACATACGACCATTTCTGACTTTTATTACTTAAGACTTACGGTAGAAAATTTTTGGTACTTTACGAGGCAAACTGTACAATGCTAGATAGATAATAATGCAGTTTTACTAACATATTGTTCTTCGTTTCAATAGCCACAGTTTCGAAATCAAATGTTAATGAGATGTTTGAAGATGATACGTATTTTATAGTATGTTGAAATATCAATTAAGACATTTTATTGCTGTCTGAAAAGAATCTGATGTTAAGATTTAGGGTAATATTTGAATGACAGCAGTAGTATTGCAAATGAATAAACTATTGGGAAAGACTGATGCATAGCTGCAAGGTTGCTAGTATTTCGAATGCTGGTGAGAGATCACAAATTACACAAATTATCTATGATGGTCTGTCTGACCGCAAACTACGCTTCCTATGCATGTAGGTAGAAAATTCTGTTCTCAAGCTTTATTATCTCTCAAAACTTATCTTTCTTTATCATGCCAAAATATTCGCGATTCTGTGTCAAGAGCGTGACAGACCCATCCACCATTTAGATGTCAATCGAAAATATAATATAGCAGGATTTTCAAGTTATGCTCTTCTATCTTTTACAGCTTGTTTTGTAACTGACAATATTTAAAAACTAAACTTAACTAACTAATTCTGTCATGTCTCTGACATATATCTTCATAGACCAGGTTGCTATGGCAACTATTCTATTGATACTTTGATTGCGTCAATGAACGAATATGAAATAAACTACTTTTACTTTACAAAACGTGTATATAATATATTTAATGATAATAAAGTTGTAAGCTTCTATAATTATTTGTTACCCAAATTTCTTACGTGATACAACCAAACAATTAACTAATCTACCGTCGTAAACGGATCACGATTGCAATACTTTTCGATAACAATCGGGTATAATATCCTTTGGTTGTTATCTTATTTTGCGCAACGAGTAGTTAAGTGGCGCTTACGACCTCATTGTTATTGGAATTTCCAAAACATTAGGAAATGAGAATTGGACTGACAATTTATCAACCGTTTCACATTTTTTTATAATTTTGTTGAGATGTTAAGTGACAATTTAGCCTAAGATGGACCATGTCTGCCTAGTAACAGCCTATTCACTCTCTTCTTGAAAACGTCCAAATTGTAGTTGCCAGGGAACACTTCTGCCGGCAGCGAATTCCACTCCACATCTTTATAAGGTGGACCATACACATATTTTAAGAATCTAAATAGTGGGACGCAATGATAGGCATGGACAATTTAACAATTTTATGTATACATATAACATATAATAAAATGTTTCATTACTTATTATAAATAATGAGACAATAACACATATAATAAAATATTTCATTTGTTTTGCGTGTTTTATTCTAATGATTTAAGTTCAGTTGCAATCATTTTTTTTGCTTTACTGTTAGGATATGAAATTATGCTACCTTTTTAACGCGGCGGATTTTTTTGGACAGTTAGAGCTAATCTTGTAAGTTTTTTAGTTTTGTTTCGGGTACAATACAAAGGAATATAAAGTCTGCTGATCGAAAAGTGGTTAAGTAGGTAAGTGGGGTGCTTTGTTTTAAGGTCCGCTTACTGGACCTTGAGCTTGTGGCATTATGAGCTTTAAAAGCCGAGTAGCCGATAAAAGGACTTCTAATAGTGCTGTTACGGACTAATAAAATTAAGGTTGGATATTTCGTTGGACTATGAAGGGAAACAGTGATCCATCGTTATGAAGCAAATATTGATTCCTATCTAGATATACATATTAATGTAAAGATAAATCAAGCATCTACGAAATTATTAGAATAACACCTTTTTTCCTTTTAAACTTAGAATTTGTTATAACGATCAAAAACTCACTACAATGGTTTGAATGAATTGAAATAGTTTTAATAAAATCACGTACTCTTACATCTCTGCAGTCAACAAAAAAAAAAAACGATTAGTTATGAGCGCCAGAGAATGTTTACTAACATTTGCAATAGTTTTTTTTTCCATATATTTGTTACAATTACAGTCTTAAAGTTGCACAGTGAGCGACTTTCGGCCAGTTCCGGTTAGTACAGCCTAGCCGCGGCGCAACGAAGGCTTTGTCGCGCGCACGCGCAGCCTTGAACGCTACATTGCGTCTGCGCCGGGTGGTGCAAGTGATGAGCTTAAAAAAAACATATCATTGTTATTGATAGTATTTTTTTCAAATATGGGTACAAAATGAATACTTTGATGTTATGTGTTGACCCATACGGTAGATATCGGTGTTTTATAGATAAAAAACTTATAAATAATATTCATCATTACCCTCATCATTGAAATAACGTCCACTTCTAAACATAATCCTCCCTTACGGTTTTCCACAGTGACCAGTTGCTGCATCCAGTGTGATCTTGCGATCTTTACAAGGACATTTATCGAAATAATTTGGACATAAATAATATTATGGACTGGTGATCCAAAGGAGTAACTGTTTACTTTTCTTTTGGTTGCGAAGTCAATAACCTCACGTATGTCAGTAGTTTTAAGATCTGTTAGTTTGTGACACTGCTGGTTAAAACATGTGTTACGCTGCTCTCTTTAAGCTTTTACCACTATTGCGTCCATCGACATTATTATAGTTGCATTATTGAAGAAAGCTGGTTTAGCATGAAAGCGATCCCGATACGTGCTTTCGCCGTCAGTGTAATAAAAAGAAAAAAAATGACGCATGATAATAAGATACAAAACGAAACAAAGTCAAGAATCACGTTAGAAAGTTTGCCTCAAATTAGTGTGGTAGATTTAACTATCAAAAAGCATTCAAATGTGATGAATATTCAAATATTTGGCATTAATGACGCAGTGATATGAGTGATAATGGGCTAGATTCGCATCTCAAGGCACGCCATGACAAACGTATTAACGGTACATTTGAGTGCCTAAAAATATTTTTTTCTAAATCTTACATCTTATCTTATTCATCTTATTATAAAATTGTCGTAGCTCCATGATCCCCTGAGTCTGAAAACTGAATTGACAATTGTGTCAATTAATTACCATGTATCAGTAAATTACACAATCTTGTCTTTCGAAAGACTTACAAAAGCAAACCCAATTCATCTTTGTCTCCTTATCTATGCCAATGTTTACTTTAAACTTAATCTGACACCAACAAATAACGTTTAGTTATGCTCTACATGTCAGTATTGTATAGGTGTAAATGGTGTGAACAGCAACAGAAACAGGTGTCGAGTCACGGCACACGACACAAGACCAAAGTTCAAATCCATGCCAAGTTTTGTAGGCCATTTTCACTTGACCAAAAGGACTGGAGCTAATCTCCGTTCATTGTTTATTTCTAAAACATTTCTGTGGCGCTAATAACCGTGAAATTCTACCAAGTCAACTGTTCCTCTGTCTTACATATCGGGCCAAAGCTTTTGACTAAGTTACTTACACAATATGTTTTGAAATGCATCTCTTTGTATTATTTTGGTAACTTCTTCAGGATTTGCAGAAGCTGTTACATGTCAGTAGCTCTGTGTATTTTTTTTGCAATACGAATAAATTACCTAACCACAGTTTTTGGTTGGAGTCTTGCAAGGTTGTTACATTTGACCACTTCATTTCATTATCAACACTTACTGAAAATTTTGATCATATTTGGCCTTTAAAAATTATCATTTTTATCGCAAAAGTACATAAAACTTATCCATAACAATGTATTTATAATAATTACGCATTTATTTATCTTTTATAAAATATTTATTCATAATAATTAAGCATGTTGGTAAAAAGTTCAGAAAAGTCATCACTTAAACACATACAATTTAAAGTTAATTGTTTCGTGACCATCCTAACCTTATACACTTAAGAACTGATCATGTTACTTAACTTAATGATATCAAAAGTATATTTGGATTAGACGTGTATAAAGTGATTTCGCTACACATAGATAATACATCCATTATAATATATGTCAATATGAATTCGGGTTGATTGATTTCTCAACCATAATGTGTGGCATATTAAGTGTTGACTTAGTCACGATTTAGAAGATTAGAGCGATGAGATTTCATGGATAAGTTAAAAGAGAATAAGGAGGGTTGAATAATGTTTTATACGTACATACCAGTTGAAGAACAAAATAAAGAGAATGTATCGTATTCTGACAGTCAAAAGTCAATTTGATAATTTGTTAAAACCGAAACCATGTTTTTAGATTGCCTGAAGTTGTACATTTAGTATTGGCATATGTCTGACCTTAAGCTTTTTATTCTGTTTTCTTCAAAATTTTAACTTTGTTCAGGAACCACAAAAAAAGTTTTTGCTTCGGTTAATTTTGTGAATCCATAATAAAGCGGTTTGAGACCAGTTATTTTGTAATTTTAAACCTAGTTCCGTTTATATGCAAATTAAGGTGAAACCGCAAGTTATAAAAATATGGGTTCTCTTAGATAATATTTTATCAAATACTGCAATACTAGATTTGTTGTTCACCATTTTTTTCGAGGCTTGAGTGTCATTGCGACTTCTTTTACGTAGAGCTATATTAATTCAGACCACATAGCAACTTCGATTAATACAAAACCATTAAGCAATTTAAAATCGAATTAAAATTATGCCAAAAGTGCGTAGATCCTATCGTAGGCAATTGTTTTAGGACTTTCTAATTCATTATTTGTTTTGTGGTATCGATAACTGTAAAGTCCGGTGTTACGTAAACTGTCACGCCATATTGCACTACTCTAGTTAACCGGTGGTTTAAGTTACAAACTTACACATAGTTTTAATATTTGTTCCAAATTAGTCATGTTAAGTTTTTAGGAACTTAACTGTCATTATAATGCTTTAAAAGCATTTATCGGTCATTGCACTGCTTTACTTGTGCAATAAATACAAGTTTATTCTTTGCCTGTCCTGAAATTTTGATACATGGATATGCCTGTTTCACTATCAAAAAGTAAGCAATAACCTAAGAATTAAAAATTAAAATATGTTACGTCATGTCCTATGAAGTATGAGACTGATAACGTGGACGAAAACTTTGTAAAACAGGCTGTTAACCTTATTACGATTAATTGTGTCGCTGTCAAAAAGCAGATTATTTTCTAAGAAATTAGTCACCTAAATTATTGCTTTAATTTTTTGTTTAAATTGGGAGAAGAAATTATTGGACACCAATCACATACATGATCTGATCCCAAAATAAGTAGCTAATGCACTTGTGTTATGGAAATCAGACACAACGGTGGTACCACAACACCCAGACCCGGGACAATATACAAAATTATGATTTCTACATTGACCCGACCGGGTATCGAACCCGGGACCTCGGAGCGGGCGACGCCTTGAAACTCAGCATGCTTAGCCACTACACCACGGAGGTTGTCAAGTTTGCATTCGCTTCATGCTATAACTCATGTGCAGCGTTAAATTGGCAATATCTTTCCCAACACGGACCAGCTAGCCTTATGATAATTTTTATAAGCCGCAACTAAGGCAAGTGGGTAAGGTATAGCTTTGATATACTAACTTCTATGATGTTAGCCGCATCATCCTACCTTATATTCTATAGTTAGTCTAATAAAATAATCATTTATGTACTTTTTCTCAGTAATTATGAATTGATTCCACGATTAATCAAATATTCCCTACCTAACATGTAAGCATTCACAGAATATACCTATTTTGAATTGAGATACACTTTAATGGCTTAAAGAGTTTAGGCTCTTGTCGGTGGAGGTTTCTCCATATAAGCTCCAAATTGGGGAAGATAGTGTGGGAATTCCCTATTGCCTACCACACCGCAGTTTTAAGAACCGGGGGTTCCCGCCTCTTGATACCCAATCAAAATGGCGTAACTCACAAAATTACTTAATACGAAAGAACTTAGCAACAGTTTATCAACTAATAAATCGTTAACAATTCTGAATTTGGAAGCCAATTCGCCAATCCGGAGACACGCCTCCCAAGTTACTTTCCCAATACCTTGACCTCGCCAGCTGGCAGTGCAGAACTTGCACTTCAATAGGGTTGCCAATTTTAAGATAACTGCCAAAAAATGGGAATAATGCTTTTAAGGTTCATGTTAGATGGGTGGTGTAGTGAAAGTCCTAATAACGGTATCTTCCTGCCATATCTACTATGGAAGATGAATCTCATATTTCAAGAATTGTCTCTGCTTTGTTTGCCACACAAAGCAGAGACACTAAAAGTACGATTTTGATAATCACTTTACATAAAAGATTGCCTGACAATCTTGCTTAAGTTATAGTATTGAGCTGTTTGCGAGTCGGATGCAACAATGTACTCTAGAAATCACAGAAAACCATAATAATCATAAAAGTATGTGTTGGCATCCCTAAGAAAGCCCTCGGCTTTCGGTTTTCGGATCCAGTCGCATTCTGGTGAGTTACGTCACTACCAAAAGTGGTCGAAGAAATGCATTTTTGGCAATTTTAAGGACTTTGATTGCAACCTTGTAAGCCTAACTAAGCACTAAGGGTACGAAACATTTTATCACTGTTGATTTTTCTATTAATTAGCTGTGGTCTACGTAGTTATGTAACTATATCAAAAAACTATTGCAATTAGGTAGTTATTAGATCAATGCATAGAGGCAGAGTCAATTCGGCTTACATGGTGCACTACTAAGTAATAACTAATAACTCCGGTTTATTGAATTGAAGACACTTTCAATTTCTTTCCAAATAGTTTTTTTAAATCACAACGTATATAAAACACCGATTTTCTTTTCACGGTGAATTTAATGACTTATTTTGTATAAATGAACATAAATAATTACTGCAAAGGATGTCGATACTTCGAACAACATTCCCTGTCGACGTTGACGCTTGCAACCAAAGGTAAAACCGGTTAATTGATATGTCATTAGTTCTTAAATGCAAGGCGTTTATAACTTTAACTGGGACAAGAAAGGATATTTGCTGAATAACGAGAGACCGTTTGACGTTATATTTGATGTACTTTAATCGGGTATATGTATATAAAATATTCATTATATTCATAAACGTCTGGATATAAAAACTAAAATTACCTTTTTTTAAATACTTTGGCCTTTAATTCCTTGAGGTTGATAATGATCTAACGTGTTAATTCAATGTGTAACGATGTATGTTCAAGGAGTATGATGAACATTTTGCGGTTACAAGAGTGAAAAATCCCTTGATTTTGTAACATCTTTAAAAAATGCTAGCTAGAGCATTTACCCTTTTAGGCATGTTAATTAAATAAAACCTTTACTTTAAAGTAATTAGCACAATCTATAATATAAAAATGAATCGCATAATTTGTTGGTAAGCGCATAACTCAACAACGCCTGGACCAATTTGGCCAATCTTTTTTTTGGTTGTGTTTGTTATTGTCAGGAGAAGGTTCTTATGAAAGAAATATTTACGAGTAAGTAACTTGCATAAAAAATTAGAAAATGTAAGAATACTTATTTTCTTAGCGGGGCCGGGGGCAAAACAAAGTTCGCTAGGTCTTCTAGTATAAAGTAAAAATGAGCCCTACAACGCATGAATAGTTTAAAATTAAACTGAAAATACTATTGCGATAGAACCGTTGATTTCCGACTCTATCTTGTTCTTTGCTTTGTTTATAAATTTCGTTTGGATTTAAGTCATAGCTAAACATTCGTTGCATGATTACATATCTAAGATTAGAAAGTAATTCATAAGCATAAGCACTGAGTCAGAGTTACAGTAGGCTGTAACAAACCAGGTTTTGCCCAAGGTTCCAGTTGTTACGATATACTGACACATACACGCTGACATATTGATATAGATATATAATAAAACTGGACTCGAATACATGTGAACGGTCAAAGTAAGCGGTGGCCTAGATAGCTTATATCCTGAGTATGTAGGTTCGATTCCCAGGCTTGTTAAATTTGTTAATTGCATTGTAGTTGACCGGTCAGTATGTTACTTTTCTAATTGTTCTTTATCGATCGATAAAGATCAAATCTTCTCTTTGTTTGAATATACTATACTAGATCAAAAGTGTTTAATAAATGCCCTAGTTATGGCTGTAATTAAAACAATTGATTTATAGCGTTTGGTCATAACACTATTCCCAATCTAGTTCTAACTGTCGCAATAATCGGGATCATGAAAATCAATACATTTTCTCAATATCATTCAAAACCAGCCGTCACGTTTACTGCAAAAAGAACATTATTCTCATAACCTGCAAAATATAAACCTAAATCACTGAAATGTGATCAGAGTTTTTTTAAACAAACGCATAGAAATTAGACATATATTATTTCATTTATAATTTGATCACGATAACTAGTAAGTAGTGGTCATGATGACTATTTTTGCCTTCTTCAAATCAGATAACTGTCTAAAAACCTCAACCTGTATCGACTTGGTTACACCCTATATAATGGCACAGATTAATCACGTCTACCCACAAGTGAGAGGTTCAATATTAGTACTTACACACACGGCTTAAAGTACTAACACGCCCTCTATTTGAAACGAACACGTGTGGATTAAATTTATACTAATAATATAAACCTTATAAGTTTGTTTGTTTGAATGCGCTTTTCTCAGGAACTACTGCACCGATTTAAAAAAATCTTATTGTGTTGGATAGCTTATTTATTAAGAAAGAATTAAGGCTATAAAACATCACGCTGTGACGGGAGGGGAGGAAGAAAACTTAATACGCGCGGACGAAGTCGCGGGATACCGCTGGTCTATAATACTCGTAAGGCGTTGTCCATTATCATAAATTGTGTAGACACCCTCATTTGACTATGTCGTTAAGAGTTAACTCATTAAGTTGAAGGTCTGAAAATTTATCTAGAGGCCTAGTTAATCGGCTTTATTTAAGACAAGTGATAAACGATCATTTATTTATATAACTAACAATATTTTTATGTAGAGTATAGCAAAAACGCCTAGGCAGCTGTGTCTATTTTCAGCGTATGTGATTGTACAATTTTGATTCGTAGCATGTATGAGGAATGAGGGCGGAGGCCTATGCTCGGCAGTGGACAACCTTTGTCTGATGAAAAAAATTATGATGATGTTGTACTACATAATGAATATGAAAACTTATAATTTACTTTTGAAAATTTGCTCATTTCAGTTTCTATGAGTTGTTTCAAAACCATCGCTACTAAAATTGCACTTCAAAAACAATATACCACATTCTACTCTTCTGTATGAACCTCAAGATATTAACTGCATCGCGTCGTACGCATTTTTTTTCAAATTTATGGTATCACATTATAAACAATTTATCAGCAACCCAAAATACAATTAACCTTAAAGGGTGTCATAACCAAAACTTTGGTACAAAATCGTGTCGCAACGTGAGATATTTGGTCGTGATACGAATTCATTGTCCAGCCCAGTCCAAGGCTAGAAGGGAGCTTTGAAATTTTTCGCATTGCTGTCATTCGAGTTTATTTGCGAGTAACTGTGTCGTGAAATGAGCCATGAACGTGAAGACGTGATATAAGTATCAACAAGAATTCTTTTTCTTTGGTTGTGACGAGCGAACTTAAGTTGTACGTGGGCTCACTGTTCCGCCAATCGTCGTCATGTGAAAACGTTTATGTCACGTAAACTTACAAACTGTGCAATGGCGCCTACCCAAATTTGTCATAATAACAAAAAATATATTTGTAGGATCGTCACGGATTTCTAAGTACCAAACCATCAGACATCATGTGGGCAAAATAGGCGATCGTGCAAATAGATAGACGTGATGATTAATCAAACTTTATTGCAGACTTCACATACAGCCGTTATTGATTCTAATTTAGGTAGGCACTAGGTACACTAAACGTGACGCAGGGCAGTTCCGTGACGTAGATCCTCACAGCACGACGACTCGACGGAAAGTGAGCTCCGATGAAGCGTCGCTGACCGCCACGACTCTGCCGAGCGCGCCAAAACCTTGTTCGACGTGAAACACCGCTAGAGGGCGCGCTGGCGTTCCGTTTAGTGTTGCTATCTGCGACACGGCCATCCTGAGAGACACACGTCCTCGTGTGTTAATCTGTAACAAGAAGAAAAACCAGCACAGTTTCCGTTCGGCCAATCCTGCTTTTGTCCCCAAGTATTTCCTCCCAGGATTAAAACATTCGGTATTGTCATATTATCTTCTCAAATGTAACTTAATGTCATAAAGAGTCAAATCAGATAGCCTTAGAAGTTTTTACAGAAGCTAAACCACCAAGTCCAAGCACCATTGAGATTCATTAAGATTAAAAACCACATTAAAACCATCCATTTTTAAGCACCAGGTTGCACATTCGCGATCACCAGCTATCACAATAGCTCAAACACAATCATCAGTAACCATTCTTCCCCACGGGAAGCCACAGTCTACCTTTGATTCTATGATCTTCGCTACAAGGCAAGATCCGACTGCACCACCCAGAACTGCCGCCTACCGCCTACCCACGGACTACTCATATAGAGCAGACACCGATTTCTACTAGGCTACGGCTACGACATTCTGGTACAGTCTCCGATCCATCGAATCGTGAACCTGTGCATCAACTAGATTCAGCATCATCATTTATCTCATTACTACCAACACAATCTCAATCGGTACTTGGCCTTCTGGCATTTCCCTAACACGAGCCTGTAGTAAAAAGATGGAGGCAGATATTTTAACTACAATCTTTGAAGTCACATAACTTCGAAAAGGACGTCTTTGTATCGTACGGCTAAGGTCCACTAATCATTAGATTGTTGAGTTGCAGATTACTGCAACTCGCCAGTATTTACACTAGGGATAGGTAAAACCGTTATTAAAAAGCCATAGTATTGTTTTAAATATTCACGAACACATTTAACCAATCCGCAATCGATATTACCAAAATTATACGCAGTCGCACACTAATCCGTCAATTCACTCGAGTTTACAAAATTTCTCTTAAACGTAGGAAGGTACTCGTGAATTCGTCCGCAGTCACGCAAACATAACGACAGCAAACCCGTTCTTTAAAATATCACGACCATTGAAAACACTACGCGAATTACGTAACAAAGCATCGGGTAAAACGTGGAACATATTCTCGATCGCCAAATTAATTATTTCTACCTGACACAGACCTACTATTCACATTTTTACCACCAATAGCAACTAAAGAAATTACCCAATTAAAAAGTTAGCCTTGAAATTTACTATCTACGCGTGAAATAAGTTGCCAGGGTCATGTATCATGATCTTTATCAATCGCTTACAACTCTCAGTATTCTCGAGTAACCTCATCACCACGGCTCCTCATAGCCAAACACATTGCTAACATGTCTCAATCATTTCTACACACTACGATCTGACACACAGACCACGACCTCCGCCAGAGTCAAACGCCCATCGCACACCCACGGACTACTCGAGTTTCCCCGAGAGCTACCGACTTCTAACGGGCTACGACTACGCAATAACTACTGGTACGGTCGACATTAATTACGGTTCATGAGACCTACTCGAGAATCTTTAAACATAACTTATGAAACAAAAATAATAATAATTAGTCTCTATCATTGTGAACTTCACACTCACTCTCGATTGTACATGACCCTCCGGCATCCGTTTTAAACGATCATGTGCGTACTTGTAAGTGCGCTTAGAATTTAAAGCTTTCTTTAAAACGAACATTGGACACTAGAATCAAAAAGGACAATGCTCACCAAATGATTTAATGATTCGGACGGGGATGCCATCTCACACACGTTGACTCGTTTCTCCGCCGAGGCCCGCAGTGCGAACCCGCCGGCGCCGCAGCGGCTGGCGATGTAGCCGCGTGCGCCACAAATGCTGCCGCCGAGTTTCTGGTTTTGATGGACGCTCGTAGTAGTCGGCGATGTTGGTTTCCCCGCTTGCTGGTGTCCGAGTTTGCCACTTGATTTGCGACGTCGATGAAAACTTCGTTGACAGAATTGCCCGCGTATCGCATGCCTTGAATCTCATTTTGATACCGGATTACCTGAAAAGACATACAGCATCGCACAGTAAACAGGTTTTCGCTCGGTCTTTCCTGACCTAAATAGCACAATTGCTAAATCTTAAGGTGGCATTAGTTTACACATCGGATACATCAACGTTCATCACAAAGACATTAGTCTCAGTCTAGTTTTTTGCCACAACAAAAGAAAGGGTACCTATCACTAAAAAAAGCACTCACAGTCGCACCAACGACTTGACTTGACTCACTAAACAGCGTCTCTACAACGCATTGAGGCTCACAGTATCGCTACAACGACTAAACGACTAATCCCGACTGACGACATTACACCAAAATTTAGTCAATCGTTAGGTTCCAATAGTGGTCAATGTCCTTTTCTACTTCACTATTCGCTATCTACACCGTTAGTAAACAATGTTAAAATATCAGGTTGTAACTAAAGGATTTAAATTATGAGAGATATCGGCATCATTGAAACTGCTATCAATACTGTGATTTGCAATGCATTACAAGAACTTTTAAAAATCTTAACTTACTTGATGACATATTAACGACTAGACCGGGAGCCAAAGGCCGACCTTTTTTTTGCTAAGCAGACAGTAATAAATAAGGCAAAACGTTCAAAATAATTTCAAAACGTATGCTATCAACTTTACCGGTTAACATAAATTGCAAATTGGAATCAATGAAATTTCGTGAAATCTAGTTGCAATTGACCTTTCAACTAACCAATGAACTTTCAGTCACCAAGTAACAATAAAATGAAAACTGCTCACCGGATATAACATAAAGATCCAGCAGTGCGTTGACGACGCACACATCGACGCGCTTCTGCCTGGCTGGCTCCACGACAAGTGCTGCCGGCTCGCTTCTTTCCCGCTCCGCTCCGGACAACTGGACTTGGTCCGCAACCGTAGAAGTAGACGACTAGGTCAGATTTTCAGGCAGGCTGCAACACTGGGTCGAGTTAGGTATCTTCTGGTGAAATCACTTCACTTAAAGCTTCTTGTTTCTTCTTTAGCTATTCACTGCTGACGCACTTGATAAAAATGCTCCTTGAAAGAGGGTCCATGTCATTCTAGAAAATGCAACGGAACACAATCACGATTATTCTCCATTGTACGTGAGTTCGATACACACTTGGCCGGTACTTTAGTCACTCGCGTCGCTTTCGGTTGCACGCGTTTTATTTTCGCACTGTCCCTTGATGTATCCACTTTCTTTTCACGTGGGGCGTTACGGCGAATCCCGCTTCTGATGTAGGATCGTCACGGATTTCTAAGTACCAAACCATCAGACATCATGTGGGCAAAATAGGCGATCGTGCAAATAGATAGACGTGATGATTAATCAAACTTTATTGCAGACTTCACATACAGCCGTTATTGATTCTAATTTAGGTAGGCACTAGGTACACTAAACGTGACGCAGGGCAGTTCCGTGACGTAGATCCTCACAGCACGACGACTCGACGGAAAGTGAGCTCCGATGAAGCGTCGCTGACCGCCACGACTCTGCCGAGCGCGCCAAAACCTTGTTTGACGTGAAACACCGCTAGAGGGCGCGCTGGCGTTCCGTTTAGTGTTGCTATCTGCGACATATTGAACTTTCTAGTCCCTAGTGTTTGCTTAAATATATGCGTCTACTTTGGTAAAGATATCTATCATTCGAATCTAGAGTTCAGTCAAAAATATGGTCATTGCGCCCACTGCGCCAGTTAAAGTGTCAATTAAGATAGTTTTCCTATTTATCCGCAATAAATACATAAATAGTGATGGAATTAAAAGGTCACATTTTTTTTAATAAAACATTTTTTCAAAAAGTTAAATTACCCAGAATGCACAAGGTATCTCATTTAGACCACTATCAAAGTAATTTTAATTGTTCAACCAGAAATGAGAATCTATTTGTAGCTAACTGTACTGAATTGTTTCGGCTGAGGCCATCCATAAATCTACGACGCTCTTTTTGGATGGTTGTCTTGAAGTAATCGTGCATGAAATCAGGTATCACGTCTTTGTCACTATAACGGCATTTTTAAAGGATGTTACTGATTTTTTTTAACCTCAAACTACTTTGTATAAACTAGTTAATAATAAAACGGATGCGATGTCAAGATCAAAATAATTCAATTGAAATTAGAGGAGAAATTTTTATTTAATATCTAGACATTTAGCCATGATATTACCTAATGATAGGTCAAGATGCAGCTTTATGCGTGTCAATAGGTTTGCCAGAAATATTACTTGTTACATTATCGCATTATAAGCTTGCACTGAAAGGTTATTATATCACACAATAATAATAATAATGGCTTTCGTGGTGTTCTGTCTGTAAATAGAACTACTAGTAACAAATGGTTACATGCTTATCTCAATTTCGTACCATCTCTGACATTCCACAGTCATGTCATGTAATGCGTAATCGTGTTATTATGTATTAAGTAACTTAATGGCGTTCCGATGACCGCCGCTGCTGCATTCCGTCCATTGTATACTACTGCCGCACTTTCTTTGTTTTTGTCCACTGCTTTACGAATTCTTTCATAATCCGTTGCAATGTTTGTAACGAATCTCTGGCATTGAATTTGATTAATTCATCTAGGTTGTCCGTGTGATGAGCTTCCATAAACATAAGAAGACTTGCGTTGATTATTAATGTTACAAGTCTGACCATAAATCATGTAGATCGTTAGTACAGGAAACGATTATTCATCCTAGTTTTAGTCTAAGAATATGCCACTGTAGCAGACCTAGTATATAAAAATTGGCAATAAAAATCATAATTCAAATAATTTTATATATATAATAATACAAAAAAATTTTTTGCAAAAGAGTTGTGTTATTTAAATATATTGTTTTATGGTTTTCAGGGAGAAGGTGCGACCAGAGGCGGCAGAAGATTAGCACCATCAGCGCCAGATGAAAGGACTGTTGATGACAGCCCAGCGCAAGAGCCTCAGCCTACCGTCAGGTCAAGAGGTAGCAGGAGACGAGAAGATGTTCCACCAAAAGAAGTGGTTCGGACAAGAACAAGGAGCAGGCCCCCAGAAAAACCAGAGGCGGCTTCTGAAGCACCGACGTCACCACGAAACGAACGATTCGATTCCAGAAGAACACAAGGCCGAACGCGCAATAGAACAGAAAGTACCACTAATGCTACTCCACCAAGCAGGGACAACGTCATTCGAAGCCGCTCACGAGCGAATGCAAGACGCACATCTACGACCTATACATCCACTACTCAAGCTCTGGAAGTATCGTCTCCTTCGATAGATGAGAGTAAAATCGAAGTAATCAATTCAAATTTCGAAGACTTGGTAAAGAGTACGACTCCAGAGCAAAGAACGGTTGACCCCAACAACCAGTTTAGAAGACGGAGCTCCACAACGCAGACAACAGAAACTGTAGTTCCACGGAAATTAAGAGGTCGTATCAATACACGGCCTAATGCACGGTCACTTGATCTTGATATAGCAGGCACTACAAACACTTTGACGACCGCTGACAAGGAACCAACTACGCTCAGGAGTGGCGACTTAAGGAATTCAAGAAAACTGAGATACAAAACGAGGCTTTCGGAGACGGACACGAATTTAACTGGAGAAGGAATGAAAACTCTGAGCGAAGTCATGAAGTCTAGTCAGGACGAAGAAAATGTTGCTAGTCAGCCTGAAGTTCAACCATCCGCTCCAGCGGTCGTCGACAATTCAATACAGCAAAGCACAGAAGGTTTACCAGTAAAGGAAACTACGTTGAAAGTAATAAAGATGATGAAAAGACCATTGAGACGGGGAAGCTACAGACCTTCAGTTCCTCTTCCTAAAGTAAAAACAAGTGATGAAATCAACGAAGATGACAACTACCCGGAGAGTTTTAAAGCTTTACTACAAGCAAAAAATGCTTCAGTGAGTATTCCTTTTTTACTTAATATTTATTACGTTCTTCCAGGACTACCATCTTTTTTAATTCCAAATAGATAGTCTCATTTAGATAAGGCCCGCAAGTTATGGTCATACTCAGTTTTTTTTTTAATTATAAAGACAATTGTTTCAAATAAGATAAGATAAGATAAGTCAAGATAGCACTTTGTTGCACATAACATTATAAATTAAAAAATTCGTTTCAAGGAAATGCACAATTTAGGCGGTCTTATCCGTATAAGCGGTTAGTTAAATGTACCTTTACCTACATTTTTAAATAACAAATTCAGAGCTGAGTAGAAAATCTAAAAATACTTCTCAAGCATTGGATTGTAATTACTCTTATAACCTGCATATAACTAGATCTATTCATTGGCCCCTAAACTTATGTATACAATTGGTCCTAAATTATGTTTTTCAGACACAAACGAGCTCTCCCGCCAGCGAGAGTTTGTCAGTGAAAGCATCACAGAAAGTTTTCAACACTCACACAGCCTCCTCACAGTCGACTAATACTGGCACCACAAACAAATATTCAAGGGTAACGTGCACTTACATTCACACCACTATTTTGAAAAACTACTGGCTCATATGCACCACCCAACTTTGACCATAACTAGCGTTGCCATGCAATGCCCTAGTCAATCAATGATCACTATACGGTCCGAATAAAGAAGGACTGTATTTTTACTTTTGGTCGTACATTTATTCTCATTCAAAATCCAAAGCACGAATAATATTGATTATTTATTTATATGCACACCATTGTTGACTATTCAAAATCAAATACTCGAAACGAAAGTCTTTTTTGTCTGTCAGTTTAAGTCACCAGTCCGTCTCTTCACCCTAGAGGCTAAACACCGCTATAATCACTAGCAATTTAAGGTGCAGATGTATCATTTAACAATATGATGCATGGAGTACTGCTGCCATCTCTGGGATGGATCAGCTAAATACCAACTAGCTGCGCTAGATTCGGATGAGAAAAGAGCTAGGAGGCTAATCAGTGACGATAAATTAAGCGCTAAGCTCCATTGCTTGGCCCATCGCCGAAAAGTTGCCTGCCTGTCAGTTTTCTACACGCTATATTTTGGAGAGTGTGCACAGGAACTCCATGAGCTCAATTCAGCAGCTCTCTTCTATCATCGCTCATCTAAATCATCGATGCACTGCGGGATACCACCCTTACCTAGTTGACATTCCACTGATTAGAACTAAGCGCTTTTCGTTAACTTTTATAATGCGCACAGCAAAAATGTGTAACTCTCTACCCATCAGTGTTTCCAATGGATTATAACCCTAAAATTTTCAAAGTTAGAGTGAACAGGCTTTTTCTGGGTGAGCTTGCTCCATCGTCGTCTCTGTCTATGCCACTGGTCTAGCCTGGAGACAAGAGCGAACCCATATAAAAAAAAAAAGATATGTCAAATATCTGTTAAAGTCAAACACTGTTTAAAATACTGATATATTTACAATTAATATACGATGGTGAAATCAGGTCTTACTCAATGAAATTATTTTTGGGTTATGCAAAGTGTCTTTAGTCATATGTAAAGATTTATATACTTGTTTTTTATGGTACCTTTGAGTATTTGTTTTCATAAATGTTCTTTTATTCCAGTTTCGCAGTAAACTGAATTCAGAAAAGGACTCCACAAAAGAAAACAAGGAAGAATCTTCCACAGAAGGATCTTCTTCAGAGGCTGCTAAACCTAGAACTGTTGAGTTTAGATCGCGTGGAACATTCACTCCTCGGAGGCAGAAACCTTCTTTCTCACCAACTGCATCTTCAAGTGCTAGCTCTGAAAAACCTCAGTATAAATTTAACAGAAAATACAAAGTCACAACCACTCCATCACCTCTTACAGATAATGCCACAAAACCAAAAAGGACAGAGACAAATGTCCTACTAAAGAAGTCATTGTCTAGATCTACATACCAGCGAAAAAGTTATCCAAAGAAAAATGTTACAACAGAGTCACCAGTTAGTAGCGAAAATAGTAGCAGCGGTAATGTATCGGTGAGACCACGCAATTTACCAAGAACGTCTTACTACTCTCGCTCAAGAAATAACAAGAATAATGCAACTACTACTACGACAGCATCTACAGAAGAAGCAATTGCTGACAAAAGCACTGCTAGTAAAAAGAGTGAAAATTCAGCAGATATGCCTCTGATTTTTACATTACTAAAAAACCCCGTAATTGTTGATTCATCTAGTGAGAAATCGAAAGAACCTAACAAAGAGGAAGAAAAGGAAATGTTTATAATAGCCGTAACTAGTAAAGAGTCACAAGAGAACAACGCGATGAATGAAGTTACTAACACTGCTGAAGAAAGTGAGAACAGTCCTGTAATCAACACTTCACCAACAATCAAGTATCATGCTAATTACAAAGATATGAATGCCACCACATTAGATAGCAAAGAGCAAGCTCTTTCTTCTACTGTCACACCGGTAAAAAATATTCAGACTCGGAAATATGGACGTAAACGGACGAAAGCGTATGATCCACATGGAGATCTTGACGCCCCCAAGCCCCGTGAAAAAGGATTAAGGAAATTCAGTGAGTCCTCCTTAAAATCCACAGACGCAACTACCAATGGCGTAAGTGAACATTAGAAATTGTTCCGAACATGGTTATATTATTTAATTGTGTGGTGTTCACGATTTAAATTTTGTTTTACAGATTAATGCTGAGCCAGAAAAGCACAAAAGCCGTTTTAGTTCCAAATATAGAGCTCCGAATATTGAGAAACCGGCATACAAACCAACAGTTCCTACGGTAACACCGTCGACTGTAAGTAAATTGTCACTACTACTTTTAGTAATATGGATAGGAAAATCCTTTGTGCGTTTTTTTTTGTATCGACTGCTACAAATGTTGTTTTTGTAGATTTCTTTTCGTATCGTACTAAAACTGCATTTGAATAAATCAGCCGATGGAAATCTACATTGACATTTTGACAAATGACTATCTGAATATTGAAAACGAGACGTAAAATAACACTGATACAAAATTTTGAACAAAGCCCCTTTATGTAATTGGCAGAAAAAGTAAAGGGACAGAACTGCATTATAACTAAATTACACGTGCAAGTGCATAAAGTTACCACAAATTATAATCATCGCTGACTTCAAAATATGTTTTTTTAGGAAGAATAACTTTTGCAAATCCCTTGTGAAAGTTTCTGTTTCTTAATCATTTAAATCGTCACCATCATTCATTATCATTTACTAAGGGCCGATTTTTTAATGAATAGTTAAACAAAGAATGGTTAGAAATCGTTACAGGCGGTTGTAAATCTTAACAATTAATCAAAAAACCGGTCCTTATGTTATAAGATAGTTAACGCTTCCGCTAAAAATATTAACCTTAAATAAGTTTTTTTGCAATATCTGAGATAATAACAACAAGTTTCTCATTGCTAAAGGCTTGGCTGAAATTCTTCGTCACTGACCAACTATTGACAAAGTCTGTAGAGGAGCCAAATTGGTTCGCGGACGACACTCGCGATGTCACGACAGAATCCATGTCAAGACTGGCAGTCACCACGCCACCGATCATACATGTTTCATCACTAGAGCTGGTTAATGGACTCATATAGTTTAATTCCATTATTTCATACACAAGTTCTATTGTAAATCACAGTTTGATTTCAAAGGGATGAGATTTGTGTAGTTTGCATTTAAGTTTAGTATTTTGACTGATGTATTTATTTCTAGTAAAAAAGTTGTTATTTAATTTTAGATTATGCATCTCTTTGGAAGTAAACGTTAATACATTCATGGTCATGCATTATTTTAAAAGTTTTTGCGTTGAATCATGCTAATTCAATTTAGTATTACTATTTTAACGCAAGGGCTTAGCTAACTAATATTTTATATTATTTGTAAAATAGCATTTCACTAACATTTACTGAAGAAGTCATTAAATTGTATAAATTTTATCACTTGTTTCAATGTGCAGACATTTTTAATACCTTCTCTCATTTTCTTCATCATCAACTTGTCTGCTCTGCTATTTTATCCCAATTCATATAAAGTGGCTTTGGTCTCTGCACAAGTTTCTGTCTTTTTGATCTCAATATTTACACAACATTTTAATATATTTTCAAAGCACAACATCAGCTATATTCTATTTATATGGGTGAGACTACTTCTTATTTCAGGTAGAGGGAGAAGAGATTGATTTAGGGCCAGACATGAATGCTATCTCCTTTACTAAGACACGAAGTACACTGTCCTCAGCGGACTTGAGACTTTCGGAGAGTCTTGTGAAATCAGCACACGTCATGAACGTTGAAGCATCACACCATTCGCCCTCAGTTACTGTATCAATATTTGATGCTTTGGCTGAAATACTTACGTCTACACCCAGACCACGACTCTCATCAACAACAGAAGTATCGAAAAACCAATACACTACTAACGATGTTAAACAGACACTCAACGGCGTGAGTAACAACAATAATGTAAATAGTGTCGGAGGCTTTTCAAGTCAAGACACGTTACTGACAACGATAGCTGGTATAAACACAATCGCTAAACCTGTACAGAACACTGATCAAACCACACCAATTGTGATTAACCGTTTGTCGGTTGGGGAAGGTGTCACTCCGTCACTAAATACCAAAGAGGGAAAAGTAAATAATGTGAATACAAAACAACCAGTTCCCATTTTCACTTCCACGACTCCACTTTCCGCAAGGAAACCTTTTGCTATAAAAATATTATACCATACAGATCCACCAGACACAATAACGACTTCAACTGAACCCACATCCATTCAGCCAACGACTGACCCAACAATGGTATATAACACTGTATCTGATCTTTTGTTACCTAATAATAATTTAGTGTCGTCTGAACTAACTAGCATGTTAGCAAATAACATTAAGAGTATTATCGAAAACTTGGATGAAAGTAGTAGATCTAGAGTTACATCGGATATGGCTGAATTGTTAAAGACACTAATTCCTAGGGCAATTGATGGACTTACGACTGTAGTTAAAGACGTAGACATTATTCCCAATACGACTCCTTACTCTATGGAGGATATTAAAGATACTGAGAATATTGCAATAAGTAATGGCGATTCAAGTGATATTTCTGACTTTAACATCCTCCAAAACGAATCTGTAAATAGCACAGTAAATAATGTTGGCACGACTGTTATTGTTGCAAATGATGGTAATCAAGCTGTAAATAGCCCTAATACCACACCGCAAGCTTCAAGTACTGCGTCTGTACCTATCGACCAGTTAACGTCAATTTCGGTTCAAAGTAATATGAATATTATGCAACCAACAACAGAATCTGTAACATCATCAGAAACCCTACTTTCAACGTTCTCTGACCTAGATACAGACACAGTTACTGAGGATAGTGATATTACGGGTACGTCTAGCACAATTGGTAAATCCTCTTTCCCTATCCCGTTCTTAACGAATTTTAGAGCTGTCGATTTTAGACCCAATGATACAGAAAATTTTGAAAATAACACGTTTTCTACACGAACGCAGGCAGCACCTCTTACCACTGCATCCGCAACGTCTGTTCAAGATGTTGATAATATTAACGTAGACGACCCAAGTCAGGTATCGCGATTACAATTGTTGGTGCTATCAAAGAAAGCAAGAGTTTTAAAAATGATTGAAGATCTCATACGCCAACATAATGATGAGCTTGCAACTATTACTCCCTTGACTGAAATGCTTGACCAATCAAGTGATCTACAATTTTCTGACCGTCTGACTAGAATAATGAATACGATTACTTCTACTACTACGGTAAGTGGTGACTTGGCACTCGACACTGACATAACTCCTCCTATGACAACACCCTTAAACTTTGCCTCAATTTTCACATCTACGGTCTCATCCGTAACAAACGGTCTCACAACTGATAATTCTGGGAATAGAAATGAAAACAGAGGATCATCAACAGCAGATCCTTTAGAGTCTACTAGTGGTCCCAATAACGCCAACATAACTGAACAAACAACAGAACAAGCTCAGATTGGTATTTCAAGTAGAATACAAGAAGTAACTACTACAACGGATGTTAACACGAATTCAAAAAGCCTTGATGGCAATATTGAAACAACAACGAATTCTGAATCTACAGAAACAACTACACAAATGAATATTGACACTACAACGAGTGAGAACAAAAATTCTGAGACAACTTCGACTCCATCAGATGTAGAAAGCAACACAACATCATCATCTATTCTAACGAAACAAAACTTAATTTCACAAGTTGAGGTTGGCGTTGCCGGCAAGTCTGCAGTTCCAAAAAAAGACTACGTTATATTTGGAATTTTACCAAACAATACAGTGGTACGTAAAGACCCTAACGATGATGTACTGGAATCATTAACAGAAGCATCTCCTTACATTATTTACGGTGTACTACCCAATAACACAGTAATCCGCAGATTCCCGAACGGAACCAGAGTACCACGAATCATGCAAAAAATTGACATACTACCAATCAGTCCATGGAGTTTGAGAAATCCATACAGCCCCATCCATAATAATCCGGCCATTGTCAGACCACAGTCTAACCCTATCCGAGTATCCACTAATATCGTGACATCAACAGACACATCAAATAACGGAACGGAAAGTCGATTAACCACCGACACTGTAAATAACCTACAAGAGATGGTATTGACTTTACGTTGTTTAGCTTGAACGCTATGCTTGGGGCTTCGTTTCACTGCCCGCATAGGTGTAGTTTGAGTTGCAAGGGAGGTCTTTGGGTCTGTTGTAAGCTCTGCATGCATTGCACGTAACGCATTCTACCAATAACATTGCAAGGCATAACATATTATTTCATAATTGCAGATACCTTCATCGGCACTTAATATAAAAGATAGCAGTTCATTGGGTATAACTACTGCCACAAAAAAGCCGCCTACTGAAACAAGCACTGCCTCGCATGTATTGAGTTTACGCACAACTACAATGCTACCTTCTGTTGATGAGATTCTGCTTAATAGTATATCTTCGGCCGCTAAAGAGGAAATGGTCATATCATCAATGACGAGCTCTACTCTCGAACCAAGAATATTAACACTGGATATCGATCCGGAGGTATAATCATTATTTAAGTCGGTAGTTAAAAAACTAATAGAAAACATTTTGTATCATTAGTAGACTATGTGGGTTGCACGGTTTTTTTTTATCATGACGAAGGTAAGTGGTGAAGGGTTGCAATTATGGTTTAGAGGTTAATCTTTGTTATTTTTGATATCAATCTGTCATCTCCTCATTAAAAATCACTAAAGTATTTTTTCAACAAATTCCAGACAAAACAAATACGAACGGAGAAACCTGGTGATGGGTCTGGAAGCGCGGTTTTTAAGTTCATTCCCATAGATGAAGTGACGGTTACACCACAAAACACAAATGTACTGAAACTAGCTTTACCAAAAGTACCTTCCAAGATGAGCACTGAGAAGGCTGATGATCAGACTATGGCGTCAGTTACTGAGATGAATACACAAACACCACAAATACAATCCCGATTCGAAACACCCAATGATCCAACAACAGCGTCATCGGTTCAGTCAGTGACGCCTTTTGGTGAAAATACTGAATCTACTTCATTACCCTCGTTCACTTCGACGTTGAGTGAAACAACAACAGAAGCAACAACTACGACATCGCAACCGCTAACAACATTGGCAGCCACAACGACTACAACCGAAGTAACTACAACAACTACCACTGAAGCTACAACAACGACAACCACGCCAGCCCCAACCACAACAACTGAAGCTACCACGACAACTACCACCCCGGCTCCCACAACTACAACTATTCTTCGGACTACAACTACGCAAGTGCCAACAACCACCCAAACAACTATCATTCCATCTACGACTTCCAATGTCAGAACGGAAGGAAACCATTTTGAACGAGACGCTAGGCTTCTGCAAGAATTATTAAAAGGAACAGACATTGGTGGTAATTTGAGAATAAATTCAAGGCTGCAGACTACAACTGTTCGCTCAATAGAGGACGACATACGTCAGTTCGAAGAAGATACAAAGTTGCTTAAGGCGTTGCTGCAAGCTACTGGACAAAACCCTGCCAATTTCAACATTCCAACGTTGAATATTCAACTATCAACAACTACATCTGCCCCTACAACTACTGTAACTACGACAACAACCACTACAACTGCAAGGCCTACAACAACTACTGCTAGGCCAACCACGACTAGACCCATCACAACAACACAATCAATTGACGATGATATAAGGAAATTGCAAGAAGATACAAAACTTCTGCAAGCATTACTACAAGCCACCGGTCAGAACACAAACCTCAACATCCCTGTGATAACGGGAGTTACATCCAACGTGAGGATAGCCTCGAATCCGCTTACAACATCACTCGGGTCAAATCCAACCACACCAATGAACGTCAGACCAGTGTACAAATCGAGAACTACTACACCTGCTTCGCCTGTATTCACGTTTGCCCCTAGAAATGTTTTCAATACTTTACAGACTACGACTGAAGGTGGAATATCAACGACTTTATTGCCTGTCAATCAGCGAAGAAGAGGGCCTACGACGACAGCGCGTAGTGTGGAGTCAACCACAGGCTTGACCGGACGCCGAGCGCCTGCCTCACGATTTACCACAACAACTGACATGCCTAGCACTTCTACCTTCTCCGTTGAAGAGGATTTAGCCTTCCTCAAAAATCTGGTAAGTTCAGACATTCTATACATTATAAAAATAAGTAATTTATGCATGCAATCAAAATTCTTCACGTCCTACATAGACGAAACGTATACAAAAGTAACAAAATATGGTATGCTCAAAACCTTACAAGTATTGTTTTGTTTATCTAAGTACCTCACTGTTACTAAGCTTTGACCTAACTGTTCCAGAAATCGGTTTTGAAGAACAACGTCAACAATGAGGACCCGGAAGCTTCCCTTGCCAATCGGATTATAGCTCTCGCCGTGGAGAGGAGCTTGAACGAAATTCAATCTGATCGCTCCGGAAAAGCTATAGCCAATAATGCTGTAAATGCTATTCCTACTACTACCACAACAACAACATCAACAACGACAACAACCACTACTACTACAACTACCACAACAACTCCACGTCCAACAACAACAACAACTCGTCCAACAACTGCCAAAGCCGACACACCGTCTCTAGAAGACGACATCAAACAGTTCCAGGAAGATACAAAATTGTTGCAAGCATTACTTAAAGCAACGGGACAAGATCCATCGCAATTCAACATACCAACACTTCCCAACCTCACACCTACGCAAGTGAGTGGTAATCAAACGAAAACCGATTTGAAATTGCTTTCAAATCTCGCCTCGCCTTTGCCTTCTAACGAGCCAAATAACGTAACAACGAAAACTAACACCCGGACAAACAAACAGACAGAGACCAAGACTGACAGGACCACGGCTATGCCTTTTGGAGCAAAGATTGCTGTCAAAGACAACTTGAAGAGTGTGCAAGATGACGAGAAATTGTTAAAAACTTTGATCAAATTGCAGGACGTGCAAGATACGACGACGCAAAGGAATAAACTCACTATTACAGGTGTGTATCAAAATTTATAGCTTAATTTACACATAACGACGCGCTCAGGTTGCATTCATAAAGCTAAATACAATTGACAGCTTATTCTACATAATGTGATGTGCAAAGGTCGCAATTATAAAGAAAACTTGCTACGTACAAGGCTGAATAAGCGCCGAATATTTCAGTCAGATTAGCTTTGTTTTCAAAGGATCAAAGGTTTATTTTATTTATCACATTAAATGGTTACAAGTCAGATTAAATAAGCTGCGGATGATCAGCATATGAATTGGGTAAATAATAGTTTCATCTGTTCACGCTATCATCTTTGTCTGAGAGAAATATAGAGTCGTTAAGTACAGATAATTCAACAAGAAAGCGTTAAGCCTTTTTGAAATCATTCATTACAAACTTTTGAATAATTATCGTCTCTGTTAGAAGCTTTTTGTATGTTCTACTAAAACAAATATGATGATATTTTCAGGACAAACCTCAGACGAGGCCTTGAAAAAGTTGCTCCAAAACCAGCAAAAGGCGAAACCCACCGGCATGATGTCGGACGCGACGCAAGCGCCTATGTCCCTTAGCACCGAGTACGGTAAGAGCAACGACGCGTTGCTCGCAGCGCTGCTCAAGGAGCAAGGCTTCGGGCCCACCACGGCAAGTTCCTTGGACGAACAACTACGACTTTCTGTTAGTCTTTCCTATTCTTTTCTTTTTCTTGACACTCAAAATCAGAACTAAACAAATTTTCGCTCTTTAATTTCAATACACTTTTAATTTCCGCTTCGTAACGCTTCTCGTACCTACTCGTACATCGATTTCATTACCCAAATATGAATTCACTTAATTTTCAACCAACATTAAATATCAACAACAATCTTGATTTCATTGTCACATTTCATAACGACACATCACATTAAGTAAACTACCACTAGAAAATAGTCATCTGTTTTAACCAGTAAACAAACTAGTCCTCCTAACCTCCTAGGCTTTACTCAACCAAGTGGTAGTGACGCCAAAGGCGCGACGGACAACGACGCCGCCCCCGCCACCGCCGGCGCCTAGGAGACCTGTCCTGGATGGCCTGGCCTGGCTGTGGCAACAGTGGAGGGAGACAGCCCCAGGCCCGCAGCCAAGGCCTAGGCCTGCGCCATCATCAGGGCCAACCATCTCCTCCGCAGCGTCAACCAGCAATAGAGTCAACTGGTTTGGCTCCGGGCCATTCGTCGGAAACGCCGATGACAGACCCTCCTCATCAAACCGAGTTGGTTTCGCATCACTCTTACTCAAACTGTGCGACTGGGGTTGAGGTGACGGGCACAGATCTTAGATTAAATATAACAATTCCTAGATCATTTTGTGATTGCTGAAAACTTTAAGTGCTACTAACGATTTGCTGATTGTTCCTATTTAATCTAAGTCTGATTGTGAATAGTGTTGTAAATTGGGAGGGCTGTATATAGACGGATAGTAGGTTAAGTAACGAATTTTATAATGTATACCTTTGTACTTCTAATTGTGTTGTTGTATAGTTAAATTATTTATTAAATTTCGCTTCTTGGGCTTGTACATACAATATTTTGCTAAAGCAACGCATTTTGTGTAATAAAATGTCTTGTGCTAACTTGTTTTTTGTTTTGTGTTTATGTGGGGTGTTCTAAAGTTTAACAAACACTTGTGGAGGAAGATAAAATTTTATTACTTAGAATTAAATCTATTCCACATTGTATAATTGGTGATAATGTAATATAATTGTTAGAAATGTTTTATTGGCATCAAGATTAAGATAACTTTTTTAAATCTTAGATTTAGCACTGGTGGGTTCCACTTTTCAAATAGAATAATGTGTATGTGTGTATATTTCATGTAAAAACTATTTTATAAATAATGTGTACAGAATATAGTGTTTTTTGTTCAAATTAAGAGTAAATGACCGAGCAAAAGTAAACTTTTGGTGAGTAAAATAAATCTTAGTAAACATGTTCGGCTTGCAACAATAACTTGTCATTTCCATATTATAATCGCTGAATACGACTAAAAAGGTTTAAAAAATCATTGAATATTTCGTTCATTACTAAAAATAAATAATAATTAATAATCAATCATGGATTTCATATCATCGTAGGTTTAAAAACTTATGCTGTTATACGTGTCTCAAATTGTGATGGTGATGTAAGTCAAAATTTCATTAATTCATTCAACTTATACTTTCTTATTAGTGCATCATTCAAGTCTTTGTTTATCAATCTTTTTGTTGAATAACTTATACTGTATCTTGGAATTTAGTAAAGATTCTGTATTTATGTAAAATATGTACTATAACTAACTTATACTTGCATGTTTTAATCACATTTTGCATGAAAATAGCACTATAAATGTCTATATTTTTCACAAAAGAACTCGGTACTAATATCTTAACTATTTTGATGACATATCTAACTATTTTTTATCTTAATACCCAATGTTTACATGACTTATTAATTTTTTTTACCATTTGATCACCTTAATTAAAACTTTGTCATCAAAACAGTTTATATCTGTCATCATAATTATCACGCTGCTTTAGCATGTAAATTAAATATATAAAAAATATTGGTAATTTTCAATGGCGGATCCTGGCACTCTTTTTATAATAATTAAACAAACTTTTATATTTATCACAAAAATAATTAGCACTGCCTTTTGAATTGATCAGCTTTTCTCGTTTTATTTTGGAAAGATGAGACGCTTTATTGATTCGGTATCAAATGGTTGCAGAATTATTTGATTCTTACGGCCTGTTTCACAAATTCCTTATAACTCCTGGTGGCACTGTATTAATAAATGACGTTCATAGTTGGAATTATTCCATGCCAAACTGCAAAACATGGTATTACAAAGTCTTGAGTCTATGATCCGCCTGTTCTCATCTTTATTTCATTGCGCCTATACTCATGTTTGAAGTCATACTACAAGTGCTATAGTATGATATTTCACCGAATAGTCTCTGTCTTTTTTCAAATTCAGCTTCTTTTGTTTCTGTTCATTACCTTTACCAAGCAATAAATAAATTGATTCATTGATTGATTTAATGGGCCTGGAATTTGATATTCCATCAAACCGCTGTTAAAACTCGACTTCAAAATAATAAAACCTCTCTATCACTTTCGAAGTTTTTCGGGATGCAAATAGATTTTTAAGTTTGCAATAATTATCTTAGGTATGATTACTGACCTATTAATTGATATTGTTAATCTTGACATTAATAATAATTAATTGTAGTCGAAATAATGACAGCTGCAATATGTTCACATGTCAAAAGAAAGATCCAACCACCTACCTTTATTTCGGGGCATGTCAATCTTCTCCTAGCACTTTTACTATGACGTCACCCAACTAATGTCATCCATCTAACCTGCTGCTCTGGGCTAGGTTCCTCTGGACCCCCCGAGGGCCGTCACGTCAGAGCAAACACCAGGCCGAGGGCAGCTGGTCTCCGCAGCTATTAACGTCACGAGAGCGTTTTCGCAGTTCCTGGGAGCAGCGATACAGGTGATTTGATGTTCTTTTGTTTTTTCTATGGTCAGATTTTACCTTTATGAATTGCCAGATGTTTGGAGTTTATGTATAGGCTATTCATATATTTGGTTTTGATGCTCAGCCATTTATTTGACTGTCGCACCTTATGTTTCTTCAGTGATAATAGTGCTGAAGATGGATTACTTAAATGACTATGAAATATATATTTAATATCACGAATCTGATTCTAAATCGATTGATAGAGGGCAGTTGTAGTGCATGTTTTACTAATGTTAGAACATGTTGTTATTTTTCTTTGCGTGTGAACAATGTCTTGTAATGTTTTTTAAATGATGTGCATGTTTTTCTGTATTTTCAGGAATTAATAGCCGTTTACACAAACTGATAATTAAATAACAATGAAATCACTCAAATCATTTGTAACTCTTTACTTAATAAACGAATTATTTAATAGTTAAGAATGTTTTTTAACACTCATAGTGTCATATTTTTATTCTTAATTCATCTTTACAAATCATTTAACTTGCTCTAACGCGTAAATGCAGTTACATTTAATATAATTTCATTAGGTATGATAGTTAATTCATTAAATCTCAATAAATCATAAACTATTGTTTTTCAAATTCAGACAAAATACTTTTGTATTTCTGAATTATCTAAGTTTTTTTTAATCAAGTGCAGTAAAATAAAAAATACATCTACATAATATTTGAAAATAAAAGTGCTGTTGTACAACTTTAACAGAAAAAAATCTGTATGTTTTCTGAAGCACTTGCAAAGTTCAACAGGCTTGCCAGACGGTGGCCAAGTGGTATAGCCATGCGCCCGCATAGCGTAAGACACAGGGTTCGATTTCTTGTCTGACACAGTTGCTATTTACAAGTGCAATTTATAATGTTTATTTTTTATTTTTTCAGGGTGCTGCGCAAACCGTCCAAAACGTCATCCGGGCGGGTCAGCGCGCCACGGCCGACGCGTACGGAGGCTCCGGCCCGTCAGGGTAGATTCTAGCAAAAGCGATGAAAATGGCGAAAACAATTTATTTCCCTTAGGTCCTCGCACCAGCCAGAGTTATTAACTCGGGGTTAAAAAGTCACACTGTCTTTTTGTGACAGTCTGTATCAAAAAAAAATTATCCCTTCCGATAGGAATATTAATTTTATGGTCTGTATTCGCGCTCGATAGAAAACAATTGCTATGCCACCTGCCGGCTTGTGGTTCGAGTCGGATACCAAAATCCAAACTGACAATAATTAATTTTAACCTAGAGTTAAACTGGGAATGGTGCATTTGGGCCTAAAATTGTGAAATGCAAGTATTATTTTTTTTCTGTCAACCGTTTATTTATATAATTTTCGCATAATACCGATTAATTGATAGTTTTTATTACACTTTCCTTAATCGGGTTTTCTTTTAGATTGATCAATTTTTTTGTCTATTTACGTGAACTTTTTTTTCATGAATACAACCAAAGAATGTTCAGATCTTGTCTTGAAAGTGCTTGCATTTCTTAAAAACTATAATTTTTTTCGTGAAATTTTCATCGCCATTTAGTATTATTGGATTCGATAAACTTTTGCGAAAGTGTCATAGTACGCACTATGTGTTGAGTGCTCAAATGTAAATATAGTAGCTTGTACAGTATAATTAGGCGGAACCAGCCTCTGGCAGGCCAGATGTTTGAGACTTAACGTTTTATAGCCGTAAGAAACGATTTTAATTTTTTTTTACTAGATTTTTACAAAATTATAACAAAACTTGCAGCTTATGCAACCGCATGTAATTTACTAGTTAGCATTTTTTTCTTTATCTTAGCTCTTTCTTGGTCCGATATCGCAAATATTTTAATTTTTTGAATCTTAAAATATATTAATAAAAAAAATTAAAACACTATCCATCGCATATTTTAGACAGATTTTATATAACAGATAAATAATAATACACAAATAATGAGGACCTAAAAATTGTATTTATATTGCGGTTGCTTGCCAAATATAATTTAATATTTTTACGTTTTGTCTATTACGTAACCCATATAGAGTTACGTATCTTTTTCATTTATTTAGAAGGCTTGCTTGGAAATTAAATTATAATGCCTAATCTATAAAAACGTGAATATTTGACATAATTTAAGATACATAAATATGTATCTTAATTTTGAAAAATTTAAATATCATTTCATTTACATTTATTGTGTTATTTAATTACATTTTTTTTTTACTTTTGTATGTTAGTATCGCTGTGGACTTATTAATTTCTGTAAAAATTAGTCGTACTTTGTATAAAAGTAATGTATCAAGTAATAAGATGCAATATGTAGTTATAAGTTCGCCTTTAACCTTAAGTCTACATGTGCCATTCACGCACGTGCTTTTTCTTTTGCTTTTGTTTCTATTGTATACGTTTAAATACAGATTAATAAATATAGTTTTAATAATCTGGGAATAAGCGAAAGCTATGCCGAATTTATAAGAAAAGTTTTCTTACTTTTTACAGCGAAAAAAAAACAATTTACACTTGAAAATAATATTATTAATAATGTTACATCAAAAACAATATCATAATGTATTCATTACTTCAGTCCCCACTGATCCTGTCGTGTGATAGGATCAGTCATGTCACTACTTTATAACAGTTTTTTTTATTAAAGTTATCTTCAACAAAGTTAGACAAAGGCTCCCAATATGACTGTGTGCCTATTTTCTAGGCCAGAGCTTCGAAAAACGCTTTCATCATTCACAAGGGTGTTTCAGTCTAGGTAAATACTGTAAATTTTTTTTTATCGAAATAATTTGTTTTTTTTTTTATTTAAATACATGGCATAACTATTACGTATAACTACTGTTACTTCTCGTATGATTCCTTATAATAAGTATTTATTTTATACATATAGTTTAAAATAATTTAAATTGGTAGCATACTTACCAATATTTTAATGTGTACACTGATTTCTAATGTCTAATAGGAGTTGGTTTTTTGGCATATTTATTTATGATTAAAACAAGAGTTAAAAAATTACCACTGCCTTTTTTGTGTAATATTTTACACAAAAAAGGCGCTACAACAATTTTTTGTGTATTCTAAACTTACTGTGGGACTTGCGCACAATGTTGCGCACGTCAGTTTATTTGACGTTGACAGAGACAGAATGATGATTTAATCCTGGGTTAGCGTAATCCTAAGTTAAATCATCGTGCGCAAGTGGGCTTTATTAAATTAATCTTCGTTGGTGTAAATTATAAATTGTTGTAAAATAATTTTGACTGAAAATCTTTGAATGGTTAAAACACACAGGGAGAAGAAGCTTCTGCTTTACTTAAAGCTTTTAATTAAGGTATTTCATGTTTACTATTACTGAGGGACGGTGATGCAGTAATGTAATAAAATAACTATTAAAACCATGCATGATTTTCATTTAATAGTCCAAACCATTTAGAACCTACTGCCTATCTTTTACATATGGATAATGCCAAAAGTTTTATTTTTCCTAAAATATTTTTCGGAAACGTAATTGGCTTCAAAGAGCTGTAAAAAGTCATCACTGTATATTACATCACTGTATATCCCATCTGCCAATCCGCACTGAGCTCGCGTGGTGGAGTATGGTTTGCCCAGCAGTGGGATGCTTACAGGCTAACTTTGTAGATTACAATGATGCAATGTAATTTCAATGCGCATTTAAGCGCATTGTATTTATAGTTACATTTTTCTTTCTGTTTTAGTGATATTCTTTGTTTATCTCGTGTATCCTTCAATTAGTTTTTCCCCCTACCTACAAAAACAATATTGTAAGAAATCTGATTTTGCTAGACGAAAGAAAACACGATTTTTTTCTTCCGCGTTCCCCATTTTCATTGATTCAAAGCTCCTGATTGATTTGGTTGAGCATTTACAAACACGCTCTCCCACACTTTAGTACACTTTGCTTAGGCGTCTCGCAGCTTAATGTGACTGTAGCCGTTTTTCTTCTTGTTTTTGTTAATATTTAAGATCAAAGTTATTTTTTCTGTGTCATGTCTAGAATTAAAGTAGATAAAATGTTTAAATTACCCAATCCGTGTTTTTTTGAATATGTGGTTTTACTGTAATTAATTAAATGTAATCAACCAATCTATATATATATTTTTTACCTTATATGAAGTATTTGTCTTATTGAATTCAAAAACTGTAAAAATCTATCTTCTTTGTTATTACAACAGAGATCTGTGGTATGGTTACCAAAACTGTAGACTGTCAGTTACAAAATATTTCTAGTAAAGATCAAACTTGGTTTATTATTTTTTATCACGCACAGATTACATAATAGATCTCGATAACACACCATTAATCTTACATCGATCCTAATTTTAATGCTATCCAAATAGACATGCGACCAAAAAACTTCAAAGTCAATCACGTTTATATATTTATAGCTGAGCCAATAATAACAAGACTACATGTTTTTCAACTGACCTTGATATCACTACTGGCTATGACAACAGTTCATACAAACGGTTTTTTGTGAGGTCCTTTTAAAGGCAGACTAAAAATAAAACGCATTATCTAGTAAGTACCTGCAATAAAGTTATCAGCCAATTAATAATATAATAGTTTTTTAAACATTGACAGTTGTTATCAAAAATAATTGCCAGTTAGCTGGCTGTATTTAAGTATCTAACAAGACTATTTTTTTATTTTAGTTTAGTTGTACCTATTGATTGATAGTTAATAGTCAATAACATATCAAAGGAACTTACTGTTAAAAATAATATACAGTTCTATAATCAAGTTATTAATGCAATTAAGCAAAGGTAGATTAATAAAGGATACGATTAGTAATAAATAAACACTACAGTCTGTCAAGAATAGTTTTTACAGTTTTTTAAGGATTTGCTAGCTAGTGGTGATAATATTAAGAGTCTAGAAGCAATTGTAGAATGTTGTCGTTGGAAATTGTCTATAGTTACATCAGTTAAAATTAAGAAGAATTCTGTGTGTCAAGTGTCATCGGCGATATCGTGCCCATAATAAACTAAACAGTATTTTCCATCTTTATCGAGTTTCCCTTTATATCTTGAGCCCTGTGTATGCGTCGGCTACAAGAATATTTAACCTGTTACGCCTTAAAAAACTTTGCGCATCAAACACGAACTTAAACAAAATGCGTTCACGACTCATAATCGACTCAACTCAATGAATAAAATGTTCGTTTTTCAATAACTATTTAGTCAAAATTGTCATTCAATTCATATTAATTGCCCTCATGACTGCGCGGCAAAAATTAGCTCGCGTGATTTTCCGACAGTTGCAAGAACTTACGTTGTCTATTACGAACGAGTAATATTTTAGGTCTGTGACAATAACCATCATAACGTAGCAGACTCGCCAGTTACAAAAACGTATTAATTATCTCTAAAGTTTAAGTTTCAGCATGCCTTGAGCAAAATTGCATGAAATTACTCGCGTATTGCGGGGGCACTTTTCATTAATAATCTTAGTCGGAGTCTTGGGCCTTGGCTTAGCCAGTGGTTTCTCGCCCGCGGGCCATCACATTCGCATACGTTATTTTTATTGCTACAGAATATTACCCCCAATGAGGCGACGACGCACACTGGTTCAAAATCTGGGAGTTTTTAGAACTAAAAAGTATCAGATTGATTAATGTCCCAGCTTACCAATATAAGGCTGATGAAAAGAAAAAGAAAAGAAAAATGTTTCAGTTCCAATTGAATTAAAATATTGTCTCAATAACATGATCATTAAAACTTTTGTTAGTTTTGATTGTTTGTACCTAGTAAAACTTGGAATTCAATTGTTTTGATTTTATAAAATACGTAGCAATATCTACACAATTTTTTCATTTATAAACACTCCTGTTTAATATTTCATCGTTATACTTTATGAGCCTGAGATTATTCAACTTTCTGGTCAGTCAGTTTAATCATTCCACCGTTGCTAAACGCAAATTAAGGAAATCAGCCCCTCAATCTTTACTAAGCTCATAACAAGCAAAACATTTATAATATAAAAGTAAAAAACCAAATCAAGTTTTCTTTGAAATTGCTTTATTCTGCCCAGTGTGCGGTGCGCAGACTCACCACATCTCTGGCGCCATTTATTCTGCACTTCATTTGACATTACGAGAAATGCGAGCGGAATTATAGTGATTGGCCCGAGATATATGGGATGTGTATGGGAGCGATGGCGAAATAAAATTATGGCTACTCTGGTTAGAGGAAGATAAAACGCTTTTCTTGTGCAAACGGTGTACAGCATATTATAATATCGACTTTTATGTCTAGCCTGTATTTAATTATTGGTCATACTTAGAATCGGGTCTCATGTTTTAACCATTGAAACTTTTTCAACCAATATGTTTGAGACCAGTTCATTGCAGGTAGGCTTTCGTTTTGTGTACATTAGGACAGCAAACGTACAAACGTTTTGACAGGGAGGCTTTTTAGGATCTCTAGAAATATTCGCATGCGGGGAAAGGTTTGCACGAGCTTTTTCGAACACAGCCATTTGCTTTATAATTATAATAATGTATTTATTTAATTCAGACTACAAGGCCAATACAATAATGGCTCTATATCATCGTCGTGATAAACATTACACATGGTTTTCACGACGGGAGCCTTTTTGATACACAATCATGTTTTTTATATTATTATTTTTATTATGTCTGTATTGTTGTGTGTCAAATAAATGTTTCTTTCTTTCTAAATGTTTTTAACACTCACAGTGTCATATTTCTATTCTTAAAAGATGAAATACGAAACAAAAAATTGTGCACGGGCTTTGCTAATTTAGACTTTATCATTGAAGAGTTTAGCCTAAAAATGTCCATTGGCCGCCTACAGTTCAAATCTTTACCCATTAAAATCGATTGCTATCTCTAACAGGAATTACCCAACCTAAATGTTAGATAGTGCTTTTCTGGGTACAACGTTTAATAAATTCATAGAAAATTAAATAAAAAAGTTTGATCAAATAAAACGCCGACAAAAAAACTCAAGCACCATGCGGTTACATTCCCCATGTTTTAAGATCCGTATTGTGGGTACTTCCTAATCAGTAATCAGTTTGGAAAATGCAAGTTATCTCAACAATGACATGTATTTGAGTAAGCGAAATATAAATATTCAACTGGGCTTTTCCCGATACTGTTTTTGCTGACAAGGATCAAATGGCGGATTCGTGGGTTGACCACCGTCATAGGTAGAGTAAGATACAGAAGGCACAAAGGCCGTGGATAGTGCCTAAATTAATAAATGTCTGTAACCAACATCGATGCAACAAAATAAAAATATCCATTCCTTTAAACTAAATAAAAATTAGACCCGCTTAAAAATCACATTTAAAAGTTTAAAATAACGTTTAATTTTGTTAATACTTTTTTATTTCTTGATTTTCCCAACATCTTGGAAACTACTGAACCAATTATCTTAACATACGTGTTTAGAAGCTTAACTTAATCATCATACTCAAATATTATTCAATACCAACAAAATCTCATACATACAGGTCGAATTGTAAACCTCTTTTTGTGCTTAGGTCGGTAAAAAGAAGAAGAAGATAAAAGAATACTCTGGTATTTCACAAAATTGTTTCTCTTCTCTCTCTGTCCTATTACGATACCAAAACGTGTATGATGTAACGTTTTAAAAGCTCGACTTGCTATCCACAATATAAGGTACAGGATATATCGCGTAGAGAATTTCAATATTCTTATTTTCTGCTTCATCGAATATCCTTTTAACTTACGTAGCTAAATCTTTAATAAATTTAAAAAAGAGTTTGTAGTTTTTTAAGCTTGATTCAAACATTCTTCTCAATCAATAAATACGTGAAAATACTAATTTTGCCTCAACATTTTTCAAGCGCCACCTGGGTGGTTTTTTACAGGGAACTATGTCGAGACTTCCGCGCCAGAAAATGTATCTTGAAATCAAAACTACATGCAATGTCTAGATTTGTCGACAGTCGTCACGATACGCCGATTTGTCAATATTCGGCTAGACATTTCTCAGAATCATTTGTTACGTTCGTTTCAATTGCTAGTCTGAAACTATTGCACGAGCAAACAAAGACCCATCGATATACAAGGAAATTTAAAATAGGTACTACGCACTAATATATGGAAAATGTGTTCTAAAAAACCTTCATTATTTCGTAGATGCTCAGAGCTCTCTGTTTAACATCCCAAAAGCATTAAGCATCCATCTAAATAATTACTTTATGGTGTACTAACTACCCCTTGCTTAAATGAAATGACAGTTAAACTTTTGACTTCTCTTAGGTTTTTTGAGAACAGGCTTTGTGTGTGTACGAGGTTAGATAAAATTTCAATTAATGTAATTTGTATACGATAACTTGCTACTATTTAGTAGTTCTATGATCGTATTTCACTCTCATTTTTTTCCATCTCATATGATTTCATAATAGTTTAAAACAACTTATTAAAAGCTTTCAATTCCGTACAAGCAAAAGCCACAAGTTTTAATTAATTGAATAGGAAAACTGCTTAAACCTTTTTTGTGTCGCCACCTATTTACTATATCTACACTAGGTAGGTAGTATTTCATTGGAAAATGCAAAAAAATCTCCGCTCGACCACAGCGATTCGAAGTAGAGCAAAGTAGGTCGGCTTGATCGGGCCGCTTCGGGTGTGTTCGGCTTTCTTCGTGAACACTCGGCAGTCGACGCTTGCGCACACAGCATTGAGACGCCGCCCCGGCCGCAGTCGCGTTGCATAGTCGGAAAATTTTGCCCTTAAATTACGTCACGGGATGAAAACATACTCCGCGAAAAACGCGCATAACAATACAACGCAGTAAAGAATAATTTTGAACTTTAAAAGTGCATTGTGTTGGACTGTTTGAACGATAACATGTTGTGGGAGTCCGGTTTTCTAGAGGAGACAGATACGGTAAGTTTTTTTAAATAACTATTAAATTAATGTTTAATCTTAATGCCATTATTAAGACGCTTTTGAATTATGAAACCGAGCCGGTTGTCCAACACGTTGAGAGACGTAGTTGACTCGTTGCGCGTGTGTGAGTAACTTTCTAGTTTTCGCTCCGATGTATTTACATTCGGACGTGAAGTTTTTCATAATATAAAACACATGGAAGCATTTGAGGGGTTTCGTAAATATTCAGCGCACAGCTCGTGCACACTCGGGATGGAGATTGAATGTAAATAAATGCGATTTTGAGAGACGTGTGTCACGATTCGCGTCTCTATGAAAATTCTAATGAGTGGATTAGTTAAATTGTCTCGTCTCTGGGAAAATGCCACGGCCACAATAACTTATTGGAAGCTATTGTTAGTCTGTTGCACACAATGTTAGCCTGATTAGCACGATGTATAAACATGTAATAATGATTTTTCTTCTCTTTTATCCCAATGTGTTTTTGTGTCGTAGCTTTTTTTCTATCGAGCAGGTGTGTTGGTGATTTTAGTCTAAGGTTTCAGGTTTGACTGGTTTTGAGACATTCAAATTAATATGCATTGAAATATTGACTATTCAACTTAATGAATTCATTATAAATGGCCAATAAGAACAAAACACGCGATGGATATGGTCTATTTTAAACATGGCAACAGCATTGTGACGGTGCTGCCACGTCAGATAAAAGCTCGTCTCAAGCTTTTGTTTGATGATTGTTTTTTTGTCACTATCGCTTGCCTATTATGGGGTGTGTTTCATGTCAAACAAGTTTTAGTTTTGAACACTAAACTCTTTTTTTGGAATTCACTGCACTGGGTAGTAGAAAGAGTCATCTTAGCTCAGTACTTCGATCATAAAGGTATCTACTGACTTAATGAATGAAGGAAACGCTCTCCTAGCCCACGAAAGCAAGTTTATTGGAATTTTTATTTGACACGTGACTTTACACAAGCCACGGGACTCTACCTACACTTAAAGTCAATATTTCAAAGCTTTCCTTCATAATTGGTATCCTAAATAGATTCTAATTAGTTCTTATAAGTTTCATTAACCTTCTACTGGGCGGACTAAATATTTTATTGACTGAAGTACCTACGTAAAGTAGACAGTATTTTGAAAAATCTTGATTATGACTTCTCTCTATTGTAGGTGTAGATTTATAAAGATTTTTTATCATATTTCCTAGTACTCAATTAAACAGATAGAATCAAGGAAATCATATTGCCAGCTCATTTTCTCAATAAAGTGACTACACGGTTATTGCCATCATAATATTTACTTTTTAATGACACGATAATTACTTACATCTACTTGCCATCGGTACTACTTAGTTATTAATACCGAAGTAACTGGTTTTATGAAAGTTTATAAACCTGTAAAATGATTATTTTTATTTACACACAACCGACTTTTCATAGTTTTAATTGAGACTAAAATTGGTTGTTAAACGATTCATCAAGCTTTTATAAACGCTGAAAATATCAAGAAAACTTTTAAAATTAACTTTGCAAATTATCCAAGATAGATACAGATAGTACAGAAGATAGTATAGTAGTAGTATCCAAGATAGTACAGAAGCTCTATAAACACCCTCTTTTGGAACAAATGACATAATTGTTGACTTTACCTCATCAAGCACCAATAGTATTTCAATAAAAAATAAAGTTTTTACACAAGTAATTAGCTGGATGTGTCAGCTAATTTTCACAAAACCATCGTCATGTTAAATTTAACCACACTTAGTTTATTAAAAAACAAAAACCATGGCACACGCATCAGGTACAAAATGCAGTAAAAAATGTAATCTACCAACAAAAAGATGGCGGCATTATAATGATGATGTCAGCGTCTCAGCATTCGTATATTGCAAAACGTGGCATCATTATATACCTAATTGAACTAATAAATGCATTACCCGTTAATTTGATTGATAAAATAAATAAATACGCAGTTGATATTAACTCCATATTTGTACTATGGATCAGAGGTACAAAAACAAGTAACAGTTGCCTGTGTTATTCAATTTGAACTAATAACTAATTAGATTGATAACGTGGAAGAAATAAACATCTTATCACAATTTGTTTATTATAGGTACAAATATAATACAACTTTATTGAAGTAGCACCATCACCATTATCGAAGCGTGGATGTTGCAAGTGCTCGAACACAAAAACTTTTTGTGTGAATATCGAATTTGAGATCACTTTTCCATAGCCAATAATTGAACAGACTTTTTGTTCACGCAAGCTCCAAACAAAACCTAAGTTGTTGTATGCTAGGTATATTCTTTTACACTGTTTGTAAGCCAATTCCATTACAAGACATGGGTCAAACAAGAGTGCTTGGTACTTTACTTACAAAGGCTTTTTAAATCCTTAACTGATGAAATGTTAAAGTTCAAAGCAAATGTAGTGTTAATTTTCCATTGATGACATTTCCCTTAACCAAACTTATGAAACTTGGAAGCAAGCCAAGTGTTGAAATAGAAGGTAAGCTTTCCAACAAATTATAAGCCCAACGGAAAGTGACATTTGAGATTTATTAACAAATACGGCAATACATTTATTTAAAACTTTAAAAGGTACTCGTATTTGAAACGTACAAGTGTGTATTCATCATCTAATTTAAGAGAGCCAAGCTCTTGTCGGTGGAGTTTTTTCCATTCTTTACGCTCTTCCGCCATTCTCTTGTATTACGCTGCGGAATAGAAAATATGGAGCGGAATATTTTCATACAAACTTTTACGAGTACAATAGCAAATTTATGTGTTTTTCACTATGTCTAACAGTGTATAAGATAATAAACGAAACGTGAGAAATGGTGACATTTCTGTACCTAATCCCAATGTATTGTTAATTATGTTAATTGAAAAATATTATACAGCCAGTTAACTCGAATATTAAACTCGCTATCAAATTAACTTGAAAGACATATTATTATTTCATTATACCTACGTGAGCAGGGCTCTCCTAATTAAATCCATAAGGAAAATAAAACTTTAAAAAACATGAGCTAGATACTGCATCCACTTTAGTGCATAAACGGTTTGTTTTTCGACTAAGGACAAGACAAAAACATATTTTGTCCTTTATTATCGTTAGCCATATTCTAAGTAGCGTGAAGTTAACCTAATAGTTCTCTTTTTTACTTTATGTCTGTAGTAATGCTAGTTTAGTTGAAAACAGCATGAACATGATCAATATTTCTCACGATGCGACATATTTGTTTGAAAAATGTTTCACTAAAGTCTTCAAAAGTATGATTAAAAAAATACAGCTGGTTTTGATAATCTGAAAAGATCACAATTTATCGCCATACAGCCATCTTAAATGACTATGCCATATACGGGCACTCATAGAATCTTCACACTCACAATGCATGGCTAGAGCTATAACGAGTAATTTTTACAGCTACGAGCTAAGAAAGTAATTATTAATTTCCAATTTAGATGCGACTATACTCAGCAGGTTATGATGCGTGGCGCGTACCATTACCTCAATTATTGCGCTTTCTGCGCAGACGCAGATAATTGTATTGGTAAATAAGTGACTAGCGTCACCGGTGAAATTATGAAACTAGGTGCCATTCGTTGTCACTGAGGTATTCATTCATACTTAATAAAAAAAAACTTAATAATGCTTTTAAAAAGAAACTTAAATTGAAGAATACTTTATTATGTACAAACAACTGATACAACCATTATTATCACGGCCGAATTCAGCCTATGGTGTTCTGAAGCGTGCATCTATGAAGCATCCAGATTAATGTTCAGCAAATACCTTTTTTAAATATTCAATAAATGATTGACTTTTAGTTTTTACTCGTACAACTGATTTTTAATACTATTTATTAGTGGAATTAATGAATAGTATAAACTGGTAGTACTGCTATTCAAGTATCATTTATCAAATATGATTGCTAAATTTTTCAAAAGAAATTAATCTAAAGATGATCTCTCACCGGTCATGTTGTACTGTTGCATTATATATTGTTTCATCTTTTCGATATTGTCTATTAACACTCAGTGTATTGTTTGGCGCATATTTATTTATTATCTAATAGTATTATCTTAAATCTCTTCATGGTGCAGATGGCCTCAGGTCTTTTGGTAAATAAACCAACTTCCTGATCCAAGTCCTTGCTTCATCTATTCTGTCAGAACAATGCGTCAGATAAAATCTAGCCTACTTCCGGCATAAAGGCTTAATCTTAGGGTCAATGAAATAAATGTGCCTCATTATTGGATCACGATTTGAAGAAAAAAATAGTCTAGTTTTGTTTTTTTTGTACTCTGTATCTTTACTCAGTAACTTGTTGAGACAGACAGAAGGGACTTAAAAAATGGCATGATTTGGTGATTTGCAATAATTGTTACGAATATTGTTTTTGATGAGGCTATAAATCAATCAAATCAACTAGGCCTTCAGATCTGTTTCAGTAGCACCAATAATTAGACATTTAACAAGTAACAATCTTAATTTTGGGGTAGAAAAGTTCTAGATTGAAGACCCTTTGACCAAAGACGCAGCGTAGGACGTCCACCAACAAGATGGACAGACGATCTTGTAAAGATCGCAGAATCAAACTAGATGCAGATCGCTTGTAATCGGTTGCTGTGAAAAGCTGTGGGGGAGGCCTATGTTCAGCAGTGGGTCTTAAGCTGATAATGATGATGATGATGAATATGAATTAATTATATTCGGCATTAATTATTGATATATTTCAACGCTACTCAACATACCTTTTAGATACCATCACAATCAAGGCCTATACAAAGTACTTCACGAGAACTCGGAAGTGCCCTTTGAAGGTCGAAGCCTGCAAAAAACTAGCTGGTCAAATTGTAAACAACTCCAAAGTTAAATACAGTCGGTCAAGTAAGTGAACAAGCTATTATGATCTCTACGTCAAGGTACTTTAAAAGACACCAGCGAACTTCACTTACTTTCTTAACTGTACTCTTATATTACTGCGATGCACGAAAAAAAATTGTATCTGGATTTTATTTTATGCTCAGTTAATTCGAATAAAACTCACAATACAGAACAGATAAATACTGTGCAAACTACATACCCATATTATCCATTTTTTTGAGTTCTTCTGACGCCTTTCGACCATATAGGTTCTTTTGTTTCGATACTTTAATTTTATTACCTGGTTTTTAATCTGAATCATGAACGGTGATGAGAGGTTTAAGTATTAATAGTAAGTACTTAAATATTCATTTATATGTTGATTAGTATGGATCGACGTTGTTTTAAGGTTTAAGTGTTTGGAAAATACTTTATATTGCGTTAATAACCTTATAATATCTTAAAAGGCTAGCTAGCCTACTCTAAGTAAGTAACAAACAAAATACGACGAAGTATTTCTTTAAGAGGCACCTGAATTTGAAATAAATTAAGTCAAGTCATTTATTATAACAAAAAGTAGCTAAATCAATTTCGTCTCGCTTCGGACACATTCATTTAAAATGACAGAAATAGTAAACTCAAAATAATTTGTCACATTGGACGCGGCTATTCTGTTTGAATTAATCTGTTTTTGTTTCTGACCTTATTTATTTTTGCAAACAGCCACGTTCGTTATGCATAAAAGGACTATACGATGTGTATTAATGTACAGTCATTAAATAAGCGAATTAAATATCAAGCTACGTACATAGCCGTAAGCACTCTACATCTGGTTTTTTGTAAAACTTAATTGGTGTTGACTTCAGTCTTGTCATGATAATTGAATGAAGGTACTTTTAATCTTTTTATTTTTATTGGATGGCTTATATTTAAATTGTTACTGGTCTATTGTATGGGTTTTTCAAAATTGTATTTATTGCAGGCTCATTAATTGAACATGAACTATCAAAAAACATAATGATCGTAGCTTACGGAGCTTTTCACATTACCATGATTAAGTCCTTACAGAAACAAAAATCAAGTTAGTAAAGTTGGCCTGTAAGCATCCCACTGCTGGGCAAAGGCCCTACCTCAAATGTGAGGTTGTATGAGCCTTACTCCACCACGCGGGCTCAGAGCGGATAAGCAGAGGGTACGGATTGGCGCAGGAAAAATCTACTTAAAGCTAGCTAATACACACAGTACATAATATTCACTCAATTTCTTTACTCTTTGTGAGTAAAATTTTAAATATGTATTTTTTGCACATCTTAAGGGTCAATTATATATTTATACAAAATTGAAAAATTCATAATATTCGGTACTATCAAAAGTTCACTCTACATTTCAAGCACACATCTCATCACCTTCATTCCTCACGCATTCGTAGATTAGTCATCCATTTCGCAACATATTCTTAGTACAGACAACAGTTACCCAGGGCTGCGCGGGCGCCGATTTTCACTTGTTTTTGAGGTCGAGGACGAAGCTACTGTCCACTGTGTTACGTGATGAGATTTTGCATTGACATAGAGCTAAGAAACCGAACGAAATGGACATTATTGTTGTCTAAACTCGCGATGAAAGGGTTGAGAAATAGATGTCAGAAACAAGTGTAAAAAATAATAAATATTATTTGTTAAACAATAAAGTTAGGAATGAAATCTTCTAGATAAAAACGTTAATGTATAGAAAACAATGAATATTGTAGGTCTGATATAAGGGTTTTTAATTGAGT